>JADMNL010000032.1:188720000-189467500 GCA_016271365.2 Neoceratodus forsteri
AGTGCAAATGTAAACACAAATGGTAAGGCTAACCATAATGCTACATTGACGCAAACGCAAAGCAAAATGCTAACGGTAATGCTAACACACATGCTAACATCCCTGCAAATCTCAGCCCAAAAGACCAAACCGTTGTTTTGCAGCAGGGTGGCAAAGATTTCCTTTTGTTTTGGTCATACTTTCACAAATTACTTTCGCAAATCATGAAAGTTTCTAAAAAAAATCATGAAACTTTCACATTTGCGAAAGTATTTAGAAAATACTTTTCCAAAAACATTTTAAAACATATTTCTGGGGGACCCCCAAAAGATATGCCTAGCATCCTTTCCAGGCTAGTTTTCCAGCATTTTTACGATGAAAAGTCCGTATCTCTAACCGTTTTCAAGATACAGGACCCAAAAGCCACGGCGGACACCGTGGTAGGCATGTGATAGCGGGAAAGATAAAGCTGACACATACATAGTACTTTCTAGATACTGCTCAGATATGAAACCAGCACCATTACAGGTTGCTATACTGCTGCATTACCTGGAAATACTCATTATCAGCATGTAATATCTCTACTTATGTAACAAGTAGGAAAACAATCCACTGCGGGTGTCATCTACTGTATCCAGCCTTATTTTTATTTTATTTTATTTTTTATTTTATTGAAATCTAGGATTACAAATACCTTTGAGCAGGAACTGCTCATTTACAAAGGTTCCACGTCGAAGGAATGGGGGGTATACATACATACAAAGGTCAACATAATAATACATAGTTACACAATAACAAGAAGTAAGAGACTGAGGCTTAGGAAATTCCAGTAATTCAAAATGTGCCAAATGTTAGGTAGCATGACATAACCAGCCAAGGGCAATCTTGGAAATAAGCACTGCAGGTGAGAGGAAGGGGTATGCAGGCAGGAGGCCATTGTCGGAGGTAGAGGTGAGGGTAAGAGCTCTAAAGGGAGAGAGAGAGGAGGGATAAAGTCAGGAAATGCCCAGGAGGAAGGGAGAGGGGCAAGGGGTAGGCAGGTAGAAGGAGGCAAGGCAGAGAGAGATGCTTTCAAGACTGAAGTGGAGGGCAGTGAACAGTGGGCCCCGATTAAGCGAGGCAGTCACTAGCGACTAGTTGAAATTAGATGAAGTCGGAGTTGTCTCTTAAAGGGCCAAGAGCAGCAGCAAGAGTTTCTTTGTTGAGAGTATTGTACCACTGTGGTGCTCTGTGGCAAAGGTCCTCTGGCCCATGGTAGTCCGGCATCTGGGGACAAGGAAAGTTAGTTGTTGTGAACTTCTAGTTCTCTAGGTGCTGTAGTGGTCAATAAGTAGCTTTTCAATGCCTGGGGCATGACCCGAGGAGGACTTTTTTGGCTAAGAGGCAGGTTTGATACTGTATCCGGCTGATGAGAGGTAGCCACCCTGCCCGAGTGTACAGGTCACAAGTTTGTGTAAGTTGATCAGCCCCAGTTAGCAGCCTGCATGCTTTGTTGAGTGCAACTGTAATTCTGCAGAGGGCAGAGGCAGAGCCATAAATTGCTAGCCCATAATCGATGATGGAGGTGACAGAGCTGTTGATAGCCAACCGGAGAGTGTCAGGAGTCATGCAGTGTTTGTGCCTGTACAGCAGGCCTATACGGATGTTGGTGGCTTTGGCAACAGAATCTATGTGCCGATGGTAGGACAGTGAGCTGTCCAATGTGACACCTAGGTATTTAAAATCAGGAACGTGTTCAAGTAAGGTCCCTGTTTGATTTAGGATGGTGAGGTCACGGGATTTGTACTTGCTCCTGGCATTGTAGAAGGTCATAACCTTTGTTTTTCTGTAGTTCATGACCAGTTTGTGTGACTTGAACCATTCTTCGATGCGCATGAATTCAAGCTGTAATTTTTTCTCGAGGAGCTCTACATTTTGGTGGTTGGTGAACATGACTGCGTCATCGGTGTAGAGCAGTAATTTCTGGTGACAGACACTGAGAAGGTCGTAGAGGAAGAAGCTGAAGAGTAGTGGCCCCAGGATGGACCTCTGTGGGATCCCTGAAAGGACTGGCTTTTCTTCCAAGGTAACACCAGCAATCCTAACCCGCTGGACCCTCTCCCCAAGGTAGCTTGAAAATCAGAGCAGTGCTTCATTGGAGAGCCCAATGTTTGATAATTGCTTGAGTAGGAGTGGGTGGTTCACAGTATCAAAGGCTTTTGTAAGGTCGATGAATACTGCCCCTACACAGTTTCCTTGATCAAGTGTGGTATGGATGAAGCCTGTGAATTCTAATATTGTTTCAGCAGATTAGGTCACCCAAAGATGAACCAAGCTAGGTGAACCAAGTTGCCAGTAGCAAAAACTCTGTATCTCACTTGGTTTTCAAGATACAGGTGCCGAAGTACTTGATGGGTGCAGTAATGTTATCCTATGGGAAATTTATTGACTTTGGAGTGCTGTAACTATGGTCCCATTGAATGTTTTGGGACCAAGCCACCAAAAGGCACATCTGTGGGACCAGTGCTTGCCATCCTGCACATTTTAGCCCAAAAGCACAATCCACCTTGGCACAATGAAGTGACAAAGCAACACCTGGGACAATGTTGTGAGAAATGTTGTTGTGGAACAAAACAGTAACACTACAGTGATGCAAATGTAAGAGGCAATGGAAATGCAACGGCAAACGCAAACGGAAACGCTAATGCAAATGGTAATGGAAACGCAAGCGTAAATGTAAACACAAACGGTAACACTAGCCATAATGCTAACTTTGATGCAAATGCAAAGCGAAATGCTAACGGTAATGCTAATGCACACGCATTGTGTCCAAAACAGATGCATCAAGAAGCACAGTGAATACAAAGAATGTAGGCATAATAGTGGCCCTCAGACAGGAAAATGAGCACTTGGAATACTAAATTGCTGGTATCTCAGGAACCGTACTAGGTAGAAAAAAAAATTAAAATGTCATATTATTTATGACTTTCCAGGCTAATTTTGCACTTAGCCCCCAGTGGGGGACTAAGAATTTTTGTGATGAAACATCCATATCTTGAACCATTTTGTGATACTTTCACAAATTATTTTGCAAATCACGAAAGTTTCTCAAAAAAAAAATCATGAAACTTTTGCATTTGCAAAAGTATTTTAATAAAAGTACTTTTCAAATAATTTAAAAACATATTTTCTGGGGTTAACCCCGAAACATGCCTAGCATCCTCACTACCCGACTAGGTGAACACAACATTAATTGTGTTCCTAGAGGGTCCCAATTTTAAATGCCAGGTATTTTTCTGAGCTGTAACTGAAAAAAAAATGGCCAACTCACAAAAGTAAAAGGGTAATTTGCGACAGTAAAAACGGCCATTTGCAAAACTTTCACATCGGTTGTTAACTTTTTCCATTGACTATAATGGGGAACCTTGTTTTTTGAATGACTACTGAAAGGCACATTGGTGACCCTGGCTGCATGTTCCCTGATGTTTTTGGACTGAACGCACAAACCGGGCGGGCTGTAGGTGCAAGCAAAGAAATGCACAAATTGTCAGATTTTTGTGTTATTTGAGCTCTGCAGCTCCACAACCGTATATCCACCCATAACACAACTTACCAGATCCAAAGATCTGTGGTACCAGACTGCACATGCAAACTTTCAGGCAAATCCGTTGTACAGTTGCAAAGTTATTAAGGTGCAAACTTTGAGATTTAACCTTAAAGAGAGTTAGGACCGACAACCCCAACGCACACCCCGATGCCTGTTGGTGGGAATGTGGTGGGCATGAGGTGCAAGGGGTGGCAACCCTAACACTGAATTTCCTCACTTTTGTCACTGTGGAACAACCCTACCTGATGCATTAAACAGAGTTTTTTGCCATGAATATATATATTATAATGGCGCCTCGCGCCACTATATTTAGGGTTCAGCAGTCATTTACATACTAAAGTCAAAGGTTTGGGCGTTAATAACTTTGGACCCATTCAACGGATTTGCCTGAAATTTGGTACACATGTTGGGGCATGGTAGATCCTTTGGTTTGCCAAATTGCATTTTGGTCGGAGTGACGGTCTTAGTGTACGAAAGCGCTGAAAAATGCAAAATTATCCATTTTTGGAGGCACCTTTTGGCATTCTGAATGCGGTCCTGCACGGCCATTGTGTGGTGTGCCACTCTGTGAGATGGCTTGTTTGAAATAGATTTGGTGGCCGAACATGCCACTTTTTGTTTGGTGAAAAAATATTAAGGCATTCAAAAGTTATGCCACTTTTAATTTCCCATTATAAGTCAATGGGAAAATTTATATGTATGATTTGCGAACAAAGAATGGGGATCTGGCCATCTGGATCTGCCTGGTGGTCAAAGAATTTGCAGCCGCACGGTTCAAGAATCTTTGTTCCCGAGGAATTTCAAAAATTCTTTGACCGCAAGGTCCGCCATCTTGTTTTCAGTTTTCCGATCACACAAACACAAATATCTCGGCTCAGGGGTCACTTCTGAAGTAAAACTTCGATGGGTTTTACTCAGGGGATGCTGATCTATCAAGCCATGGCTTTGGTTCCATCGAAATCAGTCCAAGAATAGTTATTCACTTTTAAATTCTTCATTCGTGGCTCGCTAGCGATCTTTGATCACGAGCCGACAAATTCTTTGATCGCGATCGTGCATCGCAAATGAGGGACGAAATGGCCAGATTTCTAAATGAATTTGTGTAGCTCAGGGGTGCCCTACAGTGTTAAATCATAGTGGGTTTTGGTCAGGGGGCTTCGTTGTGCCCCATCTGCATAAGAAAAATAATGTACTAATTATCCCTGGTAGTCTAGTGCCCCCCTGTCACAATAAAATATTAACATCCCTGGTAGTCTAGTGGCCCCCCAATAAAATATATAATCCTACGTAGTGCCCTGGTAGTGTAGTGCCCCCACCCCTGTATTTTTTCACATCCTGGTAGTCTAGTGGCCTCCCGAACTCTATAGTATTATTATAAATAAATGTTTATACCTAGTAGTCTAAGCGGCCCCCCAGGATAATGAAATAAATAATGATTTCTATTACCTGGTAGTCTAGTTGCCCCACCCCCATTACTGCCAGCCACCCAACACCCCCACCACAGTGTACATACCTGTTCATGGCACATCAGCCCTGCAGGCATGCTCCTGCAGCATCCCCAGCAACAACAAACACAGATCCCCAAACCCGCAGCACCACAGGATACAGCAACACCATACCTATGCCCAGGAACAGCATGCCAGCTATGGCAGAGTGAGGAAACAGTGTACATACCTGGTGATGGCACATCAGCCCTGCGGCATGCTCCTGCAGCACCACCCAGCCCCACCCAGCAACCTACACACTGCCCCAAAACCCGCACTAACACAGGATACAGCAACACCATCCCTAAGTACAGGGACAGCATGCCAGCTATGGCAGAGTGAGCAAACAGTGTACATACCTGGTCATGGCACATCAGCCCTGCAGGCATGCTCCTGCAGCACCCCAGCCACCCCAGCATCAATACACAACAACCCCCAAACTCACAGCACCCACAGGATACAGCAACACCATTCCTGGTACAGGAACAGCATGTCAGCTATGGCAGAGTGAGCAAACAGTGTACATACTGCTCATGGCACATCAGCCCTGCAGGCACGCCTCCTGCAGCACCCCAGCATCCCCAGCAACAATACACACAGCCCCACAAACCCGGCAGCACCACAGGATACAGCAACACCATCCCTAAGTAGAGGAACAGCATGCAAGCTATAGCAGAGTGAGCAAACAGTGTACATAATGGTCATGGCACATCAGCCCTGCAGGCATGCTCCTGCAGCACCCCAGCCTCCCAGCAACAATACACACAACCCCCAAACCGCAGCCCCTCAGGATACAGCAACACTATCCCTTAGGCACGGAAACAGCATGCCAGCTATGGCAGAGTGAGCAAACAGTCTACATACCTGTTCACGTGCACATCAGCCCAGGGCATGCTCCTGCAGCCCCCAGCCCACAGCAACACACACACAGCCTCCACAAACCGCAGCACCTACAGGATACAGCAACACCATTCCTAAGTCCAGGAACAGCATGCCAGCTATGGCAGAGTGAGGAAACAGTGACATACCTGGTGATGGCAGATCAGCCCTGCGGCATGCTCCTGCAGCACCCCAGCCACCCCAGCAACAATACACACAGCCCCCAAACCCGCAGCACCTCACAGGATACAGCAACACCATCCCTAGTACAGGAACAGCATGCCAGCTATGGCAGAGTGAGAAAACAGTGTACATACCTGGTCATGGCACATCAGCCCTGCAGGCACCTCCTGCAGCACCAGCAGCCCCCAGCAACAATACACACACACCCTCCCAAACCGCAGGATACAGCAACACCATCCCTAAGTACAGGAACAGCATGCCAGCTATGGCAGAGTGAGCAAACAGTGTACATACTGGTCATGGTAATCAGCACCACGGGCATGCTCCTGCAGCCCCCCAGCCCTCAGCAAACACACACAGCTCCCCAAACCTCAGCAGCCCCACAGGATACAGCAACACCATCCCAATACAGGAACAGCATGCATGCTATAGCAGAGTGAGCAAACAGTGTACATACCGGTCATGGCACATCAGCAATGCGGCATGCTCCTGCAGTTCCCCAGCCCTCCCAGCAACAATACACACAGCCCCCAAACCCGCAGCACCAACAGGATACAGCAACACCATCCCTAAGTACAGGAACAGCATGCCAGCTATGGCAGAGTGAGCAAACAGTGTACATACATTGGTCATGGCACATCAGCCCTGCAGGCATGCTCCTGCAGCACACGAGCCCCTAGCAACAATACACACAGCCCCCAAACCTGCAGCACCCACAGGATACAGCAACACCATCCCTAAGTACAGGAACAGCATGCCAGCTAAGGCAGAGTGAGCAAACAGTGTACATACCTGGTCATGGCACATCAGCCCTGGGCATGCTCCTGCAGCCCCCAGGCCCCCAAGCAACAATACACACAGTCCCCCAAACCTGCAGCACCTACAGGATACAGCAACACCATCCCTAAGTCCAGGAACAGCATGCCAGCTATGGCAGTGAGGAAACAGGGTACATTCCTGGTGATGGCACATCAGCCCTGCAGGCATGCTCCTGCAGCACCCCCAGCCACCCCCAGCATCAATACACACAACCCACCCCAAACCCGCAGCACCCACAGGATACAGCAACACCATTCCTAAGTACAGGAACAGTTTGTCAGCTATGGCAGAGTGAGCAAACAGTGTACATATCTGCTCATGGCACATCAGCCCTGCGGGCACGCTCCTGCAGCACCCCCAGCATCCCTAGCAACAATACACACAGCCCCACAAACCCGCAGCCCCCACAGGATACAGCAACACCATCCCTAAGTACAGGAACAGCATGCAAGCTATAGCAGAGTGAGCAAACAGTGTACATACCTGGTCATGGCAAATCAGCCCTGAGGGCATGCTCCTGCAGCACCCCAGCCCCCAGCAACAATACACACAGCCCCCAAACCCAGCACCCACAGGATACTGTAACACCATCCCTAAGTCCAGGAACAGCATGCCAGCTATGGCAGAGTGAGCAAACAGTGTACATACCTGTTCATGGCACATCAGCCCTGCAGGCATGCTTCCTGCAGCGCCCCAGCAACAATAAACACAGCTCCCCAAACCCGCAGCACCACAGGATACAGCAACACCATCCCTATGCCCAGGAACAGCATGCCAGCTATGGCAGAGTGAGAAACAGTGTACATACCTGGTGATGGCACATCAGCCTCCTGCGCATGCTCCTGCAGCACCCCAGCCCCACCCAGCAACAATACACACAGCTCCAAAACCCGCAGCTACACAGGATACAGCAACACCATCCCTAAGTAGAGGAACAGCATGCCAGCTATGGCAGAGTGAGCAAACAGTGTACATACCTGGTCATGGCACATCAGCCCTGCAGGCATGCTCCTGCAGCACCCCAGCCACCCCAGCATCAATACACACAACCCCCCAAACTCGCAGCACCCACAGGATACAACAACACCATTCCTAAGTACAGGAACAGCTTGCTCAGCTATGGCAGAGTGAGCAAACAGTGCAATATCTGCTCATGGCACATCAGCCCTGTGGGAACGCCCTGCAGCACCCCCAGCATCCCAGCAACAATACACACAGCCCCACAAACCCGCAGACCCCACAGGATACAGCAACACCATCCCTAAGTAGAGGAACAGCATGCAAGCTATAGCAGAGTGAGCAAACAGTGTACATACCTGGTCATGGCACATCAGCCCTGCAGGCATGCTCCTGCAGCACCCCAGCCCCCCAGCAACAATACACACAACCCCCAAACCTCGCAGCCCCACAGGATACAGAAACTATATCCCTGGCAGAAACAGCATGCCAGCTATGGCAGAGTGAGCAAACAGTGTACATACCTGTTCACTGGACATCAGCCCTGCGGCATGCTCCTGCAGCCCCCAGCCCACAAGCAACAATACACACAGCCCCCAAACACGCAGCACCACAGGATACAGCAACACCATCCTAAGTCCAGGAACAGCATGACAGCTATGGCAGAGTGAGCAAACAGTGTACATACCTGGTGATGGCACATCAGCCCTGCGGCATGCTCCTGCAGCACCCAGCCACCCCAGCAACAATACACACAGCCCCCAAACCCGCAGCACCCACAGGATACAGCAACACCATCCCTAAGTACAGGAACAGCATGCCAGCTATGGCAGAGTGAGCAAACAGTGTACATACCTGGTCATGGCACATCAGCCCTGCAGGCACGCTCCTCAGCACCCAGCAGCCCCCAGCAACACACACACAACCCCCCAAACCTGGCAGCAGAGATACAGCAACACCATCCTAAGTACAGGAACAGCATGCCAGCTATGGCAGAGTGAGCAAACAGTGTACATACCTGGTCATGGCACATCAGCCCTGCGGGCATGCTCCTGCAGCCCCCAGCCCCCAGCAACACACACACAGCCCCCAAACCGCAGCCCCACAGGATACTGCAACACCATCCCTAAGTACAGGAACAGTATGCAGCTATGGCAGAGTGAGCAAACAGTGTACATACCAGGTCATGGCACATCAGCAATGCGGGCATGCTCCTGCAGCCCCCAGCCCCCCAGCAACAATACACACAGCCCCCAAAACCCGCAGCACCAACAGGATACAGCAACACCATCCCTAAGTACAGGAACAGCATGCCAGCTATGGCAGAGTGAGCAAACAGTGTACATACCTGGTCAGGCACATCAGCCCTGCAGGCATGCTCCTGCAGCACCCGCAGCCCTAGCAACAATACACACAGCCCCCAAACCCGCAGCACCCACAGGATACAGCAACACCATCCCTAAGTACAGGAACAGCATGCCAGCTATGGCAGAGTGAGCAAACAGTGTACATACCTGGTCATGGCACATCAGCCTGCGGGCATGCTCCTGCAGCCCCCAGCCCCCCAGCAACAATACACACAGCCCCCAAACCTGCAGCACCACAGGATACAGCAACACCATCCCTAAGTACAGGAACAGCATGCCAGCTATGGCAGGAGGAGAAACAGTGTAATACCTGGTGATGGCACATCAGCCCTGCAGGCATGCTCCTGCAGCACCCCAGCCACCCCAGCAACAAACACACAACCCCTCCAAACCCGGAGCACCCACAGGATACAGCAACACCATTCCTAAGTACAGGAACAGCTTGTCAGCTATGGCAGAGTGAGCAAACAGTGTACATACTGCTCATGGCACATCAGCCCTGCAGGCACGCTCCTGCAGCCCCCCAGCATCCCTAGCAACAATACACACAGCCCCCAAACCCGCAGCACCCACAGGATACAGCAACACCATCCCTAAGCACAGGAACAGCATGCAGCTATGGCAGAGTGAGCAAACAGTGTACATACCAGGTCATGGCACATCAGCAATGCGGCATGCTCCTGCAGCACCCCCAGCCCCAGCAACAATACACACAGCCCCCAAAACCCGCAGCACCACAGGATACAGCAACCATCCCTAAGTACAGGAACAGCATGCCAGCTATGGCAGAGTGAGCAAACAGTGTACATACCTGGTCATGGCACATCAGCCCTGCGGCATGCTCCTGCAGCACCCATCCAGCAACAATACACACAGCCCCCAAACCCGCAGCACCCACAGGATACAGCAACACCATCCCTAAGTACAGGAACAGTATGCCAGCTATAGGAAGAGTGAGCAAACAGTGTACATACCTGGTCATGGCACATCAGCCCTGCAGGCATGCTCCTGCACCCCCAGCACCCCAGCAACAATACACACAGTCCCCCAAACCTGCAGCACCCACAGGATACAGCAACACCATCCCTAAGTCCAGGAACAGCATGCCAGCTATGGCAGTGAGGAAACAGTGTCATACCTGGTCATGGCACATCAGCCCTGCAGGCATGCTCCTGCAGCACCCCAGCCACCCCCAGCAACAATACACACAACCCCCCAAACCCAGCAGCACACAGAGATCAGCACACCATTCCTAAGTACAGGAACAGCATGCCAGCTATGGCAGAGTGAGCAAACAGTGTATATACCTGGTGATGGCACATCAGCCCTGCGGCATCCTCCCAGCACCCCCAGCCCCTCAGCAACAATACACACAGCCTCAAACCCAGAGCACCCACAGGATACAGCAACACCATCCCAAGTACAGGAACAGCATGACAGCTATGGCAGAGTGAGCAAACAGTGTATATACCTGGTCATGGCACATCAGCCCTGCGGGCACGCTCCTGCAGCCCCAGCCCCCAACAACAATACACACAGCCCCCAAACCCGCAGCACCCACAGGATACAGCAACACCATCCCTAAGTACAGGAACAGCATGCCAGCTATGGCAGAGTGAGCAAACAGTGTCTACCTGGTGATGGCACATCAGCCTTCTGGGCATGCTCCTGCAGCCCCCAGCCCCCCAGCAACAATACACACAGCCCCCAAACCTCGCAGCACCACAGGATACAGCAACACCATCCCTAAGTACAGGAACAGCATGCCAGCTATGGCAGAGTGAGAAAACAGGTACATACCTGGTCACGGACATCAGCCCTGGGCACGCTCCTGCAGCACTCCTAGCCCCCAGCAACAATACACACAACCCCCAAACCTCAGCACCCACAGGATTCAACAACACCATCCCTAAGTACAGAAACAGCATTCCAGCTATGCAAGAGTGAGCAAACAGTGTACATACCTGGTCATGGCACATCAGCGTGAGGGCATGCTCCTGCAGCAACCCCAGCCCCCCAGCAACAATACACAAACCGCCCTAAACCCGCAGCACCCACAGGACTACAGCAACACCATTCCTAAGTAGAGGAACAGCATGCCAGCTATGGCAGAGTGAGCAAACAGTGTACATATCTGCTCATGGCACATCAGCCCTGCAGACATGCTCCTGCAGCACCCCAGCAACACACACACAACCCCCAAACCTGCAGCACCCACAGGATACAGCAACACCATCCCTATGTACAGGAACATTATGGCAGAGTGAGGAAACAGTGTACTTACCTGGTCAAGACATCATCCCTGTGGGTATGCTCCTGCAGCACCCCACCCCCAGCAACTATACACACAGCCCTCCAACCTGCAGCACCCATAGGACACAGCAACACCATCCCTAAGTACAGGAACAGCATGCCAGCTATGGCAGAGTGAGCAAACAGTGTACTTACCTGGTCATGGCACATCAGCCCCGGGCACGCCTCCTGCAGCACCCCCAGCCCCCCAGCAACAATACACCACAACCTCCCAAACCTGGCAGGAGATACAGCAACACCATCCATAAGTACAGGAACAGCATGCCAGCTATGGCAGAGTGAGCAAACAGTGCACATACCTGGTCATGGCACATCAGCCCGGCGGCACGCTCCTGCAGCACCCCCAGCCCCCCAGCAACAATACACACTGCCCCCCCAAACCCAGCAGCACCCACAGGATACAGCAACACCATCCCTAACGACAGGAACAGCATGCCAGCTATAGCAGAGTGAGCAAACAGTGTACATACCTGGTCATGGCACATCAGCCCTGAGGGCATGCTCCTGCAGCACCCCAGCCCCCAGCAACAACACACACAGCCCCCAACCCGAGCCCCACAGGATACTGTAACACCATCCCTAAGTCCAGGAACAGCATGCCAGCTATGGCAGAGTGAGCAAACAGTGTACATACCTGTTCATGGCACATCAGCCCTGCAGGCACGTTCCTGCAGCATCCCCAGCAACACAAACACAGATCCCCAAACCCTCAGCACCACAGGATACAGCAACACCATACCTATGTCCAGGAACAGCATGCCAGGTATGGCAGAGTGAGCAAACAGTGTACATACCTGGTGATGGCACATCAGCCCTGCGGGCATGCTCCTGCAGCACCACCCAGCCCCACCCAGCAACACTACACACTGCCCCAAAACCTGGACTCACAGGATACAGCAACACCATCCCTAAGTAGAGGGACAGCATGCCAGCTATGGCAGAGTGAGCAAACAGTGTACATACCTGGTCATGGCACATCAGCCCTGCAGGCATGCTCCTGCAGCACCCCAGCCACCCCCAGCATCAATACACACAACCCCCCCCCAAACTCACAGCACCCACAGGATACAGCAACACCATTCCTAAGTACAGGAACAGCTTGTCAGCTATGGCAGAGTGAGCAAACAGTGTACATATCTGCTCATGGCACATCAGCCCTGCGGGCACGCTCCTGCAGCACCCCCAGCATCCCCAGCAACAATACACACAGCCCCCACAAACCCGCAGACCCCCACAGGATACAGCAACACCATCCCATAGAGGGACAGCATGCAAGCTATGGCAGAGTGAGCAAACAGTGTACATACCTTGGTCATGGCACATCAGCCCTGCAGGCATGCTCCTGCAGCACCCCAGCCCCCAGCAACAATACACACAACCCCCAACCTCGCAGCCCCTCAGGATACAGCAACACCATCCCTAATACGGAACAGCATGCCAGCTATGGCAGAGTGAGCAAAAGTCTACATACCTGTTCACTGACATCAGCCCAGCGGCATGCTCCTGCAGCCCCCAGCCCACAAGCAACACACACACAGCCCCCAAACACGCAGCACCAACAGGATACAGCAACACCATCCCTAAGTACAGGAACAGCATGCCAGCTATGGCAGAGTGAGCAAACATTGAACATACCTGGTGATGGCAGATCAGCCCTGCGGCATGCTCCTGCAGCACCCCAGCCTCCCCAGCAACACATACACACAGCCCCCCAAACCCGCAGCCCCCACATGATACAGCAACACCATCCTAGTACAGGAACAGCATGCCAGCTATGGCAGAGTGAGAAACAGTGTACATACCTGGTCATGGCACATCAGCCCTGCAGGCACGCCCTGCAGCACCCAGCAGCCCCCCAGCAACAATACACACAACCCTCCCAAACCCGCAGGATACAGCAACACCATCCAAAGTACAGGAACAGCATGCCAGCTATGGCAGAGTGAGCAAACAGTGTACATACCTGGTCATGGCACATCAGCCCACAGGCATGCTCCTGCAGCACCCCCAGCCCCCCTAGCAACAATACACACAGCCTCCAAACCGCAGCCCCACAGGATACAGCAACACCATCCCTAAGTACAGGAACAGCATGCCAGCTATGGCAGAGTGAGCAAACAGTGTACATACCTGGTCATGGCACATCAGCCCTGTGGGCACGCTCCTGCAGCACCCCAGCACAATACACACAGCCCCCCAAACCCGCAGCACCCACAGGATACAGCAACACCATCCCTAAGTCCAGGAACAGCATGCAGCTATGGCAGAGTGAGCAACAGTGTCATACCTGGTGATGGCACATCAGCCTGCTGGCATGCTCCTGCAGCACCCCCAGCCCCCCAGCAACAATACACACAGCCCCCAAACTCGGAGCACCCACAGGATACAGCAACACCATCCCTAAGTACAGGAACAGCATGCCAGCTATGGCAGAGTGAGCAAACAGTGTACATACCTGGTCATGGCACATCAGCCCTGCGGGCACGCCTCCGCAGCACCCCAGCCCCCAGCAACACACACACAGCCCACACAAACCCGCAGCACCCACAGGATACAGCAACACCATCCCTAGGCACAGGAACAGCATGCCAGCTATGGCAGAGTGAGCAAACAGTGTATATACCTGGTCATGGCACATCAGCCCTGCGGGCATGCTCCTGCAGCACCCCAGCAACAATACACACAGCCCCCAAACCTGCAGAGCACCCACAGGATACAGCAACACCATCCCTAAGTACAGGAACAGCATGCCAGCTATGGCAGAGTGAGCAAACAGTGTACTATACCTGGTGATGGCACATCAGCCTTCTGGCATGCTCCTGCAGCCCCCAGCCCCCCAGCAACAATACACACAGCCCCCCAACCTCGAGCACCCACAGGATACAGCAACACCATCCCTAAGTACAGGAACAGCATGCCAGCTATGGCAGAGTGAGCAAACAGTGTACATACCTGGTCATGGCACATCAGCCTGTGGGCATGCTCCTGCAGCCCCCCAGCCCCCCAGCAACAATACACACAGCCCCCAAACCCGCAGCACCCACAGGATACAGCAACACCATCCCTAAGTACAGGAACAGCATGCCAGCTATGGCAGAGTGAGCAAACAGTGTACATACCTGGTCATGGCACATCAGCCACTGCGGGCATGCTCCTGCAGCACCCCAGCCCCCAGCAACAATACACACAGCCCTCAAAACCACAGCACCCACAGGATACAGCAACACCATTCCTGTACAGGAACAGCATGCCAGCTATGGCAGAGTGAGCAAACAGTGTACATACCTGGTCATGGCACATCAGCCCTGCAGGCACGCTCCTGCAGCACCACCAGCACCCCCAAGCAACAAACACACAGCCCCCAAACCCGCAGCACCCACAGGATACAGCAACACCATCCCTAAGTACAGGAACAGCATGCCAGCTATGGCAGAGTGAGCAAACAGTGTACTATACCTGGTGATGGCACATCAGCCTTCTGGGCATGCTCCTGCAGCACCCCCAGCCCCCCCAGCAACAATACACACAGCCCCCCAAACCAGCAGGATACAGCAACACCATTACTAAATACAGGAACTGCATGCCAGCTATGGCAGAGTGAGCAAGCAGTGTACATACCTGGTGATGGCACATCAGCCCTGAGGCATGCTCCTGCAGCACCCCAGCCCCCCAGCAACAATACACACAGCCCCCCAAACCCGCAGCACCACAGGATACAGCAACACCATCCCTAAGTAAGGAACAGCATGCCAGCTATGGCAGAGTGAGAAAACAGTGTACATACCTGGTCATGGCACATCAGCCCATGCGGGCATGCTCCTGCAGCACTCCCAGCCCCCAGCAACAATACACACAGCCTCCAAACTCACAGCACCCACAGGATACAGCAACACCATCCCTAAGTACAGGAACAGCATGCCAGCTATGGCAGAGTGAGCAAACAGTGTACATACCTGGTCATGGCACATCAGCCCTGCGGGCATGCTCCTGCAGCACCCCAGCCCCCAGCAACAAATACACACAGCCCCCAAACCTGCAGCACCACAGGATACAGCAACACCATCCCTAAGTACAGGAACAGCATGCCAGCTATGGCAGAGTGAGCAAACAGTGTACATACCTGGTCATGGCACATCAGCCCTGCAGGCATGCTCCTGCAGCACCCCAGCCCCCAGCAACAATACACACACAGCCCCAAACCGCAGCCCCCAGGATACAGCAACACCATCCTAACTACAGGAACAGCATGCCAGCTATGGCAGAGTGAGCAAACAGTGTACATACCTGGTCATGGCACATCAGCCCTGCGGGCATGCTCCTGCAGCACCCCAGCCCCCAGCAACAATACACACAGCCCCAAAACCAGCAGCACCTACAGGATACAGCAACACCATCCCAAAGTACAGGAACAGCATGCCAGCTATGGCAGAGTGAGCAAACAGTGTACATACCTGGTCATGGCACATCAGCCTCTGGGCACGCCTCCTGCAGCACCCCAGCCCCTCCAGTACACACACACAGCCCCAAACACTCAGCACCCACAGGATACAGCAACACCATCCCTAAATACAGGAACAGCATGCCAGCTATGGCAGAGTGAGCAAACAGTGTCTATACCTGGTGATGGCACATCAGCCTGCTGGGCATGCTCCTGCAGCCCTCCAGCCCCCCAGCAACAATACACACAGCCCCCAAACCAGCAGGATACAGCAACACCATCACTAAATACAGGAACTGCATGCCAGCTATGGCAGAGTGAGCAAACAGTGTAATACTGGTCATGGCCATCAGCCCTGCGGGCACGCTCCTGCAGCACCCCAGCCACCCCAGCAACAATACACACACCCCCCAAACCCAGCACCCACAGGATACAGCAACACCATCCCTAAGTACAGGAACAGCATGCCAGCTATGGCAGAGTGAGCAAACAGTGTACATACCTGGTCATGGCACATCAGCCCTGCGGATGCTCCTGCAGCACCCAGCCCCCAGCAACAATACACACAGCCCCCAAACCCGCAGCACCCACAGGATACAGCAACACCATCCCTAAGTACAGGAACAGCATGCCAGCTATGGCAGAGTGAGAAAACAGTGTACATACCTGGTCATGGCACATCAGCCCTGCAGGCACGACTCCTGCAGCACCCCAGCCCCCCAGCAACAATACACACAGCCCCCCAAACCCTCAGCACCCACAGGATTCAGCAACACCATCCCTAAGTACAGAAACAGCATGCCAGCTATGGCAGAGTGAGCAAACAGTGTACATACCTGGTCATGGCACATCAGCCTGAGGGCATGCTCCTGCAGCACCCCAGCCCCCCAGCAACAATACACAAAACCCCAAACCCGCACCACCCACAGGATACAGCAACACCATTCCTAAGTACGAGGAACAGCATGCCAGCTATGGCAGAGTGAGCAAACAGTGTACATATCTGCTCATGGCATCACCATGCAGAGCATGCTCCTGCAGCACCCCAGCAACAATACACACAAGCCCCCAAACCTGCAGCACCCACAGGATACAGCAACACCATCCCTAAGTACAGGAACAGTATGGCAGAGTGAGAAAACAGTGTACATACCTGGTCATGGCACATCAGTCCCTGTGGGTACGCTCCGCAGCACCCTCAGCACCCCAGCAACAATACACACAGCCCTCCAAACCCGCGCACCCACAGGATACAGCAACACCATCCCTAAGTACAGGAACAGCATGCCAGCTATGGCAGAGTGAGCAAACAGTGTCTATACCTGGTCATGGCACATCAGCCTTCGGGCATGCTCCTGCAGCACCCCAGCCCCCAGCAACAATACACACAGCCTCCCCAAACCAGCAGGATACAGCAACACCATTACTAAATACAGGAAAGCATGCCAGCTATGGCAGAGGAGAAACAGTGTACATACCTGGTCATGGCACATCAGCCCTGGCGGCATCCTCCTGCAGCCCCCAGCACATACACACAGCCCCCAACCTCGCAGCACCCACAGGATACAGCAACACCATCCCTAAGTACAGGAACAGCATGCCAGCTATGGCAGAGTGAGCAAACAGTGTACATACCTGGTCATGGCACATCAGCCCTGCGGCACGCCTCCTGCAGCACCACCAGCCCCTCCAGCAACAATACACACAACCCTCCCAAACCCGCAGAATACAGCAACACCATCCATAAGTACAGGAACAGCATGCCAGCTATGGCAGAGTGAGCAAACAGTGTACATACCTGGTCATGGCACATCAGCCCTGCGGCATGCTCCTGCAGCACCCCAGCCCCCCAGCAACAATACACACAGCCCCCCAAACCCGCAGACCCCACAGGATACAGCAACACCATCCCTAAGTACTGGAACAGCATGCCAGCTATGGCAGAGTGAGCAACAGTGTACATACCTGGTCATGGCACATCAGCCCTGCGGGCACGCCCCTGCAGCACCAACAGCCCCAGCAACACACACAACCCTCCAGCAAACCCGCAGGATACAGCAACACCATCCCTAAGTACAGGAACAGCATGCCAGCTATGCAGAGTGAGCAAACAGTGTACATACCTGGTCATGGCACATCAGCCCTGCGGGCATGCTCCTGCAGCACCCCAGCCCCCAGCAACAATACACACAGCACCCCAAACCCGCAGCACCCACAGGATACAGCAACACCATCCCTAAAGTACAGGAACAGTATGCCAGCTGTGGCAGAGTGAGCAAACAGTGTACATACCTGGTCATGGCACATCAGCCCTGCGGGCAGCTCCTGCAGCACTCTCAGCTCCCAGCAACAATCACACACAGCCCCTCATACCTGCAGCCCCCAGGATACAGCAACACCATCCCTAACTACAGGAACAGCATGCCAGCTATGGCAGAGTGAGCAAACAGTGTATACCTGGTCATGGCACATCAGCCCTGGGGCATGCTCCTGCAGCACCCCAGCCCCCAGCAACACACACAGCCCCAAACCAGCAGCACCCACAGGATACAGCAACACCATCCCTAAGTACAGGAACAGCATGCCAGCTATGGCAGAGTGAGCAAACAGTGTACATACCTGGTCATGGCACATCAGCCCTGCGGGCACGCCTCCTGCAGTACCCCAGCCCCCCAGCAACAATACACACAGCCCCCCAAACCTCAGCACCCACAGGATACAGCAACACCATCCCTAAGTACAGGAACAGCATGCCAGCTATGGCAGAGTGAGCAAACGATGTCTATCCTGGTGATGGCACTTCAGCCTTCTGGCATGCTCCTGCAGCCCCAGCCCCCCAGCAACAATACACACAGCCCCCAAACCAGCAGGATACAGCAACACCATCCACTAAGTACAGGAACAGCATGCCAGCTATGGCAGAGTGAGCAAACAGTGTACATACCTGGTCATGGCACATCAGCCCTGCGGGCACGCTCCTGCAGCACCCCAGCTTTGCCCCCAGCAACAATACACACAGCCCCCCAACCCGCAGCACCCACAGGATACAGCAACACCATCCCTAAGTACAGGAACAGCATGCCAGCTATGGCAGAGCGAGCAAACAGTGTACATACCTGGTCATGGCACATCAGCCACTGCGGCATGCTCCTGCAGCACTCCAGCCCCCACAACAATACACACAGCCCCCCAAACCTGCAGCACCCACAGGATACAGCAACACCATCCCTAAGTACAGGAACAGCATGCCAGCTATGGCAGAGTGAGAAACAGTGTACATACCTGGTCACGGCACATCAGCCCTGCAGGCACGCTCCTGCAGCACCCCAGCCCCCAGCAACACACACACAGCCCCCAAACCCTCAGCACCCACAGGATACAGCAACACCATCCCTAAGTACAGAAACAGCATGCCAGCTATGCAGAGTGAGCAAACAGTGTACATACCTGGTCATGGCACATCAGCGCTGCAGGGCATGCTCCTGCAGCACCCCAGCCCCCAGCAACAATACACACAACCGCCCCAAACCCGCACCACCACAGGATACAGCAACACCATCCCTAAGTAGAGGAACAGCATGCCAGCTATGGCAGAGTGAGCAAACAGTGTACATACTGCTCATGGCACATCAACCATGCAGACATGCTCCTGCAGCCCACCCCAGCAACAACACACACAAGCCCCAAACCTGCAGCACCCACAGGATACAGCAACACCATCCCTAAGTACAGGACTGTATGGCAGAGTGAGCAAACAGTGTACATACCTGGTCATGGCACATCATCCCTGTGGGTACGCTCCTGCAGCACCCTCAGCCCCCAGCAACAATACACACAGCCCCCCAAACCCGCAGCACCACAGGATACAGCAACACCATCCCTAAGTACAGGAACAGCATGCCAGCTATGGCAGAGTGAGCAAACAGTGTTCATACCTGGTCATGGCACATCAGCCTCTGGGCATGCTCCTGCAGCCCCAGCCCCCCAGCAACAAAACACACAGCCCCCAAACCAGCAGGATACAGCAACACCATCCCTAAATACAGGAATGCATGCCAGCTATGGCAGAGTGAGCAAACAGTGTACATACCTGCATAGCACATCAGCCCGGCGGCATCCTCCTGCAGCCCCCCAGCAACAATACACACACGCCCCAATCCTGCAGCACCCACAGGATACAGCAACACCATCCCTAAGTACAGGAACAGCATGCCAGCTATGGCAGAGTGAGCAAACAGTGTACTTCCTGGTCATGGCACATCAGCCCTGCGGGCACGCTCCTGCAGCACCCCAGCCCCCCAGCAACAACACACACAACCTCCCAAACCCCAGGATACAGCAACACCATCCATAAGTACAGAACAGCATGCCAGCTATGGCAGAGTGAGCAAACAGTGTACATACCTGGTCATGGCACATCAGCCCTGCGGCATGCTCCTGCAGCACCCCAGCCACCAGCAACAACACACACAGCCCCCAAACCCGCAGCACCCACAGGATACAGCAACACCATCCCTAAGTACAGGAACAGCATGCCAGCTATGGCAGAGTGAGCAAACAGTGTACTTACCTGGTCATGGCACATCAGCCCTGCAGGCACGCTCCTGCAGCACCCCCAGCCCCCAGCAACAATACACACAACCCTCCCAAACCCGCAGGATACTGCAACACCATCCATAAGTACAGGAACAGCATGCCAGCTATGGCAGAGTGAGCAAACAGGTACATACCTGGTCATGGCACATCAGCCCTGCAGGCATGCTCCTGCAGCACCCCAGCCCCCAGCAACAGAAACACAGCACCCCAAACCCGCAGCACCCACAGGATACAGCAACACCATCCCTAAGTACAGGAACAGCATGTCAGCTATGGCAGAGTGAGCAAACAGTGTACATACCTGGTCATGGCACATCAGCCTGCAGGCATGCTCCTGCAGCACCCCAGCCCCTCCCAGCAACAATACACAGCACCCCCAAACCTCAGCACCCACAGGATACAGCAACACCATCCCTGACAGGAACAGCATGCCAGCTATGGCAGAGTGAGCAAACAGTGTACATACCTGGTCATGGCACATCAGCCCTGGGGCATGCTCCTGCAGCACCCCAGCCCACCAGCAACAATACACACAGCCCCCAAACCCGCAGCACCCACAGGATACAGCAACACCATCCCTGTCACAGGAACAGCATGCCAGCTATGGCAGAGTGAGCAAACAGTGTACATACCTGGTCATGGCACATCAGCCCTGCGGCATGCTCCTGCAGCACCCCAGCCCCCAGCAACAATACACACAACCCCAAACCCGCAGCCCCACAGGATACAGCAACACCATCCCTAAGTACAGGAACAGCATGCCAGCTATGGCAGAGTGAGCAAACAGTGTACATATCCTGGTCATGGCACATCAGCCCTGCAGGCATGCCCTGCAGCCCCCAGCCCCTCAGCAACAATACACACAGCCCCCAAACCGCAGAACCCACAGGATACAGCAACACCATCCCAAATACAGGAACAGCATGCCAGCTATGGCAGAGTGAGCAAACAGTGTACATACCTGGTGATGGCACATCAGCCTCTGGGCATGCTCCTGCAGCACCCCAGCCCCCAGCAACAATACACACAGCCCCCAAACCAGCAGGATACAGCAACACCATTACTAAGATACAGGAACAGCATGCCAGCTATGGCAGAGTGAGCAAACAGTGTATATACCTGGTCATGGCACATCAGCCCTGCAGGCATGCTCCTGCAGCACCCCCAGCCCCCAGCAACAATATACATAGCCCGCCCAAACCAGAAGCACCCACAGGATACAGCAACACCATCCCTAAGTACAGGAACAGCATGCCAGCTATGGCAGAGTGAGCAAACAGTGTACATACCTGGTCATGACACATCAGCCCTGAGGGCATGCTCCTGCAGCGCCCCCAGCCACCCCAGCAACAATACACACAACGTCCTGAAACCCGCAGGATAACAGCAACACCATCTCTAAGTACAGGAACAGCATGCCAGCTATGGCAGAGAGAGCAACAGTGTACATACTGGTCATGCACATCAGCCCTGTGGCACGCCCTGCAGCACCCCAGCCCCTCCAGCAACAATACACACAGCCCCCAAACCCAGAACAGCCACAGATAGCAGCACCATCCTAGCACAGGAACAGCATGCAGCTAGGCAGATTGAGCAAACAGTGTACATACCTGGTCATGGCAAATCAGCACTGCGGGCATGCTCCTGCACCCCAGCCCCCAGCAACAATACACACAGCCCCCAAACCCGCAGCCCCACAGGATACTGCAACACCATTCCTAAGTACAGGAACAGCATGCCAGCTATGGCAGAGTGAGCAAACAGTGTACATACCTGGTCATGGCACATCAGCCCTGCAGGCATGCTCCTGCAGCACCCCAGCACCCCAGCAACAACAACACAGCCTCCCAAACCCAGCAGCACCCACAGGATACAGCAACACCATCCCTAGTACAGGAACAGTATGCCAGCTATGGCAGAGTGAGCAAACAGTGTACATACCTGGTGGCACATCAGCCCTGCGGCATGCTCCTGCAGCACCCCAGCCCCCCGCAACAATACACACAGCCCCCAAACCAGCAGCATACAGCAACACCATTACTAAGTACAGGAACAGCATGCCAGCTATGGCAGAGTGAGCAACAGTGTACATACCTGGTGATGGCAATCAGCCTCTGGGCATGCTCCTGCAGCACCCCCCAGCCCCCCAGCAACAATACACACAGCCCCCCCCAAACCCGCAGCACCCACAGGATACAGCAACACCATCCCTAAGTACAGGAACAGCATGCCAGCTATGTCAGAGTGAGCAAACAGTGAACATACCTGGTCATGGCACATCAACCCTGAGGGCATGCTCCTGCAGCACCCCCAGCCACCCCAGCAACAATACACACAAACCCCCCAAACCCGCAGCCCCCACAGGCTACAGCAACTCCATCCCTAAGTACTGGAACTGCATGTCAGCTATGGCAGAGTGAGAAAACAGTGTACATACCTGGTCATGGCACATCAGCCCTGCGGGCACTCTCCTGCAGCATTCTCAGCTCCCCAGCTACAATACACACAGCACCCCAAACCTGCAGCCCCCCAGGATACAGCAACCCCATCCCTAACTACAGGAACAGCATGCCAGCTATGGCAGAGTGAGCAAACAGTGTACATACCTGGTCATGGCACATCAGCCCTGCGGCATGCTCCTGCAGCACCCCCCAGCCCCCAGCAACAATACATACAGCCCCAAAACCAGCAGCACCCACAGGATACAGCAACACCATCCCAAAGTACAGGAACAGCATGCCAGCTATGGCAGAGTGAGCAAACAGTGTACATACCTGGTCATGGCACATCAGCCCGCGGGCACGCTCCTGCAGCACCCCAGCCCCCCAGCACACAGCCCCCAAACCACTAGCACCCACAGGATACAGCAACACCATCCCTAAGTACAGGAACAGCATGCCAGCTATGGCAGAGTGAGCAAACAGTGTACTATACCTGGTCATGGCACTCAGCCTCTGGGCATGCTCCTGCAGCCCTCCAGCCCCCAGCAACAATACACACAGCCCACCCCAAACCAGCAGGATACAGCAACACCATTACTAAATACAGGAACTGCATGCCAGCTATGGCAGAGAGAGCAAACAGTGTACATACCTGGTCATAGCGCATCAGCCCGGCGGGCATCCTCCTGCAGCCCCCCAGCAACAATACACACAGCCCCCAATCCTGCAGCACCCACAGGATACAGCAACACCATCCCTAAGTACAGGAACTGCATGCCATCTATGGCAGTGTGAGCAAACAGTGTACTTCCCTGGTCATGGCACATCAGCTGTGCAGGCCTCCTGCAGCACCACCAGCCCCTCCAGCAACAATACACACAACCCTCCCAAACCCGCAGAATACAGCAACACCATCCATAAGTACAGGAACAGCATGCCAGCTATGGCAGAGTGAGCAAACAGTGTACATACCTGGTCATGGCACATCAGCCTCACGGGCATGTTCCTGCAGCACCCCAGCCACCCCAGCAACAATACACACAGCCCCCAAACCCGCAGCCCCACAGGATACTGCAACACCATCCCTAAGTACAGGAACAGCATGCCAGCTATGGCAGTGAGCAAACAGTGTACATACCTGGTCATGGCACATCAGCCCTGCAGGCATGCTCCTGCAGCACCACAGCCCCCCAGCAACAATACACACAAACCTCCCAAAACCCGCAGGATACAGCAACACCATCCATAAGTACAGGAACAGCATGCCAGCTATGGCAGAGTGAGCAAACAGTGTACATACCTGGTCATGGCACATCAGCCCTGCAGGCATGCTCCTGCAGCACCCCAGCCCCCAGCAACATACACACAGCCCCCAAACCCAAGCACCCACAGGATACTAGCAACACCATCCCAAAGTACAGGAACAGCATGCCAGCTGTGGCAGAGTGAGCAAACAGTGTACATACCTGGTCATGGCACATCAGCCTTGCAGGCACGCTCCTGCGCAGCACCCCAGCCCCTTCCCAATAGCAATACACACAGCACCCCAAACCCTCAGCACCCACAGGATACAGCAACACCATCCCTAAGTACAGGAACAGCATGCCAGCTATCGGCAGAGTGAGCAACAGTGTACATACCTGGTCATGGCATCAGCCCTGTGGCATGCTCCTGCAGCACCCCAGCCCCCAGCAACAATACACACACCCCCAAACCCGAGCCACCAGGATACAGCAACACCATCCCTAAGTACAGGAACAGCATGCCAGCTATGGCAGAGTGAGCAAACAGTGTACATACCTGGTCATGGCACATCAGCCCTGCAGGCACGCTCCTGCAGCACCCCCAGCCCCAGCAACAATACACACAGCCCCCCAAACCCGCAGCACCCACAGGATACAGCAACACCATCCCTAAGTACAGGAACAGCATGCCAGCTATGGCAGAGTGAGCAAACAGTGTACATACCTGGTGATGGCACATCAGCCTTCTGGGCATGCTCCTGCAGCACCCCCAGCCCCCAGCAACAATACACACAGCGCCCCAAACCAGCAGGATACAGCAACACCATTACTAAATACAGGAACTGCATGCCAGATATGGCAGAGTGAGCAAGCAGTGTATATACCTGGTCATGGCACATCAGCCCTGCAGGCATGCTACTGCAGTCTCCCCAGCCCCCACAGCAACAATATACATAGCCCGCCCAAACCAGAAGCACCCACAGGATACAGCAACACCATCCCTAAGTACAGGAACAGCATGCCAGCTATGGCAGAGTGAGCAAACAGTGTACATACCTGGTCATGACACATCAGCCCTGAGGGCATGCTCCTGCAGCACCCCCAGCCCCCAAGCAACATACACACAGCCCCCAAACCGCACAGCACCCACAGGATACAGCAACACCATCCCTGTGTACAGGAACAGCATGCCAGCTATGGCAGAGAGAGCAAACAGTGTACATACCTGGTCATGGCACATCAGCCCTGTGGGCACGCTCCTGCAGCCCCCAGCCCCCCAGCAACAATACACACAGCCCCCCAAACACTCAGCCCACAGAATACAGAAACACCATCCCTAATACAGGAACAACATGCCAGCTATGGCAGAGTGAGCAAACAGTGTCTATACCTGGTGATGGCACATCAGCCTTCTGGCATGCTCCTGCAGCCCTCCAGCCCCCCCAGCAACAATACACACAGCCCCCCAAACCAGCAGGATACAGCAACACCATTACTAAATACAGGAACTGCATGCCAGATATGGCAGAGTGAGCAAGCAGTGTATATACCTGGTCATGGCACATCAGCCCTGCAGGCATGCTCCTGCAGCACCCCCAGACCCCTCAGCAACAATACACACAGCCTCCCCAAACCCGCAGCACCCAAAGTATACAGCAACACCATCCCTAAGTACAGGAACAGCATGCCAGCTATGGCAGAGTGAGAAAACAGTGTTCATACCTGGTCACGGCACATCAGCCCTGCGGGCTCGCTCCTGCAGCACTCCTAGCCCCCCCCAACAACAATACACACAGCCCCCAAACTCGCAGCACCCACTGGATACAGCAACACCATCCCTATGTACAGGAACAGCTGAGCTATGGCAGAGTGAGCAAACAGTGTACATACCTGGTCATGGCACATCAGCCCTGCGGGTACGCCTCCTGCAGCACCCCAGCCCCCCAGCACTATACACACAGCCCCCAACCCGAGCACCCACAGGATACAGCAACACCATCCCTAAGTACTGGAACAGCATGCCATCTATGGCAGAGTGAGCAAACAGTGTACTTACCTGGTCATAGCACATCAGCCCTGTGAGCACCCTCCTGCAGCACCCCAGCCACCCCCAGCAACAATACACACAACATCCCGAAACCCGCAGGATATAGCAACACCATCCCTAAGTACAGGAACAAGATGCCAGCTGTGGCAGAGTGAGCAAACAGTGTACATACCTGGTCATGTCACATCAGCCCTGCGGGCACACTCCTGCAGCACCCCCAGCCCCCCAGCAACAATACACACAGCCCCCCAAACCTGCAGCACCCACAGGATACAGCAGCACCATTCATACGTACAGGAACAGCATGCCAGCTATGACAGAGTGAGCAAACAGTGTACATACCTGGTCATAGCACATCAGCCCTACGGGCATGGTCCTGCAGCCCCCCAGCAGCAATACAAACTGCGCCCCAATCCCGCAGCACCCACAGGATATAGTAACACCATCCCTAAGTACAGGAACAACATGTCAGCTATGACAGAGTGAGCAAACAGTGTACTTACTTGGTCATGGCACATCAGCCCTGCGGGCATGCTCCTGCAGCACTCCCAGCCCCACAAGCAACAATACACACAGCCCCCCAAACCCGCAGCCCCCCCACAGGATACTGCAACAGCATCCCTAAGTACAGGAACAGCATGTCAGATATGGCAGTATGTCAGAGTGAGCAAACAGTGTACATACCTGGTCATGGCACATCAGCCCTGCAGGCATGCTCCTGCAGCACCCCCAGCCACCCCCAGCAACAATACACACAACCCCCCCCAAACCCGCAGCACCCAGAGTATACAGCAACACCATTCCTAAGTACAGGAACAGTTTGTCAGCTATGGCAGAGTGAGCAAACAGTGTACATATCTGCTCATGGCACATCAGCCCTGCGGGCACGCTCCTGCAGCACCCCCAGCATCCCCAGCCACAATACACACAGCCCCCACAAACCCTCAGACCCCACAGGATACAGCAACACCATCCCTAAGTACAGAAACAGCATGCCAGCTATGGCATAGTGAGCAAACAGTGTACATACCTGGTCATGGCACATCAGCCCTGTGGCCATGCTCCTGCAGCCCCCAGCCCCCAGCAACAATACACACAGCCCCCAAACCCACAGCACCCACAGGATACAGCAACACCATCCCTAAGTACAGGAACAGCATGTCAGCTATGGCAGAGTGAGCAAACAGTGTACATATCTGCTCATGGCACGTCAGCCCTGCGGGCACGCCTCCTGCAGCACCCCCAGCATCCCCAGCCACAACACACACAGCCCCCCCAAACCTCAGCACCCACAGGATACAGCAACACCATCCCTAAGTACAGAAACAGCATGTCAGCTATGGCAGAGTGAGCAAACAGTGTACATACCTCGTCATGGCACATCAGCCCTGTGGCCATGCTTCTGCAGCACCCCAGCCCCCCAGCAACAATACACACAGCTCTCCAAACCCGCAGAAGCACCACAGGATACTGCAACACCATCCCTAAGTACAGGAACAGCATGGCAGCTATGTCAGAGTGAGCAAACAGTGAACATACTCAGATCATGGCACATCAGCCCTGCAGGCTCGCCTCCCGCAGCCCCCAGCAACAATACACACACCCCCCCAAACCCGCAGACCCACAGGATACAGAACACCATCCCTAAGTACAGGAACAGCATGGCAGCTATAGCAGAGTGAGCTAACAGTGCACATACCTGGTCATGTCACATCAGCCCTGAGGGCATGCTCCTGCAGCACCCCAGCCCCCAGCAACAATATCACAGCCCCCAAACCCAGAGCCCCACAGGATACTGCAACACCATCCCTAAGTCCAGGAACAGCATGCCAGCTATGGCAGAGTAAGCAAACAGTGTACATACCCGGTCATGGCACATTAGCCCTGCAGGCACGTTCCTGCAGCACCCCCAGCAACAATAAACACAGCCCCCCCAAACCCGCAGCACCCACAGGATACAGCAACACCATCCCTAAGTACAGGAACAGCATGCCAGCTATGGCATTGTGACCAAACAGTGTACATACCTGGTCATGGCACATCAGCCCTGCAGGCATGCCTCTGCAGCACCCACAGCCACCCCCAGCATCAATACACACAACCCCCCCAAACCCGCAGCACCCAGAGGATACAGCAACACCATTCCTAAGTACAGGAATAGCTTGTCAGCTATGGCAGAGTGAGCAAACAGTGTACATATTTGCTCATGGCGCATCAGCCCTGCGGGCACACTCCTGCAGCACCCCCAGTATCCCCAGCAACAATACACACAGCCCCCACAAACCCGCAGACCCCACAGGATACAGCAACACCATCCCTTAGTAGAGGAACAGCATGTCAGCTATGACAGAGTGAGCAAACAGTGTACATACCTGGTCATGGCACATCATCCCTGCGGGCACGCTCCTGCAGCATCCCAAGCAATTATACACATATCCCCCACAAACCCGCAGACCCCACAGGATACAGCAACACCATCCCTTAGTAGAGGAACAGCATGTCAGCTATGGCAGAGTGAGCAAACAGTGGACATACCTGGTCATGGCACATCAGCCCTGTGGCCATGCTTCTGCAGCCCCCAGCCCCCCCAGGAACAATACACACAGCCCCCCCAAACCCGCAGCACCCACAGGATACAGCAGCACCATCACTATGTACAGGAGCAGCATGTCAGCTATGGCAGATTGAGCAAACAGTGTACATACCTGGTCTCGGCACATCAGCTCTGCAGGCATGCTCCTGCAGCCCCCCAGTAACAATACACACAGCGCCCCAATCCCGCAGCACGCACAGGATATAGCAACACCATCCGTAAGTACAGGAACAGCATGTCAGCAATGGCAGAGTGAGCAAACAGTGTACTTACCTGCTCATGGCACATCAGCCCTGCGGCCATGCTCCTGCAGCACCCCCAGCCCCCCCCAAGCAACAATACAAACGACCATCCCAAACCCGCAGAATACAGCAACCCCATCCATAAGTACAGGAACAGCATGCCAGCTATGGCAGAGTGAGCAAACAGTGTACATACCTGGTCATGGCACATCAGCCCTGCGGGCATGCTCCTGCAGCAACCTCAGCCCACCCCAGCAACAATACACACAGTCCCAGCAAACCCGCAGCAGCCACAGGATACTGCAACACCATCCCTAAGTACAGGAACAACATGCCAGCTATGGCAGAGTGAGAAAACAGTGAACATATCAGATCATGACACATCAGCCCTGCAGACACGCCTCCTGCAGCCCCCAGCCCCCAGCAACAATACACACAACCCCCAAACCGGCCGCACCCACAGGATACAGGAACACCATCCCTAAGTACAGGAACAGCATGGCAGCTAACAGAGTGAGCAAACAGTGTACATACCTGGTCATGTCAAATCAGCCCTGAGGGCATGCTCCTGCAGCACCCCCAGCCCCCCCAGCAACAATATACACAGCACCCCCAATTCCACAGCCCCACAGGATACTGCAACACCATCCCTAAGTACCGGAACAGCATGCCAGCTATGGCAGAGTGAGCAAACAGTACATACTGTCATGGCACATCAGCCTCGTGGGCACGCTCCTGCAGCACCCCAGCCCCCAGCAACACACACACAGCCCCCAAACCCACAGCACCCACATGATACAGCAACACCATCCCTATGTCCAGGAACAGCATGCCAGCTATGGCAGAGAGAAACAGTGTACTTACCTGGTCAGATGCACATCAGCCCTGTGGGCATGCCTCCTGCACCACCCAGCCCCCAGCAACCTTACACACAGCCCCCGCAAACCCGCACTCCCACAGGATACAGCAACACCATCCCTAAGTACAGGAACAGCATGCCAGCTATGGCAGTATGGCAGAGTGAGCAAACAGTGTACATACCTGGTCATGGCACATCAGCCCTGCAGGCATGCTCCTGCAGCACCCCCAGCCACCCCCAGCATCAATACACAAAACCCCCCCAAACCCGCAGCACCCTCATGATACAGCAACACCATTCCTAAGTACAGGAACAGCTTGTCAGCTATGGCAGAGTGAGCAAACAGTGTACATATCTGCTCATGGCACATCAGCCCTGCGGGCACGCTCCTGAAGCACCCCCAGCATCCCCAGCCACAAACACACAGCCCCCACAAACCCACAGACCCCACAGGATACAGCAACACCATCCCTAAGTACAGAAACAGCATGTCAGCTATGGCATAGTGAGCAAACAGTGTACATACCTGGTCATGGCACATCAGCCCTGTGGCCATGCTCCTGCAGCCCCCCAGCCCCCAGCAACAATACACACAGCCCCCCCAAACCCACAGCACCCACAGGATACAGCAACACCATCCCTAAGTACAGGAACAGCTTTCCAGCTATGGCAGAGTGAGCAAACAGTGTACATATGGTCATGGCACATCAGCCCTGCAGGCATGCTCCTGCAGCACCCCCAACCCCCAGCAACAATACACAACCCCTAAACTCTAGAGCCCCTCAGGATACAGCAACACCATCCCTATGTACAGGAACAGCATGCCAGCTATGGCAGAGTGAGCTAACAGTGTACATACCTGGTCATGGCACATCAGCCCTGCGGGCACGCTCCTGCAGCACCCCCAGCCCCACCAAGCAACAATACACAGAACCCCCCCAAACCCACAGGATATCGCAACACCATCCGAGTACAGGAATAGCATGCCAGCTATGGTGGAGTGAGCAAACAGTGTACAGACCTGGTCTTGGCAAATCAGCCCTGAGGGCATGCTCCTGCAGCACCCCGAGCCCCCCCAGCAACAATACACACAGCCCCCACAAACCCGCAGCACCCACAGGATACAGCAACACCATCCCTAAGTACAGGAACAGCATGCCAGCTATGGCAGAGTGAGCAAACAGTGTACATACTTGGTGATGGCACATCAGCCCTGCAGGCATGCTCCTGCAGCACCCCGTGCCCCCCTAGCAACCTTACACACAGCTCCCACAAACCCGCAGCACCCACAGGATACTGCAACACCATCCCTAAGTACAGGAACAGCATGCCAGCTATGGCAGAGTGAGCAAACAGTGTACATACCTGGTCATGGCACATCAGCCCTGTAGGCATGCTCCTGCACCACCCCCAGCATCCCCAGAAACAATATACACACCCCCCCAAACAAGCAGCACCCACAAGATACAGCAACACCATTTCTAAGTACAGGAACAGCATGCAAGCTGTGGCAGAGTAAGCAAACAGTGTACATACCTGATCATGGCACATCAGCCCTGCGGGCACACTCCTGCAGCACCCCCAGCAGCCCCAGCAACAATACACACAGCCCCCCAAACCTGCCGCACCCACAGGATACAGCAACACCATCCCTAAGTACCGGAACAGCATGCCAGCTATGGCAGAGTGAGCAAACAGTGTACATACCTGGTCATGGCACATCAGCCCTGCGGGCATGCTCCTGCAGCACCCCCAGCCCCACCAAGCAACAATACACACAACCCCCAAACCCACAGGATACAGCAACACCATCCCTAAGTACAGGAACAGCATGCCAGCTATGGTAGAGTGAGCAAACAGTGTACAGACCTGGTCATGGCACATCAGCCCTGAGGGCATGCTCCTGCAGCACCCCAGCCCCCCAGCAACAATACACACAGCCCCCACAAACCCGCAGCACCCACAGGATACAGCAACACCATCCCTAAGTACCAGGAACAGCATGCCAGCTATGGCAGAGTGAGCAAACAGTGTACATACTTGGTGATGGCACATCAGCCCTGCAGGCATGCTCCTGCAGCACCCCTGCCCCCCTAGCAACCTTACACACAGCCCCCACAAACCCGCAGCACCCACAGGATACTGCAACACCATCCCTAAGTACAGGAACAGCATGCCAGCTATGGCAGAGTGAGCAAACAGTGTACATACCTGGTCATGGCACATCAGCCCTGTAGGCATGCTCCTGCAGCACCCCCACCACCCCAGCAACAATACACACAGCCCCCCAAACCGGCAGCACCCACAGGATACAGCAACACCATCCCTAAGTACAGGAACAGCATGCAAGCTATGGCAGAGTGAGCAAACAGTGTACATACCTGGTCATGGCACATCAGCCCTGCAGGCACACTCCTGCAGCACCCCCAGCCCCACCAAGCAACAATACACAGAACCCCCCCAAACCCACAGGATATCGCAACACCATCCCTAAGTACAGGAATAGCATGCCAGCTATGGTGGAGTGAGCAAACAGTGTACAGACCTGGTCTTGGCAAATCAGCCCTGAGGGCATGCTCCTGCAGCACCCCGAGCCCCCCCAGCAACAATACACACAGCCCCCCAAAACCCGCAGCACCCACAGGATACAGCAACACCATCCCTAGTACAGGAACAGTATGCCAGCTATGGCAGAGTGAGCAAACAGTGTACATACCTGGTCATGGCACACCGGCCCTGCAGGCATGCTCCTGCAGCATCCCCAGCCCCCCAGCAACAATACACACAGCCCCCAAACCCACAGCCCCACAGGAAACAACAACACCATCCCTAAGTACAAGAACAGCATGCCAGCTATGGCAGAGTGAGCAAACAGTGTACATACCTGGTCATGGCACATCAGCCCTGCGGGCACACTCCTGCACCACCAGCAGCCCCCCCTGCAACAATACACACAGCACCCCAAACTCGCAGCCTCAGGATACAGAAACCCATCCCTAAGTACAGGAACAGCATGCACTTTGGCAGAGTGAGCAAACAGTGTACATACCTGGTCATGGCACATCAGCCCTGCGGCACGCCTGCAGCATCCCCAGCCCCCCAGCTACAGTACACACAGCCCCCAAACCCACAGCCCCCAGGATACAGCAACACCATCCCTAGCTACAGGAACAGCATGCCAGCTATGGCAGAGTGAGCAAACAGTCTACATACCTGTTCATTGTACATCAGCCCTGCGGGCACGCTCCTGCAGCACTCCCAGCCCCCCTAGCAACAATACACACAGCCCCCCAAACTCGCAGCACCCACAGGATACAGCAACACCATCCCTAAGTACAGGAACAGCATGCTAGCTTCGGCAGAGTGAGCAAACAGTGTACATACTTGGTCATGGCACATCAGCCCTGCAGCATGCTCCTGCCACACCCCAGCCCCCTGCAACCTCACACAGCCCCCAAACCCGCAGCACCACAGGATACAGCAACACCATCCCTATGTCCAGGAACAGCATGCCAGCTATGGCAGAGTGAGCAAACAGTGTACATACTTGGTGATGGCACATCAGCCCTGCAGGCATGCTCCTGCAGCACCCCCCAGCCCCCCCAACATCCTTACATACAGCCCTCGCAAAACCGCACTCCCACAAGATACAGCAACACCATCCCTAAGTACCAGAACAGCATGCCAGCTATGGCAGAGTGAGCAAACAGTGTACATACCTGGTCATGGAACATCAGCCCTGCAGGCATGCTCCTGCAGCACCCGCAGCAACAATACACAACACAGCCCCCCCAAACCAGCAGCACCCACAGGATACAGCAACACCATCCCTAAGTACCGGAACAGCATGCCAGCTATGGCAGTGTGAGCAAACAGTGTACATACCAGGTCATGGCACATCAGCCCTGAGGGCATGCTCCTGCAGCACCCCCAGCCCCCCAAGCAACAATACTCACAGCCCCCCCAAACCCGCAGCACCACAGGATACAGCAACACCATCCCTATGTCCACGAACAGTATGCCAGCTATGGCAGAGTGAGCAAACAGTGTACATACTTGGTGATGGCACATCAGCCCTGCAGGCATGCTCCTGCCGCACCCCCCAGCCCCCCCAGCAACCTTACATACAGCCCCCTCAAACCCGCACTCCCACAGGATACAGCAACACCATCCCTAAGTACAGGAACAGCATGCCATCTATAGCAGAGTGAGCAAACAGTGTACATGTCTGTGCATGGCACATCAGCCCTGCGGGCACACTCCTGCAGCACCCCCAGCATCCCCAGCATCAATACACACAGCCACCCCAAACCTGCCGCCCCCACAGGATACAGCAACACCATCCCTAAGTACAGGAACAGCATGCCGGCTATGGCAGAGTGAGCAAACAGTGTACATAATTGGTCATGGCACATCAGCCCTGCAGGCAGGCTCCTGCAGCACCCCCAGCCCCCCAGCAGCAATACACACAACCCTCCCAAACCCGCAGCCCCCCAGGATACAGCAACACCATCCCTAACTACAGGAACAGCATGCCAGCTATGGCAGAGTGAGCAAACAGTCTACATACCTGTTCATTGTACATCGGCCCTGTGGGCATGCTCCTGCAGCACCCCAGCCCCCCAGCAACAATACTCAAAGCCCCCAAACCCGCAGCACCACAGGATACAGCAACTCCATCCCTATGTCCAGGAACAGTATGCCAACTATGGCAGAGTGAGCAAACAGTGTACATACCTGGTCATGGCACACCAGCCCTGTGGGCACACTCCTGCAGCATCCCCAGCACCCCCAGCAACAATACACACAGCCCCCCCAAACCCGCAGCACCCACAGGATACAGCAACACCATCCTTAAGTACATTAACAGAATGCCATCTATGGCAGAGTGAGCAAACAGTGTACATACCTGGTCAATGCACATCATCCCTGCGTGCACACTCTTGCAGCACCCCCAGGCCCCCCGGCAACAATACACACAGCCCCCCAAACCCGCAGCACCCACAGGATACAGCAACACCATCCCTAAGTACAGGAACAGCATGCTAGCTTTGGCAGAGTGAGCAAACAGTGTACATACCTGGTCATGGCACATCAGCCCTGCAGGCATGCTTCTGCAGCTCCCCCAGCCCTCCTAGCAACATTACACACAACCCCCAAACCCGCAGCCCCCACAGGATAAAGCAACACCATCCCTATGTCCAGAAACAGTATGCCAACTATGGCAGAGTGAGCAAACAGTGTACATACCTGGTCATGGCACACCAGCCCTGTGGGCACACTCCTGCAGCATCCCCAGCACCCCCAGCAACAATACACACAGCCTCTCAAACCGCAGCACCCACAGGATACAGCAACACCATCCTTAGTACATTAACAGATGCCAGCTATGGCAGAGTGAGAAACAGTGTACATACCTGGTCATGGCACATCATCCCTGCGGCACACTCTGCAGCACCCCAGGCCCCCGCAACAATACACACAGCCCCCAAACCCGCAGCACCCACAGGATACAGCAACACCATCCCTAAGTCACAGGAACAGCATGCTAGCTATGGCAGAGTGAGCAAACAGTGTACATACCTGGTCATGGCACATCAGCCCTGCGGCACGCTCCTGCAGCATCCCCAGCCCCCAGCAACAATACAGACAGCCCCCAAACCCAAGCAGCCACTGGATGCAGCAACACCATCCCTAAGTACAGGAACAGCATGCCAGCTATGGCAGAGTGAGCAAACAGTGTACATACCTGGCCATGGCACAGCAGCCCTGCAGGCATGCTCCTGCAGCACCCACTAGCACCCCCAGCAACAATACACACAGCCCCCAACCCGCAGCACCCACAGGAGACAGCAACACCATCCCTAAGTACAGGAACAGCATGCCAGCTATGGCAGAGTGAGCAAACAGTGTACATACCTGGTCATGGCACATCAGCCCTGCAGGCATGCTTCTGCAGCTCCCCCAGCCCCCTAGCAACCATACACACAACCCCCCCAAACCCACAGCCCCCACAGGATAAAGCAACACTATCCCTATGTACAGGAACAGCATGCCAGCTATGGCAGAGTGAGCAAACAGTGTACATACCTGGTCATGGCACATCAGCCCTGCCGGCATGCTCCTGCAGCACCCCAGCCCCCCAGCAACAATACACACAGCCCCCCAAACCCGCAGCACCCACAGGATGCAGCAACACCATCCCTAAGTACCGGAACAGCATGCCAGCTATGGCAGAGTGAGCAAGCAGTGTACATACCTGGTCATAGCACATCAGCCCTGCGGGCATGCTCCTGCAGCACCCTCAGATGCTCTGGGTCCCTCCTCCACATGTCTCTGTAGCTATGCCTGCATTGTTCCCTGATGTGAGACACCCCCGTCCTCCTCACCAGCCTGTTAACCACATTGGCCCAGACCTGGGACCTAGCCTTCTGCAAGTCCTCAGTACCAAACAGCTGGCCTTCCACTGGTTGCACCAATTCCACAATTAAGGAAACATAGAAACATATAATTTGACACTAGATAAGGACCACTTGGCCCACCTAGTCTGCCCATTTTCCTACCTATCAAATAAGCTGCAGATCCTAGTTAACCGACAGCCTACTTTCTCCTACCCCCCACTAGGACTGCCTTATGTCTGTCCCATGCATTGTTGAAGTTCCCCACTGTTCTTGACTACACAACCTCCTCAGGAAGGCTGTTCCATGCATCCACAACCCTCTCCATGAAAAAATACTTCCTCACATTACCTCTGAGCCATTCCCCAGCTATCTTCAAATTGTGGCCCCTTGTTCTAGCACATCTATTTTTCTGAAAGATACTACCCTCTTGGACTTTGTTGATTCACTTGAGGTACTTGAAAGTTTCTATCATGTCCCCCCTCTCCCTTCTTTCCTCAAGGGTATTCATATTAAGCTCCTTTAGTCTCTCTTCATATGTCTTCTGGTGCAGACCCTGCACCATTTTGGTTGCCCTCCTCTGGACAGCCTCCACTCTTGTCTATGTCTTTGTGGAGATGGGGTCTCCAGAACTGCACACAGTACTCCAGATGGGATCTCTCCAACTGTCTGTACAGAGGGATAACAACTTCCTGTTTTCAACTACTGATGCCTCTTCTTATGCATCCCAGTATCCCCCAGCCTTCCTTACTGCCTTCTCACATTGCTTGCCCACCTTTAGGTCATCGGATATAATTACCCTCAGGTCCCTTTCCATTTTTACTGTTGTCAGTATCTCACCCCCATTGTGTACTCTTCCCCTCCAATTAAATGCCCATGGGCCTGCTTCTCCTGCACGTGCCATTGTTTACACAGTGTGCTGACAGTGACACTTCCAGCATGCAGCACTGCACACCATGTGGCCTGCTCACTGCCGATGTGCGATAGGCGTGCATGTGATGGCCTGCACAGCACATGGATGTGCAATGCCAATGTGCACTACATAGTCCATTGTCCATCAGTGTGCATGTGTGTTGTCGCAATGCTGGGCAGGAGCACGGGGTCAGGTCATCGTGCACTGCTCATACATGATCAGAATATCAGCCACATTGAGAAGGGTGCAACATGCCACACATTAGCCAACAGAATTGTGCATCAACATGTACATATGCCATGCAGCATCACAGCACAAGCACTGCCATGCATGATATGCATGCTGCATGCTATCAAATCATGAATGTGTGATGATGCGCTGCGCCGCTATGCGCAATGCATTGCCAGGTAACGGCTGGTTGTGCTGCTGTGCATGGCTGGTATGTGCCAGAGAACCGCGCATGCTTGGAGGTGCATAGTATGGAGGTAATGGGCCCAATTACATGCGTAGAGCAAATTGAGATGGGCTGGGTGTAAATGAGCCACATTCAGCCAGGATATACAAATTTCCTCATTTCCCAATCTTAGCACAAGTCCCAACATTAGCATCTCAGTATAGGCTTCACAGTCCCTAATTTGCATGTGCTGAGCTATAAATGGGCTGCTCTGCACCACCACACACACACCACTGGTGACCATCAGGTACTGCGCCTTGGAGGTTTGTTTACCACGGCTGCACAGTTTATGGGTATCTGGCCAAGAGGACTCCATGTCTGGGAGCTGTGCAGTATTACTGTGTATTGTGCTAACAGCTGTCACACTTCCACCTCACAGGCACTTGTATGGCAGTGGAGGAGGAGGTGAGACTAAGGAGACATCTGAACTTCACAGATGATAAGCTGGGGGCTCTTGCTGAGCCAATGCCTGGATGGAGGACCTCCTGTCAGTGAAGACAGGCATGCAGCACGAGATGACACCGGGATGGGATACGGTGGCACAGGCTGTGAATGCCCATGAAGTGTAGAACTACACCCCCCCAGGAATGCATTAAGTGCATGAATAGTGAGAAGACCACAACCAGGGAGTGCATGGACACCATGTAGGCCATGCACCGTGCTAGCACTAGCTGCATGGGAGAAGGTACTCGCATCCACACTGTCCCGGGCATCTGTGAAGGGTATCCCTGGAGATGGCTTCCAGACAGATGGAGGCCCTGCACAGCACTGTGAATATGCATGTGTCAAATTGTTTGTCTGGCTGTGTGCAGTGGTCCTGGGTACAGGGCATGCCCCGCATAGATGTATACATTGACAACATGCCACTATGCAGTGCATCCACCATTGCATGTCCCCCATGCAGCCCATGTGTGCTGCTGTGACTGACTTGTGAAACCAGGGACATGTGTCTGCTGAGGTGGTGTGGCCAGTGGTGGTCACTGTCCACCTGTGTTCATGTGCCACGTTTCTGAATGTCAGCAACACATAATGGTGCAGTGCACCATTGTGGACTGTCACATTTGCCAGTGTGCCCACACACACGTGGAAGTGCCCCTTGCCCAGCGGGTGGGCCTGTGCACAGACATGGCCTGGTGGTAGTCCAAGTCATGGAACTGTGCATGCATGGCCCTTTGTCATACAATACACACATCACACAGTGGTGTGTGTGATACAGGCCACAGTGCTGGTGCATGCCATGGGTGGCAGTGTCTGCACAACTGTGCTTCATGCCACAGGGTCCCATGTATACCTGTCAATGGACATCCATGGAAATGACATCCTGACCATGCATACCTGTCTGACTTTGAGCACCATCGTGCCTCAGGCAGGCAGAGGGACTGGTGGGGTGGTGGAGGACTCAAAGCCATCAGCATCGGCCAGGATTGAGGCCGGTGTGGGCAGAGATGGCATGTTCCAGTACCTGCTGAGATTCATGGGTCTGAACACCCTGCCTGACACTGAGTTGCCTGATGACCTCATGGTGCTGGCATCGGCCATGGAGGATGATGATGCCACACAGCTTGAGGTGACCACACATAGTGGTGCCACTGCCACAGCATAGGTGGCCACACAGATTGCAATGGAGAGGGTGAGGCACCCTGCACGCATGCACGGCCCCAGATGAGATAGCTCAATAACTACTACACCTACTATGGTTGTTGGCAGCAAGGTCCGGTGTGTGGCTGTGGGAACAGAGGCCATTACCCTGGAGCAGCAGGGCATTGTGCAGCAGCAACATGTCACCCATGCACATGACATGACTGTACAGGGACCCACTTTGCCTGCCCACCTACAGTCCCCACCCAAACAGCAGCCAGCTGTGCAGCATTCACAGGCCAGTATACCACATGCCCATTGGTGCCCCCCACAGAATAGATCACCTGCTGATAGGTTTGATGAGCACACCCAGCTCCTGCAGGCCTCCGTTGGGCATCGGGGTATGCTTAGGGAGGTGTGTCAGGGCCTGTGTGTGCAGGTGAGCATCATGGATGGCCATGCCTCTGTGGATCACTCCCGGTTTGTTGACAAGATATGCCAACAATGGATGGACACTGTTGGCGAGATTCACCAACTGCAAGAGGACATGACTGAAGGCTTTGAGATGATAACACATGCCATCGAGGTGGGCTGTGCCACCCTTGCACCCCGCGGACACACAAGTGCCCACCACACACTATATAGTGACACTAGCACTCCCACTTCACTGCGTAGCATGGTCCCATTGCTTCTGATCCCATCCCCTGCCTCAGGTAGCCCCAACACCCCTGCATCCCATCTGAACTTCGGCAACAAGATACTTAAGAGCACACAGTCACAGTCTTGTGGGTCTACCCCTGCTAGCTCAGTTGGGTCCTCTGCCAATGTGGTTGCCACCCCAGAGAGGTGCACACATTATAGGCATGGCCTCTCACTTGTCCGTGGTGGCTGTGGTAGGTCATAGTGATCCCACCTGTGTGCAGTTGTCATGACACGGTCACCATCCAGCCATTGTTTGCCCACACACCTTGCTGCCGATTTCCATGTCTGCATGTGGGGCACACATCTGGGCCTGTTGTTTGCATGTCCATGCTGTCTGTGTCGTATTCCCAGCTTCTCATGGGGCACTGTGCTGTGTCATCTGGCATGGGTTTGATAACTGCAGCCTTGTGTGTCTGCTGTGCATGTGTGTGTGGGCATTGTCCACTGATTCATGCCATACACTGCAGTGCCCCATGTTGGCCCAGAAATGACCGTTCAGTTTTGGCCACACCTGCGTGTGTGTACCTCCACCACTGTGGACCTGTCAGCCATGCCGCATCTGCCAACCTTGGTATGTTATCCCCATTCCCTCACAATGTTGTCCAACCCCCACATTATCCCACTCTGTTACCCACCTGTGGTCTCAAAATTGCTCCTCCACAATTGTGTCCCTGTGCTGCCTCGCCCTGGTGACCAGCCGTGAGTCCCGCTGGTCATGGCATTCCTGCCCACACCCTGCCTGTGGCCCCTCAGCCTCTGAGCTGTTGCCTGACTCAGCTTAGACATGGCTTCCATGATTTATGACCATATTGTGTAGCATGCAACGGGCCAGGACTATGCCACAGGCAAAGGCAAAAACTGAGGAAAAGACAGACAACTCTGTTAAGAAGGGGGATAAAACCTTTTAAAGGTACATTAGGGAAAGACTAAGGGAGGGATACAGAGACTTAATAAAGGGGAGGGTATGTGGGCAGAGGGTGACAGTGAAAAAGCAGGGATACTGAATGAATATTTCTGCTCAGTATTCACAATGGAAGAGGAGGGGGAGGTACCTAAACCAAGCAAGGGAGAAATTCTGAATGGGTGGTTGATACCAGTCTATTCACAGAAGAAAGAGTTTTGAAAGAACTCTTGAAACTGAGGGTGTACAAAGCAATGGGGCCTGATGGGATTCACCCAAGAATTCTAAAAGAACTAAGGGTAGAACTAGTAACACCACTGACTACTCTCTTTAACAAATCATGGAAGTATGGGGTGGTACCTGAGGAATGGAGGAGGGCAAATGTGATTCCATTTCACAAAAGTGGGAGCAGGGCAGAGGCAGAAAACTACAGACCAGTTAGTTTGACTTCAGTGGTAGGGGAAATGATGGAATCACTTCTGAAGGAAAGAATTGTTGACTACCTAGAGGCCAGTGGGGCACAGGACCCAAGGCAGCATGGTTTCACCGCAGGAAGGTCATGTCAGATGAATCTAATAGATTTCTTTGACTGGGTGACCAAAGTAATAGACCAGGGAGGGGCTGTGGATGTGGCCTACCTAGATTTTAGCAAAGCATTTGACACAGTCTCACACAAAAGATTAATATACAAGTTAGCCAGCCTTGGAGTGGGTCCCAGTGTGGTAGCCTGGATAAAAAACTGGCTGGACAACAGGATGCAAAGGGTAATAGTAAGTGGAGTCCACAGTAAAGAAAGGACCCAACTAGCGGGGTACCGCAGGGTTAGGCACTGGGACCGGTCCTTTTTAATGTCTTTATAAGTGACATAGGAGAGCACCTGGAAGGAAAGGTATGTCTCTTTGCAGATGACACAAAGATCTGCAACAAGGTTGATACACAAGGTGGGGTGAAAAGAATGAAAAGGGACTTGGCAAGGTTGGAGGAATGGTCAAATATGTGGCAGCTCAGATTCAATGCAAAGAAGTGCAAGGTAATGCATCTGGGAAACAAAAACCCAGGGGAAGCATACACAATGGGGGGTGAGTTACTAGTAACAACAAAAATTGAAAGCAAAGACATAGGCAGAGTGGAGGCTGTTCAGAGGAGGGCAACCAAAATGGTGCAGGGTCTGCACCAGAAGACATACGAGGAGAGACTAAAGCAGCTTAATATGTATATCCTTGAGGAAAGGAGGGAGAGGAGGGACATGATAGAAAATTTCAAGTATCTCAAGGAAATTAACAAAGTACAAGTGGGTAGTATCTTTCAGAAGAAGAGATGTGCAAGAACAAGGGGGCACAATTTGAAGATAGAGGGGGGACGGTTCAGAGGTAATGTTAGAAAGTATTTTTTCACAGAGAGGGTTGTGAATGCATGGAACAGCCTTCCAGTGGAGGTTGTGGAGTCAGGAACAGTGGGAGAATTCAAGAATGCATGGGACAGGCATAAGGCAATTTTAGTGGGGGGTAGGAGGAAGTAAGCTGTTGATTAACTAGAATCTGCAGCTTATCCGTCAGGTACGGAAATGGGCAGACTAGGTGGGCCAAGCAGTCCTCATCTCCCTTCAAATTCTATATTTCTATGTTTTATGTACTGTAGGGCACTGCCAGACCTGTCCAGGCATCTGAACCTTATTTTTTAGCACGATTAACACATGCTCAATGATGTTGCATGTCATGATGTGTGCTTCATTGTACCAGTTCTCCAGCAAAAATGTGGGCTGGTGTATGGGGGTGAGCATCCATGGCCATCGGGGGTATGCACAGTCACCTGTGGAAGTGAGAAAGCATTATATATACTTCTGTTGTTTACAGGTTTACCACAGCCCTAAGTTACTGCGTGGTACCTTCTCTGCTGGGCATACTGCCTATGGGCCCTTCCATATCCATGCTGTTGTTCCTCCCATCTCCTCACTACATTTATTACAGCCCTATGTTACTGCATGTCTGCCAGTGCTCTGTGTGGCCCCGGCCCTGACTCTCCCACCCCATGGCACACAGGCCATGCAAGCATCATCACATCATTGTGTGCACTTCGTGTGTGTTGCATGCAGGGCACATGCCTGTCATGCCATGACCTCCCACGGCCAGGCATTGCTGTTCATGTGCCCTGCCCCTGCTGGTGACAGCAACTTTCCTGTCCAGGTATGCTTCTCTGTAGCACCATAGCACCTGTGTTGGGCCCATACTCTGTGTCACTGCATGCCTGTACATGTGTGGTTGCGGTGTATATCCCCAGACATGCCCCCCCTTTGCCAAGCACACATCAGCCACATGTGGTTCACAGTGCAGTGGGCACATGTGGCCAGTGGTGCTGCTTGCCTGTTTGGCATGGCAGGTCCTGTTTCTCACACAGCGATTACTCATACTGTATTGTGTGCCACTGTGTGCTGTGTGGGCCCATTGTCGTGCCCCAGTCACCCACTAGAGGGCCACTGGGTAGCCTCCCACTCTTGAACAGGCAGCACAGGGCCAGCTGGTGCCAGATGTTGGCATCATGTGCACTTCCAGGGTGTGTGGCACACACATTGATAATGTACCCTGTGGCATTGCACACCACCTGGCAGTTTACAAAGTGGTAGCCCTTTCTGTTGATGTATGCTGCTCCTCTGGGGCAGGTGGTGCATGTATTGACACATGGGTGCAGTCTATGATCCTTAGCATGCCTAGCATGTGTGCCACCCTGTGGAAGTGCTGCATGATTTCTGTCCACTCTTCCTGTGTGCTTAGTAATTTGATGTACTCCAAAGCATGTGGCAGCAGAGTGGTAAGGAACTGGGTGAGGAGACGGGATCGGTAGACTGTGTGATGCCAGTGGTGTCACCCACCAGCATCTGGAAGGTGCCCGTGGTGAGCAGGTGCATTGCTGCTATCACCTTTGTCTCCACTGTCATGGCATGACTCCTGTGTGTTGGTGCCTGCAGGTCATCATGGAACAGTTCACAGAATTTTCTCAGCAGTGCCCTGTTGAGTCTGTACTGGCCCATGAATTCCTTGTCACTCAGGTGGTTGAATGTAACATGGGCGTGGTACCTTCTCTGCTGGGCATTCTGCCTACGGGACCTTCCTTATCCATGCTGTTGTTCCTCCCATCTCCTCACTCCCCTCATAACTGCTGCCACCAAGAAAGCAGTTCCATCCACAGCTGCTATGCTTCTGTCTGCCTACGGGTGGACTGCACTTAGGCATGCTTTTTATATGCCTATATTTGCACAGTACATCTGCAGGTTGTGCCATGGAATATGTGGCTGCATGGCACATTCATAAGATGCCCGCTGCACATGCGCTGTATACATTATATTTGCACTCAGACGCATCCAGATTTGCGCTGCACACCCCTGTTCTTTCAATATTGCACCATGGCGTATCTTCTGGTTTGCGCTGGTGCATCTCGGGATGTGCAACACATCTGCTTTGAATATCTATGCCATTATTTCTATATATTTTGGTAATTGAATCTTTTTATTGTGTTTTCAAAAACATCTATACATACAGAAACCATCAGTGTCCAAACATCTATAGTTGAGAATGGACTGAAAATGTAATACAGAGGAAATAACAGCACCTGTCATTGCAAATGCAAATACCAAATATCAACAGGTATCATTTCAATGGGTCTACACAGCCAGAGTAGTGCTATACTTGTGTAACTGTAATAACTGTTTGGCCATTCACACTATCTATTCCATGGGGAATTACCACCCTGTAGGGGTACCAAAGGCAAGGATCCCTCAAAGAAGGTTCCACCCCTAGAGGTGCCATGGAAAGATTCCCTTGGCTAAAGGTACCTTAGGAAGGAGCCCCCTGAGGAGAGAGAGGTGTGCCACTGGAAGAGGAAGAGAGGATGTCGGGCCAAAGACAAATGCACTTCAGAGGGAGGGTGGGAGGAACTGCTTATATAGCTCAGGAAGGGGGTGTGGCTGGCTGCTTGCCCCATTGAACTACAGCCATAGCCTTCCAATTCAACGGGCCTATGCAACCAGAGTAATGTGATGCTTGTGTAACTGTAATAACTATTTGGCTGCTTACACTCAGTATTCCATGGGGAATTACCACCATGTAGGGGTACCAAAGGCTAGGATCCCTCGAAGATGGTTCCACCCCTAGAGATGCTGAGGGAAGATTCCCTTGGCTAAAGGTACCTTAGGAAGGAACCCCAAAAAGGAGCACTGAGCGGGTATACATTAACTACAAATTTGAGAAACATATTGTCAGCATATTGTCAGCAATAAGGCAGCTTGAGAATACAAATGAGATGCATAGGGTAGCAGAATAGAACAGATAAATGGCTGTACGGATGACTGCAGGGGGCTTCCTAAAGAGAGCAGGAATGGCAAATAGGGTCACCATCCCCCTCCATCCAATAGCAGAACCTATCTAAGTAAACTAGTGAATACCACTGAAAACAAACTAAGTATTATGACCTTTGTCTTGGAGGAGAGAACAATAACCCTATGAGGACTAAATTTCTGTGGATCCAAGGCCTACATCGCCCTTTTCTCCAGGCTTGGGGTATTTTATTTAGTGATGGCTTACTTACTGCAATTTAGAAATCAAACTGGTTGGGAAGTGGAAAATATTCCAATATAGAGGAAGCTCTCACTTGCTCCCTCTAATGGGACGCCTATGAAGGTTACAAGGTAATTCTCTGCAACAAGTTCAGCAAAGGTGGGAGGAGAAGAGAATGACTGCTGAGACACTGTTTGACCTACCGACTATCCCAAATCAAGTGAATCAAAGGCAGGTGTAGGGAGAATGCGATAAAGGTGCAGATACTAGTAAACTAATAGTAGAGCCAAAGGAGATTGCTGTAACCACCTTTCACAGCTAGTCATAAAAATTCTACACCAGAAGCTGCCATTTAATCACAAATGGCTAAAGCTATGCCCAGAGTGAGGGCATTACCACTATAGGCCAGATAAGTAGGAACACACCCCTGGTTTCACATGCTCAAGATGTGGACTTTAGTGCAGAGCGAGACTGTCGTCTACAGGGGGGCCTGAGCCAAAGAAGATAATGGTCATGGCCTCCAATTTATAAAGGAGAGAACAGGGATAACTATGAAGTGCTAATATGAGGGGCCAGGCAAAGCCAGTGTCCATTGGATAGGTATTGTTACATGGTAGGTTGTCTAAGATGATTTGATTGATACATAGGACTGATATGATTGGCTGATAAAATTGTTGGATGGGAAGGTTCATTAATGGAATGAAGGTTGAAAATGATTGAGTGATACAAGCAAAGCCAGCAAAAGCAAGCTACCCAATTCCCCTATGGAAGCCAAAGTAGTGGTGACATAGAAGGTAGGCGATTAAGTAATTGGAGGCTGTGAAACCATGGGTGAATCAATGAGATTAGCATCAATGAATCAATGAGGTTAAGCAGGTAGGAGATATTTAGCAGGATTTGCAACAACATTTGTGGCAGCAATAAAACGAGCAGCACACAGGTAGCAGGATACATTGCATACGAGATGAGCAGAATTATGTGTATGGTTGGCCAGCCAGTTTCATGAAGGAGCAAATGATAGTTACAGAAAGCATTTAATGCTACAGTTTCTGCATAAATAATGAACTGGTATGATTGCATGAATAGTGAATTGATATGAGTGGCAGGAATACCTTAAACACCATTAGGGCAGTGATAGGTTAATCCAGTGAGGAGCAAGAAGCACATTAATGAAATGAATAAACTTCTGAAGGCCATGTAGGCCATGGTATACCAACACCACAGTGACTCCCCTACTGCAAAGGCCATCACAGCGACAGGATTTAGGCAAAATCCACATGTCACTGTGATGGTTTCTGCAAGTCCAGGAGACTGCCTCGCAGGGTGTTTTGCTCCCCCAAGTCCAACTCCAATTCGGAGTTGGAATCTTAGTGACCGGGGTTGTGGGGGGGCACAGCCCCCAACATGGGGTGTTCGGGGGATGCAGCCCCCTGATAGAAACACGGAGGCATCCCTGACACTCCGTACTGGATGTTGCTGCGGCATGGTAAAACCGTAGGCCATCAGGTCAATGGGTTATGCATGGAATGGATAATATTATAGCCTTGTAGGCAAGGAGCAGCAAAGGAACAGGAGTCATGTACCTTACTTAAAGCATGCTGAGACAACACAGTCCTCCACCGTAGGAATAACAGGGAGCCTAGAACAAAGCACCATGACACCAGGCAGCCAAGAAACAGCAGAAAGCGCCAGTACAGCAATGCAGCATTTGTCCTATTGGAGCTAGCTCTGAGTAAATCATGAGCAGGGCTGCATACAGGGAGTGGCTGCTAGCTGAGGTGCAGAGCCAGAATCAGTTGCAAACAATTAACAGCAGCAACTGCAGTGTGAGCTGCAACTTACAATAATAATATCAGGAAAACAGGTTTGGTAGGAGCCTGGAAGAAAGACACAGTGCAAACAGAGGGAAACAAGATGCTAGGGAAACTAGAAATCCCCCAAAAGACAACAAGAAATAAACACACAAACAGCACAACAGAAAAAAAAAAGTCTGGCCAGAGCCAATAGGGCTCCATGTGAGGAATTTGGGCCAGATTGGTTCCAGTGTAGGATGGTGGTCCCTTGTGAAGCACCACAACAAGCAAGTTGCCAAACCCGAGCGATGGGAAAGAGAACAAAGCCAGAAATCAAGTAGGGTCTGTGGTTTCTGCAGCAGGTAGAGAAAATGGGCAGACTGGGTGGGCCTAGTGGTCCTTATCTGCCGTAAATTTCTATGTTTAAAGTGTGGCTCTTGTGATATGCAAAATGCACGGATCCTCATAAAAATGTAAGATGCAATCATGGTTAAGTTTGCCTGTGTGACTATAATTGAAAGCAAACTTAATGCATAAAAACTCGATTAAACAGTACTAGCCAACAGCCTCCTTTGGAAAGCAAATCAAAATAATAAGGGACTTATTCTCAGAATGCTCCTTTACTCACGACATTGGGGCTATATTTTTAAGGGTCTTAAGGGATCCTCTTTTGTGCAGTCCTCAGGACTGATGGATTGTTTACAAGCTAAACTCCCTTCCACAAGGGAAGTGTGAGGTGGGCATGCAGCAGTTGGTGTTCATCATTGTCAAATATTTTCTACGGCAAGCACAGTGTCAAGTATCTCTTATACTAACCAGGAGGTGGCACCTGAAGTCATGGTTGGACAATTTTAAGCCTTAATTAGGTTGCTATATTAGGAGGAGTTGGTAATAATGGAGACTGAAGCTTTCCATAACTAATGGGAAAACCTTTCAATACCCCCATAATGATATCACTAGAAATACTGGCCCAGATATTCAAACTGCGCTCAAAACTAGTGCAACAGCAGGAGCAAGCACAAACCAGTTGCGCAAATGCGCAACAGGTGCGATATTCAAACATGGAGCAGAGCAAATTGCGCAAGCAACCAACATCTCAATATCGGCACATACTGCGCCATCAAACCAGGAAGGAGAAGCTGAGTTGAAAATGTTGGCGGAGCAACCAGGAAGCTCAGCTGAGCATTCCAGAGCTGCCATAGCTCAGCACAGCCCCCAGAGCAATGGAACTGCACATCCAGGGAGGCAGGCTGGGGCCCACCGCCAGCCATGCCACACGTGGCACAGGAACACACTGCAGAACCCACACCACACCTGCGCACCCCAAGAACAGCATCACTGGGGGTGGGACAGATGATCTACTTGCCCATGGGGACAAGCCAACAAAGCATAGCAGAGCCATGACACCCCAGCACAACCACTGGCAGGTGGAGAGTGCTACACATAGGGGGTTGACAACCACAATGCACATCAGCCCCCCGTACGCACAGCACACCCTGCACTGTGACCCCAAGACACCACCCATGTGCAGTGACTGGCACTGCAGGAAACCATGCAGTCCCCCCAGCACTCATCAGCCCTGTGCAACACAGAAGCCTACAAGCCAGACACACCCTGTGCACCCAGCAGTGGGTGGCAGCAGACGGCAAGACCAACTGAAAGTCACTGCCATGCTGGAGATACCTCCCCATGCACACACATGCACACACACACACACACACACACACACACCCAGGACCATACCAGCCCAGATGGCATGTACACCCCTGCAACTGAGCACCCATAGCCAGCTGCAAATCAGAGACCAACACAGTATTCATATCAAAATAGAAATGTATATTTAAAAGATTAATCACAAAACCAAGCGAAACTATGTGCAAGTGGGGGGGACGGGTAAAAGGCAGGGGTGTTCAAGGGGGAGGGAATAAAAACTTGGAGAGGGAAGGCAGGGTGATAGGGTTGGGAGAAGTGGGAAGAGAATGTGGGCTGTGGCCCAGCTGGCTGCTGGTCCTCCCCCTGCTGGCGCCCCGTCCTGTGCCTCCTTCGCCGAGCACCATGGCGCTGTATGGTCTGCAGGATCTCCTGGTTCTCCAGTCCAACCTGGGTGAGGCGCCGAAGATCCTGGGACATCCTCCTGAGTACCTTGAGGCCTAGGAAAATGGGAACACAGTCAATGGCTGAGACTGACCACAACCCTGAACACCACCCAACCTGCAAGCCATATAGCCCAATGTCCCACACCTGTGATGGCATGCATCCGCCCACAGTGAACATGCACATGGCCATCACAAACAGGCGGCACCAGCTATGTGCACCACTGCCCACACACACTGCCCACGTGCATCACAGTACAAACAAGGCTGGCAAGTGATGTGGCAACGTGGTGTGATGCCAGTTACACAGCTATGTGCCCAGTGCATGCCTGGACCACCAGTGACGCATACACAGACGTGCTGTGATACTGCACAGTGATGCATGTCACCTGTGTCGTGCCTACATACATGGATACATAGACAGTGTCGTCAGAGAAGGGCCTATGGCAAACCCAGTCTGTCCATATGAGCTTGTCAGTTCACTTTGTTTCCCTAGAAGTCTGTTGCCCCTTACCCCTGATCTCTAGATTCCTTTCATGTCTGTCCCCTGCAGTCTGAAATCCCATGATTGTGTCAGCCCCCACCACTTCCTCTGGCAGGGTGTTCCACTTGTCTACCATCCGCTCTGTGAAGACAGTCCTTCTCCATGTGTCCCTGAATCGTCCTCCCTCCATCTTCATTCCATGCCCTCTAGTCCTGGAACATCTTTGTCACTTCAAACAGTGTGTCCCGCACCCTGATCCCCCCTGTAAGATACCTGTATGTCCCCATCATATCCCCTCTCTCCCCCTCCCCTCCAGGGAGTACATGTTCAGTTCCTTCAACCTGTTGTCATAGGACCTGTGATGCAAGCCATGCACCATCCGTGTTGCCCTCCTCTGAACCTTCCCTGGCCACTCTACGTCCTTACGTAGGTATGGTCTCTGGCAATGTACACTGTACTCCAGGTGGGGCCTCACTAGTGTCCTGTATGGTGGAAATATGACCTCCCCTATCCTGCATGGCTGTATTGTGCAGGGCTAGTGGACCTCCCCCCCAGCATGCAGTAGCATCCATGAAGTCATGATACTCACATTGCTCAAGCAGCTCCGTCAGCCGCTCTTGCCCCTGCTGCTGTTGCTGCGGCTGCTGCTGCTGCTGCCCCATCCGGGGCGACTCCTGCTTCCACCGGGGCCCTGGCATGGCCCACCTCAACCTGGCCTTGCGTCCTCGGATTCCGGCCTGTGGGAGACATATGTTGAGACAAACATCAGTGTGACTCAAAAGCAGAGTGCCTGCCCACACAGCCATAACCATCCATCGCACAGCTGCACACACTGACACAGCCAACCGTGTCCGAGCCGGCACCTATGCACAGCCACCCAAACACACACACACCCCTACAGAGAATATAGGTGCATAGATGGTACACTCACCTGGCCTAGGCACCACACCTCGCCTGGCACGTGAACGCAGCCGCGTCAATAGCTCCGGCTCCCTCCGGCAGAGGTCACTGTACCGGTGCCGGCACTGCTCAGCAGACCGGCACTGTCCAATGACCCTCACCAGGTCAGTGGCCACCTGCTGCCAAACCCTAGTCCTGGACATGGTGAGGTGTGCCCCACCATACAGTGCCTCATAGTGTGGCTCCACTAGTGCCACCAGGTTTGCCACCTCCAGCTGGCTCCAACACACAGCCCTCCTCCTAGCCATGTTGGTAGCTTTACAGCAGGCAATATGGCTCTCCGCTGCGCCGTAACCCCATGTGGAGTTGTTGCGCAATAGACCACCACAGGCTCCAATCGCGCTGTTCGAACAGCGCTGTCACTTCACATAGCGCTGTCACCAGACAGCACAATAGGGACATACACATGGCATGCGAACAGCGCCAGGGGGCAGAGGGCATACACAAGGTCACGGCAATGATGCAAGGCTACGCACAGCACCATCGGACGTATAGGCATCCTGCGTGACTGCCAAGCTGCGTACCAGTGCCACAGTGGACTATCGCGCAGTAGTGCCACAGCGCCATATAGTGCCCAATGCTGTTGCGCCACTGGCACAATGGTGGCCATGGCCTGAATTGCCTATCACGCTCAGCAGGTCTGCAGTGTGATAGACGCATGCGTAAGCTGTCTGGGCATGCTCAATGCAGTGTAGCACACAGGCACAAATCTGCGCCATTGGTTCAGCCGGCCCTTCCGTATTGCACAAAGCGCAAATTCGCGATATTCAGCCGACATATGCAAATCATTCGATCAGCCATTCAAAGGCGCAGTGGCGCGATTAGCATGTCATTAAAGTTGCGCCACTCCTCATTTGCATGTGTTGCGCTATAAAAATGCGACAGTGGGTTGTGCTGGCCAGATTCGGTTACTGCAGGTAAGAGGTGAGTTACATGCTGTGATGCTCAGGACAATGCTCATGGGCAGGGGTGCCGGAGGATGATAAAGGCTGAGGGCTGAGAATCAAAAGGGCACTTAGAAAGGGACAAAGGGCACCTTTTCTATTAGTATCTGCCATACGGAGAAGAAACTGGGGCTTCCTCCGGCCGCACCTATGCTCATGGGGAAATGCTGTAGACTGCACAGTGACAGGTGTCCACTTCCACCCATACAGATCACCATGACTGACCAGAGCCAAGGTGAGGGTGAGGACGGCGGGCGTAGGAGGAGGCCGAACTTCACAGCGGCAGAGACGGAGGCCCTCTTCCAGGCCTACCTGGAGGATGAGCCACTATTGAGTGGACGGAGGGCACCCTCTGGAGCGTGCAGCTGCATGGGAGGGGTAGCAGGCCGTCAACCTGCACGGAAGCCACCAGCGCCCCGTGCAGGAATGCAAGAAGAAGATGGGGACTGACCGCAGGAGGCTGAAGGAGAAGGTGGCAGCCTTCAGGGTGGCACGTGCTGGCACTGGTGGGGCCCGCAGTGGTGTGTGCAGCTGACCCCAATGGAGGAGACACTGGTCGCGCCATGCAGCCGAAAGGGCCATTGCGGGCGACCCAGGCGGAGGGATTCCAGACAGGTGGGAAGCCCATCACTGCACGGTATGACATGGTGGTGGTGTTGGGGGGGCGGTTGTTCACATACACTCACATGTACTCTCTTTCTGTTACAGATCCTGTTCGTCTTCAGGAGATGGTGGTGGTGGTGGTGGTGGGTCCAGACAGTGATGCAGACCTGCTGGACATGGAGGCGGAACCATCCACCTCCGCCACCAGCCAGCAGGCACTGCAGCAGCATGCACGCTGGGCCAACAACTCTGGTGTCAGTGATAAGGGTGCGGGGGGTGCACAGCCTGTGCCTCAGCAGTCTGGCATGCAGGTATGCCAGCATGCTGTGCCTATGGCAGTGGCACGTACCTGCACCATTGATGATAGCAGGCCTGCAATGGGCAGTGATAGGTGTGTGTCCCATGACGGACACATGACAGGCCAGCACGTGCCCCTGGGCCTTCCTGGTTCACACCTGTGTACCAGCATGCTGGCACAGTCCCAGGCTGTGCCTGTCAGCACCGGTGGGGCAGCACCGGTGGCTGTGCAGGTGTCCGGCACTGTTGCCAGCACGGAGGTGGAACAGGTGGACCTGGGGGCTCAGCAGTTGGAGGGGTGGCAGCAGCAGTCGCACACCAGGTCTGGGGGTACAGTGTCAAGCAGTGGCACATGTTCACCACCCTTTGATCCGCCCATACCTGGTCCTGGCGAACAGCGCCCACCCTCAAGGGGTGCTGTGCACCGGGACCGTCCACACCCTGGGGGTCACGATGCCATTGGGGCACAGTACCCATTGGATGCGCACACCCGCCTGCTGCAGGAATCAGTACAGCTGCAGGGGCGGGTTGCAAGGTCCGTGGAGGCACTGTCTGTGTCCGTGGAGTGGCACAGCAGGGAGTGTGCTCGGGACCGAGCCGAGCTGGTCCTTATGCAGACGGATGTGACCGTCGCCATTGACAGGCTGACCCAGGCAGTGTTCTCTGTCGCGGACGCATTGGGCACACTGTCAGGTGCCCCTGTACCGCACACCCCACACAGTGCGCTCTCCACTCCCCGTTCCCGGCATCGTGTGACACCAGGCCTGTCGACGCCGGGTTCTGCTGTGGGCATCCCAAGCACCCCTGGTGCACGCTTGTTCGGCATGATGCAGGACCCCTGCGCGGCAAGGTCGCGCCGAGACAGTGGGACCCCTGGTGGTGCAACAGCGCCACCCCATGTAGCCCTGCTCAGCCTGCCAGTACTGCTGGGCCACGGCGGGCCACCCACGCATCCGTGGTGGCCGTGGACAGTGCTACATGACTGAGCTGTCTCCCAGTGAGGGCCCTGTCTGGTGCTGCCCTGTGTGTGCAATGTGTCATGGTGGGCAGTGCACTGCTGGGTGCTCTGCTCACCACGCTGACACAGGACCACCTGCACACTCTCCCAACTGCTGTCCACAGGTGCGTGTGCATGATGATGCCTGCATTGCACTGTACACCAAGGTGCAAGGGTGCCCAGGTCCTGACACACGTACTTGGACGGTACAGGTGGTGGGGGTGGTCGGTGGTGCTGTGTGTTGGCAATGTCGTTTCCGCAGTGCTGTGCTTCTGCCCATGTACGCTGCCTGGTGTGTGTGTGTGTCCATATGAGTGCTCACCCCTCCCTGATGGTGTGTTGGTATGCCTGGAACCTTCAACTCCCCTGACCTTCATGCACAGTGTGTTCCCCTGTGTGCCTGTGGTTTGCGCATGGACAGTGTTGCTTGCACATGTCCCCTTGACTTACCTGTGTTGGGCGTGGTGCTCTTCTGCAATGGTGTCCCGGTGCAGCTGGGCCTGCGGGTCAGTCGGGGGTCCCTCCGTCCTAGGGGGGGGCTGCTCATCACCAACATCACCGGCGCCACTGGCGTCCCCATCGCTGTCCCCCTCTTCAACCTGTATGGCTATCCCATGGTCTTTGGCCATGTTGTGCAGGATGCAACAGGCCAGGAATATCCCACAGGCCTTTTGGGGGCTGTACTGTAGGGCACCGCCGGAGGTGTCTAGGCATTGGAAGCGTGCTTTGAGCATCCCAAACACCCGCTCTATGATGTTACGTGTTGCGGCATGTGCCTCATTGAAGCATAGCTGCGCTGGGGTCATGGGGCGCCAGTACGGTGTGAGCAGCCAGGGACGGAGTGGGTATCCACAGTCACCTGTGTGGAGATAGTGGAGAGCAGTGTCATGTCAGGTCCATATTGCCCATATCCTTGTGTGCCACTACCATGGCACCTGTGTCATTCCCACCCTTGCCCAGAGTTTGCATTCCATACATGTGTACTCACCCACTAGATGTCCTGTGGGGATGTCCCCACTCTCGAATCGATGGCACAGTGCAGACTGGTGCCATATAGAAGACATCATGTGCTTCACCAGGGTGTGTGGCACAGACATTGATAATGCGCCCAGTGGCATCACACACCACCTGGCAGTTGACACTGGAAAACCCCTTTCGGTTCCGATATGCCTGGCCGTCGGGGCCAGGTGGCATGCGAATGGCCACATGGGTACAGTCTATGGCCCCTAGCATGCCAGGCATACGTGCTACCCTGTGGAACTCCTGCATGTTTGCTGTACGCTCTGCCGCGGTGCTGGGGAAATGGATGTACTCCACAGCATGTGGCAGCAGTGCGCTGAGGAATTGGGTGAGGATGTGTGACGTGGCCGACTGCATAATGCCTGTGGTGTCCCCTGTCGGCCTCTGGAAGGTGCCCGTGGCGAGCAGGCACATGCAGGCTGACACCTTGGTCTCCACAGACAGAGGGTGACTCCGTTGTGAGGGTGCCTGCATCACATCACTGCACAACTCACAGAGCCATCTCAGTATTGCCCTGTTCAGGAGGTACTGGCTCACGATCTCGACATCTGTGTACAGCTCGAAGCTGATGCAGGCACGATACCGCCTGTCGGGGGCATACCGCCGACGGGCCCCTCCGCGGCCACGTCCCCCTGCAGCATGGTGTCTCACCCCCCTCATTACAGCTTCCATGTGGAAGCTGGCACTGTCCATCTCCTGGCTTCTGCCCCCGCTGCTGTTCCTGTGTTACCCCGCTGCCCCCACTGCTGCTTCCATTGCACGGCACCCCCCGCTGGCCTCTCTGTCCTCCTGGACCCACTGTCCCTGTCTGCTCTTCCAGCTTCTGTCTCTCTCTCTCTCTCTCTCTCTCTCTGTCTCTCTCCCCCAGTTTGCGGCCTGCTAGGGTTCTTGCGCCGCTTCCTTAAGCCTTTTTATTTTGGCTCATTTCCGCTACTGCGCAACTTCCGGCTGAGCCACTCTTGCGCATTGAGCAAGTGTTCGAATATCACATTGCGCACTTTATGCATGGACCTGCCCCCTTCGGTTGTGCATGCCTTCATTTCCATTGCGCTGTTGCTCAGCATGTTTTCGGTGGCGCAACTGGCCCCTTCTGAATATCGCAGAATGGCGCATTTTTGGAGTTACAGACGCCAAGAACCCTGTTGGCGCTTAGCGAACCCTTTGAATATCTGGGGCCCTGTGTAGAAGAAATTGTGTAAAGAAGAGCATATAATAAGGGGGTGGGTCCTGGGGGTAGGGAATAATGACATGATATATTTATGAATACTGTATTATAATTTGCTGATTTTAAAATAACATATATTTGACTTTTGCATTAAGTTCCATGGAATCTTTAACTTCCACCTGGACAACCAGAAAAGGTGGACAGAAGGGACCTTGGTTTAACATCTCATAGAAACATAGAATTTGATGGCAGATAAGGACCGCTTGACCCACCTAGTCTGCCCATTTCCCTACATAATGGATAAGCTGCAGATTCTAGTTAACCAACAGCCTACTTCCTCCTACCCCCCACTAGAATTGCCTTGTGTCTGTCCCATGCATTTTTGAATTCCCCCACTGTTTTTGACTCTACTACCTCCTCAGGAGGCAGTTACATACATCTACAACCCTCTCTGTGAAGAAATACCTCCTCACATTACCTCTGAGCCGTCCCCCCTCTATCTTCAAATTATGCCTCTTGTTCTTGCACATCTCTTTTTCTGAAATATTCTACCATCTTGGACTTTGTTGATTCTCTTGAGGTACACATCTTAAGCTCCTTTAGTCTTTCTTCATATGTCTTCTGGTGCAGACCCTGCACCATTTTGGTTGCCCTTCTCTGGACAGTCTCCACCCTGTCTATGTCTTTGTGGAGATGGGGTCTCTCGAACTGTACACAGTAGTCCAGATGTGGTCTTACCAACTGTCTGTACAGAAGGCCAACAACTTCCGGTTTTCTACTGGTGATACCTCTCCCTATGCATCCCAGTATCCCCCAGCCCTCCTTGCTGCCTTCTCACTTTGCTGGCCCACCTTCAGGTCATCTGATATGACTACCCCCAGGTCCCTTTCAGTTTTTGTTGTCAGTATCTCACCCCCCACTGTGTACTCTTCCCCTGGGTTTTTGTTTCTCAGGTGCATTACTTTGCACTTCTTAGCATTGAATCTAAGCTGCCCTACATTTGACCATTCCTCTAACCTTGCCAAGTCCCTTCTTATCCTTTCTTCCCCACCTTGTGTATCAACTCTGTTGCAGATCTTTGTGTCATCTGCAAAGAGACATACTTTCCCTTCCAGTTCCTCTGCAATGTCGCTTATAAAGACATTAAAAAGGACCGTCCCCAGTACTGAACCCTACGGTACACCACTAGTAACCCCCTTTCTTCACTGTGGACTCCATTTACAATTACCCACTGTGTCCTGTTGTCCAGCCAGTGTTTTACCCAGGCTACCACCCTGGGACCCACTCTCAGGCTGGCTAATTTGTTTATTAATCATCTGTGTGGGACTGTGTCCAATGCCTTGCTAAAGTCTAGGTAGGTCATGTCCACAGCCCCTCCCTGGTCTACTACTTTGGTCACCCAGTCAAAGAAATCAATTAGATTTGTCTGACATGACCTTCTTGTTGTGAATCCATGCTGCCTTGGGTCCTGTGCCCCACTGGCCTCTAGGTGCTCTACAGTTCTTTACTTCAGAAGTGATTCCATCATTTTCCCTACCACTGAGGTCAGACTGACTGGTCTGTAGTTTCCTGCCTCTGTCTTGCTCCCACTTTTGTGAAGGGGAATCACATCCACCCTCCTCCAGTCCTCAGGTACCACACCGTCTTCCCATGATTTATTAAAAAGGATAGTCAGTGGTGTTACTAGCTCTTCCCTTAGTTCTTTTAGAATGCTGGGGTGAATCCCATCAGGCCCCATTGCTTTGTCCACCTTCAGTTTTAAGAGCTCTTTCAGAACCCTTTCTTCTGAGAAATGACTAATATCAACCCCCCCATCCAGAGTGTTTCTATTAACTGGATTAGGCATCTCCCCCTGCTTTTCCTTTGTGAATACTGAGCAAAAGTATTTGTTCAGTATCCCTGATTTTTCACTGTTGCTCTCTGTCCAACCACCTTCCTCTTTATTCAGCCTAAGTATCCCTGCCTTAATCTTTCTTTGCTCCCTAATGTACCTATAAAAGGTTTTATCCCCTTTCTTAACCGAGTTAGCTTTTTTTTCTACAGTTTGGGCCTTTGCTATTCTGACTGCCTTCCCCGCTTCCTTCTGCTTTAACTGGTACAGTTCTCTGTCCTGCTCCTTCTGTGTTTTCTTATACTTCCTGAATGTTATCTTTTTCTCCCTTACCTTCCCCACCACTTCTTTTAGAACAATAGTGGGTTTTTCTTTTGTTTTGATTTATTTATTTGCTTCACACAAAGGCTTGTTGCCTCTGTGATGGTGATTTTGATGTTTTCCCATTGTTGCTCCACTCCAGCTTCTTGCCTGTTTGTTACTGCTTTTCTGAGGCACTCTCCCATTTTGACAAAATCAGCCCTCCTGAAGTCCAGTACCTTCACTTTTATTTGGCTTGACTCTACAGCTAAGTTTATCATGAACCACACTGTTTGGTGGTCGCTTGTTCCCAGGTGGCTACCCACTTCAAGATCAGAGATCCTTTCTCCATCCCCATTTGAGAGTACAAGGTCTAAGACTGCTCCCTCCTGAGTGGGTTCCAAAACTAGCTGTCTGAGGCATGCCCCCTGTAGGGCATCGAGAATGGCCCTGCTCTTGGATGTGTCTGCAGCTAAGGTGCTCCAGTTAACATCTGGAATCTTCAGGTCCCCCATCAGCAATATCTCCCCTTTCTCTGCTATCCCAAGAATGCCTTCTATCATTTCCTTGTCCATTTCCTACCCCTGAGATGGGGGTCTGTATACAACCCCTGTGCGGATTGTGGTGCCATTTCCAGTCTCTAGGGTGACCCACAGTGCTTCCTCTCCTCCCTGTTTTCTCTTTAGTTCTGTTGCTTTGATCCCTTCCCTCACATAGAGAGCTACTCCTCCTCCTCCTCTTCTTCCCTCCCTGTCCCACCTGTGTATTGTGTACCCTGGTATGTTGACACCCCAGTCATGGTTCTCTGTGTACCATGTTTCTGTGACTGCCACTATATCCAGGCATCCCTCTTCTATCAAGGCCACTAATTTGGGGAGCTTGTTCCCTAGACTATGGACATTGGTACTCATTACCCTCCATTTTTATGACTTTATTTCTTTTTGCCCCATCCCTGTCATTTCTGCCTTTGTCTTTTTCTCCATTTACCCCTGCCCTTCTCCCTATCGACTGCTGTGTCTTGGTGTTTACCTCACTAAGTACCCTGATTTTTTGGGGGGCTAGAATTTCCCTTCTCCTTTTCAGTGCCTCCCCCCTTGGCTAGTTTAAATGCTTGCCAATGAAGCATTTAAATCTATCACCTAGGATTCTGGTTCCCCTGCTGGATAGATGCAGATCATCACACCTATATAGGCCTGCATCCCTCCAGGTGGAGGGATGCAGGCTTATACAGTCTAGCACCTCAACATCAGTGTAGTACATCCCATACCCAGATGCTACACTGCAGTATCAATACTGGGTATTAGCCCAATTTCCTGGTGTGGGGTGCCTGCCTATGTCCTTCTGGCCTTCCTGCTCCAGAGGGAAGCATGCAACCTATTGCTTCAATAACACTAAATATCTAACATATTCACAGAAACAAAGAATTGGCTATTGATGAGGATTGGATGGCCCCTCAAGGCCCACCCCTTTCACTAATCCAAAGAAAGTGTTCATTATCTCTGCATAGATGAGAGTAATGACTATTAACCATTCACTCCAGAGCAAGAAACAAATTCAAGTTGCAAAAGAGCTGTTTCATTGTTCCTCCCTTAACAGTCTTGATCACAGCCATGAAAGAAAATGGAAGAGTGCAGGCACCGAGGGTTGGCTCCTCCATGAGCCACATAATCACAGCTCCTTCAGTGGATTGGTGCTGGGCCCCCCTACCCAATTGGCTCCTCCAGGACCTAGCTCAGGCTGTTTTGCTTCAAACAACCCACTCTCCACCAACTCTGGTGGCCTCTTCCACAGTCATCACTCAAAGCAGTCTCTCTCCCTGATGCTCCCCTGTTCCAGATCCGATCATGGCTACAGCAACTAGCCTCTCTCCTGATGCTCCCCTGCAGTTCTTTACTGAGAGTGGAGGCTGGCAGTCCTTACAAAGTCAGTTGCACTCTCAGATCTGGCACAGCTTCTTTGTATTGGCTCTTCCAGGAGCCTCATAATCACAGCTCCTTCAGTGGATTGCTGTTGGGTCCCTCTGCCTGATTGGCTCCTCCAGGACCTAGCTCAAGCTGTTTTGCTTCAAACAACCTGCTTTCCACCAACTCTGGTGGCCTCTTCCATGGCTGCTATTCTGGATGGTCTATCTCCCCCGATGCTCCCCTGCTCCCGATATGATCATGGCTATGGCCACCAATCTCTCTCCCACCGATGCTCCCCTGCAGTTCTTTAATGTATACGTCTCTTGACCAAATTAATGTCAGATACTAACATACTAAAATGCCAGCAGAATAGGCCTAATGGTCTTTCGTGTCTGCTCGTTTGGTCAGTCCCCAACCTGGGTGCTGACCTTGCTGTCCCCCTCGCCTTCTCTGGCTTCTCCCTTCCCAGTTCCGGATATTCTTGCTGCATTGGATTTTGCTTCCAGAACCCTTCCCCTGTACCTGTCCCACCCCCTCTTGAACCCCTCCACTGTCTCTGCCTCCACCAGCCCCCTAGGCAGTGCATTCCATGGCTCCACCACCCTCTCAGTGAAGTAGCACCTCCTCCTTTCTCCCCTGAATCTTCCCCCCTCCAGCTTCCAGCCATGCCCTCTAGTGGCCCCTTCCTCCTTCCTTCGAAGCACCCTGACTGTTCCTCCCCTATTTACCCTCTTCATGTACCTAAAGACCTCTATCATGTCCCCTCGGTCCCTTCTCTCTTCCAATGTGTACATATTTAGCTCTTCGAGCCTCTCCTCATAGGTCCTGTCCCCCAAGCCCCAAATCATTTTGGTTGCCCTCCTCTGGACCCTCTCCAGGAGGTTAATGTCCCACTTTAAGTGTGGCCTCCAAAACTGCACGCAGTACTCAAGGTGCGGCCTCACCAAGCAGTTATACAGAGGGAGTATCACTTCCCTCCTTCTGGAGGTGATCCCCCTAGCGATGCATCCCAGCATCCTGTTGGCCTTGGCTGCTGCCCTCCTACAAGTCTCCGAGTTGTTCATCTTGACATCCACCACCACCCCCAGGTCCCTCTCAGCCATTGAGACTTGTAGCATTCCCCCCCCGATCAAATGGTTTTATTCTAGTTATGCTAATGATAGTTGGTGTGTAGCTCCCCTCCAACAGAATTAGCTATTTTAATGTAGCACTGTAATTTGCAAGCTGTATTAAATCATAGCAATCACCATCAGAACAAAATGGGTTATAAACACTTTTTATGTTTGCTTGTGCACATGCGCAAGAAACATGTTGTGGCAGCTTGCTGCAGAAGCAGGTTGTGGAAGTGCAGCACTGTTTTGGCCAATACCCCAGGTGCCTTTTGAGGCTTGGCCCACTTTCTCTGTGGTGGCACGCTGCTGTTGACACTAATTCAGCCAGCGTGCCACCACTTTGAAAGGTTTTCGCTGCTGCAATCAGGGGCCACCTCGTCATTGCAGCGTCAGTCATTCCACTGCAATGAGGGAGCTACCCATCATTGTAGGGCGTACCTCACCATCCCAAACCAGTAATTTGCCAACGTGGGAGCCCACTCCCCATCAGCACACTGTAACCCCTTCCCCCATTTTCTATTTGCTGAGGGGGTGCCCAATCCCCAGCTTCATGTACCCCCCCACCAAGTCTTTCTTTGCTGACTCTGGGCCTAGCCCCCCTCGGCTTCAGTCTCCCCCCTGTTAAATTTCCATTGGAGGAGCCCACTCCACATCAGCATAATGTCCCCACCAAATTGTTGTATGTCGAGGGGGTTGCCCAATCCCCTGCCAACTACAGCCCCCAAAACCACTCAGGTGGCATACTGGGAACCCACCCAGCATGCCAAATGTCCCTGAAATAAAAAAAAACAGTCCTGCAATGTTTTTTTAACCCTATAAACAAGAAAACGGTCCTTCGTTGAGTCAGTGGCCCCGCCCCAACCCACACCCACCCTCTGCGCACCTGCCTCCCCACACACACCTCACCCCATACTTACCTCTGGAGCCCAGCGTGACGATCTTTGGTGGACCAGGAGCACAACTGCACTCTTCAAAGCTGAGCGTGAATTGAAGAAATCCTGGTAAGCTGTATAATGGCATAAATAGCTTTTTTTTTTTCAACTTTGGTGCATATCTCAGGCATTTTGGGAAATTCTGGAACCGAAGTTTCAACATTGGCTTATTGGGACCCCTCCTCGTGAATTCAGCCACTGTCATGGTGTTTTTTGGTCCCGAAAGGTGATTTCGTGGTCAGTACACGGAATCACCTCTCAGGACTGAGTAATGAAATGAAATGACAGTGCCAGTGCTCATGAGGTGGGCTCTCAAAAAGCCTATGTTGCAAATTTGGTGGAAAAATCAAATAAATGACTGTTTTAGGAGTGTGCATTGCACAGTTGCTATGCAAGTTCGTAACTTCGTGAATTTGCAATATTTTCACTCCAGATTTTCAACATTGGCATTTTTCTGCACCTCCATATGAACAGTACAGCTCATTTTTCACATCCTGGCTGAAATGTGTTTTCACACTTCCAGTGCAGAATAACGCGCTCGCTGTGGGAAATCAGTGTTCGGGACATACAGTAGATACATAGACAGTGTTGACAGATAAGGGCCTATGGCCCACCCAGTCTGCCCATTTCAGCTTGTAAGTTTACTTTGTTTTCCTAGAAGTCTGTTGCCCCTTACCCCTGACTTCCAGAATTCCTTTATGTCTATCCCATGCATTCTTAAATCCCGTGATTGTTTCAGCCCCCACCACTTCCTCTGGCAGGGTGTCCCACTTGTCCACCACCCGTTCTGTGAAGAAATTCTTCCTCACGTTTCCTCTGAATCGTCCTCCCTCCAACTTCATCCCATGCCCTCTACTCCTGGAACATCTTTTTCACTTAAAAATAGTGTATTCCTGCACCTGTTCCTCCCTGTAAGATACTTGTATGTCTCTATCATATCCCCTCTCTCCTCTCCTCCAAGGAGTACATATTCAATTCCTTCAACCTGTCCTCATAGGACTTGTGATGCAATCCATGTACCATCTTTGTTGCCCTCCTCTGAACCGTCTCTACCCTGCCTATGCCCTTATGTAAGTAAGGTCTCCAGAACTGTACACTGTACTCCAGGTGGGGCCTCACCAGTGTCTTGTATAGTGGAATTATGACCTCCCTTTTCCTGATGGTGATGCCCCTGCCTATGCATCCCAGCATCCTATTTGCTTTATCTGTTGCCTTGTCACACTGTTTCCCTATCTTGAGGTCATCAGAGATGATAACCCTAAGATCCCTTTCCTGCTTGGTTCATGCTATATCTTAACCCCCCAACTGATATATTGTGCCAGGGTTTTTGTGCCCATATGCATTATCTTGCACTCTTTGCATTGAATTTCAACTGCCAAACCCCTGACCATTCTTCAAGTTTCTGCAGGTCCTTCTCATTCTGTCTACACCCTCTGGTGTGTCTACTCTGTTACAGAGCTTTGTGTCATCAACAAACAGGGAAATTCTGCCTTCTAGGTCCTGCGCAATGTCACTGATGAAGATGTTGAATAGGACCGGTTCCAGCTCTGATCCCTGTGGTACCCCACTGGTCACTCTTCCTTCTGTGGAGTGACAGCCATTTACCACCACCCTCTGTGTCCTGCCACCCAGCCAGTTAACTACCCACCACACTACTGTCCTGCCCACACCCATATTCCCCAGTTTGTGCAATAGTCTTCTTTGTGGCACAGTGTCAAAGGCCTTGCTGAAGTCCAGATAGGCCATGTCCACTGCCCTCCCCCTGATCCACCTCCCAAGTCACCCAGTTAAAAAATTCAATGAGTATGGTCTGATATGACCTCCCCCTGGTGAAACCATGCTGCCTTGGGTCCTGTAGTCCATTGACAACCAGATGTTCCACCAATCTCTCCTTCAGTAGTGCTTCCATGATCTTCCCCACTACCGAGGTGAGGAGGACTGGTCTGTAGTTCCCTGCTTCCTCTTTGTTCCCACTTTTGTATAAGGGGACTACAACTGCTGTCCTCCAGTCTTTGGGTACCTCCCCCTGTTTCCAGTGATTGGCTAAACAGGATTGCCAGAGGTTCAGCCACCACCTCTCTTAATTCTTTAAGGATCCTGGGGTGCAGCCCATCTGGCCCCATTGCTTTATCAACTCTTATTACTTCCAGTTCCTTCAGGACTCTTTCTCGTGTAAAGGGACTTGTATCCATTTCTGCACCATTCCCACCCCTTGTACTCCCTTCAGACTCATTACCCTCCTCTTCCTCAGTAAAGACTGAGCAGAAATACCTATTCAATATGTCAGCATTACTGTTGTCATGCTCCACGCGGACCCCATCCTCCCCCTTCAGTCTCACTATGCCTCCCTTTGCCTTTCTTCTTTCACTTATGTACCTGGAAAAGTTTGTGTCCCCTCTACCCACTGATTTTGCAATGTGCTCTTTTGTCTGAGCATTGGCCTCCCTTACTGACCTCCCTGCCTCCCTTTGCTTCTCCTGGTACTTCTCCCTAACCCCTTCTGCCTGCCTTTTTGTATTGCCTGAATGCAATCTTTTTGACTTTCACTTTCTCCGCTACCTCCTTGGAAAACCATAATGGCCTCCTCTTCCTTTTCCCCTTGGTATCCTGCTTAATGTATAATTATGTTGTTCTTGTAATCCCTGTTTTAAATACTGCCCACTGTTCCTCAACCCCTGATTCCTGCCCCATTCCCCTTAATGCCTCTTTCAAGCACCTCCCCGTTTTCTCAAAGTCTGTCTCCCTAAAATCCTGGATACATGTTTTTGTGTAGCTTGGTTCTGCTCCTTCTTTGATTTCAAACCACAATGACTGGTGGTCACTGTTCCCCAGGTGCTTCCCCACTGTTACCCCCATCACACTGTCCCTGTTTGTGAGCACAAGGTCCAATATTGCCTTCTGCTGAGTTGGTTCCATGGCCAGTTGCTTGAGGAAGGAACCCTGAAGGGAGTCCGGGATAAATCTGCTCCTAGTTGATGCTGCTGCTGGTAAGCTCCAGTCCACGTCTGGAATATTGAAGTCTCCAATCAGCACTACCTCACCCTTGTCTGCCATCCTTTGGATGGCTAGCATCAGCTCCCTATCTGTTTCTTCCTCCTGGGCTGGTGGTCTATAGACCACACCTATGCAGATGGCTGGCCCTGTTTTCCTTTCTAGCTTAACCCACATTCTTTCTCCCCAATTTTGTTCCTCCTGGATCTCTGTGGCCCTTATGTCATTTTTCACATACAGTGCCACTCCTTCTCCCTTCCTACCTGCACTGTCTCTTCTGAATATGTTGTAGCCAGGTATGGCCATCTCCCAGTCGTGGTTATCATTACACCAGGTTTCAGTGATGGCCACTATGTTCAGGTCTGACTGCACCGTGACAGCCTCTAGATCCTCCATCATGTTGCTAAGTCTCCTGGCATTGGTACACATGGCTTTCCATGATTTGACCTCCCTAGACTGTTTAGCTGTTCTTCTCCAGTCCCTGCCCTGGTTGTCCTTTATCCCTGGTTATCCTTGCTATCTGCCTTTCTGTTGAATTTTGCCCCTTTTCTGCCTATCCACCTCTTGGGCACTTATCTCCATCTTTTGCACACTGCTTTGTAGAGATATCCACTCCTCCAGTTCACTGGTTCCACTGCTAGCTGTGGGGGTGGGCAATTAGATACCCTCCTTGCTGGCCTGCCACCCCTCTTGGTTAGTTTAAATGCTTGTCATGGTAGCGTTGAGTGCTTGGATTCCCCTCCAGGATGGATGCAGGCCATCAGGCTTGAACAAGCCTCCATCCTTCCAGGGGGGTCCTCAGTCACCAATGAATCCAAACCCTTCCTCACAGCACCAGTTCTTCAACCATGAGTTAAAGTTCCTGGTGCATGCACCCCTATGCGTTCCTATGCCTCTCACAGGTAGTACTTCTGAGAAGGTGACAGAAGTAGCTACTTGCTTGAGACCCCTCCCCAATTTCCTAAACTCTTCCTGAACTTCCTTTGGCTCCCCATTTGCCAGATCATTATTACCTAGGAGGATTATGACATCCAGCTCACCCTCCCATCTTGCCTTTCCAGTGATCTCCAGGATCTTCCTTCCATCTCTGCATGCTGTGGCACCTGGTAGGCACCTCACCTCCTTGTCCTCCCCCTCCTGTGTTCCTAGATGGATCCCTCTTATGATGGAGTCCTCCACCAGGATTTGCTTCCTCATCCTCTGGGGTCACTGCTCTCCCCACTGAGGTCACCTCCTTGGCTAACCTCTACATCCTTTCCTTCCACTTCTCTGGGTATCTCTATTTGGTTGTCCCCATTTGCCAGTGTGGCATATGAGTTCTTGAGTGGAATAGGATCTGGGATATGCCTCTGCCTGACTGCCCTAACCCTCCCTGAGCCCACTGTCATCCAAGTGCTCCTCGTTCTCGACAGGCAGCGGTGTTGGACTGGGTGGTCTCTGGATAGGGGTGATGGTACTCCTGACCCAGTTTACTTCTGCTCTGAGTCTGACTACCTCATCCTGCAGTCCAGAGAGATGCATGCAGATAGGGCAGCATCTCAGCATCCAGAAGGTCTGCCTGAATATGGCTGCCCCGCAGCCACTGCATTGCCCCACTCCCCATATTATGCTACACTTATACTGCTATTCCAGTACTTGTCTGTTACTAAAGCTCTCCTAGTTACCTTTTTATTAATTTACTGTCCTAAAAATACTGTCACTGATCCTCAGACACTTTTCTTTAAAAAAGAAAAAAGAAATAAAAAATGAGTCTTGTCACTTGTCGTGCTGAGTGTGGGCTCCTTCCCCCTTATGTCCCTCCTACTCCACAACCCCTACTATCTCCTGTGCTTAGCTCCTGTCAATCAGATTTAACAGGGCATATGATTAAGAATTGGGACAGGGAAGGGGAGGGAGCGAAAAGTTGCAGCAATTAAAGATAGCAAAGAAATACACCACCACTACAAGCACACCAAACTAGGTTTTAAATTTTCAGCAGCCCAAAAACAATTCTAAGTAAAGACAGCAAAGAAATTACAGTGTCACTAAAAGCCCACACTCTAACTTTAAAACAAAAATAGCAATGAACAGTTACTGTAAAGCACTGAAATGAATCTGTTTCCTTCCTCTTCTGGCTTCTTCTGAGAAAACAAAAAATCACTTGCTACCTCAAATTTGACTAAGCCCCACCTCCAGTTATCATGTAGCTGAGGTCAGAGGCCAGACAATTAGCACCCCTCACCCAAACTACAGGGAAAGTCAGACAAGCCAAGACTAAATTTGCAGCAATTAAAGACAGCAAAGAAATACAACACCACTACAAGCACACTAAACTAGGTTTTACATTTTCAACAGTCCAAAAACAATTCTAAGTAAAGACAGCAAAGAAATTAGTGTCACTAAAAGCCCACACTCTAACTTTAAAACAAAAATAGCAATGAACAGTTACTGTAAAACACTGAAATGAATCTGTTTCTTTCCCCTTCTGGCATCTGGGACACATTAAGAAAATCACAGTGACAATGTTCATGAGCAGAGGTCCTAAAATGCCTATGTTGAAAGTTTTGTGATGAACGTCCATAAAATGACTGTGATACGAGCATGGATTGCGCAGTTTCCATGCACCTGTGTAACTTCGCAAATTAGTAATATTTTCACACCAGATTTTCAACACTGGCATTTTTTCACACCTCCTTATGAACATGTAGCAGCTGTCATTTTTCATATCCAGGCCAAAATCTGTTTCTCGCACTGTGCAGAATAGCGCAGTCGCTTTGGGAAATCAGTGTTTGGGACAGGTAAGAGCGAGCGAGTGAAAGGGGTGACTGACCGAGCTCAACTGAGCTCTGTCAGGACTGCTGCAGATTTCTTTGTGGGCAGAAAAAGGCGCCAATGTAGACAGGAGCCCAGTACAAAAGGGCAGCCTGCAGTGCCAGGAGAAACAGAAAAAGCTAGTGAGGGAGGGAGAGTAAGCGAACTCAATGGAGCTCTGTCAGGACTGCTGTGGATTTCTTTGTGGGCAGAAAAAGGCATCAATGCAGGCAGGGGCCCAGTAGAAAAGAGCAGCCTGCAGCAGCAGGAGAAACAGAATGAGCAAGTGAGAGAGGGGGAGTGAGCGACCTCAACGGAGCTCTATCGGGACTGTTGCAGATTTCTTTGTGGGCAGAAAAGGGTGCCAATGCAGGCAGGGGCCCAGTACAAAAGGGCAGCCTGCAGCACCAGGAGAAACGGAACAAGTGAGTGAGCACAGCGGAGCTCTGTCAGGACTGCTGCAGATTTCTTAGTGGGCAGAAAAGGGCACCAATGCAGGTTGGAGCCTAGTACAAAAGGGCAGCCTGCAGTACCAGGAAAAACAGAATGAGCAAGTGAGAGAGGGGGAGTGAGTGAGTGAGCTCAATGGAGCTGTGTTGGGACTGCTGCATATTTCTTTGTGGACAGCAAAAGGTGTCAGCGCAGGCAGAGGCCCAGTATAAAAGGGCAGCCTGCAGCTCCAGGAGAAACAGAATGAGAGAGAGGGGGAGTGAATGAGGTCAACAGAGATCTATCAGGACTGCTGTGGATTTCTTTGTGGGCATAAAAAGGCACCAGCGCAGCCAGAATCCCAGTACAAAAGGGCAGCCTGCAGCGCTGGGAGAAACAGAATGAGTGAGTGAGAGGGGGGAGTGAGCAAGCTCAATGGAGCTCTGTTGGAACTGCTGCAGATTTCTTTGTGGGCAGAAAAAGGTGCCAACACAGGCAGGAACTCAGCACAAATGGGCAGCCTGCAGCATCGGGAGAAACAGAATGAATGACTGAGAAAGGGGGACTGAGCGAGCTCAACACGCTTTATCAGGATTGCTGCAGATTTCTTTGTGGGCAGAAAAAGGTACCAATGCAAGCAGGAGCCCAGTACAAAAGGGTAGCCTGCAGCGTCGGGAGGAATAGAATGAGTGAGTGAGAGGGGAGGAGTGAGCGAACTCAGTGTAGCTCTGCCGGGACTTTAGAGTTGGTCTGTAGATGACTGGCTAGTTTGAGGGAGGAACTGTGGAGGTTAGGGAGGAGTCTATGTGGCAGGGCAGATGAGTATGGTAGGCATCCTGGCTGGGGGGAATAGGGGATGGCAAAGGGGGATGAAGGAAAGACAACTAGGGAGTGAACCTGACCCCAGTATCAGTGGCACTAATCAAAAAGAGAGAAGAAGGAAGGGGGTGCCCGAGGCAAGAGGGGATGCCTCCTGATTCAATCAATCAATCAAAGTCTTTATTTATCAGGTGGTCACCGTTGAGCAGAACTCATTTACAAGGAGGACCTGTTGTTTTTCAAGTACATACATACTGTACATAGATTCCATATGCAAAGTAAGGATAATACATTGTACAGATAGGGCGCTACCCACATAGAGGATTATACAGGGACAGTAAAACAAAGAACAAGCACAGTTGTCCCCAGACAAGGGTTGACATAAAAAATATGGTATACAGACCCTGAGGGTAAGTAGGGTCAAACTGAATAATAGGAGAAGGATGCGGTAGCATACAGTAGAAGAGATTGGGGAGGTAGAGAGTAGATTGGGGAGGAAGAGACCATGAGGAGTACCAGGCGAGAGAGCAAATGGCTGCGGGTAGAGAGGGACCAGGGGTGGGAGCAGGGGTGGCACAGAGGAGAACAAGTAGGAGGGAGGAACCGATAGGGGGAAGAGATGTAGGAGGGGTATCAACTAGGAATAGATTTGAACCTCTGCTATGGGAGAGAGAGAGGGAGAACAGGAACATACTGAAGGGGGGGACAAGTGGGGCATGAGATGGATGGCAACAGGTAGGGGAAGAGAGAGCATGGATGAAAGGGTAGAAGGGGCTAGTAAGGAAGGAGGGCGTGGTGACTGGAAGAGAGAAGGCTATGAGAAGGGAGAAGGATGGGAGGGGCATCACTATCGGGGTACAAGGGAATGGGGGCTCTAAATTGACAACAATGGGGATAGGATAGGAGAGGGGTTGGAAATCAGCAGGGGAGGAGGAGAGGTTGACATGGGAAGCCCAGTAGAAAGTAATCAGGCTGGGAAGGAGTTTGAGGGGGATGGGAGGAATAAGGCAGAGAAAAGGGGTGAGGTGGAAGTAAGGGGTACAGATACAGCAGTCACAGAGGGAGCAGCTTGTGGGGGTAAGGGGCAGGAAAGAATGAATACTGGGGTGGTGGAAGGGGCATTAGAAGGAAAGGGGTAGGGTGGGGTACTCATCCTGGGGATTCTATACTGAAAAGGTTGAAATTAGTGGCGGGGGAAGGCATAGCTGTATTTGGGTTGAAGCTATCCCCAGGTTGATTGCAGGAGGGGCAGGACAGGCACTGCTCAAGTGTGCAGCAAGGGGGAGGAAGAAACCTCATTTACTGTTGCATGTGGGTACAAACGACTTGGCGGGGGGGACTGTGGAAATAGTGAGGCGGAGGTTTGAGTAGTTGGGCAGGCAGTGTGAGGGGGGGGGAGTTGGTGGCATTCTCAGAGGTACTGCCGGTACCATGTGCAAGCATGGGGAGGAAGGGTAGGCTTGAGGAGTTCAACGAGTGGCTGAGGGATTGGTAGCACACCAAGAATTATGGGTTAGTGACTAACTGTGGTAGGGTCTAGGGGAAATAGTGACTTGTACACGGGGAACAGGGTACACTTGAGCAGGAAGGGGAGGGGAGTATTAAAAGCAGGATTAGAGGGTATATCTCTACTAAGGTGGATTTAAACTAGTGGGGGGTGGCAAAAAGACTGAGGTTGGCAGAAAGGTCTGGACAGGGGAGCCTAATGAGCTCACCCCCCCAGATATAGGTAAAGGCGGAGGTGTAGTAACCCTGGGAGGGGGCAGGCAAAGTGGTCTGAGTATAATACCGAAGTCTCCACCACCCGATAAGAATAAGGAGGAGAAAGGGTGTGGACTACCGGGAGGAAGGACACAGGCCAAGGAGGAGAAGAAGAGTAAGGAGAGGGAGGGGTATGGGTGGAAGGTGGTCTGACTAAATGGATAAAGAACTGGTTACAGGGGAAGAGTGCAGAGGGTGGTGGTGGTGGTGGGGTAGCTGTAAGCACCAAGAGCAGTGACAAGCTGGGTGCCGAAGGGGGCAGTGCTGGGCCCGGTGCTATTTGGGCTATTTATCTCCAATATAACACACCGACTGGGGAGCAGGGTTAGTCTGTTCACACATTATACCAAATTGGGAGCAGTGGTGGGCAAAAAGGATACATGGGAAAAACTGCAGGGGGACCTAACCAAACTACAGACATGGTTGGTGGAGTGGCAGCTAGGATTCAGTGCAAAGAAGTGTAAGGTGATGCACTTCAGAGCTAAGAACCAGAAGAGGGACTATTAGTTGGGGATCACAGAGGAGGAGAAGGACCCAGGGGTGTTGGTAACTGGGAGCCTGAACAATTCGGCCCAGTGCAGGAAAGCAGCAGCAAAGGCAAACAGGATGCTGGGATGCATCACAAGTGGGTTCTCATCCAGACACAGGGATGTAATCCTACCTCTCTACAGATTATTGGTCACACCACACCTAGAGTACTTTGTTAAATAGTGGAGGCTATACCTGAGGAGAGCTATAAAGTTACAGGAGGGGTGCAAAAGGAGGGCAACAAAAACATTAAAGAGGAAGGAAGGAAAGGAATATGAAGTTAGGCTGAAGGAGCTGACCATGTACACACTGGAGGAGAGGAGGGATGGGGGGATACGATTGAAGCATTTAACTACCTGAGGGGTAAATAAACCTAGCACCGAGGGGGTGTTTAAACTGAGGAGTGGAAGAGAGATGAGGGGGCATGGACTAAGGTTGGAAGGGGAACGTTTCAAGAGGGAAATGAGGAGGCACTACTTCTCTGAGAGCGTGGTGTCTAGTTGGAATGTGCTGCCAGAGGGGGTGGTAACATGTAGGACAGTCAACAGCTTTAAGGAGAGTGTGGGATAAAGCAAGAGAAAGAGTCGGGGGGCAGGTGCTGGGAAAAGTGGGTGAGGAACTGAAGGGGGAGGAGGCTGGGGCAGCTGCAATCTAGGGTGCTAGCTGCACACTCAGGCAGACTTACATAGACCAATTGGTGTGTTCTGCAGGCAGATTCATATGTTCATATGTTCGTATGTAAATTCACAGTCACGCTGTTCATGAGCAGAGGTCCTAAAATGCCTATGTTAAAAATTTGGTGACAAATGTCCATAAAATGACTGTGTTACAAGCGTGCATTGTGCAGTTTCCAAGCACCCTCATAACTTCACAAATTTGTACTGTTTTCACTCCAGATTTTCAACATTGCCATTTTCCACACCTCCCTATGAACAGTACAGCTGTAATTTTTCACATCATGCCCGAAATATTGCGTTTAGACATCTGGCACAGAATACCTTGGTTGCTGTGGGAAATCAATGTTCGGGACAGATTAAGAACATTATAGTGACAGTGTTCATGAACAGAGGTCACAAAATGCCTGTGTTGAAAATTTGGTGAAATAATTCCACTAAATGACTGCGTTACGCACATGTGTTGCGCAGTTTCCATGTACACTCAGAACGTTGAGCATTTTTAATATTTTCACTACTGATTTTCAAGATTGCCATCTCTTCACACCTCCCTATGAATGGTACAGCCATCATTCTTCACATCCTGCTTGATCTGTGTTTTCGGGCATCTGGGGCACAATGGCACGGTCGCTGTGGAAACTCAAATTTCAGGACACATTGACAAAATCACAGTGCCACTGTTCATGAGAAGAGGTCCCAAATGCTTTCATGAGGTGGGGGCCACAAAATGGCCATGTTGAACATGTGTACTGCAAATACCAACAAATGCCTGGGGCATTATGGTTTCTAACCATGAAGTCCCACGCTTTACAGACTGACAGACATCAGGGGTGTGCCTTTGGATTGCTGACTATAATGCTCATGCCATTCCAAGCCCACCCCACCCCACCCCAGCAACTGATAGGCATTGAGCTGTGTCTTCCAGTCTTCAGCCCCACAGTTCACCCCATTCTATACTGTACCCATTTCAGCATATGTCCTTATGGAGTGGGATGACTGTAAAGCTGAACACCCCAAGGCGCACCTCAACACCTGTCAGTGTCTACAAGATAGGGTGAGGTGAAATGGCATGAACGTTATGAGCGACAGCACAAATGCATACCCCAATGCCTGTCCGTCTCTGCAGGGTGGAGGTGGGGTTGGCGTGAAGTTCAATACTTAACTGAACTCCTACTCTGCAACTGTCTAACTCCTGCATTTCCAATGCTAATACAATCAAGCAAACATTCAGCATTGACAAATGCTTGTTACATCTTCTGTTGCTACAAATCCCAGAATATAATGCAGTTGGCCTTAGAACAGTATGCAGCAGTGAGAGGTTCAGTAGACTGCATAGTATGTCAGAGTTTATATAAGTTCTGATATTTTGTTTGCTGGTCCTGCCATTCCCCTGGGCCATGTACAGTCACACAGGGCTGATCTAACTAGTAAATGAACAAAACCTCATGCACTATGGGCTCTGAATCTCCCACTGCTGCCTGCTGTTCTGATGTCAGCTGCAGGGGATTCTGGGATGTGTAGTAACAGAAAATGCCAACCTAGAACTAAAGAAAATTAGATTGATACAATCTGCTATGCTACAATAAACAGTAAACAGTAACATGTTATAATTTTTATTTTAAAAAGAGGCCTAGTTAAACAGTGTATCACTAAAATCATATAAACTATGCTTATTTTCTTTTGTCCAGCATAGCCCAACTGAGAAGCAGCATCTGATTTCTGGGGTGCTTTTATCCATCTCCACAGCAGGGTTAATGGAGCAGTGGGGGTTTAGAATATTTTAAAATCTTTTATTTGTATGAAGATTTAGCTATTTCTCTTTGATTTCATCTGTTGGCTGCATTGTTGCACATGGCTATTGTTAAGTGAAAGCTGCTTTTTGAAAAGTTCAGTATTTCATTCTGATGGAACCAACTTTTCTGAATATCAGCTGTGGCATTTCCACAATGCAAGATACCGTATCATGCCATCTTGCAAAGTGGGGCTAAAATTCCTATTTTTTTTTCTTTCTACACCTTTTATGTAAATTGTATCCCAACCCTTTAGACCACTAAATTTGTACATTGGAGAAAATGTATAACAACCACATAAAAATGTACATCCACCATGTCTGATGTGGAACCTCTGTAAAAGAACCTCTGCTTCAAATGTATTTGTAATCCTAGATCTCAGCAAATAAATAAATAAATAAACCACTAATTCTCTACGATGGAGAAAATGTACAACAGGCTATAGGATTTTTCCCTCTCTATCCTATACCAGTGGAATTATACTCTCTAGAGATCACTAACTTTGGGCATAAACACTGATTCATTACTTTGATTGGCTGTCTGCATTTTTAAACAACTTTATAAATCGGATATCAAGCACAGATCTTGAACTCTATCATATTGTTATTTTTATTTTATAAGGAGGCACAGTTAAACAGTGCATCATTAAGAAGAGATAAAACCTTCTTTATTTTTTACATTTCTTTTACCCAGTATAGCCCATCTGAGAAACAGCATCTCATTCCCAGGCCTGCTTTTACCCATTCCAACAGCTGGGTTGATGGAGCACTGTGGGATTTAGAATGTTTTTTGAAAACATTATTATGGGACTCGGTACATTAGTGTTGCTATTCTGCAATGTTTGTTAATAATGCAATATGTCTCCTGACTATATTAATGTCAAATCAAATAGTTCTATAGTAGTTATACTAGTGAAATTTAGTGTGCATGTTTCCTTTAACTAAATTAGCTTTGTTTTAAAGTGGCTCTGTAATTTGCAAGCTGAAGTAAATCATAGTACTCACCATCAGAACAAAAGGAGTCACACACCCTTACATTTTCTGTTATTGCAAATCCCAGAATCCCCTGCAGCTGGCCTTAGAACAGTATGCAGCACTGAGAGATTCGGTAGCGTGCTTTGTATGTTATAGTTTTCATAAGTTCTGATCTTTTGTTTGCTGGTCCTGTCATCCTCCCCGGGCCATGTACAGTTACACAGGGCTGATCTAACTGAAGATTAAACAAAAGCTCTATCATGCACTTTGGGCTATTGCCTCTCCCACTGCTGCCTACTGTTCTGATGTCAGTTGAAGGGGATTCTAGGATTTGTAGTAACAGAAGGTGCCAACTGTCACCGGGTCTGGGATTTCAGAATAATTCAAATAGGTAGACAAAACTTAAGTACATAAAAAATGCCTGAAAGCATTTATCATATTATTTTCTGATATCAAAATAAAATAAGAAAAGGTTCAGGAAGCAAAAGAAAATTAGGTTAGCAATCTTCGACACAGCATGACGTAGCTTCAGCCTCTCTTCAGGTACTCAGACAGTGCTTGTTCAAGCACACTCAGATGGTCGTATACCTTCCACAGCCAGGAAGCAACTGGCCTCCCCATCTAAAAACTATGCCCCGAGAGGTGGTCCTTTAAACATCTATGCATTTGTTCAGAGGTGTACCAAGGTTAGATGTTAGCTACTTCCTTGTACCTTTGCTCTACGTGGGAGTCTCCTCCTTTTCCAAGGGTGCCATTGTTTTGTCCTTCTACCTTTTGGGTCACTCCTCCCATACACCTTTTAGGTACCTCTAACTGACGGTACCCAGCACTGGCCTTCAGATAGGCAGCCACCTGCCTGTACATCCCTGTACAGTAGTAGAAAGGGGTTATTTTTACTAAAACTTCTCCATGGCTCAACAGCCTAGGGTGATCGGAGCAAGCAGTCTTCATCACTTCCTCTTTATAGGCCATGGGCACCACTACTCTGACATCCACATGTCTAGTATGGGAGTTGGGCTTCATGTGATACAGAATACATTTTCTTCACTCATACCACCACAACGGTTTCACCCCCATACCACCAGTACCCATGCCACCCACCAGGACTGTAACATAAGAACCTCAGGATTCCCTGCCTGCAATTTCCCCTGCTCAATACATGGGGTACTGGCAATGGCATTGGTAATAGCAATAGCAACAGCAACATATGTCCCTTCAACCATTTTGGCCTCTTCATGCTTGCTTGAAGTCTTCACCCCAGGATAAACCTAATCAGACAGGGCTGGCCCGGTGGCACTGAGGGTTGAGGCACTGGATGCCACACCTCATGCCATGTCAGTGACCCGCATTCAGGATCAAGCGTGGGCCATTGGTGGTTGGCAGAGAGGATATGGATCGAGCATCTGTCAAACTGCTCTTCATCTCCAGGGAGGGGCTAACAAATGGTTGGTGCATGCTTGAACCCTAGCAGAGGCTGGGGCTCAATGATACTGTATCAAAAAGAACACGGGACTGGTGCATTGCAGATGCATGGCAGGGCCATGTGTGGGTGTGTATGCGGCCCCACTGCAGGCATCATTGCACACTGTGCTCCTGCATGGGGGAGCAGAAAACAGAAAAAGAGAGACCCTGGTGGCTGGTCGTTGTGGTTGAATGGCCATCCCCGTGCTTCGCTCTGGAGGGAACACCCCCAAAACTGGATCTGAACCTGGTGGGTGAGTTTGGGGGATTCCCTGCTGCCCTGCAATGGGGAGCAAGCCATGGGGTTTCAGGGGGTGAGGGCCTTAAGAAGCAGAGTGATGGGATGGCGACTGGATGAGGAGCAGACCATGGCCAGTGAGGGGGAGAAATAAATAAGCAAAAAAAAGAAAAACATGGTCAGACACAACCTTACCTGGGGACTTATCTTCTCTCTCATCCTCTACCCAGTAGCATCCCAGAAACACAGGCAGCACAGGAATCATCAACTCTGCAGTTGGCCATGAAAACTCCATTGGGGGTCCTCCTCCAGAGTCCATAAATCCTCCTCTTCCTTCACTTCCTCCTCAGAACTCTCTTCTCTGGACCTCTCCAACGGCTCCTGGGAATGGTGCTCCACCTTCTTGCATCATTCATCTGCCACAAACCATTGCCTACTCAGCCAGTGGATGAGCCGTATCAGGTCTGCCACTCAGTCTCCTCATCAGCTGCAATCCATCCGTGGTATCTAGCCCAGATCACCATGTCTAGCAGTCCTCATCATATCTGTCGCCATGCACCTCTGCCTGTTTATCCAAAGTACCAGGGCTGGTACCACCTGACTAGAATCCCCATATTCCTTGGAGTTCCAGCCAGATACCTCCACTGTCACCATATGTCACCGGGTATGGGATTTCAGAATAACAGGCAGACAAAACTTAGGTGCATAAAAACCACCCGAAAGCATTTAACATTTTATTTTCTGATACCAAAATAAAATAAGAAAATGTACAGGAAGCAAAAGAAAATGAAGTCAGCAATCTTCAACACAGCATGACTTAGCCTCAGTCTCTCTTCAGGTACTCATACAGTACTTGTTCAAGCACACCCAGAAGACTGTACACCTTCCAGGGCCAGGAAGCAACTGGCCTCCCTATCCAAAAACTATGCCCCGAGAGGTGGTCCTTTAAACATCTATGCATTTGTTCAGAGGTGTACCAAGGTTAGACATTAGCTACTTCCTTGTACCTTCTGCTCTATATGGGAGTCTCCCCCTTTTCCAAGGGTGCCATTGTTTTGTCCCTCCACCCTTTGGGTTACTCCTCCCTTACACCTTTAGGTACCTCTAACTGAAGGTACCCAGCACCAGCATTCAGATAGGCAGCCACCTGCCTGTACATCCCTGGACAGTAGTAGGAAGGGGTTATTTTTACCAAAACTTCCCCATGGCTCAATGGTCTAGGGTGATTGGAGCAAGCAGTCTTCATCACATCCTCTCTGTAGGCCATGGGCACCACTACTCTGGCATCCATGTGTCTAGTACATGGGTTGGGCTTCATATAGCATAGGGTACCTTTTCTTCACTCATACCACCACAACAGTTTCATCTCCATACCACTAGTAGCCATCCCACACTCATCGCCATATGTGGTAGGGTGAAACCCTCCCACTGTATTTTTGTTTAAAGTAGAGAATGAGGTCCTAGGGTGCTACTAGAAAACCATATTGCCACAATAAGGCTGCTCTAAGGTACCAAATAAAATGAAAGCCTACTGAGACCTGAAACATTTAGCGCAGGAATAGTCTTACAGCATGTCAAATTAATGTTACTTTCCTATTTTTTTGGCTGCAGTCTTTTGCCTATGCTAACCTTTCTAATATTCTAACTTGCCTTTGCTGGACTGATCACCCAGCACTGAAACTTTAATACTCTTTCTAATTCTTCTCTTTCTGACTGCCCCCCCATCACACACACACACACACACACACACACACACACACCCTAGCATTAAGTATATATGTGCTGCCCTAGCACAGTTAGGATGAAAGAGATGTTGTGTACTTTGGTGTTGTATTCCCCTGTTAAAAGTTTCCATTTACAAAATAGTGTACCTGGGGAAGAACGCACATAAAATTAATCTGTGCTTTTCGGTCTAAATATCATATAAAACAAAATACTGAAGGAGAACTACTATAAACCACTTTTCGTTTTATATGGAAGGTAATGAAAGTATCAGGAATCCCAAAGTTCTTACTGTTTGATGAAATGTACTAAACACATTTTGCAAACTGCTACAAACAATGCATTAGCAATGCCTTTTGTTTTTATATTGCTGGTTTTATTTGTATTTTTCTGATACTAGGTGAAATGTTTCTTTAAGCCAAGACTGAACACATAGCTATGTGTTGAGGAAATTTTACCTGTTTGGGGAATACCCGGCTCCATATGCTTTTAGTTTGCTGGCGTCCATTTTGTGGGTTATTGTGAGATCAGGCTGACTGAAATCTGTGGACTTTTTAGCACTCTTGCATCAGTGAGGTTGGGAACAAGAAAGGTAGGACTTCCTGCCTGTGCCTGGAAGTTTTTATTTTTTCATTTCGAACAGATCGGAATTATAAACCTCTGAGTCAGACTCCTTTGCAAAGGCTCCACATCATGGCATAAAACAGTGTAAAGATAATGCAACATAGGATTAGAACAATACATCTCATACTAAACAAGAAAACAATACTAATCGTGTAACTGAGTTGTAGCACAGGGTAGCCATAGTATGTCTGCACAGGGTACAATTGTCAAAACAGTTTTATTTATTTATTTAGTCAATCATAGGAATTACAACCCTTTGAGTCATAGACACATTTACAAAGGCTCCGTGTCAGCATAGTCATACATTCAGAGATAGTACATTAGTGGGACATCACATTTCAAGTAATTACATATAATAGCCAAGGTGGCTGAAAGTCTATACATGTAGTAGCTAGGGTATTGATATTATTACAGTGGAACAATTATAATACAAGTACAGCCTCTGGGGCATTGTCGTATAGTAGTAACAGTGATCTATACAATAGTGAGACAACACAGTTTTAAGGAAGTATTTACATATAGTAGTCTGGGTGGCTGTTGACCTATACATTTAGTAGCTAGGGTATTGGTATTAGTACAGGAGGTATAGTTACAGTATAGGTGCAGTCTCTAGGGCATTGTCATATAGCAGAGACAGAGATCAGCAGCAGAGATGTCCTATACAGTTAGTCCTATACAATTGGTGGCAATGTCAATGGGGAGTGGCCATAGTGCAGCTTTGTACAGGTCAGTTAGGAGGATTAGCAGCTGCACTGGCATTGGCACAAGGAGAGAATGTGTTTTTTTTAGGATGGTCTTGAAGTGTCCTAGATTGGGAATGGAGGTTATGGCTGGGGGGAACTCATTGTACCAGGCAGGAGCTCTATAGGGGAATGATCTCTGAGCAAGGGAGGTTCTGATCCTGGGCACGGTCCATAGATGCTTGTTGGCAGAATGAGTGGTTGCAATGTGGAAACATGAGAGTAGTGAGGCTGAGACCCACAATGGAGTTACCCCTAGGTTGATTTTATTTGTGAGGAGACAGGATTGATATTGTAGTCTTTCCTCAAGGGTGAAGATGTTTGTAACAGCGTAGAGGGTGCAAGTATGGGAGCGTTTGTCTGCACCTAGGAGGAGTTGGCACACTTTATTAATGCCTATGTGAATTTTGTTTAAGGTGGTGTTTTCCACAGCAGAGTAGATAGGGAGCCCATAGTCAATGAGAGAGAGAGGACAGAAGAGGTGACAGCCAGGTTGAGAGCCTCTGGTGTCAGGCAGTCTTTATGCTGGTATAGGAGGCCGATGCAGGTATTAATGGCTGAGGTCAGGATGTTAATGTGGGCAGTTGAGACAGCAGTGAAATATACACAGGATTGTACAGTGTAACTAGGTAGCCCAGGGTCAGACTAAGTAAGGAGTATAGCAAAAATCAGTATAATTTAATTTGGCAGAGCAGATCTCACCAATCTCTACAATAAAATAATGAGTGTTTGGAGAGAGAGAGTTACAGAATTAGAGGTGCAGTCAGAGGAGACATTGCTCTAAAGGAAAGCATTGAAATAGGTTGATGGAAGGCAGTGTCTTGTACAGTCACAGACAGAGGAGGAGAGGAGTAGGTCTTTGAGCTTGACTTTCAAAGGGCCAAGTTCCGGTTAAGCAGAGATGTCAGAGGCAGTTCATTTAGCCAGAGTGGAGCCCTATAGTAGAAAGCACACTGACCCAAGGATGTCCTGCAGTGGGGTACAAGCATGAGTGCTTTGTCAGATCTTCGTGTAGCACAGAGCACTAATGCAGGTTGTATAAGGCTATTAAGGACAGGTGTAGAAGGCCATGGGTGATCTTTTTTGCTGTGAGACAGGTATGGTATTTGAGGCTCCCATCAAAATTCAGCCAGTTGGCGATCTGATAGAGATCAGACATATGGGTCCACTGATCACACCCTGTTATGAGCCAGCAGACTCTATTCATAGCAACTTTGACCCTGCAGAGAGCAGTGGTGTCAGAAGACACATAACAGACAATCCCGTAGTTTACCAAGGTGAGGATGGAGGAGGTTACGGCCATGCGGAGTGCCTCAGAAGGCATGACCTGTTTGTGCCTATAGAGAAGGCCTGGTTGCCATTGATGGCTAAGCTAAGGTGCTGGATGTGGCCATGATATGTAAGTGAGGAGTCATGGGCAACCCCCTGGTATTTAAAGGGGGGCACTTGTTCCAGAGGGGAGTACTGGCAGTTAAGGATGTGGAGTGGAGTGGACTGTTCCCCCATTTATTATGGTGATGTGCGAAGACCATAGTCTTGATCTTTTTGTAATTTAAGACCAGTTTATGTTCAGTGAGCCAGGCTTCAGATTCAGTGAACATGATCTGGAGGGTGCTTTGAAGAGGGTGAAGGTCAGGGTGACTGCAGTAAAATACTGCACCATCTGCAGACAGGAGCAGTTGACCAGAACAGGCATTAGGGGGTGTGTTCAGGAAAAGACTAAAAAGAAGTGGGCCTAAGATTGATCCTTGAGGAACGCTGGAGCAGACACATAAGCAGGAAGATAGGGTGGTGTTTAGTTTGCAACGTTGTGATCTTCCACTGATGTCGTTTTTGAACCAGGTGATGGTATCAGGGGTTAGACCCAGGGAGGATACAGAATCAAGCAGAATGGCATGATTTACTGTATCAAACACCTTGGTCAGGTCTAAGTAAACAGATCTGACTAGGTGTCCACGTTCCAGGGCTTGATGGATAAAGGTGGTGAATTCTAAAAGGGCGGTGGTAGTGCTGTGGCCCTTTCTGAAGCCATGATGGTTACTGCATAGGAGATCATGTTTAGACAGGTACTTGGTAAGTTGGTCTGAAACAATTCTTTTGAGAGCCTTGGAGAGAGAGAGAGGAGGATATAGATTGGCTGGTAGTTGTTTGGAGAGGTATGGTCACCCCCTTTGTGGATGTGGGTGATAGCCAATTTCCAGAGGAAGGGGAATTGGCAGAGACAAAGGGAGAGGTTGAGAATATTGGTGAGGGGGTGTAAGGACAACATTCAGTGCCAGGTGAAAGAGTTTTAGACTCAGGAAGTCTCCACTATGCCTCATTTTACCCAGCACTCTTGATTACTAGGACCTAGCCTCATGGAGGGGAGACATTTCTGAACCTGAAAGGGGGAACATTTGCTGGAGGGTGTGGGTGAAGAGTGTGTATGTTAGGGTCAAAGAAGTTAGGAGGGGTACACTACTGAGGACCAAGAACGTGGTATTAAGGGTGTTAGCTATTGTTAGGGGGTTCTGGGGAGGGGCTCCGTTAATAGTGAGTTGCAAGGGTGGGGGGGACACAGTTTTGTCATTGAGTTATTTTAGTCTGTTCCAGAATTTTCACCCCGAGTCCCATGTGGATGAAAGTGTTTCCTGGTAGTGAGCAGCCTTAGCTTTTCGAATTTCCCAAGTGCACTTATTTCTGGATGCCCTGTACTGTTGCCTGTCAGAAGGTAGACCAGAATTGAGGGCCTTATGCCAAATTTTATCCCAATGGCCCATTAGGTCCAGAAGGGCCTGTGTGATCCAGGGTGTATTAGGACCTTTGACTACCTGTTTAGTGTCTGGGGCAAAGTGGTCACAAGCAGCAGTGAAAGTGGAAATGAAATAGGATAGAGCAGCATCCACAGATCTAATGATAACAATAGGAGACCAATCACAGTTCCTGAGGAAGTGTTTGAATACCTGAAGCAATCCCTTTTTTAGTCAATGCAGGTAAATAAATTTGGGGGGGGTTACTGGTCTTACTGGACCACATGCACAGTAGGGGGGAGTGGACACTTAGGGCATCTGGAGTACAGTGACCTAAGAGAGTCTGTCAGGGCAATTTGTAAATATAAGGTCCAGCAGCATGGATGTTCCAGTTTTTGGATTCAGCCATGTAGGGGAAGGTACTCCTTGGGGAAGGTTCATAGCTGCTATAGTGTCCTTATAAAGGCAGGCCATGGCTGACTGCCAATTGATGTTACAATCACCCATTGTCAAGATCTTGGCATTATCTGGTAGCTGGGATAGACGCATGGCAACAGCACTGAATGCCAGTTTCTGGTTCCGCTATGGTGTGTATATACTGTCACGATATGATGAGATGTCCCAGAGTTTCAAATTTTAATTTTAACTACCAGGGCCTGTGCCTCATGGGAAGGCAGAGAAACAGAGATTTTGACCCCTTGGAGGGAGTCACATAAATGGAGCCCACAGCGGCCTCCCCTCGATGCCAGTCTGTCCTCCCTGAAAATGGTATAGCTACTAATAGCCACCGTTTAGTCAGGTGTTTTGGGGCTAAGCCAGGACTCTGTGACCACCAAGTAGAGATGCAGCAAATTCAAATTTCACAGATGAAGTGCGCATGAAGTGGACACATCGTGTTGTCACTCCGCTACGTGGAGTGGCCAATGCAAAATGCTCACTTCGCCTTGTAATTATTACTTCATGTTGTCATTCCGCCTTAACACAAAGTAAGGTAAAGTGACAACAATACTGGCAGCCCTTCACACCCACAGTCACCAGAAATAACGTGCATCACCAAAATGCTTATGTCTTGTGTCCAGAAAACTCACCAGTGCCGATGAAGTGAAATAATAGCACAAGAAATGCAAAGTCTCCCAGAATTAATGGCACACTCAGACGTCATGCATGCAGTAGTCACACACAATCACCAGAATTAATGTGCATCCCGAAAATGCTACTGTCTTGTGTCCAAAAATTCCCCAGTGCTGACAAAGTGAAATGAGAGAGTAACAAGAAATGTGAAGTCTCCCAGAATTATTGGCCCACTCATTCATATGAGCAGTGGTCACACGCAGTCAACAAAATTAATTTGCATCCCCAAAATGCTACTGTCTTGTGTCCATAAAATTCCCCAGTGCTGATGAAGTGAAATGAGAGGATAACAAAAAATGCAAAGTCTCCCACAATTAGTGGTGCACTCCATTATGCATGCAGTGTTCACGCACAGTCACCAGAATTAACGTGCATCCCCAAAAAGCTACTGTCTTTTGTCCAGAAAATTCCCCAGTGCTGACGAAGTGAAATGAGAGCATAACAAGAAATGCAAATTGTTGTACGTTTCTTTGCTCGTGCCTACAGCCTGCACGGTTTGCACGATCAGTCCGAAAACTTCAGGGAACATGCAGCCGGGGTCCCCGATGTGACTTTCTAAAATTTTGTGAAAAAATATTAAACGTTTAAACGTTATTCAAAAAACACTTAAGCCCATTACAGTCTATGGGAAAAGTTAACTACGTGAAAGTGTCACAAATGCAGTTTTTAGTATCACAAATTACCCTTTTACTTTCGTGATTCAGCCATTTTTTTTCAGTTGGTGGTAGAAAAATGCTTGTCATTTAAATTTGGGACCCTCTAGGGACACAATTCTTCTTGTGTTCACCTAGTCGAGTCCTGAGGATGTTAGCCATGTCTTTTTTGGAGGGTAAAACACCTCAGAAGTATGTTTTAAAATGTTTGTAAAACGTAGTGTCTCAAAGTACTTTTGCAAAACGCGACACTTTCGTGATTTTTTGAGGGAAAGTGTCATGATTTGAGACAGTAAATTTGTGAAAGTATGTCCAAAACAACAGAAAATTTTTGCCACCCTACTGCAAAACAACAGTTTGGTCTTTTGGGCTGAAATTTGCGGGGAAGAAAGCCAACATCGCACAGTTGTGCCTTTTGGTGGTTTGGTGCCAAAATATTCTGGGCTGCAAAGTTACGGCTCTCCGAAGTTGACGATTGTTCCCATAGGATAACATTACAGCATCTGCTGTGCTTTTCGAGTCCCGTATCTTGAGAACAGTTCAAGATATGGACTTTTCGTCGCAAAAATGCTTAGCCCCCAGCACGAAACTAGCCTGGAAAGTCGTAAATAATATGAAATTTTAATTTTTTTTCAACATCGCACTGTTCCTGAGATATAAGCAATTTATTATTCTAAGTCCTCATTTTCCTATCTGAGGCCATTATTATGCCCACATTCCTTGTATTCACTGTGCTTCTGGATGCACCTCTTTCAAATACAAAACGTGTGTGTTTGCGTTACTGTTACTATTAGCATTTGTGTTTCTGCTTGCATTTCCATTACTATTTGTGTTAGCTTTTCTGTTTGTGTCACTGTGCACATTACCATTTGCGTTTGCACTTGCGTTTGCATTACTCTTTCTTTTTGCATCTCGTTTGGCATTACCATTTGCGTTTGCATTACTGTTTGCATTTCCATTACCATTTCCGTTTGCGTCACCGTTTGCGCTATCGTTTGCATTTGCACTTGCATTTTCATTTTCATTTGCATTACTGTTTCCTTTTCCATTTCTGTTTGTGTTTTCATTACCATTTGTGTTACCATTTGTGTTTTGTTTCCCTTACCATTATTGTTTGTGTTTGTGCTTGCGTTTCCATTATTGTTCACGTTACCATTTCCATTTGTATTACCGTTAGGGCTAGCGTTACTGCTTCACTTTGTGTTTCTCTAAACTTTACCGTTATGGTTGGTGTTACTGTTTGTGTTTACATTTATGCTTGCATTTTTTTTACCATTTGCATTACCATTTGCATCACTGTTACTGTTATTTCCACTTGCACTTGCGTTTCTGTTACCATTTGTGTTGCTGTTTCATTTTGTGTCACTGTTACCATTACCGTTTCTATGTACATTTCCACTTGTGTTTGCATTACTGTTTGCATCTATGTTTGCGTTTCCATCACCGTTTGCATTACGATTTGCATTTGCAATTCTGTTTCTGTGACCGTTACTGTTAGTGTTTGTGGTTACCTTACCATTACCATTTCCTTTTGTGTTTGCATTTGTGTCACCATTACTGTTACCGTTTGCGTTACCATTTGCAGTACCATTTGCATTTCCACTTGTGTTACCATAACAGTTAGCATTTGTGTTTGCGTTCATGTTTGTGTTGGCATTACAGTTACCATGCGCGTTTGCATTTCCACCGCCATTACTGTTACTGTTAGCATCAGCGTTACTGTTACAGTTATTACGCAGACATGGGCAGCATGGTGGGAGCGCAGGGCCCCGTGCTCCCACCAGCACATACCATTCACTATGTATATTGCACATTTTCATTTTCAGTCCAACATACATTTTTTGTGCAGTGAAGTGACAAAAATCCAATTTTTGATATTTTTGTGCACTGTGTTGCCTGTGGCACTGTGGAACCATTGTGTGGTTAATTGCTCTGAAACACAACACATAGATAGCTATTTCTTCAAGGAACATGCCACTTTTTGTTTGGTGAAAAAATATTGTTCTGTTCCAGAGTTATTACCATTTGAAGTTGTCCCCCCTCGCAGTTAAAGATTTTTCGACCACCAGGTCCACTATTTTACCACATTTTTGACCTCAAGGTCTGCTATTTTGTGGTGGAAGAATTCTTAAAGGTGCACAGATTTTAGAATTGAATATCTCTTAAGTGGTTTGGTCTTTTTTCTTGAAATTTGGAGGGCGTTGAGGGGATGTCCTACAGATGTGAACTATACTGTTTATGTGCTGCAAAATTAATTCCTTGGGGTGATATTCATTGACATAGTTGATGTTTTCCCATTGGATTATGCATGTTGCTATTGGCTTGCAATTCATAGGGTAGGTAGCCCTAGTGTCATGGACATGCCTTGCAGTGGCTTGGTGTGTTAAACTTAAACAGGTGGGGAATTATGCCACTCCAACAAATGAAAATTTGGGTCATTACGCTTCAATAACTTCAACCGTGTGTCCGATTTCTGTACAATTTGGAATGTAGAAAGATTTATCATAGGTCTTTGACTACAAATTTTTGGGTCACTGGCAGTTTCGGTTGCTGAATTATGGCAGCGTACTTGTTTGCTCGTGGTGCTGTGCAACCGCTGAATGGATGTTCACAAAATGTTGGACACTCGGGCCCAGATATTCAAAGGGGTTGTGCCTGGTGCAACAGAGTTGTGCTGGCTCAACCCCTCATCGCACCCTGGTGGGATAATGAAAAGGCTGCCTGGCACAGCACAACTCCCAATGCACTGGGGCACAATGTAATGGTATGCAGCACAGATTCAGGGTTGCTTGCCCATGCATATGCAGCACATCCTGATATTCAGCCTGGGATGTGTGGCGCATATGCTGGCACAGCCCTGCAGTGCACCATATGGGGGGCTCAAAGTTGAGCCCATGCAGAGTAGGAGCAACACCCAGCCACCCACAGGTGGGCTGCAGTACTGCAGGGTGCATCACAGCAGCCCAGCTGTGGGTGGCCACCTGCCCACCCAGAACACTGTTGACAAGCACAAGTGGAACCCAGAACCCACCGCCTGTAGCCATGATCGCATGGTATATGTTGACAACTAATCCCTGGTAGTCTAGCACCCCCCCTGAGTCCCTGACACCCCAATAAATATAAAACATGACCATCCCTGGTGGTCTAGTAGCCCCCCACCTGAGTCCCTGAGTCCCCATCATGTGTAAATATGACCATCCCTGGTGGTCTAGTGGAACCCCCCCGCCCTGTGCCACGATCATGATAAACGTAAATAAAACAATCCCTGGCAGTCTAGTAGACCACCTCCCGAGTCCCAGATCATGGTGGAATGAATATAATCCATGCTCTGGTAGTCTAGTGTTACCCCCCTCCTGATGCCCCAATGGATGTATGAAAATACAGTCCCTGGTGGTCTAGTGGACCCCTCTCCCTTCTGGGTCCCAGATCATGGTAAAACACCCACAGGTACTTCCCTGCTGATCCAGTGGCACCCCAACCTCCCACCCACACAGGACCTCTTGCCCACACTGTTCCCCCATCATCGACGGGCAGCTGCATCCTGTCCACATACTGCCCGGCCGCCCACTGAATGACAGGTACAGTATGGGCTGTGGACCAATGGATTGCAGGTCATACTGTACTAGACAGTCCCACAACATACCATTCACTATTTATAGTGCACATTCTCAAAACGAAGGGAAATTCATGGCAAAAAAACTCCATTTAATGCATCAGTTAGGGTCATCATGCCAAACTCTCATAACATTCTCCTATACTGCACCACTTCAGCTTCTTCACACATGGAATGGGGAGAGAGTTAGGTTGATGACCCCAACACACACCCTGATGCCTGTTGGTGGGGTGGTGGTGGGATGGTAGGGGAGGCAATCCTAACACCAAATTTCCTCACTTTGTCACTTTGGAACAACCCTAATGGATGCATTAAACAGAGTTTTTTGCTGCGAAAAACAATATATATAGATAGATATATCTATTTATATATATATATATATATTCATGGAAAAAACTCTGTTTAATGCATCAGTTAGTTGTTCCATGACAAAAAGTGAGTAAATTTGTGTTAGAGTTGCCACCCTGCACTTATGCCCACTCTGCCCCCACCAACAGGCATCTGGGTATGCGTTGGGGTTATCGGTCCTAATTCTCACCCCATTCTATGTGTAAATAAGTTGAGGCAGTGTAATGTAGGAGAATGGGGTGAGAGTTAGGACCAACAACCTCAACACACAACCCGATGTTTGCTGGTGGGGACATGGTGGGCGTGGGATGCAAGGGGTTGCAACCCCCACACGCCGAATTTCCTCACTTTTGTTGCTGTGGAACAACCCTAACTGATGCATTAAATGGAGTTTTTTGCCATGAATTTCCCCTTCTTTTTGAGAATGTGCAGTATAAATAGTGAATGGAATGTGGTGGTGGGAGCGCAGGACCCAAATGTGATTATTTTTCACTTTGCTGCACTAAAACTGTATGACTGAAATGAAAATTGATAAATGAAGACATGTGACATGGCACACTGTGTGTCCAGAATTTTGTGTACATTCATTCAACGGTCGCACAGCACCTCTAGCAAACAACGTAACATGCACAATTCAGCAACCGTAAGTGCAAGTGACCCAAAATTGGCACAGTGAAAGATGAATGGTAAATCTTTGAACATTCCAAATGCTAGGCAAATCGGACAGATGGTTCAGAAGTTATTGAAGCGTAATTAACCAAATTTTCATTCATTGGAGTGGCATAATTCCGCACCTGTGAATGTTTTACACATGAAACCACTGAAAGGCACCTCCAAGTCACTAGGGCTACCTATGCTATAAATTTCAAGGCAGCAGTACCATGCAGAATACTATGCACAAAATGTTAACTGCGTCACGCAGTACCTCCACAGCAAATTATTTTTAAAACATGTAAACAGCATAATCAAAATCTCCAGGACATCCACTCAACACCCTCCAGATCTCATGAGAAAAGATCAAACCATTCCAGAGATATTCAATTTTTATGTTTCTGTACCTTTAAGAAGTCTTCCACCACAAAATGGCAGAAATTGCTGCCGAAAATGCACTAAAATGACGGACAGTGAAGCGGGCCAACTTCAAATGACCATAACTCTGGAACAGAACAGCATTTTTTCACCAAACAAAAATTGGCATGTTCCTCGAACAAATGACTTTCTACCTGCCAAGATTCAGACCAATCAACCATGCACTGCCTGTACTATGTGTCACAGAAGACAGTGCAGAAAAATAGCTAAAACATAATGTTTTGCACTACGCAAACGCAAATGGTAATGTTAACGCAAATGGTGATGGCAACAGTGAGGTAAAATGAAATAGTAATGCTAACTGTAACGCAAATGGTAACGAACATAGCAACGTAAACATAAACGATAACGCAAATGGTAAGAGAAACGCAAATGTTAATGAAAACAGAAATGGTAACGTAAATGGTAACGCAAATGCTCATGGCAACAGAAATGCAAACATTAATGAAAACAGTAACACAAATACTAATGTAAAAGCAAACGCAAACGGTAATGAAAATGCAAATGGTACACAAACGCAAACAGAAATGCAAACGGTAACGGCAATGGTGACGCAGAAGGAAACAGTAATGCAATCGACAATGGAAATGCTAATGAAAAAGCAAATGCTAAGGCCAACAGAAATGCAAATGATGATGAAAATGCAAACAGTAACGATAATGCAATTGGAAATGCAAACGGTTATAATAACACCAACGATGACGCCAAAGGGAACAGTAACATGAATGGAAATACAAACGCAAGTGTGTATGCAAATGCAAATTGCAATGCGCACGGTCATGGTAATGCAATTGGAAATGCAAACGCTTATGGTAACACCAATGATGACGCCTAAGGAAACACAAACAGAAATGCAAACGGAAGTGCGTACGTGAATGGTAATGCACATGGTGATGCAAAAGGAAATGCAAACAAAAATAGTAATGGAAATGCAAATGGTAAAAGTAACGTAAACGCTAGCGCAAACGCAAATGCAAAGGGTAACGCACATGGTGATGTAAATGGAAACGCTAACGCAAACAGTTACAGAAACGCAAGCGGAAACATTAACTGTAACAGTAAAGCAAACGCACACACTTTTTCCCCCAAAAGGTGCACTCAGAAGCACAGTGAATACAAAGAATGTATGCATAATAATGGCCCTCGGAGCTGAAAATGAACACTTGGAATACTAAATTGCTTATATCTCAGGAACCACACGACGTAGAAAAAAAAATTAAAATCTCATATTATTTATGACTTTCCTGGCTAGTTTTGTACTGAGCCCCCATTCAGGGGGCTAAGCATTTTCCGATGAAAAGTCTGTATCTCGAAGCATTTTTGAGATAGGGCCCCGAAAGTTGCAGCGAACGCCGTAATGTTAGCCTATGGGAAAAATTGTCAACTTCAGAATGTTGTAACTTTGCAGCCCTCTAATATTTTGTCACCAAACCACCAGAAGGCACATCTGCGGGATGTTGGCTTTCGTCCTTCCAAATATCAGTCCAAAAGAAAAAAAACGTTCTTTTGCAGAAGGGTGGCAAAGATTTCCTATTGTTTTGGGCACAGTGTCGCAAAGTAATGTCGTGATTTGTGACACTTACACAAAAAAAACATGAAAGTGTCGAATGTGTGACACTACTTTGTGACACTACTGTTTACAAACATTTGAAAATCATATTTCTGGGGTGTTTAACCCCCCCAAAAAAATACATGGCTACTAGCATCCTCAGGACTTGACTAGGTGAACACATCAAGAATTGTGTCCCTAGAAGGTCCTAAATTTAAATGCCAAGCATTTCTGTGACCACCAACTGAAAACAAGATGGCGGGTTTGTGACTCTACAGGGGTCATTTGCAACACTAAAAATGCATTTGCAATGCTGTTGAACTTTTTGTTAACTTTTCCCATTGACTATAATGGGAAACTTGTTTTTTGAATAACTTTTGAACTGTTTAATATTTTTCATGAAATCTTTGAAAGGCACATCGGGGACCCTGGCCACATGTTCCCTGAAGATTTTGGACCAGTTGGGAAAACCGTGCAACCTGTAGGTGTGAGCAAAGAATGCACAAAAAAGTGTAAATGCACTACGGAATGTTGCTTTATAACTCCGCAACTGCATATCCGACCATTATGAAACTTGGCAGATCCAAAGATCTATGATACTGCTCTAAGTCTGCCAAATTTCAGGTAAATTCATCATACAGTGGCAAAGTTATTAAGATGCATAATTTCACACTTTAACCTTAAATGGGGTACTCAACCCTAACTATAGTGGCACTACCGTGCCACTATAATATATATATATATATATATATATGCATGCAAAAAAACATCATTAATACATCAGTTAGGGTTCTTCTACAGTTGCAAAAGTGAGGAAATTTGACATTAGGGATCCCACCCCTGCCCTGCCCCCACTAACAGGCATGGGGTGTGCGCTAGCTGCTGGCCCCAACTCTAACCCCATCCCATGTGTAAAGAAGCTCAGGTGGTGCAGTGTAGGAGAATGGGGTGAGAGTTAGGACCAATGATCCCAACGCACACCCTGATGCCTGTTGGTGGGGTTGGGATGCAAGGGGTGGGAACCCTAATGTCGAATTTCCTCACTCTTGTCATTGTAGAAGAACCCTAACTGATGCATTAATGAAGTTTTTTGCATATAAGTTCCATACTTTTTAAGAAAGAATAGAAAACTAGAAAGTTGCGCAAGTTGGTGGTAGCGCGGGGCCTGAAACACACACAGTGGCGTAGACAGGAATGGTGATGTGAACGTTAATGGAAGCACAACTGGAAATGCTAACTAGCACAGTAACGAAAGGGCACACTCTTCTTTTACCCCAAAAAGTGTATTGAAAAAACACAGTGAAAACAAAGAATGTATTCATAATAATTGACCTTGGAGCAGAAAACTAGGACTTGGAATATTAAATTGCTTATATCTCAGGAACCGTACGACGTAGAAAAAAAAATAAAATTTTGCATGAATTATGACTTTCCTGGCTAGTTTTGTACGTGCTTCCCCATTTGGGGGGCTAAGCATTTTTGTGTCAAAAACTCTGTATCTCGCACTGTTTCCGAGATATGGGCCCTGAAAGACGTGACGGATGCCATAATGTTATCCTATGGCAAAAAACATAAACTTCGGAGTGCCATCACTTTGCTGCCCTGTAATATTACTTCAGCAAACCACCAAAAGGCACATCTGTGGGATGTTAGCTTTCTTCCCTAACGACCAAACCATTATTTTGCAGCTGTGCGGCAAATAATTCCTGTAATAAGGCAAACACCACAATGTTGTCCTGTGGGAAAAATGTGAGCTTCATAGTGCCATAACTTTGCCACCCTGTACTATTTCTTGATCAAACCACCAAAAAGCCACATCTGTGGGATTTTGCCTTTCTTCCCTCCAAATTTCAAGTCAAAAGACCAAACCATTCCCAAGATATTCAATATGAAAGATTACTAAAATTTCCCTATCTATTCCATTATAAAAAATCTGGCCATCTTGTCCCTATCTCACGATCAAAGATGGCGATCAAAGAATCTCACGATCAAAGAATTTGTAGGCTCACTAACAAAGATTTAAAAACCTTATAAATCAAAAAACTGAAGCGATTGCAGTAAACCACCACCATGGTTCAACAGAACGAAGCCCCCTGAGTAAAACCCACCCTCATTTGACTTCCTATGACACCCCTGGGCTGAGAAAATAGATTTTTTTGATTGGGTCATCTCGTCCCTCGCTCATGATGCACGATCAAAGAATCTCGCGATCAAAGAATTTGCAGGGTCACGATCAAAGAATTAAAACTGTTGAAATTCAAAAAATAAACAGAATCACGGTAAATCACCACCATGGTTCATCAGAACGAAGCCCCCTGAGTAAAACCCACCCTCATTTCTCTTCATAGCACACCCCATAGACTCAGAAAATTGATTTTTTCATCTGGCCATCTCGTCCCTCGCTCACGATCGCGATCAAAGAATCTCGCGGTCAAATATTTGTATGTTCATGATCAAACAAATTGCTCGCTCACGAATAAAGAGCGAGGGACAAGATGGGTAGATTTCTCAATGAATTTGTGTAGCCTAGGGGAGCCCTACAGTGTTAAATTATAGTGGATTTTTGTCAGGAGGCTTTCGTTGTGTCCCATCTGCATAAGAAAAATAATGTACTAATTATCCCTGGTAGTCTAGAGGCCTCCCCATCACAATAAAATATTAACATCTCTGGTAGCCTAGTGGCCCCCCAATAAAATATATAATCCTACATAGTGCCCTGGTAGTGTAGTGCCCCCCACCCCCTGTATTTTTTCACATCCCTGGTAGTCTAGTGGCCCCCAGGCTCTATAGTATTATTATAAATAAATGTTTATACCCTAGTAGTCTAGCGGGCCCCCCAGCATAATGAAATAAATAATGATTTCTATTACCTGGTAGTCTAATAGCCCCCCCACCATTAATGCCAGCCCGCCCAACACCCCCACCGCCAGCCCAGCCGGTTGGTACAACCACCTCTCACCTCCACGGCCCGGCTGCTGACTGTCTGCATTATGAGCAGTAATGCGAAAGGTGCCCTCTTTGCATTACCGCAGCAAGCTGATGTGCCATGACCAGGTATGTACACTGTTTGCTCACTCTGCCATAGCTGGCATGCTGTTCCTGTACTTAGGGATGGTGTTGCTGTATCCTGTGGGTGCTGCGGGTTGGGGGGCTGTGTGTATTGTTGCTGGGTGGGCTGGGATGCTGCAGGAGCGTGCCCGCAGGGCTGATGTGCCATGACTAGGTATGTACACAGTTTGCTCACTCTGCCGTTGCTGGCATGCTGTTCCTGTACTTAGGAATGGTGTTGCTGTATCCAGTGGGTGCTGAGGGTTTGGGGGTGCTGTGTGTATTGCTATTGGGAAGGGGCTGGGGGTGCTGCAGGAGCGTGCCTGCAAGGCTGATGTGCCATGACCAGGTATGTACACAGTTTGCTCACTCTGCCACAGCTGGCATGCTGTTCCTGTACTTTGGGATGGTGTTGCTATATCCTGTGGGTGTTGCGGGTTTGGGAGTGCTGTGTTTACTGTTGCTGGGGGGGCTGGGGTGCTGCAGAAGCATGCCTGCAGGGCTGATGTGCCATGACCAGGTATGTACACTGTTTGCTCACTCTGACATAGCTGGCCTGCTGTTCCTGTACTTATGGATGGTGTTGCAGTATCCTGCGGGTTTGGGAGGTTTGTGTGTATTGTTGCTGGGGGGGCTGTTGGTGCTGCGGGAGTGTGCCCGCAGGGCTGATGTGCCATGACCAGGTACGTACACTGTTTGCTCTCTCTGCCATAGCTGGCATGCTGTTCCAGTACTTAGGGATGGTGTTGCAGTATCCTGTGGGGCTGCGGGTTTGGGGGGGCTGTGTGTATTGTTGCTGGGGTGGCTGGGGGTGCTGCAGGAACATGCCCGCAGGGCTGATGTGCCATGACCAGGTATGTACACTGTTTGCTCACTCTGCCATAGCTGGCATGCTGTTTCTGAACTTATGGATGGTGTTGCTGTATTCTGCGGGTTTGGGAGGGTTGTGTGTATTGTTGCTGGAGGGGGCTGGTGGTGCTGCAGGAGCGTGCCCGCAGGGCTGATGTGCCATGACGAGGGAAGTACACTGTTTGCTCACTCTGCCATAGATGGCATGCTGTTCCTGTACTTAGGGATGGTGTTGCTGTATCCTGTGGGTGCTCGGGATTGGGGGCTGTGTATTGTTGCTGGGGGGTTGCAGGAGGATGCCCGCCGGGCTGATGCCTATGACCAGGTATGTACACTGTTTGCTCTCTGCCATAGCTGGCATGCAGTTCCTGTATTTAGTAATGGTGTTGCTGTATCCTGCTGGTTTGGGGGCTGTGTGTTTTGTTGCTGGGGGGCTGGAGGCTGCAGGAGCATGCCCAGAAGGCTGAAGTGCCATCACCAGGTATAGACATTGTTTGCTCACTCTGCCATAGCTGGCTTGCTGTTCCTGTATTTAGGGATGGTGTTGCTGTATCATGTGGGTGCGGCGGGTTTGGGGGGGCTGTGTGTATTGTTGCTGGGGTGCTGAGGGTGCTGCAGAAGCGTACCCACAGGGATGATGTGCCATGACCAGGTATGTACACTGTTTGCTCACTCTGCCATAGCGATCCTGTACTTAGGGATGGTGTTGCTGTATCCTGTGGGTGCTGCAGGTTTGGGGGCTTGTGTGTATTGTTGCTGGGGTGCTGCAGGAGCATGTCTGCATTGTTGATGTGCCATGACCAGATATGTACACTGTTTGCTCACTCTGCCATAGCTGGCATGCTGTTCCTCTACTTAGGAATGGTGTTGCTGTATCCTGTGGGTGCGGGTTTGGGGTGTTTGTGTATTGTTGCTGAGGGGCTGGGGTGCTGCAGGAGCATGCCCTCACGCCGATGTGCCATGACCAGGTATGTACACTGTTTGCTCACTCTTGCATAGCTGGAATGCTGTTTCTGTACTTAGGGATGGTGTTGTTGAATCCTGTGGGTGCTGAGGGTTTGGGGGGGCTGTGTGTATTGTTGCTGGGGGGGCTGGGAGTGCTGCAGGAGTGTGCCTGCGAGGCTGATGTGCCGTGACTAGGTATGTACACTGTTTTCTCTCTGCCATAGCTGGCATGCTGTTCCTGTACTTAGGGATGGTGTTGCTGTATCCTGTGGGTGCTGCAGGTTTGGGGGGGCTGTGTGTATTGTTGTTGGGGGGGCTAGGAGTGCTGCCGGAGCATGCCCGCAGGGCTAATGTGCCGTGACCAGGTATGTACACTGTTTTCTCACTCTGCCATCGCTGGCATGCTGTTCCTGTACTTAGGGATGGTGTTGCTGTATCCTGTAGGTGCTGCGGGTTGGGGGGGGGGCTGTGTGTATTGTTGCTGGAGTGGCTGGAGGTGCTGCAGGAGCGTGCCCGCAGGGCTGATGTGCCATCACCAGGTATATACACTGTTTGTTCACTCTGCCATAGCTGGCATGCAGTTCCTGTATTTAGTAATGGTGTTGCTGTATCCTGCTGGTTTGGGGGGGGCTGTGTGTATTGTTGCTGGGGGGGGCAGGAGGGCTGTAGGAGCATGCCCAGAAGGCTGAAGTGCCATCACCAGGAATAGACATCGTTTGCTCACTCTGCCATAGCTGGCTTGCTGTTCCTGTATTTAGGGATGGTGTTACAGTATCCTGTGGGTGCTGAGTGTTTGGGGGGGCTGTGTGTATTGCTACTGGAAGGGGGCTGGGGGTACTGCAGGAGCGTGCCCGCAGGGCGGATGTGCTATGACCAGGTATGTACACTGTTTGCTCACTCTGCCATAGCTGGCATGCTGTTCCTGTACTTTGGGATGGTGTTGCTGTATCCTGTGGGTGCTGCTGGTTTTGGGGCTGTATTTATTGCTGCTAGGGGGGCTGGGGGTGCTGCAGGAGCATGCCCGCAAGGGCTGATGTGCAATGACCAGGTATGTACACTGTTTGCTCACTGTGCCATAGCTGGCATGCTGTTCCTGTACTTAGGGATGGTGTTGCTGTATCCTGTGGGTGCTGGGTTTGGGGGGTGTGTGTTGTTGCTGGGGGGCTGGGGTGCTGCAGGAGCATGCCCTGCAGGCTGATGTGCCATGACCAGGTATGTACACAGTTTGCTCACTCTGCCACAGCTGGCATGCTGTTCCTGTACTTTGGGATGGTGTTGCTATATCCTGTGGGTGTTGCGGGTTTGGGAGTGCTGTGTTTCCTGTTGCTGGGGGGGCTGGCGGTGCTGCAGAAGCATGCCTGCAGGGCTGATGTGCCATGACCAGGTATGTACACTGTTTGCTCACTCTGACATAGCTGGCCTGCTGTTCCTGTACTTATGGATGGTGTTGCAGTATCCTGCGGGTTTGGGAGGTTTGTGTGTATTGTTGCTGGGGGGGCTGTTGGTGCTGCAGGAGTGTGCCCGCAGGGCTGATGTGCCATGACCAGGTACGTACACTGTTTGCTCTCTCTGCCATAGCTGGCATGCTGTTCCAGTACTTAGGGATGGTGTTGCAGTATCCTGTGGGGCTGCGGGTTTGGGGGGGCTGTGTGTATTGTTGCTGGGGTGGCTGGGGGTGCTGCAGGAACATGCCGCGAGGCTGATGTGCCATGACCAGGTATGTACACTGTTTGCTCACTCTGCCATAGCTGGCATGCTGTTTCTGAACTTATGGATGGTGTTGCTGTATTCTGCGGGTTTGGGAGGGTTGTGTGTATTGTTGCTGGAGGGGGCTGGTGGTGCTGCAGGAGCGTGCCCGCAGGGCTGATGTGCCATGACGAGGGAAGTACACTGTTTGCTCACTCTGCCATAGATGGCATGCTGTTCCTGTACTTAGGGATGGTGTTGCTGTATCCTGTGGGTGCTGCGGGATTGGGGGGCTGTGTGTATTGTTGCTGGGGGGCTGCAGGAGGATGCCCGCCGGGCTGATGCGCTATGACCAGGTATGTACACTGTTTGCTCTCTCTGCCATAGCTGGCATGCAATTCCTGTATTTAGTAATGGTGTTGCTGTATCCTGCTGGTTTGGGGGAGGCTGTGTGTTTTGTTGCTGGGGGGGGGCTGGAGGGCTGCAGGAGCATGCCCAGAAGGCTGAAGTGCCATCACCAGGTATAGACATTGTTTGCTCACTCTGCCATAGCTGGCTTGCTGTTCCTGTATTTAGGGATGGTGTTGCTGTATCATGTGGGTGCGGCGGGTTTGGGGGGGCTGTGTGTAGTGTTGCTGGGGTGCTGAGGGTGCTGCAGAAGCGTACCCACAGGGATGATGTGCCATGACCAGGTATGTACACTGTTTTCTCACTCTGCCATACTGATCCTGTACTTAGGGATGGTGTTGCTGTATCCTGTGGGTGCTGCAGGTTTGGGGGCTTGTGTGTATTGTTGCTGGGGGTGCTGCAGGAGCATGTCTGCATTGTTGACGTGCCATGAGCAGATACGTACACTGTTTGCTCACTCTGCCATAGCTGGCACGCTGTTCCTCTACTTAGGAATGGTGTTGCTGTAGCCTGTGGGTGGTGCGGGTTTGGGGCGGTTTTGTGTATTGTTGCTGAGGGGGCTGGGGGTGCTGCAGGAGCATGCCTGCATGGGCTGATGTGCCATGACCAGGTATGTACACTGTTTGCTCACTCTGCCATAGCTGGCATGCTGTTCCTGTACTTAGGGATGGTGTTGTTGAATCCTGTGGGTGCTGAGGTTTGGGGGGCTGTGTGTTGTTGCTGGGGGCTGGGGTGCTGCAGGAGTGTGCCTGCGGGCTGATGCCCTGACAGGTATGTACACTGTTTTCTCTCTGCCATAGCTGGCATGCTGTTCCTGTACTTAGGGATGGTGTTGCTGTATCCTGTGGGTGCTGCAGGTTTGGGGGGCTGTGTGTATTGTTGTTGGGGGCTAGGAGTGCTGCGGAGCATGCCTCAGAGGGCTAATGTGCCAGTGACCAGGTATGTACACTGTTTTCTCACTCTGCCATCGCTGGCATGCTGTTCCTGTACTTAGGGATGGTGTTGCTGTATCCTGTAGGTGCTGCGGGTTGGGGGCTGTGTGTATTGTTGCTGGAGTGGCTGGAGGTGCTGCAGGAGCGTGCCCGCAGGGCTGATGTGCCATCACCAGGTATATACACTGTTTGCTCACTCTGCCATAGCTGGCATGCAGTTCCTGTATTTAGTAATGGTGTTGCTGTATCCTGCTGGTTTGGGGGGCTGTGTGTGTTGTTGCTGGGGGCTGGAGGGCTGTAGGAGCATGCCCAGAAGGCTGAAGTGCCATCACCAGGAATAGACATGTTGCTCACTCTGCCATAGCTGGCTTGCTGTTCCTGTATTTAGGGATGGTGTTACAGTATCCTGTGGGTGCTGGAGTGTTTGGGGGCTGTGTATTGTTACTGGAAGGGGCTGGGGGTACTGCAGGAGCGTGCCCGCAGGGCGGATGTGCTATGACCAGGTATGTACACTGTTTGCTCACTCTGCCATAGCTGGCATGCTGTTCCTGTACTTTGGGATGGTGTTGCTGTATCCTGTGGGTGCTGCTGGTTTTGGGGCTGTATTTATTGCTGCTAGGGGGGCTGGGGGTGCTGCAGGAGCATGCCCGCAAGGGCTGATGTGCAATGACCAGGTATGCACACTGTTTGCTCACTGTGCCATAGCTGGCATGCTGTTCCTGTAGTTAGGGATGGGGTTGCTGTATCCTGGGGGGCTGCAGGTATGAGGGTGCTGTGTGTGTATTGTAGCTGGGGAGCTGAGAATGCTGCAGGAGAGTGCCCGCAGGGCTGATGTGCCATGACCAGGTATGTACACTGTTTGCTCACTCTGCCATAGCTGGCATGCTGTTCCTGTACTTTGGGATGGTGTTGCTGTATCCTGTGGGGCTGCGGGTTTGGGGGGTTTGTGTGTATTGTTGCTGGGGGGGCTGGGGGTGCTGCAGGAGCATGCCTGCAGGGCTGATGTGCCATGACCAGGTATGTACACTGTTTGCTCACTCTGCCATAGCTGGCATGCTGTTCCTGTACTTAGGGATGGTGTTGCTGTATCCTGTGGGTGCTGCGGTTTGGGGGCTGTGTGTATTGTTGCTGGGGGGCTGGGGGCTGCAGGAGCATGCCCGCAGGGCTGATGCCATGACCAGGTATGTGACACTGTTGCTCACTCTGCCATAGCTGGCATGCTGTTCCGTGTAGATTTTGTATTGTGTGTCTGCTGTTATGGGCCTGCTGTATTTTGGGGGGGCTGGGTGCTCGGAGCATGCCCGCATGGTTGATGTGCTGTGACCAGGTATGTACCCTGTTTTCTCACTCTGCCATTGCTGGCATGCTGTTCCTGTACTTAGGGATGGTGTTGCTATATCCTGTGGGTGCTGCGGGTTTGGGGGGGCTGTGTGTATTGTTGCTGAGGGGGCTGGGGGTGCTGCAGGAGGATGCCCTCAGGGCTGATATGCCATCACCAGGTATGTACACTGCTTGCTCACTCTGCCATATCTGGCATGCAGTTCCTGTATTTAGTAATGGTGTTGCTGTATGCTGCTGGTTTGGGGGGCTGTGTGTATTGTTGCTGGGGGGCTGGGGTGCTGCAGGAGCATGCCCAGAAGGCTGATGTGCCATCACCAGGTATAGACACTGTTTGCTCACTCTGCCATAGCTGGCATGCTGTTCCTGTACTTAGGGATGGTGTTGCTGTATCCTGTGGGTGCTGCGGGTTTGGGGGGGCTGTGTTTATTGTTGCTTGGGGTGCTGGTGGTGCTGCAGGAACGTGCCTGCAGGGCTAATGTGCCATGACTGGGTATGTACACTGTTTGCTCACTCTGCCATAGCTGGCATTCTGTTACTGTACTTAGGAATGATGTTGCAGTATCCTGTGGGGCCGCGGGTTTGGGGGGGTGTGTATTGTTGCTGGGGGGGGCTGGGGGTGCTGCAGGAGCATGCCCGCAGTGGTGATTTGCCATGACCAGGTATGTACACTGTTTGCTCAATCTGCCATAGCTTGCATGCTGTTCCTGTACTTAGGGAAGGTGTTGCAGTATCCTGTGGCTGCTGCGGGTTTGGTGGGGCTGTGTGTATTGTTGCTGGGAGGGGCTGGGGGGACTGCAGGAGCTTGCGCACAGGGCTGATGTGCCATGACCAGGTATGTACCCTGTTTTCTCACTCTGCCATAGCTGGCATGCTGTTCCTGTACTTAGGGATGGTGTTTCTGTATCCTGTGGGTGCTCCGAGTTTGGGGGCTGTGAGTATTGTTGCTGGGTGGCCTGGGGGCTGCAGGAGCATGCCCAGAAGGCTGATGTGCCATCACCAGGTATAGACACTGTTTGCTCACTCTGCCATAGCTGGCATGCTGTTCCTGTACTTAGGGATGGTGTTGCTGTATCCTGTGGGTGCTGCGGGTTTGGGGGGGCTGTGTTTATTGTTGTTGGGGGTGCTGCAGGAACGTGCCCGCAGGGATAATGTGCCATGTCCAGGTATGTACTCTGTGTGCTCACTCTGCCATAGCTGGCATGCTGTTCCTGTACTTAGGGATGGTGTTGCTGTATCCTGTGGGGCTGCGGGTTTGCTGTGGCTGTGTGTATTGTTGCTTTGGGGGCTGGGGGTGCTGCCGGAGCGTGCCCGCAGGGCTGATGTACCTTGACCAGGTATGTACACTGTTTGCTCACTCTGCCATAGCTGGCATGCTGTTCCTGTACTTAGGGATGGTGTTGCTGTATCCTGTGGGTGCTCCGAGTTTGGGGGCTGTGTGTATTGTTGCTGGGTGGCCTGGGGGGGCTACAGGAGCATGCCAGAAGGCTGATGTGCCATCACCAGGTATAGACACTGTTTGCTCACTCTGCCATAGCTGGCATGCTGTTCCTGTACTTAGGGATGGTGTTGCTGTATCCTGTGGGTGCTGCGGGTTTGGGGGCTGTGTTATTGTTGCTGGGGGCTGCGGGGTGCTGCAGGACAGGTGCCTGCAGACGTGCCATGACCAGGTATGTACACTGTTTGCTCACTCTGCCATAGCTGGCATGCTGTTCCTGTACTTAGGGATGGTGTTGCAGTATCCTGTGGGGCTGCGGGTTTGGGGGGGCTGTGTGTATTGTTGCTAGGGGGGCTGGGGGGGGGCTGCAGGAGCATGCCTGTGGTGCTGATTTGCCATGACCAGGTATGTACACTGTTTGCTCAATCTGCCATAGCTGGCATGCTGTTCCTGTACTTTTGGATGGTGTTGCTGTATCCTGCGGGTTTGGGAGGGTTGTGTGTATTGTTGCTGGGGGGGCTGCTGGTGCTGCAGGAGTGTGCCTGCAGGGCTGATGTGCCATGACCAGGTATGTACACTGTTTTCTCACTCTGCCATAGCTGGCATGCTGTTCCTGTACTTAGGGATGGTGTTGCTGTATCATGTGGGGGCTGCGGGTTTGCGGGGGCTGTGTGTATGGTTGATGGGGAGGCTGGGGTGCTGCAGGAGCATGCCGCAGGGCTGATCTGCCATCACCAGGTATGTTCAATGTTTCCTCACTCTGCCATAGCTGTCATGCTGTTCCTGGACTTAGGAATGGTGTTGCTGTATCCTGTTGGTGCGCGTGTTTGGGGGCTGTGTGTATTGTTGCTTTGTGGGCTGGGGGCTGCAGGGCATGCCGCTGGGCTGATGTACAGTGAACAGGTATGTAGACTTTTGCTCACTCTGCCAAAGCTGGCATGCTGTTTCCGTGCCAGGGATGGAGTTTCTGTATCCTGAGGGGCTGCGAGATTGGGGGGGTTGTGTGTATTGTTGCTGGGGGGCTGGGGGTGCTGCAGGAGCATGCCTGCTGGGCTGATGTGCCATGACCAATTATGTACACTGTTTGCTCACTCTGCTATAGCTTGCATGCTGTCCCTCTACTTAGGGATGGTGTTGCTGTATCCTGTGGGGGCTGCGGGTTTGTGGGGGCTGTGTGTATTGTTGCTGGGGATGCTGGGGGTGCTGCAGGAGTGTGCCCGCAGGGCTGATGTGCCATGAGCAGATATGTACACTGTTTTCTCACTCTGCCATAGCTGACAAGCTGTTCCTGTACTTAGAAATGGTGTTGCTGTATCCTGTGGGTGCTGTGAGTTTGGGGGGGGTTTTGTGTCTTGATGCTGGGGGTGGCTGGGGTGCTGCAGGAGCATGCCTGCAGGGCTGATTTGCCATGACCAGGTATGTACACTGTTTGCTCACTCTGCCATAGCTGGCATGCTGTCCCTCTACTTAGGGATGGTGTTGCTGTATCCTGTGGGAGTGCGGGTTTTTGGGGCAGTGTGTAAGGTTGCTGGGTGGGGCTGGGTGGTACTGCAGGAGCATGCCGCAGGGCTGATGTGCCATCACCAGGTATGTACACTGTTTCCTCACTCTGCCATACCTGGCATGCTGTTCCTGGACATAGGTATGGTGTTGCTGTATCCTGTGGTGCTGAGGGTTTGGGGATCTGTGTTTATTGTTGCTGGGGGTGCTGCAGGAACGTGCCTGCAGGGCTAATGTGCCATGAACAGGTATGTACACTGTTTGCTCACTCTGCCATAGCTGGCATGCTGTTCCTGGACTTAGGGATGGTGTTACAGTATCCTGTGGGGCTGCGGGTTTGCGGGGGCTGTGTGTATTGTTGCTGGGGGGGCTGGGGTGCTGCAGGAGCATGCCCTCAGGGCTGATTTGCCATGACCAGGTATGTACACTGTTTGCTCACTCTGCTGTAGCTGGCATGCTGTTCCTGTACGTAGGGATGGTGCTGCTGTATCCTGTGGGTGCTGCGGGTTTGGGGGGGCAGTGTGTATTGTTGCTGGAGGGGCTGGGGGTGCTACAGGAGCGTGCCCGCTGGGCTGATGTGCCATGACCAGGTATGTGCACTGTTTGCTCACTCTGCTGTAGCTGGCATGCTGTTCCTGTACTTATGCATGGTGTTGCTGTATCCTGCCAGTTTGGGAGGGTTGTGGGTATTGTTGCTGGGGGGCTGGGGTGCTGCAGGAGGCGTGTCCGCAGGGCTGATGTGCCATGACCAAGGTACACTGTTTGCTCTCTGCCATAGATGGAATGCTGTTCCTGTACTTAGGGATGGTGTTGCTGTGTCCTATGGGTGCTGCGGATTGGAGGGCTGTGTGTATAGTTGCTGGGGGGGTTGGGGTGCTGCAGGAGCATACCCACAGGGATGATGTGTCTTGACCAGGTAAGTACACTGTTTCCTCACTCTGCCATAATGTTCCTGTACATAGGGATGGTGTTGCTGTATCCTGTGGGTGCTGCAGGTTTGGGGGGGTTGTGTGTATTGTTGCTGGGGGTGCTGCAGGAGCATGTCTGCAGGGCTGATGTGCCATGAGCAGATATGTACACTGTTTGCTCACTCTGCCATAGCTGGCATGCTGTTCCTCTACTTAGGAATGGTGTTGTTGTAGCCTGTGGGTGGTGCGGGTTTGGGGCGGTTTTGTGTATTGTTGCTGGGGGGGGCTGGGGTTGCTGCAGGAGCATGCCCTCACGCCGATGTGCCATGACCAGGTATGTACACTGTTTGCTCACTCTTGCATAGCTGGAATGCTGTTTCTGTACTTAGGGATGGTGTTGTTGAATCCTGTGGGTGCTGAGGGTTTGGGGGGTTGTTTGTATTGTTGTTGGGGGCTAGGAGTGCTGCCGGAGCGTTCCCGCATGGCTGATGTGCCGTGACCAGGTATGTACCCTGTTTTCTCACTCTGCCATAGCTGGCATGCTGTTCCTGTACTTAGGGATGGTGTTGCTGTATCCTGTGGGTGCTCCGGTTTGGGGGCTGTGTGTATTGTTGCTGGGGGGCTGGGGGCTGCAGGAGCATGCCCAGAAGGCTGATGTGCCATCACCAGGTAGACACTGTTTGCTCACTCTGCCATAGCTGGCATGCTGTTCCTGTACTTAGGGATGGTGTTGCTGTATCATGTGGGTGCTGCGGGTTTGGGGGCTGTGTTTATTGTTGTTGGGGGTGCTGCAGGAACGTGCCCGCAGGGCTGATGAGCCATCACCAGGTATATACAATGTTTGCTCACTCTGCCATAGCTGTCATGCTGTTCCTGTACTTAGGGATGGTGTTGCTGTATCCTGTGGGTGCTGCGGGTTTCGGGGGGGCTGTGTGTATTGTTGCTGAGGGGGCTGGGGGTGCTGCAGGAGGATCCCTGCAGGGCTGATGTGCCATCACCAGGTATATACACTGTTTGCTCACTCTGCCATATCTGGCATGCTGTTCCTGTACTTAGGAATGGTGTTGCTGTATACTCTGTGTGCTGCGGGTTTGGGGTGGGTTGTGTGTATTGATGCTGGGGGTGGCTGGGGGTGCTGCAGGAGCATGCCTGCAGGGCTGATGTGCCATCACCAGGAATGTACCCTGTTTCCTCACTGCCATAGCTGGCATGCTGTTCCTGGACTTAGGGATGGTGTTGCTGTATCCTGTAGGTGCTGCAGGTTTGGGGGACTGTGTGTATTGTTGCTTGGGGTCTGGGGGTGCAGGAGCATGCCGCAGGGCTGATGTGCCATGACCAGGTATGTACACTGTTTGCTCACTCTTCCTTAGCTGGCATACTGTTCCTGTACTTAGGGATGGTGTTGCTGTATCCTGTGGGTGCTGCGGGTTTGGGGGGCTGTGTGTATTGTTGCTAAGGGGGCTGCGTGTGCTGCAGGAGCATGCCTGCAGGGCTGATGTGCCATGACCAATTATGTACACTGTTTGCTCACTCTGCCATAGCTGGCATGCTGTTCCTGTACTTAGGGATGGTGTTGCTGTATCCTGTTGGTGCTGCGGGTTTTGGGGGGCTGTGTGTATTTTTGCTGGGGGGGCTGGGGAGCTGCAGGAGCATGCCCGCATTGCTGATGTGCCATGACCTGGTATGTACACTGTTTGCTCACTCTGCTATAGCTTGCATGCTGTTCCTGTACTTAGGGATGGTGTTGCTGTATCCTGTGGGGGCTGCGGGTTTGTGGGGCTGTGTGTATTGTTGCTAGGGATGCTGGGGGTACTGCAGGAGCGTGCCTGCAGGGCTGATGTGCCATGAGCAGATATGTACACTGTTTGCTCACTCTGCCATAGCTGACAAACTGTTCCTGTACTTAGGAGTGGTGTGCTGTATCCTGTGGGTGCTGCGGGTTTGGGGTGGGTTGTGTGTATTGATGCTGGGGGTGGCTGGGGTGCTGCAGGAGCATGCCTGCAGGGCTGATGTGCCATCACCAGGAATGTACCCTGTTTCCTCACTGCCATAGCTGGCATGCTGTTCCTGGACTTAGGGATGGTGTTGCTGTATCCTGTAGGTGCTGCAGGTTTGGGGGACTGGTGTATTGTTGCTTGGGGCCTGGGGGTGCAGAAGCATGCCGCAGGGCTGATGTGCCATGACCAGGTATGTACACTGTTTGCTCACTCTGCCTTAGCTGGCATACTGTTCCTGTACTTAGGGATGGTGTTGCTGTATCCTGTGGGTGCCTGGGTTTGGGGGCTGTGTGTATTGTTGCTAAGGGGCTGCGTGTGCTGCAGGGCATGCCTGCAGGGCTGATGTGCCCTGACCAATTATGTACACTGTTTGCTCACTCTGCCATAGCTGGCATGCTGTTCCTGTACTTTGGGATGGTGTTGCTGTATCCTGTTGGTGCTGCGGGTTTTGGGGGGCTGTGTGTATTGTTGCTGGGAGGGCTGGGGAGCTGCAGGAGCATGCCCGCATTGCTGATGTGCCATGACCTGGTATGTACACTGTTTGCTCACTCTGCTATAGCATGCATGCTGTTCCTGTAGTTAGGGATGGTGTTGCAGTATCCTGTGGGGCTGCGGGTTTGGGGGGGCTGTGTGTATTGTTGATAGGGGGGCTGGGGGCTGCAGGAGCATGCCCGTGGTGCTGATTTGCCATGGCCAGGTATGTACACTGTTTGCTCAATCTGCCATAGCTGGCATGCTGTTCCTGTACTTTTGGATGGTGTTGCTGTATCCTGCGGGTTTGGGAGGGTTGTGTGTATTGTTGCTGGGGGGGCTGCTGGTGCTGCAGGAGCGTGCCTGCAGGGCTGATGTGCCATGACCAGGTATGTACACTGTTTTCTCACTCTGCCATAGCTGGCATGCTGTTCCTGTACTTAGGGATGGTGTTGCTGTATCCTGTGGGTGCTGCGGGTTTGCGGGGCTGTGTGTATGGTTGATGGGTGGCTGGGTGCTGCAGGAGCATGCCCGAGGGCTGATCTGCCATCACCAGGTATATTCAATGTTTCCTCACTCTGCCATAGCTGTCATGCTGTTCCTGGATTTAGGAATGGTGTTGCTGTATCCTGTAGGTGCTGCGTGTTTGGGGGGCTGTGTGTGTTGTTGCTTTGTGGGCTGGGGGCTGCAGGAGCATGCCGCTGGGCTGATGTACAGTGAACAGGTATGTAGACTTTTTGCTCACTCTGCCAAAGCTGGCATGCTGTTTCCGTACTTAGGGATATAGTTTCTGTATCCTGAGGGTGCGAGTTTGGGGGTTTGTGTATTGTTGCTGGGGAGCTGGGGTACTGCAGGAGCATGCCTGCAGGGCTGATGTGCCATGACCAATTATGTACACTGTTTGCTCACTCTGCTATAGCTTGCATGCTGTCCCTCTACTTAGGGATGGTGTTGCTGTATCCTGTGGGGGCTGCGGGTTTGTGGGGGCTGTGTGTATTGTTGCTGGGGATGCTGGGGGTGCTGCAGGAGCGTTCCCACAGGGCTGATGTGCCATGAGCAGATATGTACACTGTTTGCTCACTCTGCCATAGCTGACAAGCTGTTCCTGTACTTAGGAATGGTGTTGCTGTATCCTGTGGGTGCTGTGAGTTTGGGGGTTGTGTGTATTGATGCTGGGGTGGCTGGGGTGCTGCAGGAGCATACCTGCAGGGCTGATGTGCCATGACCAGGTATGTACACTGTTTGCTCACTCTGCCAGCATGCTGTCCCTCTACTTAGGGATGGTGTTGCTGTATCCTGTGTTAGTGCGGGTTTTGGAGCAGTGTGTAAGGTTGCTGGGTGGGGCTGGGTGGTGCTGCAGGAGCATGCCTCGAGGCTGATGTGCCATCACCAGGTATGTACACTGTTTCCTCACTCTGCCATACCTGGCATGCTGTTCCTGGGCATAGGTATGGTGTTGCTGTATCCTGTGGTGCTGCGGGTTTGGGGATCTGTGTTTATTGTTGCTGGGGCGCTGCAGGAGCGTGCCTGCAGGGCTAATGTGCCATGAACAGGTATGTACACTGTTTGCTCACTCTGCCATAGCTGGCATGCTGTTCCTGGACTTAGGGATGGTGTTACAGTATCCTGTGGGGCTGCGGGTTTGCGGGGGCTGTGTGTATTGTTGCTGGGGGGGCTGGGGGTGCTGCAGGAGCATGCCCTCAGGGCTGATTTGCCATGACCAGGTATGTACACTGTTTGCTCACTCTGCTGTAGCTTGCATGCTGTTCCTGTACTTAGGGATGGTGTTGCTGTATCCTGTGGGGGCTGCGGGTTTGTGGGGCTGTGTGTATTGTTGCTAGGGATGCTGGGGGTGCTGCAGGAGCGTGCCTGCAGGGCTGATGTGCCATGAGCAGATATGTACACTGTTTGCTCACTCTGCCATAGCTGACAAACTGTTCCTGTACTTAGGAATGGTGTTGCTGTATCCTGTGGGTGCTGCGGGTTTGGGGTGGGTTGTGTGTATTGATGCTGGGGGTGGCTGGGGGTGCTGCAGGAGCATGCCTGCAGGGCTGATGTGCCATCACCAGGAATGTACCCTGTTTCCTCACTGCCATAGCTGGCATGCTGTTCCTGGACTTAGGGATGGTGTTGCTGTATCCTGTAGGTGCTGCAGGTTTGGGGGGACTGTGTGTATTGTTGCTTGGGGGCCTGGGGGGTGCAGGAGCATGCCGCAGGGCTGATGTGCCATGACCAGGTATGTACACTGTTTGCTCACTCTGCCTTAGCTGGCATACTGTTCCTGTACTTAGGGATGGTGTTGCTGTATCCTGTGGGTGCTGCGGGTTTGGGGGGCTGTGTGTATTGTTGCTAAGGGGGCTGCGTGTGCTGCAGGAGCATGCCTGCAGGGCTGATGTGCCCTGACCAATTATGTACACTGTTTGCTCACTCTGCCATAGCTGGCATGCTGTTCCTGTACTTTGGGATGGTGTTGCTGTATCCTGTTGGTGCTGCGGGTTTTGGGGGGCTGTGTGTATTGTTGCTGGGAGGGCTGGGGAACTGCAGGAGCATGCCCGCATTGCTGATGTGCCATGACCTGGTATGTACACTGTTTGCTCACTCTGCTATAGCATGCATGCTGTTCCTGTACTTAGGGATGGTGTTGCAGTATCCTGTGGGGCTGCGGGTTTGGGGGAGCTGTGTGTATTGTTGCTAGAGGGGCTGGGGGGGCTGCAGGAGCATGCCCGTGGTGCTGATTTGCCATGACCAGGTATGTACACTGTTTGCTCAATCTGCCATAGCTGGCATGCTGTTCCTGTACTTTTGGATGGTGTTGCTGTATCCTGCGGGTTTGGGAGGGTTGTGTGTATTGTTGCTGGGGGGGCTGCTGGTGCTGCAGGAGCGTGCCTGCAGGGCTGATGTGCCATGACCAGGTATGTACACTGTTTTCTCACTCTGCCATAGCTGGCATGCTGTTCCTGTACTTAGGGATGGTGTTGCTGTATCATGTGGGGGCTGCGGGTTTGCGGGGGCTGTGTGTATGGTTGATGGGGTGGCTGGGGTGCTGCAGGAGCATGCCGCAGGGCTGATCTGCCATCACCAGGTATGTTCAATGTTTCCTCACTCTGCCATAGCTGTCATGCTGTTCCTGGACTTAGGAATGGTGTTGCTGTATCCTGTAGGTGCTGCGTGTTTGTGGGGGCTGTGTGTATTGTTGCTTTGTGGGCTGGGGGGGCTGCAGGAGCATGCCGCTGGGCTGATGTACAGTGAACAGGTATGTAGACTTTTTGCTCACTCTGCCAAAGCTGGCATGCTGTTTCCGTACTTAGGGATATAGTTTCTGTATCCTGAGGGGCTGCGAGTTTGGGGGGGTTGTGTGTATTGTTGCTGGGGAGCTGGGGGTACTGCAGGAGCATGCCTGCAGGGCTGATGTGCCATGACCAATTATGTACACTGTTTGCTCACTCTGCTATAGCTTGCATGCTGTCCCTCTACTTAGGGATGGTGTTGCTGTATCCTGTGGGGGCTGCGGGTTTGTGGGGGCTGTGTGTATTGTTGCTGGGGATGCTGGGGGTGCTGCAGGAGCGTTCCCGCAGGGCTGATGTGCCATGAGCAGATATGTACACTGTTTGCTCACTCTGCCATAGCTGACAAGCTGTTCCTGTACTTAGGAATGGTGTTGCTGTATCCTGTGGGTGCTGTGAGTTTGGGGGGGGGTTTTGTGTATTGATGCTGGGGGTGGCTGGGGTGCTGCAGGAGCATGCCTGCAGGGCTGATGTGCCATGACCAGGTATGTACACTGTTTGCTCACTCTGCCATAGCTGGCATGCTGTCCCTCTACTTAGGGATGGTGTTGCTGTATCCTGTGTTAGTGCGGGTTTTTGGGGCAGTGTGTAAGGTTGCTGGGTGGGGCTGGGTGGTGCTGCAGGAGCATGCCGCAGGGCTGATGTGCCATCACCAGGTATGTACACTGTTTCCTCACTCTGCCATACCTGGCATGCTGTTCCTGGGCATAGGTATGGTGTTGCTGTATCCTGTGGTGCTGCGGGTTTGGGGATCTGTGTTTATTGTTGCTGGGGATGCTGCAGGAACGTGCCTGCAGGGCTAATGTGCCATGAACAGGTATGTACACTGTTTGCTCACTCTGCCATAGCTGGCATGCTGTTCCTGGACTTAGGGATGGTGTTACAGTATCCTGTGGGGTGCTGGGTTTTGGGGGCTGTGTGTATTGTTGCTGGGGGCTGGGGTGCTGCAGGAGCATGCCCTCAGGGCTGATTTGCCATGACCAGGTATGTACACTGTTTGCTCACTCTGCTGTAGCTGGCATGCTGTTCCTGTACGTAGGGATGGTGTTGCTGTATCCTGTGGGTGCTGCAGGTTTGGGGGCTGTGTGTATTGTTGCTGGGGGGCTGGGGTGCTGCAGGAGCGTGCCGCAGGGCTGATGTGCCATGACCAGGTATGTGCACTGTTTGCTCACTCTGCCTGTAGCTGGCATGCTGTTCCTGTACTTATGCATGGTGTTGCTGTATCCTGCCAGTTTGGGAGGGTTGTGGGTATTGTTGCTGGGGGGGGGCTGGGGGTGCTGCAGGAGCGTGTCCGCAGGGCTGATGTGCCATGACCAGGTAAGTACACTGTTTGCTCTCTCTGCCATAGATGGAATGCTGTTCCTGTACTTAGGGATGGTGTTGCTGTGTCCTATGGGTGCTGCGGGATTGGAGGGCTGTGTGTATAGTTGCTGGGGGGGTTGGGGTGCTGCAGGAGCGTACCCACAGGGATGATGTGTCTTGACCAGGTAAGTACACTGTTTCCTCACTCTGCCATAATGTTCCTGTACATAGGGATGGTGTTGCTGTATCCTGTGGGTGCTGCAGGTTTGGGGGGGTTGTGTGTATTGTTGCTGGGGGTGCTGCAGGAGCATGTCTGCAGGGCTGACGTGCCATGAGCAGATATGTACACTGTTTGCTCACTCTGCCATAGCTGGCATGCTGTTCCTCTACTTAGGAATGGTGTTGCTGTAGCCTGTGGGTGGTGCGGGTTTGGGGCGGTTTTGTGTATTGTTGCTGGGGGGGCTGGGGTTGCTGCAGGAGCATGCCCTCACGCTGATGTGCCATGACCAGGTATGTACACTGTTTGCTCACTCTTGCATAGCTGGAATGCTGTTTCTGTACTTAGGGATGGTGTTGTTGAATCCTGTGGGTGCTGAGGGTTTGGGGGGTTGTTTGTATTGTTGGTGGAGGGGGCTGGGAGTGCTGCAGGAGTGTGCCTGCAGGGCTGATGTGCCGTGACTAGGTATGTACACTGTTTTCTCACTCTGCCATAGCTGGCATGCTGTTCCTGTACTTAGGGATTGTGTTGCTGTATCCTGTGGGTGCTCGAGTTTGGGGGCTGTGTGTATTGTTGCTGGGGAGGCTGGGGGCTGCAGGAGCATGCCCAGAAGGCTGATGTGCTATCACCAGGTATAGACACTGTTTGCTCACTCTGCCATAGCTGGCATGCTGTTCCCGTAATTAGGGATGGTGTTGCTGTATCCTGTGGGTGCTGCGAGTTTGGGGGTTGTGTGTATTGTTGCTGGGGGGCTGGGGTGCTGCAGGAGCATGCCAGCAGGGCTGATGTGCCATGACCAGGTATGTACACTGTTTGCTCACTCTGCCATAGCTGGCATGCTGTTCCTGTACTTAGGGATGGTGTTGCTGTATCCTGTGGGTGCTCCGAGTTTGGTGGGGGCTGTGTGTACTGTTGCTGGGGGGGCTGCAGGAGCATGCCCAGAAGGCTGATGTGCCATCACCAGGTATAGACACTGTTTGCTCACTCTGCCATAGCTGGCATGCTGTTCCTGTACTTAGGGATGGTGTTGCTGTATCCTGTGGGTGCTGCGGATTTGGGGGGCTGTGTGTATTGTTGCTAAGGGGGCTGGTGTGCTGCAGGAGCATGCCTGCAGGGCTGATGTGCCATGACCAGTTATGTACACTGTTTGCTCACTCTGCCATAGCTGGCATGCTGTTCCTGTACTTAGGATGGTGTTGCTGTATCCTGTTGGTGCTGCGGGTTTGGGGGCTGTTTGTGATTGTTGCTGGGGGCTGGGAGCTGCAGGAGCATGCCCGCATTGCTGATGTGCCATGACCTGGTATGTACACTGTTTGCTCACTCTGCTATAGCTGGCATGCTGTTCCTGTACTTAGGGATGGTGTTGCTGTATCCTGTGGGGCTGCGGGTTTGGGGCGTCTGTGTATTGTTGCTGGGTGCTGGGGTGCTGCAGGAGCGTGCCTGCAGGGCTGATGTGCCATGACCAGGTATGTACACTGTTTGCTCACTCTGCCATAGCTGGCATGCTGTTCCTGTACTTAGGGATGGTGTTGCTGTATCCTGTGCGCTGCGGTTTGGGGTGGGTTGTGTGTATTGATGCTGGGGTGGCTGGGGTGCTGCAGGAGCATGCCTGCAGGGCTGATGTGCCATCACCAGGTATGTACCCTGTTTCCTCCTGCCATAGCTGGCATGCTGTTCCTGGACTTAGGGATGGTGTTGCTGTATCCTGTAGGTGCTGCAGGTTTGGGGGACTGTGTGTATTGTTGCTTGGGGGCCTGGGGGTGCAGGAGCGCAGTTCGAGGGCTGATGTGCCATGACCAGGTATGTACACTGTTTGCTCACTCTGCCTTAGCTGGCATACTGTTCCTGTACTTAGGGATGGTGTTGCTGTATCCTGTGGGTGCTGCGGGTTTGGGGGGCTGTGTGTATTGTTGCTAAGGGGGCTGCGTGTGCTGCAGGAGCATGCCTGCAGGGCTGATGTGTCATGACCAATTATGTACACTGTTTGCTCACTCTGCCATAGCTGGCATGCTGTTCCTGTACTTAGGAATGGTGTTGCTGTATCCTGTTGGTGCTGCGGGTTTTGGGGGCTGTGTGTATTGTTGCTGGGGGCTGGGAGCTGCAGGAGCATGCCGCATTGCTGATGTGCCATGACCTGGTATGTACACTGTTTGCTCACTCTGCTATAGCTGCATGCTGTTCCTGTACTTAGGGATGGTGTTGCTGTATCCTGTGGGGGCTGCGGGTTTGTGGGGGCTGTGTGTATTGTTGCTAGGGATGCTGGGGTGCTGCAGGAGCGTGCCGCAGGGCTGATGTGCCATGAGCAGATATGTACACTGTTTGCTCACTCTGCCATAGCTGACAAACTGTTCCTCTACTTAGGAATGGTGTTGCTGTATACTCTGGGTGCTGCGGGTTTGGGGGGGTTGTGTGTATTGATGCTGGGGGTGGCTGGGGGTGCTGCAGGAGCATGCCCGAAGGGTGGATGTGCCATGACCAGGTATGTACACTGTTTGCTCACTCTGCCTTAGCTGGCACGCGGTTTCTGTACTTAAGGATGGTGTTGCTGTATCCTGTGGGTGCTACGGGTTTGGAGGGGCTGTGTGTATTGTTGCTGGGGGGGCTGCTGGTGCTGCAGGAGTGTGCCCGCAGGGCTGATGTGCCGTGACCAGGTATGTACACTGTTTTCTCACTCTGCCATAGCTGGCAGGCTGTTCCTGTAATTAGGGATGGTGCTGCTGTATCCTGTGGGGGCTGCGGGTTTGCGGGGGCTGTGTGTATTGTTGCTGGGGGGGCTGGAAGTGCTGCATGAGCGTGCCCTCATGGTTGATGTGCCATTAGCAGGTATGTACACTGTTTGCTCACTCTACCATACTGTTCCTATACTTAGGGATGGTGTTGCTGTATCCTGTGGGTGCTGCAGGTTTGGGGGGCTGTGTGTATTGTTGCTGTGGGGGCTGCAGGAGCACGCCCACAGGGATGATGTGCCATGCGCAGGTATGTACACTATTTGCTCACTCTGCCATAGCTGGCATGCTGTTCCTGTACTTAGGGATATTGTTGCTGTATCCTGTGAGGCTGCAGGTTTTGGGGGTCTGTGTGTATTGTTGCTGGGTTGGGCTGGGGTTTTGCAGGAGTGTGCCCGCAGTGCTGATGTGCCATGACCAGGTATGTGCACTGTTTGCTCACTCTGCTATAGCTGGCATGCTGTTCCTGTACTTAGGGATGGTGTTGCTGTATCCTGTGGGTGCTGCGAGTTTGGGGGCTGTGTGTATTGTTGCTGGGAGGCTGGGGCTGCAGGAGCATGCCCAGAAGGCTGATGTGCTATCACCAGGTATAGACACTGTTTGCTCACTCTGCCATAGCTGGCATGCTGTTCCTGTACTTAGGGATGGTGTTGCTGTATCCTGTGGGTGCTGCGGGTTTGGGGGGCTGTGTGTATTGTTGTTGGGGGGGCTAGGAGTGCTGCAGGAGCGTTCCCACATGGCTGATGTGCTGTGACCAGGAATGTACCCTGTTTTCTCACTCTGCCATAGCTGGCATGCTGTTCCTGTACTTAGAGATGGTGTTGCTGTATCCTGTGGGTGCTCCGAGTTTGGGGGGGGCTGTGTGTATTGTTGCTGGGGGGGCTGCAGGAGCATGCCCAGAAGGCTGATGTGCCATCACCAGGTATAGACACTGTTTGCTCACTCTGCCATAGCTGGCATGCTGTTCCTGTGCTTAGGGATGGTGTTGCTGTATCATGTGGGTGCTGCGGGTTTGGGTGGGCTGTGTTTATTGTTGTTGGGGGTGCTGCAGGAACGTGCCCGCAGGGCTGATGAGCCATCACCAGGTATATACAATGTTTGCTCACTCTGCCATAGCTGTCATGCTGTTCCTGTACTTAGGGATGGTGTTGCTGTATCCTGTGGGTGCTGCGGGTTTGGGGGCTGTGTATTGTTGCTGGGGGCTGGGGTGCTGCGGAGCATGCCTGCAGGGCTGATGTGCCATCACCAGGTATATGCACTGTTTGCTCACTCTGCCATATCTGGCATGCAGTTCCTGTATTTAGTAATGGTGTTGCTGTATCCTGCTGGTTTGGGGGGCTGTGTGTATTGTTGCTGGGGGGGCTGGGGGCTGCAGGAGCATGCCCAGAAGGCTGATGTGCCATCACCAGGTATAGACACTGTTTGCTCACTCTGCCACAGCTGGCATGCTGTTCCTGTATTTAGGGATGGTGTTTCTGTATACTGTGGGTGCTGAGGGTTTGGGGGGGCTGTGTGTATTGCTACTGGAAGGGGGCTGGGGGTACTGCAGGAGCGTGCCCGCAGGGCTGATGTGCCTTGATCAGGTATGTACACTGTTTGCTCACTCTGCCATAGCTGGCATGCTGTTCCTGTAGTTAGGGATGGTGTTGCTGTATCCTGGGGGGCTGCAGGTATGGGGGGCTGTGCGTATTGTAGCTGGTGGGTTGAGAATACTGCAGGAGCGTGCCCAGAGGGCTGATGTGCCATGACCAGGTATGTACACTGTTTTCTCACTCTGCCATAGCTGGCATGCTGTTCCTGTACTTAGGGATGGTGTTGCTGTGTCCTGTGGGGGCTACGGGTTTGGGGGTTGTGTGTATTGTTGCTGGGGGGGGCTGCTGGTGCTGCAGGAGCATGCCTGCAGGGCTGTTGTACCGTGACCAGGTATGTACACTGTTTGCTCACTCTGCCATAGCTGGCATGCTGTTCCTGTACTTAGGGATGGTGTTGCTGTATCCTGTGGGTGCTGCGGGTTTGGGGGGCTGTGTGTATTGTTGCTGGGGGGCTGGGGGTGCTGCAGGAGCTGCCACAGGGCTGATGTGCCATGACCAGGTATGTACACTGTTTGCTCACTCTGCCATAGCTGGAATGCTCTTCCTGTACTTAGGGATGGTGTTGCTGTATCCTGTGGGTGCTGCGGATTTGGGGAAGTTGTGTGTATTGTTGCTGTGGGAGCTGGGAGTGCTGCAGGAGCGTGCACGCAGGGCTGATTTGCCATGACCAGGTATGTACACTGTTTGCTCACTCTGCCATAGCTGGCACGCGGTTCCTGTACTTAAGGATGGTGTTGCTGTATCCTGTGGGTGCTACGGGTTTGGAGGGGCTGTGTGTATTGTTACTGGAGGGGGGCTGCTGGTGCTGCAGGAGTGTGCCCGCAGGGCTGATGTGCCGTGACCAGGTATGTACACTGTTTTCTCACTCTGCCATAGCTGGCAGGCTGTTCCTGTAATTAGGGATGGTGCTGTTGTATCCTGTGGGTGCTGCGGGTTTGCGGGGGCTGTGTGTATTGTTGCTGGGGGGGCTGGAAGTGCTGCATGAGTGAGCCCTCAGGGTTGATGTGCCATTAGCAGGTATGTACACTGTTTGCTCTCTCTGCCTTACTGCTCATGTACTTAGGGATGGTGTTGCTGTATCCTGTGGGTGCTGCGGGTTTGGGGGGCTGTGTGTATTGTTGCTGGGGGTGCTAGAGGGTGCTGCAGGAGCATGCCCGCCGGGCTGATGTGCCATGAGCAGGTATGTAGACTATTTGCTCACTCTGCCATAGCTGGCATGCTGTTCCTGTACTTAGGGATATTGTTGCTGTATCCTGCGAGGCTGCAGGTTTTGGGGGTCTTTGTGTATTGTTGCTGGGTTGAGTTGGGGTGCTGCAGGAGCGTGCCCACAGTGCTGATGTGCCATGACCAGGTATGTACACTGTTTGCTCACTTTGCTATTGTTAGCATGCTGTTCCTATACTTAGGGATGGTGTTGCTGTATCCTGTGGATGTTGCGCGTTTGGGGTGTTGTGTGTATTGTTGCTGGGGGGTCTGAGGGTGCTGCAGTAGTGTGCCTGCAGAGCTGATGTGCCATGACCAGGTATGTGCACTGTTTGCTCACTCTGCCATAGCTGGCATGCTGTTCCTTTACTTAGGGATGGTGTTGCATTATCCTGTGGGTGCTGCGGGTTTGGTGGGCTGTGTGTATTGTTGCTGGGGGGCTGGGGGTGCTGCAGGAGCATGCCTGCAGAGCTGATGTGCCATGACCAGGTATGTACACTGTTTGCTCACTCTGCCATCGCTGGCATGCTGTTCCTGTACTTAGAGATGGTGTTGCTGTATCCTGTGGGTGCTGTGGGTTTGGGGGGGCTGTGTGTATTGTTGCTGGGTGGGCTGCAGGAGCGTACCTGCATGGCTGATGTGCCATGACCAGGTATGTGCACTGTTTGCTCACTCTGCCATAGCTGGCATGCTGTTCCTTTACTTAGGGATGGTGTTGCTGTATCCTGTGGGTGCTGCGGATTTGGGGAGCTGTGTGTATTGTTGCTGGAGGGAGGGGGTGCTGCTGGAGTGTGCCCGCAGGGCTGATGTGACATGACCAGGTATGTACACTGTTTGCTCGCTCTGCCATAGCTGGCAAGCTGTTCCTGTACTTAGGGATACATAGATACATAGACAGTGTCAGCAGATAGGGGCCTATGTCCCACCCAGTCTGCCCATTTGAGCTTGTAAGTTCAGTTTGTTTTCTGAGAAGTCTGTTTCCCCTTACCCTTGACCTCTAGAATTCCTTCATGTCTATCCCATGCATTCTTAAATCCCGTGATTGTTTCAGCCCCCACCACTTCCTCTGGTAGGGTGTTCCACTTGTCCACCACCCGTTCTGTGAAGAAATTCTTTCTCATGTTTCCTCTGAATCGTCCTCCCTCCAACTTCATCCCATGCCCTCTAGTCCTGGAACATCTTTTTCGCTTAAAAATAGTATTTTCCTGCACCCTGTTCCTCCCTGTAAGATACTTGTATGTCTCTATAATATCCCTCTCTCCCTCCTCTCTCTCCAGGGAATACATGTTCAGTTCCTTCAACCTGTCTTCATAGGACTTGTGATACAACTCATGCACCATCTTTGTTGCCCTCCTCTGAACCTTCTCTACCCTGTCTATGTCCTTACGTGAGGTATGGTCTCCAGAACTGTACACTGTGCTCCAGGTGGGCCTCACTAGTGTCTTGTATAGCGGAATTATGACCTCCCTTTTCCTGCTGGTGATGCCCCTGCCTATACATCCCAGCATCCTATTTGCTTTACCTGCTGCCTTGTCACACTGTTTCTACCTTGAGGTCATCAGAGATGACAACCCCAAGATCCCTTTCCTGCTTGGTGCATGCTATATCCTCACCCCCAACTGATATATCGGGTCAGGGTTTGTGCCCCATATGCATTATCTTGCACTTCTTTGCATTGAATTTCAACTGCCAAACCCCTGACCATTCTTCAAGTTTCTGCAGGTCGCTTTCATTCTGTCTACACCCTCTGGTGTGTCTACTCTGTTACAGAGCTTTGTGTCATCAATGAACAGTGAAATTCTGCCTTCTAGATCCTGCGCAATGTCACTGATGAAGATGTTGAATAAGACCGTCCCAGCACTGATCCCTGTGGTACCCCACTGGTCACTCTTCCTCTGTGGAGTGACAGCCATTTACCACCACCCTCTGTGTCCTGCCACCCAGCCAGTTACCTACCCACCACACTACTGTCCTGCCCACACCCATATTCCCCAGTTTGTGTAATAGTCTTCTATGTGGCACAGTGTCAAAGGCCTTGCTGAAGTCCAGATAGGCCATGTCCACTGCCCTCCCCTGATCCACCTCCCTAGTCACCCAGTCAAAAAATTCAACGAGGTTGGTCTGACATGACCTCCCCTGGTGAAACCATGCTGCCTTGGGTCCTGTAGTCCATTGACAACCAGATGTTCCACCAATCTCTCCTTCAGTAGTGCTTCCATGATCTTCCCCACTACCGAGGTGAGGCTGACTGGTCTGTAGTTCCCTGCTTCCTCTTTGTTCCCACTTTTATATAAGAGGACTACATCTGCTGTCCTCCAGTCTTTGGGTACCTCCCCTGTTTCCAGTGATCAGCTAAACAGGATAGCCAGAAGTTCAGCCACCACCTCTCTTAGTTCTTTAAGGACCCTGGGATGCACCCCGTCTGGCCCCATTGCTTTAACAACTCTTATTACTTCCAGTTCCTTCAGGACCCTTTCTCGTGTAAAGGGACTTGAGTCCATTTCTGCACCATTCTCACCCCTTGTACTCCCTTCAGACCCATTACCTCCTCTTCCTCAATAAAGACTGAGCAGAATTACCTGTTCAGTATGTCAGCTTTACTGTTGTCATCCTCCACGCGGCTCCCATCCTCACCCTTCAGTCTCACTATTTCTCCCTTTGTCTTTCTTTTTTCACTTATGTACCTGTAAAAGGTTTTGTCCCCTTTACCCACTGATTTTGCAATGTGTTCTTCTGTCTGAGCTTTGGCTTCCCTTACTGACCTCCCTACCTCCCTTTGCTTCTCCTGGTACTTCTCCTATCCCCTTCTGCCTGTGTCTTTTGTATTGCCTGAATGCAATCTTTTTGGCTTTCACTTTCTTTGCTACCTTTGGAAAACCATAATGGTCTCTGTCTTCCTTTTCCTCTTGCTAACCTGTTTAATGCATAATTCTGTTGTTCTTGTAATCCCCATTTTAAATACTGCCCACTGTTCCTCAACCCCTGATTCCTGCCCATTCCCCTTAATGCCTCTTTCAAGTATCTCCCATTTTCCCAAAGTCTGCCCCCCTTAAATCCAGGATACGTGTTTTTGTGTGGTTTGGTTCTGCTCTTTCTGTGATTTCAAACCACACTGACTGGTGGTCACTGTTACCCCATCACACTGTCCCTGTTTGTGAGCACAAGGTCCAGTATTGCCTTCTGCTGAGTTGGTTCCATGACCAGTTGCTTGAGGAAGGCACCTGAAGGGAGTCCAGGATAAATCTGCTCTAGTTGATGCTGCTGCTGGATGCTCCAGTCCACATCTGGAATATTGAAGTCTCCAACCAGTACTACTCACCTTCTCTGCCATCCTTTGGATGGCTAGCATCAGCTCCCTATCTGTTTCTTCCTCATGGGCTGGTGGTCTATAGACCACACCTGTGTGGATGGCTGTCCCCATTTTCCTTTCCAGCTTAACCCACAGTATCTCTCCCCCATTTTGTTCCTCCTGGATCTCTGTGGCCCTTATGTCATTTTTCACATACAGTGCCACTCCTCCTCCCTTCCTGCCTGCTCTGTCTCTTCTGAATATGTTGTAGCCAGGTATGGCCATCTCCCAGTCATGGTTATCATTACACCAGGTTTCAGTGATGGCCACAATGTCCAGGTCTGACTACCATGACAGCCTCCAGATCTTCCATCTTGTTGCTAAGGCTCCTGGCATTTGCACACATGGCTTTCCATGATTTAACCTCCCTAGACTGCTTCACTGTTCTACTCCAGCCCCTTCCTTGGTTGTCATTTATCCCTGGTTCTCTTTGCTGTCTGCCCTTCTGCTGAATTTTACCCCTTTTCTGCTTATCCACATCTTGGGCACTAATCTCCATCTTTTGCACACTGCTTTGCAGAGATAGCCACTCCTGGTTCACTGGTTCCACTGCTAGCTGTGGGAGCTGAGCAAGTAGGTACCCTCCTTGCTGGCCTGCCGACCCCCTTTGCTAGTTTAAATGCTTGTCAATGCAGCATTTAAACTTATCATTGAGTGCTTGGATTCCCCTCCAGGATGGATGCAGGCCGTCAGGCTTGAACAAACCTCCATCCTCCAGGTGGGTCCCCAGTCACCAATGAATCCAAACCCTTCCTCACAGCACCAGTTCTTCAACCATGAGTTAAAGTTCCTGGTGCATGCACTCTATGCTCCCTGCCTCTCACAGGTAGTACTTGAGAAAGTGACAGAAGTAGCTACTTGCTTGAGACCCTCCCCAGTTTCCTAAACTCTTCCTGAACTTCCTTTGGCTCCCATTTGCCAGGTCATTAGTACCTAGGTGGATAATGACATCCAGCTCACCCTCCCGTCTTGCCTTCCCAGTGATCCCCAGGATCTTCCTTCCATCCCTCCATGCTGTGGCACCTGGTAGGCACCTCATCTCTCTGTCCTCCCCCTCCTGTGTTCCTAGCTGGATCCCTCTTACGATGGAGTCCCCCAGCAGGATTCACTTCCTCCTCCTCTGGGGTCCACTGCTTTCCCTGCTGAGGTCACCTCCTTGGCTAACCTCCACATCCTTTCCTTCCACTTCTCTGGGTACCTCTATTTGGTTGTCCTCATTTGCCAGTGTGGCATATGAGTTCTTGAGTGGAATAGGATCTGGGATGTGCCTCTGCCTAACTGCTCTAACCCTCCCTGAACCCACTGTCATCCAAGTGCTCCTCGTTCTCCACATCCTTTGTGGCAGTTGCATTGGACTGGGTGGTCCCTGGATAGGGGTGAATGGTACTCCTGGACCAGTTTACTCTGCCTCTGAGTCTGGCTACTCTCATCCTGCAGTCCAGAGAGATGCATGCAGATAGGCAGCACCTCAGTGTCCAGAAGGTCTGCCTGAATATGGCTGCCCCACAGCCACTGCATTGCACACTCTCCACATTATACTGCATTCCACTCACTTGTCTGCTACTGAAGCCTCCTAGTTCTCTTTTTATTAATTTACTGTACTAAAATCCTGTCACTGATCCTCAGATAATTTTTTTTTTTAAGGAAAAGAAACCAATAAATAAATAAATGAGTCAAAACACTTGTCGTGCTGAGGGTGGGCTTCTTCCCCTTATGCCCCTCCTTGCCTTTTTACTATACCCTGTGTTTAGCTCCTGTCAATAGATTTATCAGGGCATATAATTAAGAGTTGAGGGAAGGGGGGGGCAAAAATTTGCAGCAATTAAAGACAACACAGAATTACACCACCACTATGTTTTAAATTGTCAACAGCCCAAAAACAATTATAAGTAAAGACAACAAAGAAAGTATAGTGTTACTACAAGCCCACAATCTAAGTTTAAAAGAAAAATAGCAATTACCAGTTACTCTAAAGCACTGAATTGAATATGTTTCCTTCCTTCCCCTTCTGGCTTCTTCTGATGGTGTTGCTGTATCCTGTGGGTGCTGCTTGTTTGGGGGCTGTGTATTGTTGCTGGGGTTGGGGTTCTGCAGGAACATGCCTGCAGGGATGATGTGCCATGACCAGGTATGTACACTGTTTGCTCACTCTGCCATAGCTGGCATGCTGTTCCTGTACTTAGGAATGGTGTTGCTGTATCCTGTGGGGCTGCGGGTTTGGGGGGGTTGTGTGTATTGTTGCTGGGGGGGGGTTGGGGGTTCTGCAGGAGCATGCCTGCAGGGATGATGTGCCATGACCAGGTATGTACACTGTTTGCTCACTCTGCCATAGCTGGCATGCTGTTCCTGTACTTTGGGATGGTGTTGCTGTAGCCTGTGGGTGCTGCGGGTTTTGTGGGGGTTGTATGTATTGTTGCTGGGGGCTGGGGTGGTGACAGAATGCTGCTTATGACTCCCTTTCATTGTGTTCTCTTTGCAAGCCAAAAAAAGTTACAGCAGGTGGTGGACAGGAGCCATGAGTGCAGTAGGTCCAGGGGACCACAGGCAGTGTGTGCTGTGCTGCACAGGGTGCCATCTCGACCTGCAGAAGCTAGGTGTGCTTTTCTTTTTTTGTACTGTTCTGTTTGTGGTGGGGGGTGGGTGGTGAGGGCTTCCTGTGTCCACCATGGCCGCTAGCCATATATGGCCCATATGTGCCAGTCAGCATGCTGTGGCCATTGTCCTAGCACCGTGTGGTGGTCCTGCTGTGCACCATACCCATATGTGTCCAACAAATTGTCTGTCTCCCGTCAGGACTGTGGGTGCCCAGCATGGCACACGCATGGTACACAGGACCTGCAGACATGGTGCACATTGCTATTGGCCATATACAGTGTGTGTGTGTGTGTGTGTGTGTGTGGCCTGGCATCATGTCCAACAGCAACATCCAGTGCATGCACCTGCTGCCATTACACTGCACTGTCCCACAGTCGGGTCACTGTGTGGCTGTTCACTGGCATATCATGAGCATGGGGTGTTATTGGGTTCTTGCCTGAGTCCCATCAATGTCCAGCATGCACATCATTCCTGGGGGGGGCATGCCTGTGTATATTGTGGCACAGTGTGCATTTCCTTTGTTTCACCACACAGGTCAACCTGCTTAGGGTGGTGCCTGTGGTACAGGATGGTGTGGAGGCAGAAGACGGGACCGGGTCCGAGGCTCACTGGGGATGTGAACTGCAATACATCGCAGGCAGGGGGCGATATTCAGGTGGTTGGATCAATTCTCCATGCCATACAGGAGCAGATGGTGGTGCTCAGGGGGTTGAGCCAGATCAACCCCCCCCCCACTGTTGGGGGCCAGGAAATGTGAAACGTGTGTGTGGCATTTGAACTGGTATTGCTTGAACTTTATTTTGTGCACCCCAACATCACTCCCATTCCTTGTTACATCACCTGCAGTTCTCCGCCACACCTGCATTCCCTGTACCCTTATCATCCCCCCTATTTTGAGGTTTTGGTTGCTGTTCTTGTTATTGTTGCATATTTCTATTGCTTTGTTAGCATTTTATGTTGGACATTTCCTGTGTCTGTGGTCGGTCTGTGCTGTATTAGATGTCTGCTGTTCTGTTTCTTACACTTCCCACTTGCTCATGGCCTGCATGGCTTGCCTGTTCATGTCCTGCAACACACGACCTCCCTGTCTGCCCACACAGGCCACTGCCCTGCTTCACATGGTCATCTCTGTGGTGCCTCTGTACTGACACCCCCTGTTGCCCACAGTGGCATGTTCGGTGTGTCTAAACCTCAATGCTGTGCATTCCACAGTGTTTGCACCATGTGCCATGCTGCACTGCTTCCCACATTGTGTGCCCCTGGACATGTGCACCCTATGTGGTCTAGACACATTTCAAACATCTGGCTACCTACCTGGCACTATTATGAGAGTGCCTCTGTGGGCTGTGCTGTCCACTGCTATCCCCAGTGTTCGGTCCTGTCATCCATGTCCTTGTCAGTGCCATTCCATCAGTGTGTGCTGGGCATGGTGCATGTCTCTGTGTGTTGCCACATCCTGTGCCCCTGCTGTGCTGTGCAGTGTCCATCCTGATCCTGTGCAGTGCCACTCTATTCACCATGGCCATGGTTGCTGGGGCCGCCATCTCTCTGCACTTGCATTGTGCTCATGGCCCACCCTGGGCACTGAAGTGTTGCCACAGTCTCAAGCAGGCCTGCTCAACTGGCCATATTCAGTCCGGCCCATCTGCGCTGCGCATGTGCAGTTGCGCTATAGTGCATCCATTGTATATTCAGTGGCAGTTGTGCTTGTGCATCCTGTGGCACATCAGCTGAAAATGGCAGTTGGTTGGCGTGGCACATCTTGGTTGCACTGCGCAGGCACTTGCGCTGTGTGCCTGTGGATCTTTGAGTATCTAGCACAATGTATTTTGAGGGGAGACAAGAATTACTAAAAAACATAAACATCAATTAATGTCTGGATTATAACTTATTTTATTTTCATTTTTCAGAACTGTCTTTACAATTACTGTGTCCAACTCAACTGATTTATTTCTGAAATGATTTGAATATGAATTATCTCTAGTTAACTACAAAAGACTCTTTTTAAGTTAGCACCACATGCCGAAACAAATACGCAAGCAGATAAAGAAAGGCCTTGCGGTTTGTCAAGTCTGCTCATGAGTTTACATCTCTTCTTGTTTATTGAGGGCCCTAACCCCACCCCTTCCTCCCTTTTCCCCTCCTTGCTAACACCCTCCTTGCCCACCTCCCTCCCTCTACATGTAACTTTCCCTTTACTCTGTCACATCCTGTCTTGAAGCCAGCCACTGTCTTCCAGGAGATCACCTCCTCCAGCAACTCATTCCGCTTGACCACCATCCTCTCACTGAAAAAAATGCCTCCACATTGCTCTCTTGAATCTTCCCCTGCCAGCTTTAGGCTGTGCTTCCTAGTGAACTTGTTTCCACTAAGACTGAAGAGACTCTCAGTACTCACCCTGTTGATACCTTTAAGGTACTTGAAGGTACTTGAAGGTCTAGATCACAGCCCCCTCCTTCTGTTCTCCAGGGAGTACACGTTGAGTGCTCTTAGTCTCTCCTCATACATTTTTGCCTTGCTGGCCCTGGGTTATTTTCATCACCCATCTGTGGACAGTCCAGCAACCTGACATCCTTTTTTAGATACAGTGGCAGAATGAGCGCTGCCTTGCTGCTTGTTCCCCCGCACTATGCAGCCCAGCATCCAGTTTGGTTTGGCTGCCGCTCTCTTGCAGTATACTGAGTGCTTTAGGCCCCTTTTGATGATTACTTCCAGATCCTTCTCTTCTTCTGACATGGTTACCTGCACACTACCTAGCCAATATCCCATCCCTATGTTCCTTGCTCCCCTGTTCATTTCTTTACACTTTTCAGCATTGCACCCTAGCTGTCAATTGCCAGACCACTGTTCTAGGTTAATCAGGTCTTCCCTGAGGTCCTGTCTCACCTCCTCCATGTCCACTCTTCCAAAGAGCTTAGTGTTTTTTTTTTTTTTTAGTTGTTTAACCAGGAATAGCACACTAAGCTGAAAGCTTTTTTACAGGAGCGTCCTGGGAGCACAGGGAAGTTAAGTGACTTGCTCAGGGTCACACAGTAAGTAAGTGGAAGCTGTGGGATTCACACCCAGGTCTGCTGTGCTGGAGGTCACCAGATTTGCAGCTCAGAGCCTTAAACCACTGCGCTATACTGCCTCCCAGTGTTGTCTGCAAACAGAAAGAGTTTACCTTTTATCCTGTCTGCAATGTCAGAGATAAAGATGTTAAAGAACTGGACTGAGCACCAAACCCTGCAGAACCTCATTGATCTAGCCTTGGAGACCTCCCACCCCAACTACCACCCTCTGACCTCTGTCCTGCAGCTAGTTTCTAACCCATCTAGCCAAGTTTACCCCTACCTCCAGGCCTTCCAGCTTCCCAACTAATCTCCTATCAGTTACTGAGTGAAAGCCCTTACTGAAGTCTAGATATAGGATATCAACTGCTAAAAACAAAAACAATGTCCTCTAGCCTGGCTATGGCTTGTCTAAATTAGAGCAATACCCACAGTGTGCGTAGCACAATAAAAAAGTGTGCAGTGGATAGGTCAATAAAGGAGTTGAAACAAAGCAAATTCAGCTTTGAGAAAATATTTATTGCAACTGCATACCATCGGATAAACTTGTGCAAATAGTGCCTCTGAGGAAGCCTAGTGGTGAAACACTGGGGTCGATGGTAGCTGGTGGTTAGATTGGGGTACGGTTGAGGATATTGTGCTGCAAGTTTTAATTTTGTATTTTCTCTGCACTATATGCACAAGTCTATTCAGTGGTATGCAGTTGCAATAAATCTTTTTCAAAGCTGTATTTGTAATGTTTCAACTCCTTTATTAACCTACCCATTACACACTTTTTTATTGTGCTATGCGCACTGTGAGCATTGCTTGGCTCCTGTTCGCTATCTTGTTTTCCCAGTCAAATATATTAATCAAGTTAGTCTGGCAGGACCTCTCTGAGACAAACAAACTGCTTCTTGTCTTAGAGACCATTGTCCTTTAGAAAGTTAACCAGTCTCCCTTAGAATGGACTCCATCATCTTTCCTACTAAGGAGGCCAGACTGGCTGGCCTATAATTTCCAGGGTTGCCCCTTGTTCCACCTTTCTGGAAAGGCATCACATCTGCAGTACTCCAGTCCAGGGGTATGTTCCCTACCTCCAGAGAGGTGTTAAACATGTCTGCCACAGCAGTGGGCACCAGGATGACTCCACAGTATGCCAACCTTTTCATGGTGAACTTGGAGGAGAATTTCCTAAAACAATGTACACACAAATCACTTGCTTATTTTCATTATTATTGTGACAGAAATGGGAAGGAAGGAGTTAATGGTTTGGATTATGTGCTTGGTGTTTGGATTCTCTAGCTGGTGTTTGTTTAGCAGTTTGAAAAAAAAAAACACACAGGCTAGAATCCACTGTCCAGCAGCATCCACAGCCTCTGGCTAGATAACAGCTGGGTCATAAATCTCTAGTGGACATGTCCACACACAGGCCAGTTTGAAGGGATTGGTTCACTCAAATATAAACTTAAGGTTAAAAAGGAATATAATTGGACACTGATAGGGGTTCAGTCTGATTGGAACAATTAAATACATACATGTTAGATGGTTGATGCATTCAAAGGGAGAATAGGAATGACCTATTCTCAAGATAGTATATAACATTCTGAAAGACAGTGAAGTTTGTTGTTCTTACTTTTGAAGCTGGAGGGAGAATCTAAGATTGGGGGCCTACCCTTCTAGCTATGTCCGTGGGAGCTGGCAGTTATCATAGGGTCCAGTGTTCTTTTGAAAGGACAGGGAAGGGTAAGTTTAATACAGTGAAGCCTGCTTAAGTGCACACCCTTAGGATATTTGAAAACTGTGCACTTAACTGGGCTGTGCATTTAAGTGAACAATAGCTTTCCAGGCATTTGGTAGGGTTAAAATGAGTAATTAATTTGCGCTACAGTAATATACAGCATTCATGCCATTCATAGTACAGATCTGGTTCTCTAAGTGCAGCACTTCGTACAATGTGGTTATCAATATGGCATTGTGACAGACGTCTCAGCTGGCTTACTTAAAAACAATTGATTTTCTTTCTTCTGCTTACTGTTTTTCTTTGGACAGCACATGCAGAGTTTTCTTACTTTATCATGCTCTGTATTGCTTCGGCGAACATCGTTGGCTCCTCTTCCTTCATCCTCTGGGTCCAGGTCCAGGTCGGGGAGTCACCATGAATATCCCCACATATCTCTTCCTCACAGACTGGACCTGTGGTAGCCACAGAATCATCAACTGCTGTGTATGCAACAAAATCCCCGGCTGTCATTCTGGCCGGTAGAATGGGAATCGGCAGCGGCGTGTCAGCAATCTCCTCTTCCGGGTTTGTGATTCTCTCAGACAGATTGGCTGATGTCAGACCCACCTTCCGATAGCAACTGCTGATGGTCTTTTGAGTGATGGCTGAATATAAAGGTGGAATAAAGGTGCTGTAAGATACTGTGCAGCAGTAATTTATTTGGATGTGCACTTAGGAGGGTGCAGAATTTAAAAAACTAATAGGCTTTTCTAAAAAAAAAAAATGTGCACTTAACCGAATTGTGCACTTATATAGTGTGCATTTAAGCAGCCAAATTAACATGGGAAACATAAAGGAAAAAATGGGATATTGAAAAAGTGTGCACTTAACCGGGATGTGCACTTATCAGAGGTGCCCTTAAGTGGGCTGCTCTGTACTAGCATATTGCAGTAATAACCTTTTCCTTTTGCCATCTGTTATTTAAAAACATTTGTTTACTTTTCCTGTATCAGTGTTATTCTCTTATGTTGTAAATATATATCCTGTAAATGCTCAGTGCACTTTCTGTTAAGTAAAAATCTATTTATTTGCTCAACAGTTGTGACTGTTAAGTCACTTTTCAAAGGTAATATTTGGTTTTCACTGGCTGACATAAACTCTGTGTAGCATCCGCCACCTGAAAGAGACACACTACCAGACTTAGACTTGTGCAATTGCATGTTTAATTATTCAAGTTTGGAAACTTGAAGGGGGCGCTGGACGACTTGCCAGCTGGTGGCAGCGAATACCTGAGGACAGACACCTCTCTAAAAGATGTTCCAGCCCAGAGGGAGAGGTGGGTTGTCACAGTTATATTGATAATTTATTTATAATCTGGACAGAAGGCACCTGCACACTCAATAAAATTCCATCAGGAACTTAACAACCTCCACCCATCCTTTAAACATACCTTGGAATACTCGGACACCAGGGTTAATATCCTGGATACCACAGTTACCATCAAAGATGGAACTGTGAATGAGTAAGTACTGTATATACAGTATGGTCTCATCGACTGACAACTCAGTTGTCAATCACTGGGCATGTGCTGTACAGTACATGCTCATTCACAGCTCAGTCAGTGGCTGGCCATGCTGAAGAGAGGAGTGCTAGACCAGTTGTTGGCTCGGGGTCAGGATGGGGGGAGTGTGGTGGTGGGGCACTACCTGCCAAGGGGTAGGGTGTCCTCTAGACTACCAGGGACATTTATCTTCCATGATACTATGGGCAGATCAGGGATGGGGGGTGTGGGGGTCTGCTAGACTACCAGGGACATTTCTCTTTAGGTCATTACAGGCAGATCAGTGATAGAGATAAATGAAAATGGAAATTTTAATTCTGCAAAATATTTTGTGAAATTTGCGCATTTCGAGAAATATTTTGTGGGTGCGAAATGCAAAATTACACCCGCAAAATGCTGCATTTTGCCAGTGGAATGTTGCATTTCGCACCCACAAAATATTATGCAAAATGCCCACATTTTGTGTGGTGAAATTTGTGATTTCACTGGAATTTCACTTGTGAAATTAATAATAATAATAATATTATTTATCAAGCGCAATTCAAAAATCAAAGCGCTGTACAAGCATAAGATCATAAAACTTTCAAACACAAATTAAAATCCAAAATACTCAAACAGGCAATTAATTCTCAGTAATTCACAAAAGCTAGACTAAATAGATGGGGATTTAGTGCTATTTTGAAGCTCTCCACAGTCTGGCACTCTTGAACCTGACAAGGTAGAGTTCCAAAGGGTAGGCACTACAAAAGCAAATGAATGAGCAACAGATATTTTCAACTGCACCCTGGGAACCTCTATCAATCCCTCATCAGCCAAATGGAGGGGCCAGTAGGGGCAAAGAAGCTCATGCAGGTAACTCGGGCCTTGTCCATGTAGGGCTCTATAGGTCAGCAAGCCGACCTTAATGGTGATCTGCCACGCACTGGCAATAGTACAGTGCATGCAGCAGAGGGTAATATGGCTAGATCAAGACAGCCCAGTCAGTAGCCTGGCTACCACATATTGCACTAGCTGCAAACAGTGGATATCAACCCCTGATAGCCATAGATAGAGGGCATTGCAGTAATCCAAATAAGAGGTCACAAAGGCATGGGCCAAAGTTGGAAGGTCACCAGGCGGAACCTGGTGCCTAATCCAAGTGATATTCCTCAGATGGTAAAATGAGGTCTTGACCACAGATGACACCTGAGACTTCAGGGTCAGTCCCTCATCAAGGATAACACCCAAACTATGCACCCATTCAGAGGTCTTCAGCTGGCAGTCATCCAGTACCAGACCAGATGCTCACCTTGCCAAAGACCTCTCTACTCCGCAACCCGGGTCCACAACCAAAACCTCAGTCTTGTCGGAATTCAGCTTTAGCCAGCTGGCACTCATCCAGTCTTGGATCTCGGACAGGCACATGTTAAATACTGAGAGCACAATATCCTGGCCAGGTGCAAAGAACATATACAGCTGAGTATCATCTGCATAGCAGTGAAAACTCAATCCATACCACCTTATAATGTCCCCCAGTGGCAACATGCACACTGCAAACAACATGGGGAAAAGCACCGAGCTCTGTGGGACCCCACATGGCAGGGAGAAAGTATCAGAGGAAAAAAATCCTGATACTAAACTCTGAGACCTGCCAGGGAGGAAAGACTGGAACCACCTGAGTACTGTACCAGACAGTCCACAGATCAGTCGCAGGTGCTCTAGCAATACCCAATGGTCCATGGTGTCAAATGCCACTGAGAAATCAAGGAAAACCAAGACAGTATGGCTCCTCCAATCTCTCACAACAAGGAGGTCACTGAGCACCCAAACAAGGGCAGTCTCAGTACTGTGCCTTTTCCTGGAGCCTGACTGGAAGGGATCATAGATGTCATGGATGGCAAGATGATCCTCCAGCTGCAGTGCCACTATCATTTCTATAACGTTACCCACAAAGGGATGGTTAGAGATGGGCCTGTAGTTGACAAGACAGTCAAGATCAAGATAAGATTTCTTAAGAAGGGGAATCACCACTGCCTCTTTCAAAGAATCAGGGAATTCCCCCACCTCTAACAAGCTCTGGACTACCTCCACCAGGACCGGGCCAATGACATCCACACACCTCACAAGGAGGCAGGTTGAGCCCTGTCCAAACTACGAAAGGTGGGCCGCATACTCTAGATGATCATCATTGCATCCAAAATCACCACTTGACCAAACGTTGACCAACTAGACCGAGGTTCTGTGGCCTCCATAGGTCACTGCAACCCCTCTTAGAGCATGCTGACCTGATGCCAGCAACCTTATCTGCAAAGAATAGAGCAAACCCATCACATTTATCCTGTGACAATGCTCTTTGCAACTGCAGACAGGTTGGATTGTACAGTCTGAGCACAGTGCAAAATAGCTGAGTTGGTCAGTTCCATGCAGCAGTGATCTCCCAGGACAGGAATTCTGCCTACTTACAGGAGATCTGTGATTGATAGTGCACATAATGTAGCATCAATCTAAGGCAAAGGCAAGGCAAATTTTATTTTTCAGGCATCCAATCCCAGAGGGTCTGGGTGCCGTACAATCAAATACATCACGAACAATTAAACCACTATAAATAAAATATAAACATTCCAGTAACATACTTAAAATCAGAACACTAAAATGAGGGTCTAAATTACCAGCAGAATTCTAAGGTGCCATTATGAAAAGCATCTAAGAGACATTATGTAAAGGACAGTGTCTTGGAATGCCCAGCTGAATGAAAAGGTCTTGAGGCAGGCTTTGAATGCCTCAGCTGAAGGGGCCTCCCTTACTGATGGAGGAAGCGAACTCCACAGGATGGTGCCAGTGACACTAAAAGCTCTGTTGCCAGCAGTTTTTAACCTCATCCTGCGAATCGCAAGGAGGCCCCTAGAGGAGGATCATAGGGAGCGGACCAGGGCAGCAGGTGTTAGAAGGTCCAACAGGTAACAATCTAAGCTTGTCGGCATCTAGGCCCGATTTCCACCAGCATCACTCTAGCCTTCATCCACTCTCCTCATCTCCCTCAAAGTCTTGCCAAACCATGGGGATCGAGAATAAAGAGAGAGGGGGTGAACACGGACAGAAGCTATGGATTCCAGAGCTGCAACCACAGCCTTATTATAGGTCTGTAGTAGAACCTCTGGACCCATGCTTGCACTTGTACAATACATCCCGATAGGTCCAGCACCACCATCAGGTCATCTGGGTTCACATCCCTCAATAGGCAGTACTGGACCATCTCCAAAGGGGCAGACCTATGGGGGGTGCCTGGAAACTGAACCTGATAGTGTGATGGTCAGACCATCAGACTGGTTCCACCACCAAGTCGGCATTTTCCATACCCAGTAGGAAGACCAGGTCCAAAGAATGACCTGAAGTATGGGTTGCAGAGGAAATAACCTGTGTGAAGGCAAACGCATACATAAGTTGGAGAAAGTGCTGTCCAAAATGGCAAATGTTTTTCATCAATCCAGGCACTGAAGTCACTCAGTACCATCAATCTGAGTGACTCCAATACCATGTTGATGATGAAGTCCGCAACTTCCTGCATAAATTGCTTCCTAGCCCTGGGTAGATGGTAAATGAAAATAATTTTGCACCCCTAGCACCCAAGATACACTCAATGGATTGGGTCTCACTCACTGGCACTTCTACTAGGCCCAGTTCCATTCTAAAACAAATGGCAAACCCCTGCACCTGTGATCCAACCTTGGGTGATATATCATTGAGAAACCAGCTGGCACCGCTGCCTCAAGAACTGGGCCAGCACTCATGGCCAGCCAGATCTTGGTGATGCATGCCAGGTCCAATGACCCAACAAGATTCTTAAATCAAAGCCATCTTGTTTTTAATGAATCCAGCATTGCATAACACTGCCCAGGTAGGATGGGGTCTTGAGGCCACCCCAGGAACCTGCCCACAATGTGGAACCCTTGGGTATGGGTATGGGTACTAAACAAGGAGGGACCCCTCTCCAGTCTCCATTTCACCCCAGGGCGTCTTCTTGTCCCCACAACCCCAATCTGGCTACTTTGTTCTCCTCCTCCCCATCATCTGGGACCTTGCTCTCCACACTTCCTACCCACTATCCCCAGACCCTACAATGAGTCTAAATCTCAGTGGGCAAAAATGGACAATTAAAAGTGCTAAGGCCCCGAAGCTCTGAGGAGGAGTAGCGCCTGACAGGGAGAGCCCCCTTCCAACACATCCTGCCTAACACCCAAAGCCAGGCTCCCAAAGAAAATAAAACAAGAAATATACAATCCTCCTACCCTTAACCCTCCCTAAACCAAAAACCCCAAACCAACCTTAACCCTCCAAAACAAAATAAAAACAACAAACCTCAATATAAAACCCCACCCACCAAAACCCTAGTTTGGTGCCAAAAAGTTCAAATAAAAAGTCAGTAAAAAGATTGACGTCAATGCCTATGAAGCACACCAAGCTTAGAGAAGTAAATTAGGATGTGGTGAGGCTCTCACCCTCCCCAGTCCAGGGAATAATATCCAGTGTTCCTCTTCTCTGATCAGCATCCAGAGAACTTAAATCACTCCTAAACCAATTCTTGGAGGTACTCTCATTACCTCCCCAGTGGGGTGCTGAGTTCTGATTACTGATTAAGCCACAGAAAGATTAAATAGATGTGTTTTTAGGCTGCTTTTGAAGCTCTCCACGGTCCTGCACTCTCTAATCTGACAAGGTAGAGAGTTCCAGAGGGATGGTGCCACAAACATAAAAGCCCAGGCCCCAGATGTTTTCAACCGCACCCTGGGAACCTCTAACAACCCTTCTTCAGTTGAGTGGAGAGGACATCTGGGGCTGTAGGGAACCAGGATCTCTTGCAGGTAACTCTGTCCCTGTCCATGCAGGGCTTTATAGGTCAGAAGACTGACCTTGAAGGTGATTCACCACTGTATAGGCAGCCAGTGCAGGCAGATCACACAGCATAGGATTAATGTGACTGGAACATGAAGTCCCAGTCAACAGTCATGCCACAGCATTCTGCACCAGTTGCAAGCGGCGGATATCAACCCCCAGAAGCCCCAGGTAAAGGGAGTTACAGTAGTCAAAGTGAGAGGTCACAAAGGTATGTATCAACGTGGGCAAATCATCAGATGGAACAAGGTGCTTAATTCTGGTGATGTTCCTAAGACGGGCAAAGGAAGACTTGATGACTGCCGACACCTGTGCATGCAGTGTCAGCCCATCATCAAGAACCACCCCCAGATTATGCACGCGTTCAGAGGTAGGCAGTTGTACACCATCAAGCCAAAACCCGAGGGTATACCCACCACCGGCCTCTCTGTCCGGTACCCTGGATCCACCACCAACATCTCAGTCTTCCTGGTATTTAATTTTAACCAGCTAGACTTCATCCAGTCATGGATCTCCATTAGACAGCTGTTAAACATTGAGACTGCGCTATCCTGGTCGAGTGCAAAAGACAGAGAGAGCTGTGTGAGAGCAGTGAAATCTCAACCCATGTCGTCTTACAATCTCTCCGAGGGTGGCAAATACACTGTGAACAACATGGGAAAAAGCACTGAGTCCTGAGGGACCCCGCACAGCAGAAAGAATGGCTCAGAAGAAACAAAAATCCCAGATACCACCCTCTGAGATCTCCTGGCTAGTAAGAATGAAACCATCTGAGAACTGGACCAGTCAGGCCACAGATAACCCTCAGGCACTCAAACAGAACCCCATGGTCCACAGTGTCAAATGCTGAAGAGAGATCCAGAAGCACCAAGATGGAATGGTACTTCTGGTCCCTCACCATCAGGAGATCATTGAGCACCTGAACCAGCGCTGTCTCTGTACTATGTCTCTTCCAGATGCCTGACTGGAGAGGATCAAAAACATCATGGATGGTAAAGCAGTTCTCCAGTTGCAGCGCAATCACTTTCTCAATCACCTTCCCAATGAAGGGAAGGTTAGAGATGAGTCTGTAGTTTGCGCAGCTGTTTGGGTCCAAAGAAACTTTCTTAAGAAGTGATGTCACCACCACCTGCTTCAGGGAGCTAGGGAACTCTCCTGAATCTAAGAAGCACCAAACAATCTTTGTATGGACTCCATATTCCCTAATATTAGACGTATAGGGCTCGGATCCAAATTACAGCATGTTGGCTGCAAATTCTGGACAATCCGCACAATGTCCCCTATCTCTGGCTGGTGAAAAGATGTCCAGAAAGACAGAGGAGATGTGACCATACACCAACCACCACCAACCCCCCCATAGAAAGTGCTGAACAGATTCCGGCCCTGATGTCAGCCACCTTATCTGCAAAAAACCAAGCAAATTCCTCACACTTAACTTGTGAAAATACTCCTATCACCTGTAGACAGGTTGGGTTGCACAACCTGTCCATGGTTCAAAAGAGCTGAGCTGGCTGATTTTGAGCAGCAGCAATCTCATCGGACAGGAACTCTGCCTTCTTACATGTGATTACTGATTGATAGCTTTAATAATGATCTATCAATCTAAGGTGGTTGGCTTCAAGGGTCAAATTCTGCCAACGACGGTACCCGGATGTGAGAAATGAGCCCGGGGACAAATCCAAACTATTATCTCAAAACCAACTTCAGGTATCCTCTCACCACACCACTAGGCACTTCACAATAGCTGAATGCTTACTGTGACAGATTCAATTTCCTGTCCTGCAGTGCTCCAACTGAGACAGACAATCTTACTCCCTCCCTCTGATAGCTCACACAGGTTCACACCAGAAGTTCCAGCTCCGATAACCAAAGCACTAGTAGTTTGACAGTGGCAGAACTCTCACCTCTCCTACACAGAGCACAGATTGATCTGCCAATCTCTCAGGGCATATCTACTAACAGCCAGCCATGATGCGAATGAGAATAAGCAGCAGTTCCCAGTGCGTTCAGAAAAAAATAGCAAAAATTGAAAAATGATAACTAGCCGTATCAAAGGCTAGTGGTCTTGGTGTCCGGAATATAAATCAGCATGGCACCAAACAATAAATCTCTACTATCCATACAAAACATCGCTCATCACATTTACTAGCTCATTAATATCACCCTGTCTAAAACTAAGTATAAAAAAAAGAAAAAGTAAAATAGTCACAATAAAGTAATAAAAATGATACAAATGCTTAAATTTCATTGCATCTCTAATCAGGGATTGGGAGGGGTCCATTAGACCACCAGGGAATGTTACTTCTTTCACATAGGGCTGGCAATCAATAGGGGTATCCCGTTAGAAGGACGTGGCAATTAGGGTGCCGTGAAGTGAGCATGGGTATGTAAGCACAATTATACAATGGCATGAAAATTTCCTTTGCTCTCATTGGCTACCACCAGCTAGAGACAGTGATGGATATTGAGCAATAACATCACTGTATCTAGGTCTGGCATGCTGATGACCTCATCTCCTCTCCTCTCCCACTAAACATGTAGATCAGTGACCACACCACTTACCAAGCCGCCACAACTTAGCCCGGTTCAACCCCCCCCCCATCCACATACAAACCCACGTTCCCGCCTGTCTCACCCTTGAGGCACTTAATAAAAATAAAATCGAAAAAGAAAATGGCAGCTCTCTTGCTTTTACTTCACGGAGCTGCCTCAGACTGGACCTCACGCGCTCAGCAGTTTCAATAAAATGTAAACAGACACTCGCCAGCTTCTCAGCAAATCCACAAACTTTCAGTCTTCATAAATAGCAGTTCACCCAAATTAAAAGAAAAAAAGACCTGTAACTTACAGGTTCCAACTGATGTCCCGATACGGAGTGGAGTGGGAAACCGGAAGTTACTGCTCGCCTTCACTGTTTTTTTTTGTTTTGTTTTTTTACGATCCCCGTTTTCTCACACGGCTAAGAAAACCAAATAAAAAAAAAATTGTCAAAATGCTCCCAAGGCAAGAAGTGGGAGCACTGTCATCAAATGATATACTTCAGCAAACGTTACATGGGGGGGGCATACACAAAAAACGACACTGTATTAGCAGCAGCACCACCTGCTGGACTACTTTTTATTTCATTTCTGAAATATGCCTATCATACAAAAAACAATACAAATACTAAAAAAATGTTTTCTTTTAACTTTTAATATTATTTTAAACGAGCCATTGTATAATAGAATATAGCACTCCAGGAGTGTTAGTGTAACAATCGCTCACCGGAGTGGTAGAAGCACTCGGCTTCGCCTCGTGCTTCGACCCACCCCAGGAGTGACGTTATTACACAATAACACACACCCTGTCGTGCCTTATTGCTTAAATATACTGGGCATCTAGTTGTTTAGAGCGCAGTGTGTTTTCAGCACAGGGAAATCCGTGTTGAGTTACGGAACTGCATTCTATTACCACTTGCTGTTTCTAGTACCGCTGCTGCTACAGGTGTGTGCAATGTTTCTGTGGTGCTGTTGCTGTTGTTTCAGTGTTCTGTTCTTTGCCTCTAATTTGAACCTTACTCTTCTGCAGGTGTGAGTTGGAATTTGTTTCATTAATAGTTAGGGGGTGTGGGGGGCTCTGCCCCGCGATAACAAATTGATTCCTGTGCTGGTATGAGTCGCTGCTTCTTGGTTTCCGTAGTGTATGGTGGCCATCTGCAGTCTGCTTGTCTGGTTCCCTAATGCTGGTGTGGTGTTAGTGCCATGTTTAGTAATGACTGGCACTTTGTTTTCGGAGTTGCTGAACACAGTGCTGTAAGGTACTTCCCGGTAGTTGACCATGCACTGGCATGGCTAAACCATCGATGGGGGGATCTATTTGAATGGTTTGCACTGTTACAGGGAAGAGGATCACACATGGGGTAGTTCCACTAGCCACCAGGGAATATTGCATGAAGATCAGGCATGTGTGTGGGTGGGGGAGGGGCTGTTAGCCCAGGGAATATTGCATGAAGATCAGGCATGTGAGTGGGTGGGGAGGGGCTGTTAGCCACCAGGAATATTGCATAAAGATCAGTCATGTGTGTGGTGGGGGGAGGGGCTATTAGCCACCAGGAATATTGCATGAAGAACAGGCATGTGTGGGTGGGGGAGGGGCTGTTAGCCACCAGGGAATAGGGCATGATGATTGGGCATGTGTGCAGGTGGGAGGAGAGACCGCTATCCACCAGGGAATATGCTTTATTCATAGTCTGGCCTGCAGTCAGTGATAGGCAGGGGGGTAGACCACTAGCACCAGATACTGCAGCTCTGTATGAGGCAGGGGCTGGGGGGCACACTCAAATTCTTGCAGCTATGCAAATGGGCTCAAAATGGGCATGCAAATGGCCACCTAGCACCTTGCATGTCAGGGTGGCATTACTGGGAGTGTATACCTTAATATGGGCAATTCAAATTGAGCAACTTAATTTGAGTGCCTGCGGGAATAGCAAGTGGCATATAACAGTGACTGTCACTAAATGGAAGAGTGCAAAAATAGTGAGTCACTAAAGAGTGAAAGGACAGGAGCAAGAGGGAGGACCAGCTACAGCAGACAACAGGTGCACCAGTTCGGAACAATGTGCGGTCTTGGAGTGTGTCATAATATGTTTGTGCTGTTTGCCTTTTTGCCTTCTGTTCTGGACTTTTTCATCATGAGTACTGGGTAGGTGGTTGGGATGAGGTGTACAGGTGTTGGCGATTAGGTTGCAGGGAGCTTTGGGCTAGTTGCTGGGTGGCAGGTATAACTGTTGGGAGTTATCCAGCACCATACTGCCATTTGCCCAGTTTTGTTTTCATTCCACAGCTGCTGTTTTGACACTCACTGCTTTTGTTCTGGTTTCAATCAATCAAAATTTTTATTTAACCGAGCAAACATCATTGAACAAGCTAATTTTCGAGATGGACCTGAAAAGGAGAGGTTAACAAAACATACAAATTAATAGTCACTTACATCATAATTGGGTAAACAATATATACAAAATGAATTCACTCTTACATAGTACAGTATTCACATAGAGCAGTAATTATGCACAAGAGGTTTATAATATGCATGAGCATTAAAAAGAGCCATTAAGCTAAGACCATGAAGAGTATTCAGCTAAAAGGTATAGCAAATATAGTACAGTATATACAGGTTAAACCTACGCAACTATAACTACAAGCGTGTATTTGAAGCATCCTTGAACACAATTGTTGATTGAAGGAGCTTAGTGGGGCATGGGAGGGTGGGGAGGGGGACTGGGACGCAAGATGGTAAGTAAGGAGAGGTACATGTAGTGATTGCAGGGGGAAGGTGGCAACAGTTAGGGAGTGGAAAGCAAAACACCATGACAGTGTCAAGAGGGTAAGCAAGGAGTGTAGGTGGGAGCCAGGGGGTCATGGAAAAGGAACTAACAATAAGGAAAAAGCACAGGGTCGGGATAGAAGGAGCAGTCAGGTACGTTCTTATAGGCTCTAACATTGCCCAAGAGGGTCGGGATAGAAGGAGCAGTCAGGTAAGTCCTTATAGGCTCTAACATTGCCCAAGAGGGTCGGGATAGAAGGAGCAGTCAGGTACATTCTTATAGGCTCTAACATTGCCCAAGAGGGGTGGGAAAGAAGTACCACTAAAAGGATGCACTGGATCAGATGGAACTGAGACTAGGGGAAGGTGACATCAGGGGAAGCAGGTACAGGATTCCTTGATAGAGTAAGAATAAAGTGCATTAAAGGCTGCTAGTTTTATTGTGTAGGCCAACTTCAGGGTTTTTAGCAAGTTATTCCAGAGAGAGGGTAAAGCGTGAGATATGGCAGACCTGGCGAAACATGACTTCAACTTTGGTACTACAAGGGAGATAACGGAGGAACTCCTAAGGCATATTTACCTATCACCCCTAGAGGAAGACAATTCAAGATGTACTGAGGCAACATCTTCGTGATGGCCCTAAATGTCCAGAGAGCTGCATTCCTCTGTCTTCTGTAGTTAAGGGATGACCAACTTACTGCAGCGTAAAGGGAGAAGTGATATGTGGAGTATGGGAGACCAGTTATGAACTTCAAGGCCCGATGGTAGAGTGTGTCTAATTTAGCCAGGGAAGACATGGGTCCTTGGCTGTAAAGGAAATCTGCGTAGTCCAATAAGGCAAGGAATGTGGTTTGGACCAGTCTCTTCCTGGCATCCAGGGTTAGAAAATTGTTGATCCTATAGAAGAGGCCAAGCCTCTGCCTAAGCTTCTTTAAGAGATCCTCAATGTGATCACAAAAGGAAAGCTTTTGGTCTATCCACACCCGCAGGTATTTGAATTTAGTAACATATTCCAGCGATTCGCCAGAAAGAGTGTGGATCTGAGGAATATTACCTTGAGTTGTGGGGTTATTAACATATGAAAAGGGAGAAAAAAGTATCACCTTTGTTTTTTTGGCATTCAGGAGCAGTTTTTGGTGCAGTAGTTGTAGAAGAATAGAAACATAGAAACATAGAATTTGATGGCAGATAAGGACCGCTTGGCCCACCCAGTCTGTCCATTTCCCTACCTACTGGATAAGCTGCAGATCCTAGTTAACCAGCAGCCTACTTCTTTCTACCCCCAACCCTTAGAATTGCCTTATGACTGTCTCATGCATGCTTGAATTCCACCACTGATTTTGACTCCACAACCTCCCTCTGGAAGTTGCCCATGCATCCACAACCCTCTCTGTGAAAAATACTCCTAAATTACCTCTGAGCCGGCCCTCTATCTTCAAATTGTGTCCCTTGTTCTTGCACACCTCTTTTTTGAAAGATGCTACTCTCTTGGACTTTGTTGATTCCCTTGAGGTACTTGAAAGTTTCTATCATGTCCCCCCTCTCCCTCCTTTCCTCGAGGCTATACATATTAAGCTCCTTAAGTCTCTCTTCATATGTCTTCCGGTGCAGACCCTGCACCATTTTAGTTGCCCTCCTCTGGACAGCTTCCATCCTGTCTATGTCTTTGCGGAGACTGGGTCTCCAGAACTGCACACAGTACTCAAGATGGGGTCTCACCAGCTGTCTGTACAGAGGGATAATAACTTCCTGTTTTCTACTGGTGATGCCTCTCCCTATGCATCCCAGTATCCCCCCAGCCCTCCTTGCTGCCCTCTCACATTGCTTGCCCACCTTTAGGTCATCTGATATGACCACCCCCAGGTCCCTTTCCATTTTGTTGTTGCTTTCTCTCAGGTACTTGGCCAGTGCTCGAGGAAAGTACCCAGATGTGGGATTGCTGAGAAGATTCCCTTATGGAGCCAGAAGTGCTCAGGGGTGGTATAGGGAGCCACCAATACATCTCCATGATAAATGGATAAGTACTCCATGGGCTGGCAAGAGAGTCGAGCCAAGGAAACCAGAGAAGAGTACAAGTTTGGGATGAGAGCCCAGTGTGTGTTCTGCTCTCCTTAAATCTGCATTACAGTAGTGTAGCCCCATGGGGGTCCATCTATGCTCATTGTTCTGTGGTTGTGAATAAAGCCACACTTTAAAATCCCACCTCCTGGTATGGACGTTCAGTTATTGCTTCCTGAGTCCGGAATACTTTGGGTGCCCCTGTGCAGAGTACTCAAACCTAGCCAGCATGCCGAGTGACAACTTTCTCCCTGGGTTTCAATTTATAAAAATGGAGGCACCGCATCAAAGGACCCAGGCCCCTCAACCTGTTACAAGCCCTACAGGCAGGGGTAGTAGCCCCCCCTCACTTTTAGCACCGACTAGGAGAGTGGGTTTGAGTCATTATCAACTGCACCCTGTGCATTTTCCAACTACATCTCCATAACCCTTCCTAGCAATATAGTAATATGACATGCTGTTCTGGTGTGGCTTATAGTAGTGTATTATGGGTGCACAGCTGCTCACAGAATCACGTTTTCCACCACTAGGTGCTCTGCACAATATGCCACTCAAGCTTTCCATGACATTAACAATTGCCACCATTCCCCACATCAGATCAGCAATTTCTATGAAGCTTGTTCACATTTTGGATGCAACCGTATACCAATACTTACTTTCCACAAGGAAATCTACCAACACAGCCTGCCTGAGGTGTGGCTAAATACAAGCCTGTGGCTTGTGTTTCATTTCTGGCTCTGCCTGTGTGCGTTTGTGAATGTTTTGTGAAGCTGACAATCAGTATGCTTTCTGATGCCACAGACGCTGAATGATTAGGTGTGAGTACAGGTGGACATTGCCCCATTCACCCAGATGGAGATACAGTGATAGCTTTTGAGTGTAATAATACGTTTTGATTAAATACTTACTTGGTTGTAAATGGTTTGCAGTCATGACACTTTTTGATGCAACGTAGACTGCAAGATTAGGCAAGGGTGGAGGTGAAAAATTGACCCATTCACCTACTGTAGATGCAGATGCAATGATTGCTTTTGAGTGGAAAGATATCTTTGGAATACATACATGGTTTAGCTGGGAAAAGTTTGCAATTAAAATGTTTGTCCTGTTTTGATGCCCTGAGGATGAAAACTTTTTTTGTATTTCTGAGGTGATTTTTGACAGGGATGTCTTACTTTATCAAGTGTCACAACTGCATGCTCACATACAGAGCCGTGCCTCAGACACACATGCATTCGTCTAAAAAAGTTACCTTTCCATAAGCACAAAAGTAATGGCAACACAATTAAACACAGTGCCATACTATGGTGCATAATGCCTGATGTAGTGAAACACTGGAATGCTAGAATAGTTTTTATCATGTATCTTCAAAATGTGCTGCTCGATTTTAAAACAGTCTGGTGTTTTAACAACAAAATAATTAGACACCATGGTGATCTGTTTAGTTTGTGTCCATTGCACAACAGTGCCATACAGAATTGGGCACATTCTGTTGGTGCATTCAGCAATCTATAGGACACACCTACAAATGAGTACATAACATCTTGACAAATTTCCATGTGGTAAATACCTTTGGATAACAGCAGATGAGCTACATAATTTTATCACATAACACACACCATATACAAGTGGCAATACTCATATCTCACAATGCATGCCACCACCTCATGGTGAAGCAAACAGTAACATATCCATGACTCAACAGTGGTGGAGTGCAGTGAACCACTTCAATTTCCACTCAGTTGGCTAAAAGTCAACACATATTTGGCTGTTTTCAGAACATGAGCAGAAATTCTCCACTGGCCATCACTATAAGCTACCTAACAACAACAGCAAATATTGACTTTGACTTTTTTTTCTGTTTCAGATATTTTCAAGTGCAATACCCATGACATAGCCTTCTACATTGCAATGTTGAAGCACAGAAGATGTCAGCCAAATAAAGACCTCAGTGACCATCCAATCTGCCCTGATTTCCCCTGGATACAGCTATACTTCAGACCATGCTCAGTTCTCTGTCTCCCTGCCCCCACTCCTTGATTACAAGACACCCTTGTAACTACCACATGCATTGGTGAATCCTGACTGCATTTTGCATGCAAACATGCCCACCAGAATGCTGTTCCACTGCCCTCCCTGGAACGAATTGATGACACACATTCACTCAAAGTCTCCCCACATTAACCTTGACACCAGGACTCAATTTTCTTTGGACATGGCTACATTCCTGTGTGCTGTTGCAATGCATTAGTAGGTTTCCAGCATTAGCCCACCCACCAGATCCTTTCCTCTAGGGAGTACATATTCAGCTGCTGGAGCCTTTCTTCAGTGTATTACTTTTATGCAATGCTAGCACCATTTTGATTGTTCTCCTTGGTAATGTCTCGATCTCCGCCATGTCCTTTGGGTATGTGTTTTATTGAGGAAAGCATGTAAGCACCAAATAAAGTCAATACAATGCTTGCCATATTTGAGCTTGTATCTGTATTATTTATCCCGTCAATGCATGGACATTGATTACAACTCAGGCCACTTACTGTTTAAAGTTATATTGCAGGGGGTTGTTTTATTCCATTCTGCCACTCCAGGCTAAACCCAACATAAGCAATATGCTCAGAGAGGTTAATCATCAAATGTCTACAATTATGGATTCTTGCTCCCTACATCAGGGACAACTGATGCTGCCACTGATACCATAAAAGAGGCAGTATAGCGCAGTGGTTTAAGGCACTGAGCTGCAAATCTGGTGACATTCAGCAGACCAGACCTGGGTTTGAATCCCACAGCTTCCACTTGCATACTGTGTGACCCTGAGCAAGTTACTTAACTTCCCTGTGCTCCCAGCTTGCACCTGTAAAAAAAAAAAAAAAAAAAGTCAGTTTAGTGTGCTACTCCTGGATAAATAAATAATCAAAGAATTCCATTTACAGCACTTCATGCCTTGCCCATCCTCATCCCTGCCCTCTTTTCAACCTACCTCATCCCCCTTTCCTTTACTCCTCCACTCCCACTTCCTCTTCTCTGTTTCCTCACCTTGTTCTCTCCCTCTACCCACCCACCTCCCGTGGATCCTTTTCTGTATAAGCTTCATTGTGGCAGCTCCCTTCTTGCTCTTATTTTGCTCCTTCCACCCCTCAATTCACCCCGTCCCCTCTCCTTGTAATCATTTTCACCCCTCTTCAGACAAGGCCACTGGCTGCACTTAACACGCTATTTATCTTGCCATATTATTCTTCTTTGATGTAGTTACTTTCCTCATGTTGTACTGCTTACTAAAACCATTGTAATTTATTATTCTTGTGACTTGGCGAGGAACCTCTGTAAAAGAGCCCTTGGCTCAAAGGTCTTTCTGATTTGTTAAATAAATAAATAAAAAGTGAAAAAATAAAGGTTGAGAGTCAGAGGGGAGGTATGGGTATAAGTGGAGGAAGGAGAGGTGGAACGGAGTGATACCTGTGGACTGTTTCCCTTATACTGATGACAGGACAGGTCTGTTTTTGGTGGGCCACCACATGCTGAAATCATTCGCTGTAACAATGTACAACAATTGTGTATTTCTCCAGCCCCTTAGGTTTCTGTGGCCCACCAATGCAGATCAGACCTATATGTGCCCCAGGTGCCCCTGAAACTGTACGGAGACTTCACGAACCCGCAAGTGCATTGCCCGCCACTCCATGGGTCACGTAGTTTATTTACTCACAATGCTTCACAAGAAAGTATCATTCTGTAACGCATTAAACAGTTTGGGCTGGATATTCAAACTGTGCCATTCATAGGCGCAAGCCCTTAAGCTGCGCAAAATAGTTGCGCTGGGGTGTGTCCTGGGCGATATTCAAAGGAGTTGCACTATTGAGCAACTCCTATGAATATCACCCAACCACAGCCACTGTGCATGGTGTAGAACCTGCGCCACCACAAGTTGACAGAGTGAGCATTCAACTTATGTATGCTAAGTACCATTGCAGCGCGCAAAATCACGATATTCAAAAGGTGACATGCAAATGGGGCTATAATTCATGCAAGGCACAGGGGGCCATTTGCATGTGATTATGTCCCCATTTGCGCCTCACAGGGTGCTCCGATCCCCGAGGACTTGCGCTGGCACCCTGCCAGGCAGCTGCCGTCGAGACCGACGCCCCGCAGCCCGATCACGGACATAGTGCATCCTCCCACCAGCCCAATTGCGGGCATCAATGTGTCCCCTCCCTCCCATACATCCCTGGTGGTCCAGTGGACTGAAATGCGATCCGCAGGCGGTATGAAATAATAAACCCCGAACATAGCCCTTTCATTTCTTCACAAATCTGGACTGTCATGTATGGTATGGGCTGCGCCTTGGCTCTTGCTCTGCACCAGTGGGCATGCAGCCCTACCGGGCAGTCCAGTCGGCCGTGGTGGGGCGGCAGGCGGTGGGATGCTGCCACCCGCCGGCTGCGGGGGCGGGGTGGTGGGGCTCGTGGGTGGGTGGGGTGGGGACACTAGCCATCAGGGCTTTGTTCAGGGTGGTTTTATCTACACATACCACCATGATCGGCCATTTCGGTCCACTGGACCACCAGGGATGTAATGAGGGGTGGAATTATAATACATACCCGCGATCGGGCATTTCGATCCACTGGACCACCAGGGATGTGTAGGGGAGGGGAGCTATGATGCCCATGATCGGGCTGGGGGGTACACTGTGCCCAAGGGGGGCACAGGGACTGGGTTGGGGCCAGCCACAGGTGGCAGCTGCTGTGTTGCGCCCTGCAATACAGCAGCTCACCTGTGGGTGGCCCTCGACTTAAGCCTTTTTTTTGGCTCAAAGTCCTGCAGGCGCAGGTTGTGGGTTACGCCAGACAACTCTGCACAGCCTGGCTGAATATCGGGCTGTGCAGTTTAAGCATGGTTCCTCCCCCTCCAGTTCAGCATGCATTCATTTGCATTGAGCTGTTGCTCAGCATGTTTTCTGTGGCGCAACTGCCTCCTGCTGAATATCACAGAATGGAGCAAGTTTGGACTTGCGCAGACGCAACCCTATTGCGCATAGCGCAACCCTTTTGAATATCTGGCCCTTTATGTTTGATCTTTTTTTATCAAGTATTATAAACAGATAAATGATTAAAGTATCAATAAAGTTGTTCTGACACCCCCATTTGTGATATGTGTTGCTGATTTCAGTGTAGGCAGTAAAGGGACTGCTTACATGCAAGTATAAAAGGTCTTTGACATGTTGGCACAGTGGCGTATTCGATGTGACATTTTTATTTAACTGTTGTTCCACAATATCACCACACATTACAACCTGTGCATGCAATGGTGTTTGCTGTGGTGCCATCTTTGTCCTGTTGCTCAGATGTTTTATCCATGTTACCACCCTTTTAACCCAGTCTGTACAGCTGTTGTAATAGTCTCCTATGTGAAAGGGTGTTCATGGCCTTGTTGAGATACAGGTGGTCACCCACACCACCCAAGCATGCAAATGCCAAGCTTGCGGTCCCACCCTCCCTGTGCTGTCATCCTATAAACTAGGAGAACAAGAGGCAGTATAGCAAAATGCCTGAGTACTGGTTCTTCTGCATTGTTTACACAAGCAATCGTTGTGACAGGCCATGTTGAAGCAATACATTCTAAAAATGTTAATTTATTTATTGGGTTAGTTATGTATTTATTAATTCATTTATGTATTGCAACACTCATTACATACTGTAGTTACAGGCCACTCAGATGAGCATTTGTCAGGACATAGGAACTCAGTCTGCACATTAGTAATAAATATATTGTATGGCTTCGCTGGGGGAAGTGGGGAGGTAGAGAGAGAGACAGTATGGAGGACAGGGTGCAGTAGTGCTAGGGAGGTAGGAGCACAGCTGGATCAGGCAGAGGTAATGGGGCAGGTAAGTCGGGACCTGTAAGCTTTAACTTGAGGATTACTTTGTTCATTCTTTCTTTTGGCCCTTCAGACACATGTTTCACACACACACTGCTTAGTTTTGTGTAATCTACCAGCAAAAGAAATCATAGATGTGCCCTTAAATCACTGGACTGTAAACTTTAAGCACTGCAGGTCAGGAGGTGACTGCACAGTGGGCACAAAAGTGATATTTTGGCCATAAATATTCATTGCCGAGTGGGTGAGGACAATAGTGCTCTGAGGTGCATGATGATGTCAGCTAGTAAGTATGCTCAGATCTACAGTAGCACTGCTCGATGGAACATTTGCTTTTGTGGTATCCTCTGGTCCAGAATGGAGCCATAATGAGGAATAGATGGGAACATGGTACTAAATCATGTCTATATATCGTGTCTCAATATACACACTCTCAGTATATACAGTGTCTGAATAAGTACAAATGGAGCACATGGAGAGGGAGGTCAATGAATGGCATCATAGAAACATAGAATTTGATGGCAGATAAGGACTGCTTGGCCCACCCAGTCTAATCATTTCTCTACCTAATGTATAAGCTGCAGATCCTAGTTATCCAACAGCCTATTTCCTCCTACCCCCCACTAGAATTGCCTTATGTCTGTCCCATGCATTCTTGAATTCCCCTACTGTTTTTGACTCTACGACCTCCTCAGGAAGGCTGTTCCATGTATCTACAACCCTCTCTGTGAAGAAATACTTCCTCACATTAACTCTGAGCCATCCCCCCTCTATCTTCAAATTGTGCCTCCCTGTTCTTGCACATCTCTTTTTCCGAAGGATGCTACCCTGTTGGAGTTTGTTGATTCCCTTGAAGTATATGAAAGTTTTTATCATGTTCCCCCTTCCTCCTTTCCTCGAGGCTATACATCTTAAGATCCTTTAGTATTTCTTCATATGTCTTCTAGTGCAGACCCTGCACCATGTTGGTTGCCCTCCTCTGGACAGCCTCCACCCTGTGTATGTCTTTGCAGAGATGGGATCTCCAGAACTGGATGCAGTGCTCCAGATGTGGTCTTACCAACTGTCTGTACAGAGGGCCAACAACTTCCTGTTTTCTACTTCCTGAGGTGCAACACTACCAAAACAAAACCAATGACTAATGTCATGTGTGCTATGGCTCATACTACGTAGGAACATAAACAAAACCAAAAAAGTACTCAAACTAGAAAAGCAGTTGGCAGACAGAGAATGCCGTGGTAACATTAAATGTCCAAAAATTAATGGTAAGAAATTTGGAATGTGGCTGACAGCTGTGGAAAGCTGTGGCCACATGCAAAGAAATGAAAAGAAAAACAAAATATACTTTTGTCAATATTCCAGCTGTGGCCGACAGAAAAGCCACTGAAGACTGCAATACAGATGCTCCAGATATGATGAGTCAGTGTGTAGTGATGTCTACACAATCGTAATGGTCTATTTCAGCATTTCAGTCTGTGCTCATATTGACTGTTTCTCCGCCACTGCAATGCCATCACACTTAGTGTGGGCACCATTGTTTAATATCATGTCCCCTTCTGGCTCTCTTTCTGCCACCTTGCTGGTCCCAAGGATACAAGACCATCCAGTGAACAAACGTGCACAGTATGCAGATGGCACAGTCAGTACCAGTGGACCCCGCTGTATGATGATACTATCCACCCCACATTTGCTGTTGTTATCCCATTATCCGGGATGTTGGCAGAAAGAGGAAGTGAAGGGGATATTGTACCAAACAACGGTGCGCCCAGTAAGTGTGATGGGATTGTAGTGACTTAAGAGAGGTGATACGAGCAGGGGATAAACCTTGTATGTAATGCTAAGAGCTGTGGAACGCTTTGGTCACCTTCAAAGAAAGGGAAAAAATAACGGTAATTTCGTCAGTGCCCCTATAGTGCCTGGCTAAGCTGAATATACTTAGTGGCTCAAGGGTATTGAATGACGTGGGCACAGTAAAATAAATACAAAGAAAGTTCTGTTTTAGCCACAGAGAAAGGCATAATTATAAAGTGCACCAGAATCGATCACCCACTGCATATTGCATATTGAATGACCTGGGCACATTAAAATAAATACTAACAAAAATGAGTTTTGTTGACTGAGAATGGCATAATTATAAATGGCAATAGAAACAATCCACAATTGCATATGTTTACAATGCCTCATTCCACAGAAGTTGCTAAAGCGGGACGGCAAACCAAAGGGGATTGCACAGTAACTGACATAGTAAACATTTGCAATGTGGCTCCAAAATGCTGAATGTTATGGTCACAGGCAAATATTAACTAAAATAGCAGTAGCTTCATCAGTACTCTTACTGTGTCAACCAGAGACAAAATATAAAATGTGCCTTCTGGCTCTGGAATGCTGTGATCGAATCACAATACATAAATACTGACAATTGAAGAAATATGATTTGTGCTTCATAACTGGAATGCCAGGTCACATCACATGAGTCTCTCTCAGTACTGCATACAAGTATTAGCCACTGCTCATCTTCAGTGTCTGCCAGCCACTGCAATGCAGCCACACTTAGTGTGGGCACCGTGATTGTCATATCATGTCCCCCTCAGCAGAAAGAGGAAGAGAGTTGGACACAACAAACAATGGTGCCCTCAGTAAGTGTCATGGCTTTGCAGTGGCAGACAGAGACTGGATATGAGCAGGGACTAATACTTGTATTTATTTATTTTATTTTTATTTAGTTTTTTGTTTACCAGGTAAGTGCACTAGCCAGAACATGACTATTTTCAGGCATGACCCAGGAGAGTAAAGGACATCATAGCATACAGAACATTCCATAACTGCAGGACAACATTACACTTTGCGTAGGTAAGAGCAGAACAATGATCTATCAGCAGGTCAGAAATAGAACAATGGTGAACAATACAGGCAATCAAAAATAACAATACACATGAAACAGGACTGGAGATACAACTCTGTATATAGTATAACAGGATGACTGCATATAGAGGATAACAGGAGGTAAGCACAGTGCTGCAGTAAAGTAAGGAGAGGGATTTAGGGAAGGAAACGGTTTACTGGGCAGGGTGAAAGCAGGCCTAGCTAGGGGAAAAAGGAAGGGCAAGGGCATGGGCCGAGGGCAGCTAGAAAACAGAGTATGGAGAGTAGGGAGAGGTGTGAAAAGGTAGCAATGAGTAACAGGAGAGTTTGAAAGTGCAGTAGCAAGACTAAAGTGAGGAGGGCCTGATGGCATGAAGTTGGGTCAAAGCAAGTACATGGGTCTGCCAGAGATAGATAATGGTGAATCTCTCTTTTAAAGTGAAGATGGGATTCAGACTGCCTTAGATCCGAGGGAAGTGCATTCCAAAGCTGCGGTGCCACATGTTGGAAGGCGTCAGTGCCTTTAGAGGTGTGACACCTGGGTACATTCAATAGAGATATGTCAGCTGATCGCAATCCATGGCAGGAGGGGAAGGGAATAAGTAGCGCTGCAAGTGATGTTGGGGTTTGAAGCCTGATAATAGAATCAGTAAGAGAGCCAACATAGTATTGCCTGGAAGCCAGAGAAAAGGCAGAGAACAGCAAGAGGAAGGAGCTGCTGTTATAACTATACTTCTCTACTGGGAGTAAAGAACTAGAATTCTACTATTGGGACTTTCAATTTAGGGTAAAAACAAAAACAAAAAAAGAGTTAGTGTGTTTGTCTGAGTTAGCTGAAGTGAATTGTCATCTGTGCAGTTATCTAGGTGTTTGTCTCAGTTGGCTCAAGGGAATTGTTATCTGTGCAATTAACTGGGTATAGAAAGAGCTGTAAAGTGGGGGGGGTGGCTTAGCTAGAAGGAAGCCAGGTTAAAGCCAGATTTAAAAACTGCCCTAGATAGCTTCTGTCAGAGAACAGGCAGAGAACAGAAAGAAGAAGGAGCTGCTGTTATAACTATACTTCCCTACTGGGACTATATTGCCATCCTTTCCTCCCCTCCACCCCAAGCCAGTTCTACTTTTATAGGCACAGGATTTGACTGACAATAGAAACTTCCTGTTTGGGAGCAGGACGTGAGTGATCACAGAGACACAAAAGACTCACCATCCTAGATGGAAAGGAGTAGCTCTCTGTTCCCCCCTAACTGCTGGAGGTCTGATTCTGAGTAAGTAAGGAGACTACTGAGAAATATAGGAACTTCTTGTCTCAGAACAGGATGATCAGGAGCTTAAAGGGCACAGAGGCAGTAAGAAGGGAGAAAAAAAAATTAAAATAAATAAACAGAGGAAAGAGTAAATATTCAAAACAACAGTTAAGGGGCCAGAAATAAGACATGATAGGAGTGGTGCAGTGGCTGTGGAGCAGCAGTCTTCCAGGAGAAGTTCTGGAGGATGCGGGGTTGTCCCATCTGCAGGCACCTCTATGGGCTGAGGGAGGAGGTTGCTTATCTCCAGGATGAGTTGGCCAGGATTTGTGGGACCTCCTCTCCCACCAAGAGACCACCAGGGCCACTGCTTTTGCCTCAGAGGTTGCCAAGAAAGAGGAGCGGTTGGACCACAGTGCGCTCAGGGAGGGTGAGTGTAGTGGAACAGAGGCGCATCCCTCTAGTTGTACCTCTCCATAATTCATTTGCCATTCTGGCAAACTGTGGTTCCTCTATGGAGTCACATGCAGTGAAGACCAAGGAGGATGCTAGGAACCCCCATAAAGGGGACCCACAGGAGGGTAGCATGGGACCCCACAGGGGAAGGAAACAACTCCTGGTGGGGGGCTCCATTGTTAGGAGGGTAGAACTGGGGGAGGAAGGGGAGAAGGAGGTAAGGTGCCTGCTTGCGCCGTGGCTTGGCAGGACAGGGAGTGAATCCTCAGGATCACTGGAGCAGCTGCAAAGGGGAGGGAAATGTATGTCATTGTCCACCTAGGGACAAATGACCTGGCTGAGAAAGGGATCAGAGCAGTACAGAAAGAGTTTGTGGAGTTGGGGAGGGGCCTTAGACAAGTAGCATGCACAGTAACCTTCTCTGAGGTGCTGCCTGTCTATGACATGGGTGAGGCTAGGGTGCTCCACAGGATGGGATTCAACCAGTGATTGAAAAACTGGTGCAGAGCTCAGGGGCTTGGCTTCACTGGGGACTGGGGATCCACCTGGAATGATGCAGGCCTATACTGGCACGATGGTCTGCATCTGTCCTGGAGGGGAACCATGATGCTAGGTGATAGGTTTAAATGCTTCATTGGCAAGCATTTAAACTAGCCATGGGGGGAAGCACTTGAAAGGAGCAGGGAAATCCTAGCCCCCCCAAAACATCAAGGTAGTAAGTGAGGTAAACACCAAGATGGAGATGTCGATAAGGAGAAGGGCAGGGGTAAATGGAGAAAACAACAAAGGTAATAAGGACAGGGATGGGGCAAAAAGGGGTAAGGCCATCAAGAAATGGAGGGTAATGAGTACCAATGCCCATAGTCTGGGCAACAAGCTCCCTGAACTGGTGGGCTTGGTGGAAGAGGGAGGCCTGGATATTGTGGCAGTCACAGAAACATGGTACACAGAGAACCATGGATGTTAACATACCAGAGTACACAACCTACAGGAGAGACAGGGAGGGGAGAAGAGGGGGAGGAGTAGCACTCTCTATGTAAGGGAAGGGATAAAAGCAATAGAACAAAAGAGTAAACAGGGAGAAGAGGAAGCACTGTGGGTCACTTTAGCAACTGGAAATGGCACCACAATCCACACAGGGATTGTATACAGACCCCCATCTCAGGGGGAGGGAATGGACAAGGATATGATAGAAGGTATCCTTAGCATGGCAGAGAAAGGGGAGATACTGTTGATGGGGGACCTGAATATGCCAGATGTTAACTGGAGCACCTTTGCTGCAGCCAGATCCAAGAGCAGGGCCATTCTAGATGCCCTTCAGGTGGCATGCCTCAGACAGCTAGTTTTGGAACCCACTCATGAGGGAGCAATCTTAGACCTCGTACTCTCAAATGGGGACAGTGAGAGGATCTTAGATCTAGAAGTGGGTAGCCATCTGGGAACAAGTGACCACCAAACAGTGTGGTTCACGATAAAGTGAGCTACAGAGTCAAGCCATACAAAAGTGAGGGTACTGGACTTCAGGAGGGCTGACTTTTTCAAGATGGGAGAGTGCCTTAGAAAAGCACTAACAAACAGGCAAGAATGAGGGGTGGAGCAACAATGGGGAAACATCAAAATTGCCATCACAGAGATAACACGCCTTTGTGTGAAGCAAATAAACAAATCAAAACAAAAGGAAAAGCCACTATGGTTCTCAGAAGAGGTGGCAGGGAAGGTTAAGGAGAAAAAGATAGCATTTAGGAAGTATAAAGAAACACAGAAGGAGCAGGAAAGAGAACTGTACCAGTTAAGGCAGAAGAAAGCAGGGAGGGAAGTCAGAATAGCAAAGGCCCAAACTGAGGAAAAGATAGCCAACTCAGTTAAGAAGGGGGATGAAACCTTTTATAGGTACATCAGGGATCATAGAAAGACAAAGGGAGGGATAGTGAGGCTGAATAGAATGGATGGTGGGTGGACAAAGAGGGACAGTGAAAAAGCAGGGATACTGAATGAATACGTCTGCTCAGTATTCACAAAAGAGGAGGAGGGGGAGGTACAGTACCTAATCCAATTAACAGAAGCACTCTGTATAGGGGGTCAATCCCAGTCCTTTCACAGAAGAAAGGGTTCTGAAAGAACTCCTAAAACTGAAGGTGGACAAATCGATGAGGCCTGACAGGATTCACCCCAGAATTCTAAAAGAATTAAGGGGAGAACTAGTGATACTACTGACAACCCTTTTTAACAAATCATGGGAGGATGGTGTGGTACCTGAGGACTGGAGGAAGGCAGATGTGATTCCCCTTAACAAAAGTGGGAGCAAGACAAAGGAAGGAAACTACAGACTCTGTCAGTTTGACCTCTGTGGTAGGGAAAGTGATGGAATCACTTCTGAAGGAAAGAATTGTTGAGTAGCTAGAGGCCAGTGGGGCAAAGGACCCAAGGCAGCATGGGTTCACAGCGGGAAGGTCATGTCAGATGAATCTAATCAATTTCTTTGACTGGGTGACCAAAGTAGTAGACCAGGGAGGGGCTGTGGACATGGCCTAACTAGACTTTAACAAGGCATTTGACACAGTCCCACACAAAAGGTTAATAAACAAATTAACCAGCCTGGGAGTGGGTCGAAGGGTGGTAGCCTGGGTAAAACACTGGCTGGACAACAGGATGCAGAAGGTAATTGTAAACAGAGTCCACTCTGAAGAAAGGGGGTTATTAGTGGGGTACTACAGGGTTCAGTACTGGGTCCAGTCCTTTTTTAATGTCTTTATAAGTGACATTTCAGAGTATCTGGAAGGAAAAGTATGCCTCTTTGCAGATGACACAAAGATCTGCAACAGGGTTGATTCACAAGGAGTCGTGGAAAGGATGAGAAGGGACTTGGCAAGGTTGGAGGAATGATCAGAAGTATAGCAGCTTTGATTTAATGCAAAGAAGTGCAAAATAATGCACCTGGGAGACAAAAACCCAGGGGAAGAGTACACAATGGGGGGGGAGGTAGTAACAACAACAAAAATGGAAAGGGACCTAGGGATAATCATATCAGATGACCTTAAGGTTGGCACACAATGTGAGTAGACAGTAGGGAAGGCTGGTGGGATACTGGGATGTATAGGGAAAGGCATCACCAACAGAAAACAGGAAGTTGTTATCCCTCTGTACAGACAATTGGTGAGACCCCATCTGGAGTACTGCATCCAGTTCTGGAGACCCATCTCCGCAAATATATAGACAGGATGGAGGCAGTCCAGAGGAGGGCAACCAAAATGGTGCAGGGTCTGCAAGAGAAGCCATTTGAGGACAGACTAAAGAAACTCCTTACAGGAAAATCTCATGGGGGAAAAATAATTAATCTCACTTATTGTTGATTATAGCCTTGAACAACCTGTTACCAAACCTACTAGGGGTATGAATGTCCTGGACTTGGTAATAACTAATATAGGAAGTACTATACAAAATGTTAGTACTGGGGACCCCTTGGGCACAAGTGACCATTATTCACTCTCATTTGAATTACTTTTAATACTAAGCAGTGTCCAAGAGGTATTGAATTTAAGAATTACGATAATGCTGACTTTACTGCCATAAATGATCATCTTTACAATACTCCATGGGTAACACTCGTAGATCCACTCTCCGTTGAGGAGTCCTGGGAATATTTAAAAACATTTATTCACAATATGGAATCTCTATATGTTAAAAAAAAATATAATAGAAAAGGGAAGATTCCATTCTGGTTTAACAATAATATTCAAAAATTTATAAATAAAAAAGGCTATTTATAGCCTTAAAGAGGAGTGAGGGAATAACTAAAGTTAAAGCCCTCCACAATTATAAGTCTGCCTTAAAACTTGTAAAATCTAGTATTAAACAGGCTAAAAAGAAATTAGAATTTCATCTGTCACATCATAAGGATAACTATAAATCTTTATATTCGTACCTCAATAATAAAAAAATTATAATAGACATCTAGGCCCTATTATGGTTAATAATGATTTAATTATGGATGATAAGGAGATTGCTGATGCTTTCAATGAACAGTTTTGTTCAACATTTTCAAAAAAGATGACTCAGTAAATAACATCCCCTCAATAAATCTAACATCATCTTATAACATTTCTTTAATGAAACCCTAAAGATTTTGCAAACTTTAAAAAAAAACATCCAGCCCAGGCCCTAACGATATTAATCCAAAATTTCTATTAAAAACTGCTGATATTATAGCAATACCATTAACCATTATATTTAATAAATCCCTTCAACGAAGTCTTATTCCCCAAGATTGGACTACATTAATAGTGGTTCCCATATTTGAAAAGGGTGATCATTCCAAACCCGTGAGCTATCGTCCCATTAGTTTAACCTCTGTTATAAGTAAACTAATGGAAAAATTCATTGAATACTTCTTGGAACAAGAAGTAATTTCAAAGAACTTGATAGATCCAACTCGACATGGGTTTCGGCAGCAGTATTCATGCACTACTAACCTGGTCTCCTTTTACAATCATATAAGTCAAGGTCTGGATGGAGGAGAACCAATGGATGTCATTTTGCTTGATTTTAGTAGGGCATTTGATAAAGTCCCACATGGTAAACTCTTGGAAAAACTGATGAAAATGGGGTTTTCAAATATTTTGGTCAGATGGATTGCCAGTTGGTTATCTAATAGAACCCAACGTGTAAGGGTCAACTAATCCCTATCAGAAAATGGGGATGTGACCAGTGGAGTACCGCAGGGCTCTGTCCTGGGACCCACATTGTTCAACATATATATCAGTGATATGCAGATTAGCTCCGATAATCTGTTACTTAAATTTGCAGATGACACCAAGTTGGGAGGTATAGTTTACTCATCATTAGATAGGGCCAGACTTGTTAATAACCTTGAATTTATTGAAAATTGGGTATTGATGAATGGTATGATACTTAATTCCGATAAGTGTACTGTCCTTCACTATGGAAATAATAACCCAAGGCAAACTTATTAACTTAACGATATTCCCCTTAGAGTATCTATCAATTAACATCTATTGATCATTGTACAAAAACCGCCAGCATATCGAATACACTCCTAACTAGAATTAAAAGAACTTTTGTAACTAGAACACAAGAACGTATTATCCCCCTCGTTTAGAACTATATCAGGCTATATTCAGATTATGGGTCTCCTTTTTGGAGCCCGTATCTTAAACGAGACATTGAAAGGATTGAAAGAGTCTAGAGAAGGCAACTAAATTAGTTCCTCGACTGGCACACAGAGAATACCATGATAGACTTCATGAAACTGGGCTTCATTCACTGCAAAATAGGCGTATCAGAAGTGATTTGTTATTTTTATATAAAATCCTCTCATCTACTGAATTAATGGACCAATGTGGCCTAAAATTGTCCGATAGAAGGACTTCACCTCCATTACATAATAAACAGTTGGATGTATCTAAAGCCAGGACAAATAAGAGATTAAATTATTTTACTGTAAGAGCACCAAGATTATGGAATCATTTTCCCCCAACATCTAGTGAACTGCATATCCATCGATTCCTTTAGGAGGGGCCTTGACCTGTGGATTGCGTCTAATGATATAGTTATATAAATGGGTACTAATCATATATTTGCCCACTACTGTAGTGGGGGACATTCTCAATGGGCTTTGGCCTTCTCTTGTCCTACCCAACCAAGTAAACCAAGCTTAACATGTATACCCTTGAGGATAGGAGGGTGAAGGGGGATATAATAGAAACTTTTATGTACCTTAATGGAATCAACAAAGTCCAAGAAGGTAGCATCTTTCAGAAAAAGAAATGTGCAAGAACAAGGGGACACAATTTGAAGATGAGGACAGTTCAGGGCAATGTGAGGAAGTATTTTTTCACAGAGAGGGTGGTGGATGCATGGAACAGCCTTCCTGAGGAGGTTATGGGGTTTAAAACTGTGGGATAATTCAAGAATGCATGGGACAGACATAAGGCAATTATTTTGGGGGCTAGGAAGAAATAGGCTGTTGGTTAACTAGGATCTGCGTCCTATCCTGTAGGTAGGGAAATGGGCAGACAAGGTGGGCCAAGTGGTCCTTATCTACCCTCAAAGTCAATGTTTCTATGTAAGCAAAGGGAGACAGCCAACCCAAGTCACTATAGAGTTGACAACAGTACTTGAGTCGAGGAGAAGAGGATGTGTAACGACATAATGTTGTTATTCGTGACGTCCCATTTCTGGAGGGAGGTTATACGAGCAGCAGCAAGTATAAGAGCACAACATGTGAGGGTGGGGAGTAGGATCCCCCTGGCAATAGCCAGCTTTGAGGAGGGTGGTAGCGTGGAACTGGTCTTGTAAGCAACACTCAGTGTTCCATTAACTGCTTTACCGGTGGATTGAATGTGAAGATTGAAATCCAGGGATTGATCCAGCATGTCAACAAGATAGTTAAAGGACGTGACAGACTCTAATTTAAAGCCCTCTAAGCCATGAACCATCAGAGATGATGGACAAGCCCTGAGTTTTGGGGCAGAGCCTAGAAGCATGGCTTTCATTTCCTTAGCATTGAGAACCAGTTTATGGGCATACAGCAAGTTTTGAACGTTTCTGATATGTCTGGAAAGGGATGAGTTCATGCTGTCAGCTTTAATGGAGCTGGTATAGATAACAAGATCATCAGCATATAGAAGAGATGAACAAGTTTGTGAGCCATCAACAACATTGTTTATAGAGTGAGAAAAGAAGTGGCCCCAGGATAGAGTCCTGGGGCACACCAATGTTGATTGTAGTACTGTCAGATAGTGAGGAGTTAAATTTAATGGTTTGGGAACTGTTGGACAGATAGCTACTAAACCAGTTTACAACAGGAGTAAAGAACCCCAAGTTTTGAAGAGCAGAAAGGAGCAGGAGGTGATCGAGAAGATCAAAGGCCTTTGTAAGGTCAATGAAAACAGCTCCAGTAGGTCATCCAGAGTCCATATTAGAAAGTATATCGGTTGTAAGTTTTAGAAGGGCAGCAGACGTACTATAATTTTTTCTGAAACCATGCTGAGTGTCAGACAGAAGACTGAATTCTGCAAGGTAGTCAATTGTTTGGGCGGCGACAAACTTCTCCAGTATTTTGCACAGGACTGAACAAATGGCTATAGGCCTGAAATATATAATATCCTTCTTATCTCCCGTTCTGAAAACTGGTGTTTTACCGAGCAATTTTCCAGTGGTCGGGAACGACATTGCAAGAAAGGGATAATGTATAGATTTTTGCCAGTGGAGAGGCAATGTGAGAAGCAGCAAGCTTCAGAAGGTGAGGTTCAAGGGAGTCGGACCCAGAGCTAGTGTTGTCAGAGATGGATTTAAGGTGTTTCAGGACCTCTGATCTAGTTATGGCCTTAAAGTGGAAAGGTGGAGCGTGAGGAGACCCTTGGGATGATGCAGAAAGGGTGATTGGCTTGCTGGAAATCGGGGACTTAGAGTGTGTTGCCAAGGGTGGGAAGGAAGAGGTATATAGGGACAGATCTGAGAACATCCTGTTAAAAGCATTCGCTATGGTATTTGAGTCATTACAATGAGTCCCATTTAGTATCATATCCGTTTGGGTAACTGATTGTGAAGCCCCAAGAAAAGTTTTTAAATGGGCTCAGAATTTACTTGGATCACAGGCTGAGCTAGATAGAATATGAAATACTGAGAGACAATATTAAAAGTGTGTATATGTAACAGTGTGCAGTAAACATTTTTATGATTATTTGACTCAAATTACTCTTTCCATGTGTTTTCTTTGATGAAGGTTTCTGTTACTGCATTTCAGGCAGTGGTACAGGGGCAGTGGAGATTAACCAAAAAGATGCTGAAAAAAGAAACACACAGTAGTGGACAGAGAAACAATATGCCATGTGGCACTGAACTGTTGAATGCCATGGTCATATGCAAATACTTAAAAATAAATGACACTAATTTTGACAGTACTCCTACTGTGGCTGCCGGAGAGGAAATATGAATTGTGCCTTGGAGCTCTGGAATAGCGTGGTCAAATAGCAATGAATATAGTACAACACTATGCTTCATACAAATAAAAATCCAATCTGGCCACAGATAACTGCATAATTGGTAAGTGCAATGGAAAGGGGCACAGATTGCATATTGTACATTATAAATAAGTACATAATGCATTTTGCACATTATAAATAAATACAAATACAAATTTGTTCTGCAGATAGAGCATGATATACAGGGCAACAAAAACAATCCCCTATTGCATACAATATGTTTACTCTGGCTCATTCCACATAAGTTGATAAAGCTGGAGAGCAATCCAAATTGAACTGCAAAGTAGCGGACAGTAAACATTTTCACACTGCAAGCTCCCCTCATGGGTGCAGGTTGTCAGGGTAGGGCACCCTCTCTTGAGCCTTCCTGGAACCGAATCAGACCCCCTATGCAGCAGCAGTTACCACACCGCAAGCTCCCCTCATGGTTGCAGGTGGTGAGGATAGGACACCCTCCATTGAGCCTCCCAGGATCCAAATCGGACCCCCTACACAGCAGTCAGCACATCACAAGCTTCCCTCGTGGGTGCAGGTCATGAGGGTAGTACACCCTTCCTTGAGCCTCCCTGGAACTGAATCGGGCCCCCTACTCAGCAGTCAGCACACTGCAAGCTCTTCTCGTGGGTGCAGGTTGTGAGGGTAGGACACCCCACCTTGAGCCTCCCTGGAACCTAATCGGACCGCTTACACAGCAGTCAACACACTGCAAGCTCCCCTCATTGGTGCAGGTCATGAGGGTAGAACATCCTCCTTTGAGCCTCCCTGGTACCGAATCAGACCCCTTACACAGCAGTCAGGTAAAGATTTTCTAGGAGCTGAAACCAGGTAAGCCCAGAAGTACTGCAGCTATTCTGCAGCTTGATTGGAGAAGATCTTTTAATTTCTACCTTAAGAGTTTTTCTGACCCCACACAAGTGAAAATAGTTTTTGCTTACCACTATCTCACTGTATCTGAAGTCTAATCAGTCTGTTCCTGACTGCACCTTAAGAGCTGGGGGGACGGTTTTGAAGATGGAGTTGTTGGGCGCCAAGCTCAGTTTAAATCTCCTGGTGTAAAACAAAATCTGCCTCCTGCTTGTACTTTTTGTGCCTATATTTCCTGCCTACCACATTTATTTTCTGCCTATTTTAAAAACACAATTTAGTTATTTAAATATACTATTTCTAGCCTAATTTTAAAACTGTTATACTGTACCTGTTAGTTAATGTTTGCCTATGATAAGCTGTCTCCCTGTTTTGCAGCGTAGCCTGGGAAAAGCTATCCATTTGCATTCAATTTGAGAAAAAAATATATATATATCCCTATTTAGTACTTATTTCTCACCTAATACAGTTAAACAGCATTTAGAATAAAATCTTCAGAAAGGTCCAGGCTGCATGTCTCCCCTCTAATTCGGATTTATCTCATCTGTTAATCCTTGATTACTGAATCCTCCCCCCCAGCCTCTGAGCTCCTTAACCACTCACCTTACTAAAAACTGTCTCCTCTGTTCTCTCCTACAGCACACCGCAAGCTCCCCTTGTGGGTGCAGGTCATGAGGGTAGGACACCCTCCCTTGAGCCTCCATGGAGCCAAACTGGACCCCCCTACACAGTAGTCAAGTAAAGATTTTCCCAGTGCTGAAACCTGGCAAGCCCAGAAGCACTGCAGCTATTCTGTAGCTCGATTGGAGAAGGAGGCCCTGCCGACGCTCTGCGTCTGCTACTGCACCGCCCCCACCACCACCCTTGGTGGGCTTGGTACTGTATACAGTTTGTCAGGTGACCTCTCATGACCTCTCAAAACCAATCAGCCCACTTTCCCATAGGCAGGTTATCTGTGTCTGCCTCTAGTGGCCGCTAACCATCTGCCCAAATTCCAGTCCCTAGTTAAGAATATAATGCAAACCACCACAAAATAAACTGTTCATCCACTATCTAACTACCTAGTACTGCTGCCAGGAAATGTATTGCTTGCTTATTCCCCTCTCTGTGTCTCTTCTTCTCTGCATGCCCCTCCCCTGCTCCACTCCTACACATACACAGACCACCCTACCTCCTACTTCTCTGCTTGTGCTTCCCCTACACCCCATCCCCAAACCAAATCTCTGGTTACACCTACCTACCATCATCCTCTCCTCACCATCACTATGTCCCACCCCTCCTACCTCCCAGCTGCCCCGCCCACTTGTCCCCAGAAACCTCATTTTGCCCTACACTATCTGGAGCAGAAGTATTGTGTTTCACCCAATCTCATATTGCTAACAAACAGCACCAACCCGCAGGCCCCTCACAGCATACTCTTACAGAATCCTACAACGAGTCTTATCCAGGATCACTATCATTCTCCTGCTACTCCCGGGTAATATACACCCCAATCCAGGCCCCTTGGCCCCCACTCCTCACAGACCAATGGAATCCAAATGCCTCATGCTGACAACCATCAGCATCTGCTGGCCCTTGAAGAAATTTGCTGTACTCCAAGCCTGGGTTCGCCTCCACAACCCTGATGCCCTAGCAGTAGTCGAAACGTGGCTACCACAGAGTACCTCGGACTCTACTGTTACCCTGCAGGGCTATACACTGTTCAGATCAGACAGACTGGGAAAAAGGGGTGGGGGTGTGAACTTTACCTCCGGGACTCCTTGCAAGGTGTCACAATTGAAACATCTCACCCCAGTGCTGGTGCCCAGACTCTCACCCTAAAGGTTTCTGTTGGCAACTCTGGCAAATCACTTTACCTAATGTCAGCCTACATACATCCCCACAATCAGAAGGATGCTTTTGGATCCATCCTAAACGTCATCACCCAGCTCCCCAAAAACTCAGAAATTATTATTCTCGTTGATTTCAAGACAAACTGACTTGCCCCTCAGACATCCTGTCTCAGGGATGCAGCTGCCACCCAAAATCTATCTCAGATGGTACTCACCCCTACCTGGGCAAACTACAACAGGGGTACTAGTTCCATCATTGATCTCATCTTCACTAATCACCCCAAGCATATACAGGATGTCCAGGTTCTGCCTGATTTGTTCAGTGATCATTCCTCGGTCACCTGCTGCTGGTTAAACAGCTGGAAATCCCCCCCCCGAGGATCTCTAAGCACCGCCAACTGATGGAAGGATCCCTAGTACATTTCCGCAACCACCTCCTAAATCTCGACTGATCCCCTCTTGATCACCTAACCTCAATGGATGCTGTTCTGTTCTTCATTACCTCATTCCAAACCACCCTGATATCTTTGCCCCCTTTGTGAAGCAGATTGTAAAAAATCAATCCTCTAAATGGATAAATCAGTCCTTGCTTGACCAAATGATGGCCCGTGATAATCTGTGGCACTGTGCCTTGGAGTCCAGCTGCCCTGCTGATCACCAGCTCTACTGCGCTGCCTGATACTCCTGCACCTGGGCTATCTACCAGGCTAAGGTTGTGTATTATTGGGTCAGACTCACTGCCACCTGGGGAAATGGGAGAAAGTTCTTGGAGAATATTAAGGAACAAAGTGATAAGTCCTCCTCCCCTTCCTCCATGTTGATTATTGATGGGACTCCCACCCAAGACCCTGACAAGGTAGCGAATGCTTTTAATGATGCTTTCTCTGACCTCAGTTCTATCCTCCCCCTGACTTATTCTCTACCTCCACTGGTCAGTCCCCCCCCCAGGGCTCCACCTTTTCACTTTAAAACAATCTCCCCTAGCATCACCTGCACCTATCTCTCCAAATTTCATGGAAAAACCAGACAGAGTGGTGACTCCTTAGTCACAAACTGCTCTCCTTGGCTCTTGACGCAGTACTAACACCCCTGAACAAAAATCCTTAATATGTCTCTGTGCCTAGGGCAGTTCCCTACACAGTGGAAAAGGGTAATTATTACACCAGTACATAAGAATGGCTATCATACCTCTAGCAGTATCTATAGACCCATATCCATCCTTCCTCCCCTATCTGAAGGATTAGAAAAAATTGTTGCTGATCAACTCACTGAGTACTTGGACTTGCATCACCTCCTGTGCCAACAACAGCATGGTTTCAGTAAAGGACATAGTACAACCACCACCATCCTGGAGTATACCTCCTATATCCATGATGCCCTAGACCAGGAGCCTTGGCTGGATCTGGTTACATAGATCTCTCCAAGGCCTTTGACACAGTCAATCACCCTATGGTGCTTGACTCCTTCCTCTCTGTTGGCATATCCCAGGAGGCCACTGACTGGTTTTCCCACCATCTTCACAGACGTGCCCAGCAAGTCAAGATCAATAATACCCTATCCACAAACCTTCCTGCTTGATCAGGTGACCCCCAAGGCTCCATCCTTGGCCCACTCCTCTTTCCACTGTACTTAAACTCCCTACCCATGGCCTCCACTGGATGTCTCCTCCTCTATGCAGATGATGCAGTGATCTTTGGTTGGCACACAGACCCCAGCGAGCTCAAATATCTTTATCTGGCTCCTTCACAGAAATGGAATTATGGTTCAAACACCATGAAGTCTTGCTATATTATGACATATGCAGTGAGCCCCATCCTGTGAACTGCTCCGGAGATGAAAAAGTTAACTTTCCATGCCAGGCATGGAATGCTGAGCTTGATCTTGGTTGAAACTCCATTTGTTGACGTTCAACTTCAAACTGTCAGATTCTTTACTCCGCCTCACTGAACAGTCGCTCCGGAGATTTCTCCTTCTGCTCGGTTCATTTGTCGGTTAAAATAGTGTTTTTTCTCGGTTTTCTACCGAATTTAAACCACAACCGATTGGTTCAGACTCTGTCTGTGGTATTGTGAGTATTAGATAGGCTTACATTTAATACTTTTTCTGTGTGGAACTTGTAAACAGTCTATCGGTTCGGTTTGAACCAATCAATTGGTTTTAAAACATTTTAATCTGTCTTTAGAGTGTGATTATCGGTTCTTATCGGTTCTAAAAAAAACGGATTTTATTTTTTTTTTCCACGACCCATGACACGGTTGGGAACCGATAAGGGTGTCTTACTTGGTGGATTGCCGTAAATGGGTAAGTTTTGGATAGGCTGGCATTATGTCTGAGAAACCCAAAAGAAAAACCAGGCCCACTGGGTTTCAACACTGCAGTGTGTGTGGGGAAGTCTTTGCAAAAGCTGATCCCCACACCACCTGTGTTTATTGTCTGGGGTTTGACCACCTCAATGCAGACTGCCAGATTTGTAAAAATTTTCCTGCAGCTACCCTGGAAAAGAGAGTTGGTAGGCTCAGGGAAAGGGAGGCCAAAAAGTCCGCTGATCCAGATGGCCAGCCCGGTTCAGTTCAAACTGAACCTGAGGGAGTGCCCTCTGACCAGAGCAAGACTTCCTCGGGCAGAAGAAGAACTGACTCTGAGGAGTTGGTTCCAGCAAAAAGGACTAGGAAATCAGCTGGTGTGGAGCCAAAACTTTCCTCTCCAACCGCTGAAGAAATAGCTAAAGCAATTAAAATTGTCCAGTCTCCTTCCCCGGTTCCGACCGAACTGGCACCTTCAGGTAAGCGCCCGGTTCGGCCGGTTCCACTGGTTCAAGAATATGATTTTGAGGAGTTTTATGAACTGGAGGAGGGGGAAGAGGAGTGTGAATGTGGATTTGAAAGTCTGGATGTGCCCATTGACCCAGACACCTCCCCAGACAGACCTTTAGGAGTGTCTCCTCCTAGGCTTTCTGAGTCCCCTTCTCATTTTATGTTTTATAAAAAAGTGGCTGAAACCCTCCAGCTTCCTATGGAGGAAGCTGTGGATGATCAAGAGGAGCCTGACTATGTGGAAATGATGGATATCCCAGAGTCTAGGAGACTGTCTATTCCCTTGCATAAGTCTTTTGGGAAACAGACTTTTAAGATTTTAAAAGCTCCTCACACTATACCTCCTGTTGATAAGAGAATGGACAAGAGGTATACGTTGTCAGGCTCTGATACGGAGTTCCTTATACAACAACGCAGCCATGTGGGGGTAGTGCAGGCTGCAGCCTCTGACAAGGCTAATATTCCTCTGGCTTCACACCCCCCTGATAAGGACTCCAGGAGGATTGATGCCATGGCAAAGAAACAATACATGGCCGCATCTTTGGGACTCTGACAGGCAAATTATATGGCTTATGTTGCTAGATACCAGAAATCTAGATGGGATACTGTTATGGCCCTAGCAAAGCCGGCTTCTGGCCAGCTCGCCAAGGAGCTGGAGCAGGTGACTGCTAATGGTATTGAGGCTTCCAAGGTGCAATTCCATGCTGCAGTGGACTCAAATGATGTGTCATCAAGAGTCATGGCTACATCTGTGGCACATTGCAGAATGGCTTGGCTCAGATATACAAGTTTGTCACAGGATACCCAGGCTAAGGCCATGGATCTTCCTGTTGTGGGTAATTCTCTGTTTGGAGGGCAGACAGAGAATTACATGAAGAAAATGGATGAGTATAGGACCACCTATAGGCGTGCACAGGCCAAAGAAAGGTAGGCCACTCCTCAAAGGCAGCCCTCCAGGGGCAGGGGCAGGCCTTTTCATAGGCCTTTCTACCAAGCCCAGGCCTCCTCTTCCACATATGCACAGAGGGGTTCTTTAGAGGGAGAGGCAGGAGGGGTACAAGCAGGTCTGCCTCCACCCCTCAGCCCAAAGCCCCTGCCAAACAGGCACCCTGATGGGGTGGCCAGGGCCAATTCTCAAATACCTGTAGGGGGCAGGCTGGCTTACTTTGTCCAGGACTGGAAGTCTGTCACATCAGACAAGTGGGTCCTGGAAGTAGTAAGCCAGGGACTGGTTCTCAGCTTCAAAAAGTTTCCAAAGATGAGAGCCAGATCCTTTCCACCTGCAAATCCATCAGAGGCACTTGCCTTAGAGGCAGAGGTCTCCTCCCTTCTAGCTCTCAGAGCTGTGGAAAGGGTTCCACCCCTACACCAGGGCAAGGGATTGTATTCCAGGTACTGCCTTACCCTGAAAAAGACAGGAGAATGGCGGCCCATCCTGGATCTCAGATGCTTAAACAGGTACCTTTTAAAGCCAAAATTCAAAATGGTGACTCTGGGAATAATTCTACCTTCTCTAAGGCCAGGGGACTGGCTAGTGTCCCTGGACCTCAAGGATGCCTACTTTCATATTCTCATCAGAAGTTCCCATCGAAGGTACCTCAGGTTCGAGCTGCCCTCAGGCCATTACCAATTCAGAACAATGCCCTTTGGCCTCACCTCTTCCCCAAGGGTGTTCACAAAATGTCTGGCCGTAGCAGTTGCCCACCTAAGAAGGCAAAAGATTGCCATCTTCCCTTACCTGGATGACTGGCTCATAGTAAGCCAGTCCCCAGAACAAGTCAAGTTACATCTACAAATAACTCAGCAACTGCTTACTTCTCTAGGTTTCCTTCTGAATCTTTCAAAGTCAGTTCTAGAGCCTGTCCAGCTCCTCACCTTCATAGGTGCAGAGCTTAACACAGAAAAGGCCAGAGCCTTCCTTCCTTTGGACAGGGCAAGGACCCTAGTATCTCTGGCCTCCTCATTCACCCTGCAGGTCTCTCGACCAGCAAGGCACTTTCTTCAGCTCCTGGGGCACATGGCTGCTTCTACAGCAGTAGTGCAGGGAGCAAGATTTCAGATGAGGGACATCCAGTTCCATTTGAGAGCTTATTGGTCTCAAAGGAAAGACCCTCTAACCAAATTGATCCCAGTGACTCGAACCCTGATCCAGGCCCTACAGTGGTGGCAGGACCAGAGCAATCTGAGACAGGAGGTTCCTTTTACCTCTCAGTCTCACTCCTTAATCCTTACTACAGATGCATCCCTCTTGGGGCGGGGAGCTCACATGGGCAACCTCACCACCCAGGGACTGTGGTCCCCTCAGGAGTCTCTGCTGCACATCAACCTGTTGGAACTCAGAGCAGTTTTTCTAGCACTTCAAGCTTTTTCCAAATCTGTTCAGAACGGAGCTGTACAGGTCAGAACAGACAATACCACCACAATGTGGTACATCAACAAGCAAGGAGGCACTAGGTCTATGGCCTTGTGCACCGAGGCTATGAAGTTGTGGTCTCTGGCTTACTCTCTGAACACCTCCCTTATGGCAGTTCACCTCCCAGGCAAGGACAATACCCTGGCAGATGCTCTCAGCAGGATTTCCCAGGGCCATCACGAACGGTCATTGGATCCCCTGGTTCTGGAGGAGGTATTTGCCAGATGGGGCACCCCGCAGATAGATCTTTTTGCAGCCCCAGACAATCACCAACTTCCTCTTTTTTGCTGCAAGCCCCCAGTGTTGGGCTCAGTGCCTCTGTAGACCTTACTTCTTAATTGGGAAGGGAAGTTTCTCTATGCTTTCCCCCCCTTCCCTCTCCTGTTCAAAGTGCTAGTCAAAATCAGATCTCAACCCTGCAAGATGATCCTGATTGCTCCAGACTGGGCCAGACAGCCTTGGTACTCACTCCTGCTGTCCTTAGCAGTCCACCTTCCCCTGTGCCTTCCCAGAATTCACAACCTGCTAACCTGTGCTCAGGGGAGAGTTTGGTACCCGAACCTCAAATCTCTCAATCTCAAGGCCTGGCTCTTGAAGAGTTAGAGTCTGCCAACCTACACCTCTCCCAAGGTGTAATGGATATCCTGAAGGCTTCTAGGAAGCCTTACATAGAAACATAGAATTTGACAGCAGATAAGGAGTGCTCGGCCCACCCAGTCTGCCCATTTCCCTGCCTACTGGATAAGCTGCAGATCCTAGTTAACCAGCAGCCTACTTCTTCCTACCCCCACCCCCAAGAATTGCCTTATGACTGTCCCATGCATGCTTGAATTCCACCACTGTTTTTGATTCCACGACCTCCTCTGGAAGGCCATTCCATGCATCTACAACCCTCTCTGTGAAAAAATACTTCCTTAGATTACCTCTGAGCTGCCCCTCCATCTTCAAATTGTGCCTCCTTGTTCTTGCACACCTCTTCTTTTGAAAGATGCTACCCTCTTGAACTTTGTTGATTCCCTTGAGGTACTTGAAAGTTTCTAACATGTCCCCCTCCCTCCTTTCCTCGAGGCTATACATATTAAGCTCCTTAAGTCTCTCTTCATGTCTTCTGGTGCAGACCCTGCACCATTTTAGTTGCCTCCTCTAGACAGCTTCCATCCTGTCTATGTCTTTATGAAGACTGGGTCTCCAGAACTGCACGCAGTACTCCAGATGGGTCTGACCAGCTGTCTGTACAGAGGATAATAACTTCCTGTTTTCTACTGGTGATGCCTCCCATGCATCCCAGTATCCCCCCAGCCCTCCTTGCTGCCCTCTCACATTGCTTGCCCACCTTTAGGTCATCTGATATGACTACCCCCAGGTCCCTTTCCATTTTTGTTGTTGTTAGTACCTCACCCACCATTGTGTACTCTTCCCCTGGGTTTTTGTTTCCTAGGTGCATTACCTTGCACTTCTTAGCATTAGCCTTCCACCAGAGCTACCTATAATTCCAAATGGAAAATGTTTTCCTTATGGTGCTCTGGAAAGCACATTTCACCAGAATCTGCTGATTTACCCACAGTCCTGGATTATATGTTCCATTTAAATTCCTTAGGGCTGAGACCAACTACCCTAAAAGTGTATCTGGCAACCATGTCTGCTTTTTTATCAGCAGGAAAGCCCTCTTCTCTTTCAGCCCATCCTGTTTTCTCTAAGTTTTTTAAAGGATTGCTTCACACCAACCCTCCATTCAGGGATCCTGCCCCTGCCTGGGATCTTAATGTTTGCATTGCTCAGCTTATGCAACCCCCCTTTGAACCTTTGTCTTCAGCAGAGCTTAAGTACTTTACCTGGAAAACTGTGTTCCTGGTAGCCATAACTTCTGCCAGGTGCATAAGTGAATTGCAGGCCTTGTCAGTGGAACCTGATTTTATCTCCTTTCATAGGGATAAGGTAGTCCTCAGGACTAACAGGAAGTTCTTGCCTAAGGTGGTTTCAGATTTTCACCTTAATCAATCTGTGTCTCTTCCAGTGTTTTTCACTGACCATTCCTCCTCTGGTGAGAGGAGGTTGCACAGTTTGGATGTGAAAAGGGCCCTTAGTTACTACATAGAGTGCACCAAGGGTCACAGGTTTGACTCCCTCCAACTGTTCCTCACTTATGGCGAGGTTGGTAAAGGATGACCTGCCACTAAAAGATCCATTGCCAGGTGGATTGTCTCTTGTATCCAATTTTGCTATGAAAAGCTGGATAAAGTTCCCCCTTCAGGCCAGAGGGCTCACTCTACCAGGGGTACAGCTGCTTCCCTGGCTGCTGCCAGGGACATCCCTATTCTAGAGATATGTCAAGCAGCTACCTGGAAAACAGTTCACACTTTTACCAAGCATTACTCCCTGGACATCCAGGCTAGGAGAGATGCTCAATTTGGCACAGCTGTGCTTCAGAGCCTATTTCCTAAGTAGGTTCTGTCCCTCCTCCATGGAGGTACTGCTGTGTAGTCTGCATATGTCATAATATAGCAAGACTTCATGTTGTTTGAAGAAAAAATTACTCACCTTAGTAATGTTGTTTCTTCTAATGGAGTCTTGCTATATTATGACCTCCCTCCCTGCCTGCCCCTCTCAGAACCTCTTTTTTCAGGATGTGGGTGGGCAGGGCAGTGTTGGCACTTACTAGATGCCCACCTTGTTGTTTGCACCCCTCCTTTTTGGGGTGATTTGGTGTTGTGTTTCATTTTTTGGGTCTCCTGACTCGAGTCTTTGTTTTGGGACCAAAGAATGTGTTCTTATGTTTAGTAGCCAGTTGGCTAGTGTAGGTTTACAGCTTCCACACAGAACCTCAGTGAGTTTAGCTCATAAAGATCTGACAGTTTGAAGTTGAACATCAACAGACAGAGTTTCAACCAAGCGCAAGCTCAGCATTCCATGCCTGACATGGAAAATTAACTCTTTCACCTCTGGAGCAGTTTGCAGGCTGGGGCTCACTGCATATGTCATAATATAGCAAGACTCCATTAGAAGAAACAACATTACTTAGGTGAGTAATTTTTTTCTTTGCCACCCACAAGCTTGTCCTCAACTATAAAAAAAAAAAAAACTAAGGTCATACTATTCACCCACCCCCAACATAAACACAACTTGGCCATCTTATCTATACACATTTCCCAGGAAACAAATTTGGAACCTGTTACCAGCTTTAAATATCTAGGGCTGACCCTCGACTCGGCTCTCACCTTCCGTGACTATATTGCATTTACCTGTTCTGCAGTTAATTCCAGAATGGGCCTCCTATATAGACTCAGACCCAGTCTCTCTCCTGACGCTGTCTGAATAGCTATCTCTAGCTCTATCGTTTCCCTGGTGTACTATGGCATAGTTATATAGGATTACATAGAAACATAGAAACATAGAAGTTGACGTCAGATAAGGACCGCAAGGCCCATCCAGTCTGCCCATTTCTTTTTCTGCCTTATAAATGTGCCATCGGCCTTTGCTCTGTCAGTGACCTATCTATTCATAGTCATTTGTATTGCTCCCTTATGTCTATCCCATGCCTGTTTGAAGCCCTGCACTGTATTCATAGCCACCACTTTGTGGTAAGCCATTCCATGCATCTACCACCCTTTCTGTGAAAAGAATTTCCACATTCCCCTAATCGCCTCCTCTAATCTCATGCTGTGTCCTCTTGTCCTGCTATTTTTCTTATATTTAAACATGTTAGACTCTTTCACCTTGTTTATGCCCTTAAGGTGTTTAAATGTCTCGATCATATCACCCTCTCCCTCCTTGCTCAAGGGTATACATATTGAGCTCCGTTAATCTGTCCTCATATGTCTTCTGATGCAGTCCCTGCACCATTTTGGTTGCCCTTCTCTGGACTGCCTCAATTTGGTTAATGTCCTTGTGAAGGTGTGGCCTCCAATACTCTTGCAGTACTCCAGATGGGGCCTAACCAATGTCTTGACAGAGGATTATTACCTCCCTCTACGACTTGTGATACCTCTACTAATACACCCTTAACACCCCTAGCCTTACCTACTGCTTTAGAGGTCTGCTTGGATGATTTTAGGTCCTCAGTGATGATGATGCCCAAGTCTCTTTCTTCCTTTGTGACTGCTAGCAACCCTCCCAGCCTATAAGTGGCTTAGGGTTTCTCTCCTATGTGCATGATTTTGGTACTTTTGCATTAAATCCCAGTTGCCACTCTTCTGACCATTCTGCTAGTTTATCCAGATCTCTTCTCATTCTGCCCACCCCATCTGGATCATCTACTCTGTTGCAGATCTTGGTGTCATCTGCAAACAGACAAGCCTTACCCTCTAGTCCATCTGCGAGGTCACTAATGAAGATGTTGAATAGGACTGGCCCCAGGACTGATCCCTGAGGTACCCCACTTGTGACTTGCATCTCTTCTGACTGTATACCATTTACCACCACTCTCTGTTTTCTGCCAGTCAACCAGTTTGCCACCCAGTTGACCAACTTCTGACCCACCCCGAGCCTACCTAGCTTATTTATCAATCTTCTATGTGGAACAGTGTCAAAAGCTTTGTTGAAGTCAAGGTAGGCGACATCAACTGCTCCTTGGTCCACCACTCTGGTTACCCAGTCAAAGAAATCTATGAGATTAGTTTGACAGGACCTTCCTTTGTAAACCCATGCTGTCTTGGATCCTGTGCCCTATGGATTCCAGGTGTTGCACTATCCTTTCCTTAAGGAGTGCCCATAATCTTGCCCACTACTGAGGTAAGACTGACCGGGTCTGTAGTTCCCCGCCTCCTCCTGCTACCACTCTGTGGAGTGGGATCACATGAGCCCTCTCCAGTCTTCTGGGACCTCTCCTGTGCTCAGAGACTCACTAAACAATTCTGCTAATGGCTCTGCTAGTTCCTCCTTTAGTTCCTTAAGTACCCTGGGATGTATGCCATCAGGTCCCATTGCCTTATCCACCCTGAGCTTAGCAAGCTCTTGTAGGACCCTTTCTTTTGTGAAGGAGTAGTGCTCACCTCCCTCCCCTGTGTCCATGATGCTGAGCTGTGGGCCCTGCCCTACCTTCTCTTCAGTAATACTGAGCAAAAGTATCTATTTAGGATAGATGCCTTTACAGGGTCCTCCTCCTCACATGCTCTTTTCTCATTAAACAGCAATACCCCTCTGGACTTTCTCCTTTCACTAATGTATCTATAGAAAGTCTTATGCCTTCTCTTTTACTGTTCGTGCTAGTGTTTCCTCAGTTTAGGACTTTGCCTGCCTTACTGCCTTACCTGCTTCCCTTGAGGCAGTTGTGGTATGCCTCTATCTTCATCCGCTGTTCCTTATATTTCTGAAGGCCAGCCTTTGGCTCTGACCTTTTCTGCTACTGTATTTGAGAACCAAAGTGGTTTCCTTCTTCTTTTGCACTTCCTTTTCTGTCTAACACAATGGGATGTTGCTTCAAGTATTGTATCCTTAATGCTTGCCCACTTTGCCTGTACCTCCTCACCTGTGTTTCTTTTTGCCAGGGCTAGCTTCAACTCTGTTGGCCATCTTATCAAAGTCAGCTCCTCTGAAGTCCCATATTTTGCTTTGGAATGGGATGATTTAGATGTAGTAGCCAAATTGAACCATACCATGTGATGGTCACTGGCCCCAGGTGTCCTTCTACCTGAGATCTGTGATCCCTTCTTTGTTAGTCAGTACTAGATCTAGGATAGCCCTGTCTCTTGTGGGTTGCTGTACCAGTTGTTTGAGGCCCTCCTGCAGGGAATCCACTATGAGTCTAGTTCTGGCAGATGTTCCTGCTGGTATTGACCAATCTGTATCTGGCATGTTGAAGTCTCCCATTATCAGAACCTCCCCTTTAGCTGTCATGTTTTGTATATCTTCTAACAGTAATGTGTCTATGTCCTCCCTCTGGTCTGGGGGCCTGTAGACAACCCCAGTTCTTATGGCTGTCCCATTTCCTGTTTCCAGGGTGACCCACAGTTCTTCTGGCTCCTTCTGCCATAAACACTGCCCAGTCTAATATCAAATGCACCCTGAATTAAGCCTGCCGGCTGGCCACAGGCAATGATCAGCTCACAAACACCTGTGACTTCTACCAATTATCATCATGGCTAAACTTCCAGGGGTGACTATTTTACCAGACCTGCCTATTTGCCAAAAGAATCCCAATGGATCTACCCCCACAATTGTCTTTCGCTACTTCAACTGGGGTTGCAGAGGTGGGCTACAAGACCCTCAGATACTACTGCCTTTCACATCCCCTTTGTCAAATCCAATGCTGGTCAAAGGTCATTTTGATATAGGGCTCCCCTCTGGATGAACTCAGTCCCTAGGCATCTCCTCTCCATACCCAGACTGGGTCCTTTCAAAAAAGGGCTGCGTGACTACATCGTGTCCAGCTCCAACTGTATTTGTCTTCACTTCTGTATGATGTGGAGCCTTTGTAAATGAGTACCTGACTCAAAGGGTTGTAATTCCTAGACTTTTAATAAATAAATTAAAAATTTGCAGTGTGGCTCTGAATTATTGAAGGCCATGGTCAAATGTAAATATTAAGAAAAGTAGTTGTAATTTTGGCAATACTCTGACTGTTGCTCCCAACACCAGAAATATGAATTTTTCTTTAGACCTCTGGATCGCCATAGTCTCATTGCAATAAATAAATAATGATATTCCAAGAAAAATTACTTGTTCCTCATAACTGGGAAGCTGTGGCAACATCAAAGGAAATAGCAATGAAAATCCATAGTTTGGACAGAGAATTGCATGATTATAACTGCCACAGAAATCGAGATAATTGAAGAAATATGCATTGTGCTTTATAACTGTGAAATGACGTGGTCACACTGAATTAAATACAAGTCACAAATCAGTAACTGGGACATTGAATTGCGTGATTATGAATTGTTATGGAAATGTTCACAGAGTGTATTTGTGTACCACAGCTCATTCTATACATGCTGAGAACCGGAAAATGGACAGCAAAACAAATGGGAATGTGGGATGATCGCAGGTTAAATAGCACAGTGACAGCCAGACTAAATATGAAATGTGGTCATGAATCCTTGTAAACAGTGAACACATTACCCAAAGTAAACACAATTTCATTGTTTTGGTCCATGATCTCACCTACCCCTATAAAACTGACTGTCATGGGCCACAAGAAACCCTCAACGAAGAACACAAATTTTTGCAGAAAGAATACTTTTATTAAAATGAGAATACAATTAACAATAATGGGTGGGGAAATGAGAATACAATTAACAATAATGGGTGGGGAACAGTTTTAACAGATAGAACCAACATGCACAGTAATGCCTGTACTAGCCAACAGCAGCATCAACACCACTGGACACTGCTGTATGAAGCTTCCAACCACCGTATTATGTCATAATGCATGGAACAACATGCCTTCCAGTCAGTGCAATGTCTAAACACATGACAGGCTCTGAGAACAAACTCCAGAGAATTATGGAGGTAAATCAAATAGATTTTTTTGTTACTTCGAGGTAAAAATGAGAAGATGTATTTTGGGGGTTATATTTTACTGAAATACAGTGGTAGTCTTGTAAATGAACAGTGTTGCAATTGATCTTTAAGACAGTAGACAGTGGCCAAGCAGTAGACATCCTCTATCTTGATTTCAGCAGGGCCCATAAAAAGTTTAATCAGGAAGTTAGTGGATCTCGGGGTTGGGGAAAAGATGGCCAGATGGGTGGAAAACTGGCTGAAGGACAGAACCCAGAGGGTGGTTGTTGGGGGAGAGTTATCTGGCACAAGACAGGTAACCAGTGGGGTCCCGCAGGGCTCTCCTCTGGGGCCGGTGTTGTTCAGTGTCTTCATCAATGACATTGGAGATGGCATTAAGGGTAAAATGTGGCTATTTGTGGATGGCACCAAGCTCTATGGGAGAGTGGACACAGCTGAAGGGATACAGGACCCACAGGAAGATCTAGCAAAGCTAGGGAGGTGGTCGAGGATCTGGCAGCTTGGCTTCTGTGCCAAGAAATGCAAAGTTATGCATACTGGAGTCAAGAATCCTGGGACAGAGTATTACCTAGGTGGAGTCCAAGTATCTGCATCAGAGGAGGAGAAGAAGGATCTGGGAGTGATGATCACTAGAGACCTGAAGCACTCCATGCAGTGCAAGAAAGCAGCAGCAAAGTCAAACAAGATACTGGGATGTGTATCTAGGGGGATCAGTAGTAGGAGAGAGTAGGTTATACTGCCATTGTACAGGTCACGGGTAAGTCCGCATCTTGAGTATGGAGTTCAGTACTGGTGCCCACACCTCAAAAAGGACAATAACCTGCTGGAGAAGGTCCAGAGGAGGGCTACAAAAATGGTAGCTGGTCTGCAGGGTAAGGCATACAAGGAGAGGTTGAGGGCACTGAACATGTACTCCCTGGAGGACAGGGGAGAGAGAGAAAGGGGGAATGTTATTGGGACCTTCAAGTATTTGAAAGGGATAAATAAGGTTGGTAAGGAGAGTCTCTTTAAGCTGAGTGGCAACCATAACATGAGAGGGCACAGCATTAAGCTGGAGGGTGGGAGGTTTAGGAGGGAGGTCAGGAAGTACTTCTTCACAAAGAAGGTGGTGGACACTTGGAATACGCTGCCAGAAGAGGTAGTCTCATTGAATACAGTGGGCAGCTTTTAGAGAGGCTGTGACAGGTAATTGGGAGGGTAAGGATCATGGGTGGGGATGATGGGAGGAGTGGGGAGAGGGAGCAGGGACAGTAGCTCAAGCTGTGAACCCTGCAACACAAGCAGACTTGATCGACCAAATGGCCTGCTTCTGTTGGCTTCTTCATATGTTCATATAATAGGGGGGATCTAAGCATAGGCTTATGGTATCCCACAGGGCACTTTCTTCTCACTGTACCAAAGGATATATGATAAGGTGCCTGTATTCTTCTGGCAGTGAGTACACAAGTTTGAAACCAGCTTACCCATCCTATGTAACTTAGATGGCATATAATACATATACAAAATCACACATGTTCCCACAATGCAAAGCATAATGGGCTGCATATGCAAATCAATATTATTGAGGCCGTGAGTCGCTGGTTCGTTTTGCAGAATGGCGAGTCAGCAGCTCAAGCTGTGTGCGGCGCCAACAGAAGACACGTTGTTTCACAGACCATCAGAGGGTTCATTGTTGACACCAAGTGGGATGAATTAGTTATCCTAAGATGAATTATCTGTTTGTTAGAGACTGAATTAAAAACAAAAATACTTAGTAAGACAAAGAATTTGATGGGGTAGATTGATTGTTGACTTTGTAGAATGATTGAAGTTAGTGCCTCAAAGAAATATAAAACAACACATGCCCATGTGGTGATTTTATATGCAGCCCATAATGCTTTGCATTGTGGGGCGTGTGTGATTTTATATTTCTTTGAAACTTGGCTTCCCGCCAAATGCCCTTTGGGTAACTCATTGCTCAGTGCTTGCACACAGAGTGTTCTTTGTTAAATTTTTTTTTGTTTTAATTGGGTTCACAACAACATAACCCAGATAGACCATCTTAGGGTAGCTGGTTCACCCCACTGGGGTGTCAAACAGATGAGGAATACTGATGAGTCCTGGTAGAACGAAACACGTGTTTATGTTTTCTCTTGGCACCCTTTGCAAACTGTGGGAGAAGCCTTTTGGCACCATGCATTTCTGCTTAAAGTTGAACCAGCATTATAGTCTGTGTTGATTTGCATATGCAGCCCATGATGCTTTGCATTGTGGGGGCACGTGTGATTTTGTATTTCTTTGAAACTTGGCTTCCCGGCCAAATGCTCCTTGTGGTAACCATTGCTTCAGTGCTTGCACACAGAGGTTCTTTGTCTATATAATACATATAATGCAGGATTTGGAATTGCAAAAATCTGTATTGGTCCCATTTAATATATTTTCTATATGGACTTCTAAATATGAGACCAGTCCTGGGGGCCCTGCAAGGAGTGGAAGACCTGATCCCAGGAATAATAAAACTCCAAATCCTGCTCCATGAGGGTTTGTCATAATTTTGCATGATAAAAGGCTATCTGTGGGAAGGAGGGGGCTCCCAAGGTGCGATGGAGCAACTTATCCCTGTATGGAACATGAAAAATTGCTGCCCTGGAAGAGAACAGGAGAAAATGCTAATTTGTAATTTAGAAATGTAAAATTTATGTGGCAAGGTGCACAGAAGCATACCCATGGCCCCAGCACTTCAGCCAAACACTAGGCCTTCCTCAGGGATGCGTATGACCTGGACCCACATGCCAGTACCAAAGTAGTGGAGTAACATGTGCCTAACTTGAAAAAACTTAAAAAATATAGAGGAAGTCCATGCAAACTTCATCTGAACCTCAGGGAAAGTAAGGATCTTACTGGCCTGTACCATATACTCAACCATGAGGGTCTCCACAAAGGGCCATACTCATGGTGTGAGAATTTTTCCAGCAATTATAAAATTAGGATTTCCTAGGATGGGCTGGGAGATATCTCGACCGGGATCTAATTTCAGTAAGAGGCAGAGTTGTTTATGGGCTTGAAGGGAATTACCAATGGGGTAGCCATAAGAGATGCAGGAAAAGCTTTCAGTTGAACATATAGCAAAGCCCAGATATCCAGACCCAGCTGTGAACACAAGAAATCCTCTATGTCCAACTAATGAGGAGTGCAAAGTAGGCTTTGTTGTACCTGACTAGAGTGAAACCAGAGAAAATATTGGGAACAATGACTGGCTAGATAAAATAAATATATATTTGGTGCCTTGAGGCCACCGGCTTCCCGTTACCTCATAAGTTTAGTCAGGGCTCTCCTAGGGGGATTACCCCACAGAAGAAAATTAGAAAAGAGCATGTTAATAGTGGAAAACTTGGTTTTAGGAAGGTTTGGGTTGAGCGTAATCGGAGGATATAAAATCCTTGGGAGAACATTCATTTTAAGAACATTCAAACAGCTCCACAGAGACAGGGCAGCCAGGACCAGCGTTCCAGGTCCGTTTGAATGTGGGCCAGTACTTGGTCTAAATTGTACTGCCTCATTTTGGTAGGGTCCATACTAAGGAATATCCCCAAGTATTTAAGTTTATCCCTGACCCAGAGGAGACCCGGGTGTTTTCAAACTCACACGAGTGGCAGCAACATTCAGGGACATTACCTCTGTCTTGGATCTATTAAGCTTATAATTGGAAATGGCACCAAAGTGGGCAACTATATCCAACACAGCTGGTAAGGAGACAGTTGGGGATGTCACATGGAGAAGAATATCATCTGCATACTCAGACAACTTGTATTGCTCAGGGCCTAGGGGAATGTCATGAACTTTGAGTGATTGGTTAATTTTCCTAATTAAAGGCTCAAGATTTAAATTGCATAAAAATTGGGAAAGGGGACACCCCTGGTGGGTTCTTTGCTGTAAAGTAAAGGAGTTAGAAAGAACACCATTGCAAAAAATGCATGCCATGGGACAGGTATAAAGCACCTTGAGCAACTGAAGAAATTCAGAAGGGAAACCTTATCTCAGGAGCAAGCAGAACAGGTACTCCCAAGTGACATGATCAAAGGCTTTTCTGCATCCAGGGAGGTCAAAATTCCTGAAGTAGAGGAATCTCTGGATGCTGAAATAAGATGCTGGCCTTTTCTAAGGTGGTCAGTGGAGACTCTCCCAGAGACAAACCCCATCTGTTCTGTATTGAGAAGGCAGTCCTAGACTGAGTTCAGCCTTGTGGCCATGATCTTGGCTAAAATTACCTTTGTGCCGGGGCTCTTTTACAAAGGTTCCCCATCAGTGAGTACAGGCATACAGTTTCAGTTACAGTATAGAACAATCAGTAACACTAATGGTTGTAACATGTTATTACAAGGATTACTACATAAAACAATGGGAAGTGTACACAAGCAGTGGAAAAGGAGAAATGAGAGGTGGGGAAAGGAGAGGGTGGTGGGTTGAGACAGGGGCAGGGGTATAGCAGCCTAGGGTGCTTTGTCAAGGATGGACAGGGGTAAGTGCATCAGTTGGGCTGTGGTGGATGCAAGTGACAGGTGGAGAGGCAACAACAGGAAGCAGAAAACAAAGAGTATCTAGGTGGGAGTACTGATTAGTCATGGCAGTCACAGGTGCTGGAGGCAAGAAGAGTGAGGCAAAGCTTGGACTTGAATGCACCCAGCATGGGTGAGGCAGAGAAGTCACTACTGAGACTATTTAGCCAGCTAGGTGCCCTATATGCAAAGGACCTTTGGCCTTGGGATGTGCAACAGTGGGGGATTTGTAGGAGTTGAGGTTTACACCTCCTGGTGTTGCCATTGTTGTTTCTGAGGTTAAGGAGAGAGCAGACACCAGGAGGGGCACTGTCCATCATTATTTACTTTGCTGTGATGCAGGTTTGATATTTGATTCGGCTGTTGAGTTGCAGCCACCCAGTTAGAGTAGAGATCGCAGGCATGGGTGAGATGGTGAGATCCGGTGACAAGTCTACAGGCTTTATTGAGGGAGGTAGAAACACGTTTGAGAGGGAAGGCAGTGGCGGAGCCATAAATGATGAGTCCGTAGTCAGTGATGCTAACAATAGAGCTCTGGACAGCAACTGATAATGCTTTAGGGGTTAGATGTTTCCTGTGATGGAACAGCAGGCCCAGCCTGATGTTAGCAGCTTTTGACACAGTATTAATGTGGGCAGCATAGGAGAGGTGGGAGTCAAGGATGATGCCAAGGTATTTGAAGGATTGGACTTGTTCAAGAGTGTCTCCTTGCTTGGTTTTGATGGAGAGGTGATACTGCTTATTTTTCTTATGAGAGCTGCTGAAGATCATGGTCTTTGTATTTTTCTGGTTTAGGATCAGGTTGTGCTTTAAGAACCAGTTTTCGACTGATGTGAAGCCACGCTGGAGGTTTTCTTGCAGTTGTTTTGGATCATGGTGGGAGGCTAAGATTACAGTATCATCTGCGAAGAGTATGATTTGCTCTGGACAGGAATCTGGTAGTAAGTTCAGGAACAGGCTTAAGAGGAGGGGGCCCAAAATAAAGCCCTGGGGGACACCAGAGTGGACCAGTCTGGCATCTGAGAGCATGTCAGCAATTTTCACTCTTTGAGACCGGTTGTCTAGGTATCGTTTGAACCAGTTTACAGAGTTGGGTGAGAGCCCCGCTTTCTGGAGCTGGACAAGCAGGAGGCCATGGTGGACGGTATCAAAGGCCTTTGTTAAATTGATGAAGGTAGAACCAGTTTGCTGCCCATTATCCAATGAGTGGTGGATGGCGCCAGTGAATTCAAGTAGTGCCGTGGAGGTGCTATGATTCTTTCTAAAACCACGTTGCTGCCTGCACAGTATGTTGTGCTTGTCTATGAAGACAGTCTGCTGGTCTGTGACAATACATTCCAGTGCCTTTGAGAGGGGAGGTAGGATGGAGATTGGACAGAAATTCTAATGGGTAGTTTTGACACCACTTTTATGTATAGGGGTTACAGTGGCATATTTCCATTTGTCAGGGAAAGGGCTGAGGCTGAGGGAGAGGTTAAAAATCCTGGTTAATGGCCTGAGTACTTCTTCAAGGGTGAGGGATAGAAGTTTGAGGTCTAGTGAATCATTGCTGGTTCTAGACTTGCTAATGGTTTGGTAACATACAGTAATTGCAAACCTGGTACATCTTGACCGCTTTAAAGTAGATAGGGGGGTGACTAGTGGGAGTAGTAGAAATTGGAGACATAGAATCGTCCACTTCTTGAAAAAATCAGGGGGAAGTACAGTACTAAGATCAGTAAAGGCAGTATTGAAGGTGTCCACAATGATTTTCAGGTCGAGTGTAATAACTCCATTTATGCAATAGCTTGGCAGAAGACACCAGGAGAAAGGACTGCTGTCTGACTGAACTTCTCTGCTAGAACTAAAGAAGAAGAAGAACTTTTGTACTTGGACCTTTAATTTAGGGTAAAAAAAACTAACAAACAAAACAAAAAAGTGTGTGTTTGTCTGAGTTAACTGAACTGAATGGTTATCCGAAAGGTTATCTAGGTGTAAATCTCAGGTAATTGAAAGAACTTAATAGCTGTGAGGTTTAAATTACTTGTAGAAAGATCTAGTAAGTAGGGGGAGTGGCTAAGCTAGAAGGAAGCTACATTTAAAGACTGCCTTGGAAAGATTATGCTAATAGCTTGGTAGAAGACACCAGGAGAAAGGACTGCTGTGTGACTTGAACTTCTCTACTGGAACTATATTGCCCTCCTTCCCTCCCCTCCACCCCCACCCAAAGCTAGTTCTATTTTTATAGGCACAGGATTTGACTGACAGTAGGAATTTCCTGTTTGTGAGCAGGAAGTGAGTGATCACAGAACCACCAAAGACCCACCATCCTTGAAGGGCAAGAGTAGCTCTCCAGCCCCCTCTAGCTGCTGGAGGTCTGCCTCTGAGCAAGTAAGGGATCTACTGAGAAATATAGGATATTCTTGTCTCAGAACAGGTCAATCAGGAGCTTAAAGGGCAAACAGGCAGAAAGTAAGGAGAGAGAGAAAAAAAACAGAGGAAAGAGTAAGGATTGCAAACAGTTAAGGGGCCAGAAATAAGACATGATTGAAGTGGTGCAGTGCAGTGGCTGTGGAGCAGCAGTCTTCCGGGAGACGTTCTGGAGGATGCGGTGTTGTCCCATCTGCAGGCACGTCTCTGGGCTGAGGGAGGAGGTTGCTCATCTCCAGGCTGAGTTGGCCAGGATTTGTGGGACCTCCTCTTCCATCCAGGGACCACCAGTTCCATTGCCATTGCCTCAGAGTTTGCCAAGAAAGAGGAGTGGTTGAACCACATTGGGCTCAGGGAGAGTGAGGGTGGTGGAACAGAGGTGCATCCCTCCAGTTGTTCCTCTCCACAATCCCTATGCCATTCTGGCAAAGAGTGGTTCCTCTATGGAGGCACCAGCAGTGGAGACCAAGGAGGATACTGGGAAAAGCCACAAAGGAGACCCACAGGAGGGTGGCAGGGGACCCTGCAGGGGAAGGAACCAACTCCTTGTGGGGGACTCCATTGTTAGGAAGGTAGAACTGGGGGAGGAAGGGGAGAGGGAGGTAGGTGCCTGCCTGGTGCCATGGCTTGGGAGGACAGGAGCAGAACTCAGGATTTCCAGAGCAGCTGCACAGGGGAGGGAGCTAGATGTTATTGTCCACCTAGGGACAAATGATCTGGTTAAGAAAGGGATTAGAGAAGTGCAGGAAGAGTTTGTGGAGATGCCTTAGTCAGGTAGCACACACTGTAACCTTCTCGGAGGTGCTGCCCATCTATGGCATAGGAGAGGCTAGGATGTTCCGCTCCATGGGATTCAATCAGTGGTTGAAAAACTGGTGTGGAGCTCAGGAATTTGGCTTCATTGAGGACTGGGGGTCCACCTGGAGTGATGCAAGCCTATACTGGCATGATGGGCTGCATCTGTCCGGGAGGGGAACCAGGATCCTAGGTGATAGGTTTACAGTAAATGCTTCATTGGCAAGCATTTAAACTAGCCAAGGGGGGAGGCACTGGAAAGGAGCAGGGAAATCCTAGCTCCCCCAAATAAAAACGGTAGTAAGTGCAGCAAACACCGACATAGAGGTATCAATAGGGAGAAGGGCAGGGGTAAATGGAGAAAGTGACAAAGGCAAGAAGGACAGGGATGGGGCAAAAGGGAGTAAGGCCATCAGGAAATGGAGGGTAATGAGTACCAGTGCCCATAGCCTGGGCAACAAGCTACCTGAGCTGGTGGCCTTGATGGAAGAGGGATGCCTGGATATCATAGCAGTCACAGAAACATGGTACACAGAGAACCATGACTGGGATGTTAACATACCAGGGTACATAACCTACAGGAGAGACAGGCAGGGCAGAAGAGGGGAAGGAGTAGCTCTCTATGTAAAGGAAGGGATAAAAGCAACTGAACAAAAGAGTAAAGAGGCAGGAGAGGAGGCACTGTGGGTCACCTTGGAGACTGGAAAGGGCACCACAATCTGCACAGGGGTTGTACAGACCCCCCTGTAAGGAAGGAATGGACAGGATATGATAGAAGGCATTCTTGGAATGGTAGAGAGAAGGGAGATACTGTTGATGGGAGACCTGAACTGCAAGATGTTAACTGAGCACATTTGCTGCAGCCACATCCAAGAGCAAGGCCATTCTTGATGTCCTACTGGTGGCAGGCCTCAGACAGCTAGTTTCGGAACCCACTCGTGAGGGAGCAATCTTAGACCTTGTACTCTCAAACGGGGGCAGTGAGAGGATCTCAGATCTAGAAGTGGGTTGCTATCTGGGAACAAGTGACCATCAAACAGTGTGGTTCATGTTAAACTTAGCTACAGAGTCAAGCCATACAAAAGTGAGGGTATTAGACTTTAGTAGGGCTGACTTTGGCAAGATGGGAGAGTGCCTCAGAAAAGCACTAGCAAACAGGCTAGAAGGAGGTGTGGAACAACAATAGGGAATCATCAGAACTGCCATCACAGAGGCAACAAGCCTTTGTGTGAAGCAAATAAACAAATCAAAATGAAAGAAAAACCACTATGGTTCCTCAAAGAGGTGGCTGTGAAAGTCAGGAAGAAAAAGATAGCATTCTGGAAGTATAAGGAAACACAGAAGGAGAAGGACAGAGAGCTGTACCAGTTAAGGCAGAAGGAAGAAGGGAAGGAAGTCAGAATAGCAAAGGCCCAAACTGAAGAAAAGACAGCCAACTCAGTTAAGAAGGGGAATAAAACCTTTTATAGGTACATCAGCAAGTGTAGAAAGACAAAGGGAGGGATAGTGTGGCTGAATAGAATGAAGGGTGGGTGGGCAGAGGGGGACAGTGAAAAAGCAGGGATACTGAATGAATATTTCTACTCAATATTCACAAAAGAGGAGAGGAAGTGCCTAATCCAATTAACAGAAGCACTCTTTGATGGGGGGTCAATCACAGTCCTTTCACAGAAGAAAGGGTTCTGCAAGAACTCCTAAACTGAAGGTGGACAAAGCAATGAGAGCCGGATGGAATTCACCTCAGAATTCTAAAAGAATTAAGGAGGAACTAGTGAAACCACTGACACTCTTTTTAATAAATCATGGGAGGATGGTGTGGTACCCAAGGACTGGAGGAAGGTGGATGTGATTCCCCTTCACAAAAGTTGGACCAAGACAGAGGCAGGAAACTACAGACCTGTCAGTCTGACCTCTGTGGTAGGGAAAGTGATGGAGTCACTTCTGAAGGAAAGAATTGTTGAGTACCTAGAGGCCAGTGGGGCACAGGACCCAAGGCAGCATGGGTTCACAGCAGGAAGGTCATGTCAGATGAATCTAATAGATTTCTTTGACTGGGTGACCAAAGTAGTAGACCAGGGAGCGGCTGTGGACAATGGCCTACCTAAACTTTAGCAAGGCATTTGACACAGTCCCACATAAAAGATTAATAGTCAAATTAACCAGCCTGGGAGTGGGTCCCAGGGTGGTAGCCTGGGTAAAACATTGGCTGCACAACAGGACACAGAATGTAATTGTAAATAGAGTCCACTCTGAAGAAAGGGGTTACTAGTGGGGTACCGCAGGGTTCAGTATTGGGTCCAGTCCTTTTTAATGTCTTCATCAGTGGCATTGCAGAGGGACTGGAAGGAAAAGTATGCCTTTTTGCAGATGACACAAAGATCTGCAACAGGGTTGATACACAAGGAGGCATGGAAAGGATGAGAAGGGACTTGGCAAGGTTGTAGAAATGGTCAGAAGTATGGCAGCTAGGATTCAATGCAAAGAAGTGCAAAATAATGCACCTGGGAAACAAGAACCCAGGGGAAGAATGCACAATGGGTGGGGAGGTAGTAACAAAACAAAAAAGGAAAGGGACCTGGGGGTAGTCATATCAGATGACCTTAAGGTTAGCAAGCAATGTGAGAAGGCAGTAGGGAGGGCTGGAGGTACTGTATACTGGGATGTATAGGGAGAGGCATCAGCAGCAGAAAACAGGAAGTTATCCCTCTGTACAGACAGTTGGTGAGACCCCATCTGGAGTAGTGTGTCCAGTTCTGGAGACCCCATCTCCACAAGGACATAGACAGGATAGAGGCAGTCCAGAGGAGGGCAACTTAAATGGTGCAGGTCTGCAAGAGAAGCCGTATGAGGAGAGACTAAAGGAGCTTAATATGTATACCTTTGAGGAAAGAAGGAGAGGGGACATGATAGAAACGTTTAAGTACCTCAGTGGAATCAACAAAGTCCAAGACGGTATCTTTCAGAAAAGAGACATGCAAAACAAGGGACACAATTTAAAGATAGAGGGGGCGTTCAGGGGCAATATGAGGAAGTATTGTTTCACAGAGAGGGTAGTGGATACATGGAACAGCCTTCCTGAGGAGGTTGTAGGGTCTAAAACTGTGGGAGAATTCAAGAATGCATGGGACAGACATAAGACAATTCTTGTGGGGGGTAGGAAGAAATAGGCTATTGGTTAACTAGGATCTGCAGCCTATCCTGTAGGTAAGGAAATGGCTTTGGGGTGTGCGTTGGGGTCATCGGCCCTAACTCTCACCCCATCACATGTTTAATGAAGCAGAGGTATAGGATAATGGGGTGTGTAAGATGCGTTGTTTAAAGATACGAACGAGACCGGGTCCGGTGACGGAAGAAATTTTATTTTTACCTACATACAATGGTAATGCTAGACACAGATCATTTCTTCAGTGTGACAATGGAATGCACAAGCTTATATACTGATTATTTAGGCATGTTTTTTTTCCTGGAACAGGTAATTATTAGCTTACTGACACAAATGGCCATAGGTGTGGCAAGCATTCTTTGGGAAGTGACTAGGAGAGACCAAGCCCAATTATGGTCTGACTGGAGTCAGCAATGTTTTTTTAGTCTGTCCTCCATTACGTGCTATCTCTGCCTGCCCAGATAAGAGGACATGGCTTTATGTTTGCTTATGTGCTTGCTTTGTTCCTTCTTCTTATGACTCACCCAAACCACAGCTCAAGGCTACATCTAGTCTTACGTTATAATATTACAAGGGTGCCAACAAAGGTTATATAGGGATAGGGCAATATGGGGACAGACTCCTCTACCCCCCATTACAGGGTGAGAGTTAGGACGGACTACCCAACGTGCACCCCAAAGCCATTTTGGAGGTTGGGTTGAGAGGGCCAAGGGGGGCTTTCAACCCTAACACCGAATTTCCTTGCTTTTGTCGCTGTGGAACAACCCTAACTGATGCATTAAACAGAGTTTCTTGCCTCTAATTTACCATCTTTTTGAGAATGAGGACGATAAATAGTGAACGTAATGCAGTGGCAGGAGCGCGGGGCCCAAACGTGATGTGTTGTGACATAATAACAGGAACATCAATGCAAACGCAAGCGGCAACAGTTACGTACATGGTAACGCAAATGTAAATGGTAAAGGAAACGTTAATAAAAACGCAAGCACAAAGAAACGCAGAAGCGAACAGCGATGCAAAGAGACACGCAAGTGCAACTGGTTATGCGCACAGTGATAGCACTGGTATTTTAACTGCAAATGTTAATTGTTACAGCAAAAAGAACACCAAAGGGAAGCGAAACAGGCAAATGCAAGTGCACACATAAATGCAAACCGTTACACACATAGGCACGGTACCGCAATCGTAAATGCAAATGGTAAACTTAACATGAAGAGTAACGCCAAAGCAAAGAGAAATGGAAATAGCAACAGAAATGCATACGGAAACGCAAACTGTAACGCACATGGTCACGTTACCACAATTGTACATGCACATGTTAACAGTAACAGCAACAATAATGCCAAAGGAAACAGATATGGAAACGCAAATGAAAGCACAGACAGAAATGCAAAGCGTAATTTGCACAGGCACGGTACCACAATTGGAAATGCAACTGGTAACGTTAACATGAACAATAATGGCAATGGAAACAGAAACTGAAACGGGAATGCAAGCACATACGAAACACAAACTGTAATGCACACGGTCACGTTATCGCAATTCTAAATGTAAATGGTAACGGTAACAGCAACAGTAACGCCAAGGAATTAGAAACACAAAAGGTAATGCAAGCGCCTATGAAAACACAGACCATGATGTGTGTAGTCACAGTATGCCATTTGAAAGTGCAAATGGTAAGGTTGAGCAGAAATAATGGCAAACTAAACAGAAACAAGAACAGAAATGCAAGTGAGTATGCAAACAAGAATGCAAAGGGTAACGCACACGGTGGCGTACATGGGAACGGCAATGCAAACGTGTATGGAAACACAAGTGCTAACAGTAACTGTAACAGTAGCAGAAGCACACACCCTGGTTTTGCCCAAAAGCTGCAGAGAGAAACACAGGGGCCTGGATATTCAAACTGCGCCATTCTGAGGCGCAAGCCCTTGCGCTGCTCAAAATAGTTGCGCTGGGGTGTGGCCGGGGTGATATTCAAAGGAGTTGCGCTATTGCGCAACTCCTTTGAATATCACTCCCCAGCCACAGCACTTGCTCATGGCGCAGTGGAACTTGCGCCACCGCAAGTTGCCAGAGATGAGCATTAAACTTGCGGTGGCACAAGTACCATTGCGCCATGCTCAAATTTCCGATATTCAAAAGGTGACATGCAAATGGGGCCATAATTTATGCAAGCTGCAGGGGGGGCCATTTGCATCTATTTATGGCCCCATTTGCATGCCATTTGCATGTAGGTGCGCCAATCCCTTAGGACTTGCTCCTGGCCACCCTGCCAGGCAGCAGCCATCGGGGAACGATGCACAATGCAGCCTGATCGCGGGCAGTACAGGTACATGAGCCCCCCCCACACATCTCCCACAGCCCGATCGCGGGCAGTACAGGTACATGAACTCCCCACACATCTCCCACAGCCCGATCACGGGCATAACGTATGAACCTCCAGTGGCCCGATCGCGGGCAGAAATGTAACCCCAACCCGAATATCTCCCTGGTGGTCCAGTGGACCGTGAAAGCCCAATCACGGGCAGAATGTAACCCCTAACCCGAATATCTCCCTGGTGGTCCAGTGGACCGTAAAGCCCGATCGCGGGCAGAATGTCACATCACAACCCCCAAAATCTCCCTGGTGTTCAGTGCCCCCACCCACCCACGGCTTCTCCACCCTCTCCCCTGCAGCTGGCGGGCGACAGGCATCCCACCCGCTTCGTCGCTTCGCTGCCTCGGCTGACTGATCAGCCTGGCTGCACGCCCATTGGTGCAGAGCTGCTACTATCGTGGAGCGTAGCTCATATCAGACATGACAGTCCAGATTTGTGAATGATGTTCATTCACAAATCTGGATCGTCATACGGTCATGGCTGCATGCCCATTGCTGTAGTTTCGCACCATCGGCGGCAGCCCACCGACAGCCACCGGGCGGGCGCGGGGCGGCAGGTCGGTGGATGCTGTCGCCTACCGCCGCGGGGAGCGGGTGGAGGCTTCGTGGGTGGGGACATAGACACCAGGGAGATTTTGGGGGTTGTGATGACATTCTGCCCGCTGATCGGGCTTTACGATCCACTGACCACCACAGAGATATTCGTTGGGGGTTAGCGATTCTGCCCGCGACACAATGGGGTTCATACATTCTGCCCGTGGATCGGGCTGTGGGGATATGCGTGTAGGGGTGTGCGCGTACCTGACTGCTCCGCATCGGACTTCAGGGATATGTGAGGGGGTGTGTCGTCGTACTGGACCGCTCCGCAATCGGGCTGTGGAGATGCGGGTGGGGAGGGTTCGGTTACACCTTTGCCCGCGATTGTGCTGGTGGTGGCAATGGACGTAGCTGGGGCCAGCCAGGGTGGCAGCTGCTGTGTTGCGCCTGCAATGCAGCAGCTCACCTGTGGGTGGCCTCAACTAAGCCTTTTGGCTCAGGTTGTGCAGATGCAGGTTGGGGTGCGATGCACAACTCTGCACAACTCGACTGAATATCGGGTTGCGCAGGTTATGCATGGATCCTCCCCCTCCTGTTGAGCATGCATTCATTTGCATTGCTCTCTTGCGCAACCTGTTGCCAGTGGCGTAACTGCCTCCTGCTGAATATCGCAGAATGGCGCATTTTGGACTTGCGCATGCACAACCCTGTTGCGCATGGCGCAACCCTTTTGAATATCCAGGCCCGTGACTACAAAGAATGTATGCATAATAATGGGCATCAGAGCAGAAAATGAGCTGTTGGAATACTAAAGTGTTCACATCTCAGTAACCATATGACGTAGAAAAAAAAATTCACATGATTCATGATTTTCCTGACTACATTTTTACACATTGTAACAACGAAAATTATGTATCTCGCACCGTTTTCGAGATACGAGCCCCGAAATGTGCGGCGGACGCCACCATGTTAGTCTATGGGGAAAAGACATCAACTTTGGAGTACCGTAACTGGGCATCTGTGCAATATTTTTCCCCAAACCATGAAAGGGCACATCTGTGAGATGTTGGCTGCGTTCCCTCCAAATTTCAGCCCAAAAGAGCAAACCGTTCTCTTGCAGCAGTGTGGCAAAGAATTCCTGTTATTTTGGCCAGAGTCTGAAAAAGTGGTTCACACTTTGGAAAGCTGTAATTTCTATGAAGTGTCACCAAGTGTTAATACTACCATTTGGTTACTTACTTTTCCAGAAACTTGAAAACATTTTGGGTGTTTAACCCCAACATAAAGACATTGCTAGCATCCTCAGGGTCCAACTAGGTGAACACAGAAAGAATTGTGTTCCTAGAGGGTCCCAAATTTAAATGCCAAGCATTTTTCTGATCACCAACTGAAAATAAAATGTCAGATTTATATACTAATGCTAGGGCCATTTATGACAACAAAAGTGCATTTGGTGACAGTGTTGAATCCTTGTTAACTTTTTCCCATTGACTTATAATGGGAACTTGTTTTTTGAATAACTTTTGATTCGTTCAATATTTTTTCATGAAATCTTCAAAAGGCACACTGGGGACCCTGGCCGCATGTTCCCTGAAGTTTTTGGACTGGTCGTGCAAACCATGCAACCTGTAGGTGAGAGCAAAGAAATCACAAAAAAGCGTAATTGCACATTTTGTTGTCGCTTAATAACTCCACAACTGTATACCCGACCAATACAAAACTTGGCAGATCCTAAGATCTATGACGCCCAATCATGCACACAAAATTTCAGGCAAATCCATTGAATGGTGGCAAAGTTATTAAGGTGCAGAATTTGACCCTTTAACCTTAAAAGTGCTACTCAACCCTAACTATGGTAGCACAGTAGTGCTATTATAATGTATATATATATATATATATATATATATATAAATATATATATGTAAGCAATAATACCCAACAGGGTGGCGACATTGTGCTATACGGACTGCCCAGGGGCGTAATAATGAGGCCTGGCCTTGGGCGGGGCCTTATAGCTCCTGAAGGTATATATATATATATATATATATATATAAACATAGACTATGACGGCAGATAAGGACCACTTGGCCCACCCAGTCTGCCCATTTCCCTACCTACTGGATAAGCTGCAGATTCTAGTTAACCAACAGCCTGTTTCCTGCAACTCCCCATTATAATTGCCTTATGTCTGTCCCATGCATGGTTGAATTCCTCCACTGTTTTAGACTCCACAACCTCTCCAGGAAGGCGGTTCCATGTGTCTACCACTCTCTCTCCGTGAAAAAGAATTTCCTCACATTACCCCTGAGCCGTCCCCCCTCTAACTTTAAATTGTGCCCCCTTGTTCTTACATATCTCTTTTTCTGAAAGATGCTACCCTCCTGGACCTTGTTGATTCCCTTGACTTCTCACATTGCATACCCACCTTTAGGTCATCGGATATGACTACACCCAGATCCCTTTTCATTATTATTGTTGTTAGTACCTCCCCTGCTATTGTGTACTCTTCTCCTGGGTTTTTGTTTCTCAGATGCATTACTTTGCACTTCTTTGCATTGAATCTAAGTTGCCATATGTCTGACCATTCCTCACAATACATACATATAGTGGCACAGTAGTGCCGCTATAGTTAGGGTTGCGTAACCATTTCTATGTTAAACCTCAAATTGTGCACTTTAATAACTTTGCAACTGTTTGTCTGATTTGCCTGACATTTGGAATGAAGGAAGATTTTTAATAGGTCTCCAGATCTGGAAATTTTGTTGTTGATTGGATGTACAGTTGTGTAATCATAGTACGCTGAAAAACGTGAAAAATTCCCAACATTCTGTTTTCTTTAGATGGCCACTTTGTACTGAAGACTGCATCTGAGTGGGTTTAAATTGGATGGGCTACATGAGCCCTAGGTCACAGATGTGCCTTTTGTACATTCCCTGTAAAAATCTTGTTCCATGCAAAAGTTAGAGTGTTTGTAGTGCCCCATTATATCCTATGGGAAAATTTATATGTGCAGCTCTAAAATTGTCGCGATAGTATTTTTTAGTATCGAGCTTGGTAAAAATAGCGTTGTGCTGCTGCCATCTTTTTTTTTTTAGTTGTTTAACCGGGCATAGCACACTAAGCTGGAAGCTTTTTTACAGGAGAGATCTGGGAGCACAAGGAGGTTAAGTGACTTGCTCAGGGTCACACAGTATGCAAGTGGAAGCTGCGGGATTCAAACCCGGGACTGGTGTGCTGGATGTCATCAGATTTGCAGCTCAGAGACTTAGACCACTGCGCTATACTGCCTCCTGTTTTCAGTTAGTGAGAGAGGAATATATAACTCAAAAATACTGCACTTTTTGACACACCAATCATTGGGTTTACTTGTTCGGAGCCCGGGAACAGGAATCTGGCATTAGGTTTACACCAGCTAGTCTGGAAATGTGGTTTTCAAATTTTTCCACCATTTTGGCATTATTTGATCACAAACTGCCACGGCAATATGCATGACCATAAAAAATACAACTGTGACACTATTTTTTTACGTTCGCAATTGTATTCCCATTATAAAGATAGGAGTGTCATTATCATATTTAAAATGACCATGGTAACACTGCACAACCACATTTTCTGAAATGCTGTTTTCTTTGTCACTTCATTGTGGCAAGCTGGATTGTGATATTGGCCTGAAAGTTTCAGGGTGGCAAGCCCTAGTGTTGCAGATGTGCTTTTCAGTGGGTTGGTTCCAACAAGTTCACCACATCCCTAGTTATAGCATTCTGAAATTATGGATTTTCCTATAGGATAACATTCTGGGAGTAGTTTTCTTTGTCATTTCATTGTGGCTATGTGCATTGTGCTATTGACCTGAAATTTTCAGGGTGCAAAGTCCTACCCCTACATGTGTGCCTTTTGGTGGTTTGGTAACAAATCATTGAACATGGCCATACTTACCACATTGTGAAGTTTGGAGATTTTCACATAGGATAACATTGTGTCACTGGTTTCTCTTTGTCGCCTTGTTGCCGCAACATGCATTGTGGTATTACCCTGAACGTTTCAGCTTTTCAGGGTGAAAAGCCCTATTCTAACAGGTGTGCCTTTTGGTGGGTTGCTGTGAAAACATTCAGCAGGGCCAGAGCTACAGCATTCCAAAGTTCCAAATTTTCCCCATAGGATAACATTGCAACTCCCATGATGCCTTTCGTGGCCCATATCTTGAAAACGATTCCAGATACAGACTTTTAATCAGAAAATTTCTGGTACAGAACTAGGTTAGAAAGCTTTGAAACTCCTGAGATTTGAATTTTTTCTAGCATGTGTGGTTCCTGAGATATTTGCAAATTGCTGTCCAAATTGGTGATTTTCATGTGCATGGGCCACTATTATGCCCTCAGATCTAGCAATCACATTGTGTTTCAGTGCACGTATCTCAGAAACAATGCAAGATATGGGTTTGGTCATTGATGGCCATGAGACGAGCACACTGCCTGTCCTGATTACAATGACACTTGAATTTTTTTTCTACCTCCTATGTTTCCCGAGATATGGGCAAATTATTGTTGCTAAGCCTCCTTGCTTATAGGGCTGCTGTATGGCTTTCACTTTCACTCCTTTTGTACCTTTGTCCTTGATAAACCTGCAGTACAGTATGCATACTCATCATTGTACTTTGTATTCTTTCCTCCCCCCCCCTTCTTGCTGTCAAGCACCACTGTGTTTCTTTTATTTCCAAATTTTGGTTTGGCTCGCTCCCCTCAAATCTTGCCTCACTCCTCTCCTTTTTCTCTTCATCCTCTTGCACCTTTCACAATGCTTACAATCTTACTTACTTACTAACTAACTACTAGCCAGCAGATACAGGCCACATGGTCTATCAAGTCTGTTTGAGTGTGCAGCTAGCACTACACTTTGCAGCTGCCCCTCCCCCTCACAATTACTCCCCACACAGTTGAATGCCAAGTGAGACTGAAACAGATTAAGCTGTTTGTGGTATTTCCAGTGAATGGTGGAAATTTGGCCAGGACACTGGGGGAAATTCCCCAACTCTTCTGACAGTAGGAGGGAGCCACCATGGAGGAGGAAGAGATGGCTGGTCAGTCTGCTGGTGTACATGGAGGTGAGCAGGTCTCCCTACCTCCAGGTCCAGCCTTGGAGACCAAAGTAATATTGCCTATCTGTATGGAAACCGAAGAAACTACAAGAGAATTGAATTTACCTTCATTTTGTGATACTGCTGGTTTGTTTGGGCCTGACTCTGCTTGGGTGGATAAAATTTTGGAACAAAATAAAATGTTGTTTCAGCCGGGAGCACCGGTGACGATACCTGTGGCTGAACTAAGTGAAAGTATTCCTGAAGACTTGCTACAAGACGCTGCTCACCTTATTCAAGAAGAACTATTACAGGCAACAAAGGTAAAACCTTCATTGGGAGGATTGATGAGCAAGCAGGTTGATGTTGGTACTTCAAAGCCTAACACTTTGACGGAACGGCCCTTTGATGTGGGGAACTTGTCAACCAGTCTGCCGGAAACTATTATGGACTCAGGAGATGGTCAGACAGAAGGAGCGTTATTGTGAGTGATTCTCTAGGGCTTAATTCTGACAATGTGGAAACTTGTGCTCCGACTTTCACTTTACGGAAAGATAGAACTGAGTCTGTGACACCACAAGTTGTTCGAAAACGTTCAGCCCCCTCCTTAGACCGCTCGCTGCTCAATGTGGGGTGGAAGCGTGGTGAAGATGGGGTGTGGATTCCAGACCCAGCCCATAGCCCTATTCCAGGACAAAATGAGTTACCAGGGGAATCTGAAGTCCGATTGAATGAGGCAGGCCCCTTGCTTCCACAGGTAACTGTGTGTGGGCTTCAAACACAGCATGAAACATGACAGGAATTATCCCTGTTGAATTTTGACTGTACAGAAGTGCAACATATTGACTGGGGAGAATCTGAAGTTCCTTCCCCGAAACAAGTATTGCCTCCTTCTAGACCTTGCTTACAGTCAAAAAAAGTTTGGGAGTCGTTCCAACGACAAGACCCTTTTTCTGGTGCACCCCCCTCCTTTACAAAGACGAAACGCAGTACATTTGGAATATCAAGGGGGTTTAACTCTAGCACCAGATCACCTCTATGTGGGGAAAACACTGTTAAAAGACTCAATGTTTTTTTTTTTCAAATGAAATACATGCGCTTATACATGTGTCTGGTTCTATGTCCTTTGATATAAGTTCTGTTACTCCACAACAGCTGGATCGTTTTTGGGCAAAATTTGACAACTTTCAATATACAGAATTGTGGATGCCTTTTAAGGCACTGCCATTAACTAAGCCTTCTATCAAAAAAGTGACAGTTATTTTCCGTAATGAATCAGTATCTGTGCATGATATTGTATATTGGTTGCAAAAAAAATGTGAAGTTCTTGGGGCTCCTGTACCTATTTTTGAAACATAGAAACATAGAAGTAGACGGCAGATAAGGACCGCAAGACCCATCCAGTCTGCCCATTTCTTTTTCTACCTTATAAATGTGCCATCGGCCTTTGCTCTGTCAATGGCTCATCTATTCATACTCATCTGTATTGCTCCCTTATGCCTATCCCATGCCTGTTTGAAGCCCTGAGCTGTATTTATAGCCACCACTTCTTGTGGTAAGCCACTCCATGCATCCACCACCCTTTCTGCGAAAAAGAATTTCCTCACATTCCCCCTTAATCGGCCCCCCTCTAATCTCATGCTGTGTCCTCTTGTCCTGCTATTTTTCTTATATTTAAACATGTTAGACTCTTTCACTTTGTTAATGCCCTTAAGGTGTTTGAATGCCTCGATCATATCACCTCTCTCCCTCCTTTGCTCAAGGGTATACATATTGAGCTCTGTTAATCTGTTCTCATATGTCTTCTGATGCAGTTCCTGCACCATTTTGGTTGCCCTTCTCTGGACTGCCTCAATTTGGTTAATGTCCTTGTGAGGTGTGGCCTCCAATACTGCATGCAGTACTCCAGATGTGGCCTAACCAGTGTCTTGTAAAGAGGATTATTACCTCCTCTTACGACTTGTGATACCCCTACTAATACACCCTAACACCCCTAGCCTTACCTACTGCTTTAGAGGTCTGCTTGATGATTTCAGGTCATCAGTGATGATGATGCCCAAGTCTCTCTCTTCCTTTGTGACTGCTAGCAACTCCCCTCCCAGCCTATAGGTGGCTTCAGGGTTTCTCTTCTCTATGTACATGATTTTGCACTTCTTTGCATTAAATCCCAGTTGCCACTCTTCTGACCATTTTGCTAGTTTATTCAGATCTCTTCTCATTCTGCCCACCCCATCTGGATCATCTACTCTGTTGCAGATCTTGGTGTCATCTGCAAATAGGCAAACCTTACCTTCTAGTCCATCTGTGAGGTCACTAATGAAGATGTTGAAGAGGACTGGCCCCAGGACTGATCCCTGAGGTACCCCACTTGTGACTTGCATCTCTTCTGACTGTGTACCATTTACCACCACTCTCTGTTTTCTGCCTATCAACCAGTTTGCCACCCAGTTGACCAACTTCTGACCCATCACGAGCCTACCCAGCTTATTTATTAATCTTCTATGTGGAACAGTGTCAACAACTTTGCTGAAGTCAAGGTAGGTGACATCAGCTGCTCCCCGTTAGTCCACCACTCTGGTTACCCAGTCAAAGAAATCTATGAGATTAGTTTGACAGTACCTTCCTTTTGTAAACCCATGCTGTCTTGGATCCTGTGCCCCTATGGATTCCAGGTGTTGCACTATCCTTTCCTTAAGGAGTGCCTCCATAATCTTGCCCACTACTGAGGTAAGACTGACTGGTCTGTAGTTCCCCGCCTTCTCCCTGCTACCACTCTTGTGGAGCGGGATCACATGAGCCCTTCTCCAGTCTTCTGGGACCTCTCCTGTGCTCAGAGACTCACTAAACAGTTCTGCTAATGGCTCTCCTAGTTCCACCTTTAGCTCCTTAAGTGATGATGAGTGTATTTGGAATGGAGGGTGGATATTTAGGGTTTGCTTATGTAACAATCAAATGGGGCCTGTACACCTTCCCAATAGCATTTTCTTAGGTACAGAATGAGGACACTGTTTTTATCAGGGACAGCCGAGAGCCTGTTTCAAGTGTGGGGCCCTTACGCATTTAGGGTCCACTTGTGATAGATTGCACTGCAATCTCTGTCTAGACTTTGGACATCAAAGTTCCACATGTCATGCTGAGTTGAGATGTAATTTATGCTATGATTCGGGGCATTCATACAAATCTTGTACTTGGGCAATGCACAACCGCATGGATAGGACTAGTCAGGATTTTATTTTACAGGAGGCGCAAAAGAAAGAAATATTAAAAAAAAGAGCTAGGCAGAAGGACCCCCCCCGGCAGAATCAAGACCCAGTCTACCATGGCATCCCCCCTCCTCCATCTTCTCAGTCAGAAGAGATTGTGGACATTTTGCCAAGTCCTGCAACTGAACCAATAATGGAAAAGGGTGGAGGTGATGTTGTATTGGGTCAGTCTCTTCTACAGGTACAGGAGGTTCCTCCCTTTGCAATACCACCTCCTCGAGGAAAAAGTGTTGCAAAGAAAAGAGGTTTGAAACAAACGCAACCTCGCTCTAAGATAGCCAAAGGCTCTTCTGGGATGAATAGTGCTATTGTGTTGACTAATAAATATGAGATTTTGAACTCTACTGCTTTTGATTTGGAACAAGGAGGTGATTTGGAAGCCTCCTCCTTGGGCCCCCCTTCTTCTAATTCTGATGAGGACGCCCCAGAGCACATTTCACAAATTAGTGCAGATCCTAGATGTAGAACTCGGGTGCGTAAGAGTTCCAGAGTTAAGAAACCACCTTGAGCTTAAATACTGACTATGTTATTTCCATCCCTGCCAAAGTTGAAAATTTTAATTATTAATGTTAATACTATCAGGAATCCTAAGAGACGGTTGGTAGCATTCACAAAATTAAAAAGATATGGATTGTGATGTTTGTTTGCTACAAGACACAAGGTTAAATACAATTTATTTAACTAATATAGTGAAAAAGTTATGGTGTAGGGGCCCATCCTTTTTTTCTTATGGTACTGATTTGTGTGAGGGTGTAGGTGTACTTTTCAGGGGAGATGCTTTTCGTATCTCCCTATTGATAGAGGTTCTATTGGAGAGGGCCTTAATAATTGACTTTACATATGAGGGCCTATCCTGGAGATTAATAAACATCTATGGGCCTTTAACTAAGAAAGGTAGGACGGAAAAAAACATACTTATTTACCACTTAGTTGGTAATTTGGGGTGGCTATTTTAATTGCGTTCTGCATGTCCAAGATAGAGGGGCTAAAACTACAAAGGTGTTTAGTGATACTAATTATCTTGTGAAACTAGGTCAGGGACCCGGTTACCTGAAAGATCTTCTGATTCCCTATCGCCCCCTCTGCCCCCTCCGCTCCGCCAATGAGGGATTGCTAGAGATTCCCAGGGTTCGTTTGAAGTTATCAGGATCTCGTGCTTTTGCTTACTCAGCTCCTACCCTGTGGAATTCTCTACCTCATTGGCTGAGAGAATGCCCGACCGTCAATAGTTTTAAAACTGCTTTAAAAACTTATCTTTTTAACTTGGCTTTCTCTTTATAGTTTATTTGTTTATTGTTGATCTTGATTTTATTGTCATGTACAGCGCCTTGATTTTGAAAGGCGCTTTATAAATAAACATGAATTGAATTGAATTGAATCGAATTGAAACTGATAGCTCAAAGTCAGCTATGTGATTCCTACAGGGTGGTTCATCCACAAGGAGGGCAGACATATTTTCGTGGAGCTCTGTCCACGAGAATAGATTTTCTCTTCATTAAAAACTGTGTTGGTGTAGAAACAGCTTCGGTGTACCCAGTGGAATTTTCAGATCATGCCATGTTAGTAATTACCTTGGGGACTGTTAATGGGCCTCAGTATGGGAAGGGATACTGGAATTTGAATACATCACTTCTGTTAGATCAACATTTACAATTTAAAATTTGGGAGTATTTAAGAGCACGTATGACAGTGGCGGGGTTGATGCCCAATAGAAGTAGTTGGTGGGAACAGACTAAAACAGGATTAAGAAGCATAGTTCAAAAACTTTCGGTTACACGAAGTCAGGGGCAGTATAGAGAATATTTTAAACTGTGCATGCAGCTGAATAAAATTTACTCAACTGTAAATTTATTACACATCCCCTTATCTGAACAAGCCCTTAATATTAAAAAAAATGTTTTTATTACAATATGACAGTGCTAAATCCCTGCAATTTGTACACAAAATCTGTACTCCAGATAAGACAGGATTGGGTGATCCCTTTCAGCATAGTACCCAAAGGGCAAATGCGCGATTTATGGTGGCTGTCCTTTCAGATCAGGGAGTGATTGTCTCAGATGGTCCTGGTATTTTAAGTGTAGTGACACAATATTTGGATTCAATCTATGCTCCAAAGTTTTTGAGCTTAGAACAGACTGAGAGTTTGCTCATGTCCATTACGGTACCTACACTGATGGTGGAACAGGTTTCTCCATTGATAGAGCCTGTCACGGCCCATGAGATAGATCTCATAATGATGAATCTTGAAAAAAAAATATGTCTCCTGGTATGGATGAGTTACCTACTGAATTTTATCAGACATTTAAAGAAGAAATGATCCGGATATTGGTTGTAGTATTTAATTGGGTATTGTCAATGATGCAAGTGGATTTTCATTTTTGTATTGCAGTTCAAATTTTGGTATATAAAAAGGGTGAGAGAATGTGTTTGGATAATTGGCGCTCTTTAAGTTTACTGATTACGGATTACAAAATTTTAATGAAGCTTTTACATTCTCATTTGTTGCAATTAACACCATGGCCCAGATATTCAAACTGCGCTCAAAACTAGCGCAACAGCAGGAGCAAGCGCAAACCAGTTGCGCAAATGTGCAACAGGTGCGATATTCAAACATGGAGCAGAACAAATTGCGCAAGCAACCAACGTCTGAATATCGCACATACTGCATGCGGCGCAACCAGGAAGGGAGAAAGCTGAGCTGAAATGTTGCGCTATGGCACAACCAAGGAAGCTCAGCTGAGCATTCCAGGCTGCCATAGCACAAGCACAGCCCCCCCACAGCAATGGAACTGCACACAGGAGGCAGGCTGGGGCCCACCGCCAGCCATGCCACACATGGGCACAGGAACACACAGAACCCACACCACACCTGCACCCCAAGCACGCATTACTGGGGTGGGACGGATGATCCACATGCCCATGGGACAAGCCAACAAAGCATAGCAGAGCCCTGACACCCCAGCACAACCACTGGCAGATGGAGAGTGCCACCACAGGGGTTGACAACCACAGTGCACATCAGCCCCCGTATGCACAGCACACCTGCACTGTGACCCCAAGACACCACCCATGTGCAGTGACTGGCACTGCAGGAAACCATGCAGTCCCCCAGCACATGTCAGCCCCTGCGGCAACAGAGAGCCTACAAGCCAGACACACCTCTGTGCACCTAGCAGTGGGTGGCAGCAGACAGCAAGACCAACAGAAAGTCATTGCCATGCTGGAGATACCTCCCCATGCACACACACACACACACACACACACACACACACACACACACACACAACATACCCAGGACCATACCACCCCAGATGGCATGTACACTACTGCAACTGAACAACCATAGCCAGCTGCAAAACAGAGACCAACACAGTATTCATATCAAAATATAAGTGTATTATCAAAATGTGTAAAACAATCAACTATAATTATTTACAGAGAGTCGGGTACAAAGTAGGGGTGGGCAAGGGGATGAGGATGAACAACTTGGAGAGGGAGGCAGAATTGGTAGGGATGGGTGAAGTGGGAAGGGTAATCTAGCCTAAGGCCCAGCAGGCTGGTCCTCCTCCACCCGGTGCCACTGTTCCTGGTGATGCCTCCTCCGCAGGCCATGTTGCTGGATGTCCCTGAGGATGGCCTGGTTGTCCAGGGACACTTGCCGCAGCCCATGTAGCTCCCGCTGTATCCTCCTGAGAACAGTGAGGCCTAGGAAAATGGGAACACAGTCAATGGCTGTGACTGACCACAACCCTGAACACCACCCAACCTGCAAACCATATAGCCCAATGTCCTGCACCTGTGATGGCATACACCCACCACAGTGAACATGCACATGGCCATCACAAACAGGCGGCACCAGCTATGCGCACCACCGCCCACACACACTGCCCACGTCAATCACAGTACAAACTAGGCTGGCAAGTGATGTGGCAACGTGGTGCGATGCCAGTTACACAGCTATGTGCCCAGTGCATGCCTGGACAACCAATGATGCATACACAGACGTGCTGTGATACTGCACAGTGATGCATGTCACCTGTGTTGTGCCTACATACATGGATACATAGACAGTGTCGGCAGATAAGGGCCTATGGGCCACCCAGTCTGGCCATTTGACCGTGTAAGTTCACTCTGTTTTCCTATAAGTCTGTTGCACCTTACCCCTGATCTCCAGAATTCCTTTATGGCTATCCCGTGCATTCTTAAATCCCGTGACCAAGTCAGCCCCCACCACTTCCTCTGGCAGGGTGTTCCACTTGTCCACCACCCGTTCTGTGAAGAAATTCTTTCTCATGTTTCCTCTGAATCGTCCCCCCTCCAACTTCATCCCATGCCCTCTAGTCCTGGAACATCTTTTACGCTTAAAAATAGTGTTTTCCTGCACTCTGTTCCCCCCTGTAAGATACTTGTATGTCCCCATCATATCCCCATCTCCCTCCTCTCCTCCAGGGAGTACATGTTCAGTTCCTTCAACCTGTCTTCATAGGACTTGTGATGCAATCTATGCACCATCCGTGTTGCCCTCCTCTGAACCTTCTCTACCCAGTCCATGTCCATACGTAGGTATGGTCTCCAGAACTGTACACTGTACTCCAGGTGGGGCCTCACTAGTGTCTTGTATAGTGGAATTATGACCTCCCCTTTCCTGCATGGTTGTGTTGTGCATGGCTGGTGGTCTTGCCCCCCCCCAGCATGCAATAGCATCCATGAAGTAATGATACTCACACTCCTCCAGCAGCTGGCTCTGCTGCTGCTGCTGCTGCTGCTGGGGCACAACACCCCCCGGCACCGGGGCCCTGGCATGGCCCACGTCACAATCGCCCTGCGTCCTCAGATTCCAGCCTGTGGGAGACATATGTTGAGACAAACATCAGTGTGACTCAAAAGCAGAGTGCCCCCTGCCCCAGTGAGAGTGCCTGCCCACACAGCCATAACCATCCATCGCACAGCTGCACACACTGACACAGCCAACCGTGTCCGAGCCGGCACCTATGCACAGCCACCCAAGCACACACACACCCCTACAGAGAATATAGGTGCATAGATGGTACACTCACCTGGCCTAGGCACTACGCCCCACCTGGCATGCGACCGCAGCCACGACAAAAGTTCTGGCTCCCTCCGGCAGAGGTCACTGTACCGGTGCTGGCACTGCTCAGCAGACCGGCCCCATCCAGTGACCTCCACCAGGTCAGTGGCCACTTGCTGCCACAGCTGACTCCTGGCACTGATGAGGGGCGCCTCACCATACAGGCCATCATAGTGTGGCTCAACTAGGGCCACCAGGTTGGCCACTTCAATCTGGCTCCAGGACACCGCCTCCTCCTAGCCATGGCACCAACTTTACAGCAGGCAATATGGCGCCCACTGTGCCGTAACCCCGTGGAGTTGTTGCGCAATGAGCCACCACAGGCTCAATGGCGCTGTTCGAACAGCGCCGTCGCTTCATGGCGCTGTCACCAGACAGCGCAATGAAGACGTACACATGGCATGCGAACAGCGCCAGGGGCAGAGGGCATACACAAGGTCATGGCAATGGCGCAGGCTACGCACTGGCGCCATCGGACGCTAGGCATCCTGTCGCGACTGCCAAGCTGTGCACCAGTGCACAGTGGACTATCGGCGCGGTAGTGCCACAGCGCCATATAGGGCCCAGTGCTGTAGCGCCACTGGCACAATGGTGGCCATGGCCTGAATCGCCTTCGCGCTCAGCAGGTCTGCAGCATGATAGGCGCGTGCGTAAGCTGTCTGGGCATGCGCAGTACGGTGTAGCATGCAGCCACAAACCTGCGCGCCATTGACTCGGCGGACCTTCTGTGTATTCGTGCAAAGCGCACATCACGGATATTCAGCACATATGCAAATCATTTGATCAGCTATTCCAAAGCGCACAGGCGCGATTAGCATGTCATTAAAGTTGCGCCACACCTCATTTGCATGTGTTGCACTATAAAAATGCAACAGTGGGTTGTGCTGGCCAGATTTGGTTACTGCAGGTGAGAGGTTGAGTTACATGCTGTGTGATGCTCAGGACAATGCTCATGGGCAGGGGTGCTGGAGGATGATAAAGGCTGAGGGGCTGAGCATGAAAAGGCACTTAGAAAGGGACAAGGGCACCCTTTCTATCAGTATCTGCCATGCAGAGAGGAAACGTGGGGGGCTTCCACCCCCCGGGCCAGCAGCTATGCTCATGGGGAAATGCTGTCGACTGCACAGTGACAGGTGTCCACTTCCACCCATACAGATCACCATGACTGACCAGAGCCAAGCTGAGGGTGTGGACAGCGGGCGTAGGAGGAGGCCGAACTTCACCACGGCAGAGACGGAGGCCTCCTTCCAGGCCTACCTGGAGGATGAGCCACTATTGAGTGGATGGAGGGGCACCCCTCAGGAAACCAGCAGCGGCATGGGAGGGTAGCTGGGCCGTCCAACCTGCACGGAGCCACCAGCACTCCATGCAGGAATGCAAGAAGATGGGGACTGACCGCAGGAGGCTGAAGGAGAAGGTGGCAGCCTTCAGGGCGCGCGATGCGCAACTGGTGGGGCCCACCAGTGGTGTTGCAGCTGACCCTACAGAGGAGACACTATTCATGGCCATGCAGCTGAGTGCCATTAGCGGGTGTACCAGGCGGAGGATTCCAGACAGGTGGAAGCCCATCACTACATGGTATGACATGGTGGTGGTGTTGGGGGCTGTAGTTCATGCACTCACGTGTACTCTCTTTCTGTTACAGATCCTGTTCATCTTCAGGAGACGGTGGTGGTGGTGGGTCCAGACAGTGATGCAGACCTGCTGGACGTGGAGGAGGGACCATCCACTCCGCCACCAGCCTCGCAGGCACTGCAGCAGCATGCACGCTGGGCCAACAACTCCAGTGTCGTCAGAAGATACGAGTGCAGGGGTGCACAGCCTGTGTCTCAGCAGTCTGGCATGCAGGGTGCCAGCATGCCGCTGCCCTGTCATGATAGCACCTGCACCATTTATGATAGCAGGCCTGCAATGGGCAGTGATAGGTGTGTGTCCCCTGACGGACACATGGCAGGCCAGCACATGCCCCTGGGCCTTCCTGGTTCACACCTGTGTACCAGCATGCTGGCACAGTCCCAGGCTGTGCCTGTCAGCACCGGTGGGGCAGCACTGGTGGCTGTGCAGGTGTCTGGCACTGTTGGCAGCATGGAGGCAGAATGGGTGGACCTGGGGGCTCAGCAGTTGGAGGGGCTGCAGCAGCAGTCACACACCAGGTCTGGGGTACAGTGTCAAGCAGTGGCACATGTCCACACGCCCTTTGATCCGTCCATACCTGGTCCTGGCAGACAGCGCCCACCCTCCAGGGTGCTGTGCACCAGACCCGAATCCACACCCTGGGGTCACGATGCCATTGGGGCACAGTACCCATTGGATCGCATACACCGCCTGCTGCGGGACTCGGGGGCACAGCTGCAGGGTGGGTTGCAAGGTCCGTGTAGGCACTGTCTGTGTCTGTGGGCGGCATAGCAGGGGAGTGTGCTCGTGACCTGAGCCAAGCTGGTCCTTATGCGGACGGATGTGACCGCTGCCATTGACAGGGTTGACCCAGGCAGTGGTCTCTGTCGCGGATGCATTGGCTACACTGTCAGGTGCCCCTGTACCACACACCCCACACAGTGCGCTCTCCACTCCCGTTCCGGGCGTCGTGGCGACACCAGGCCTGTCGATGCGGGTTCTGCAATAAGGCATCCCGAGCACCCCCTGCTGCAAGTTTGTTTGGCAGGATGCAGACCCCTGTCGGTCAAGGTCACGTTCGCGCAGTGGGACCCCTGGTGGTGCACCAGCATCACCTGATGTGGCCCCTGCTCAGCCTGCCAGTGCTGCTGGGCCACGGCGGGGCCACCCACACATCCGTGGTGGCCGTGGGACAGTGCTACCTGACTGAGCTGTATTCCAGTGCAGGCCCTGTCTGGTACTGCCCTGTGTGCAATGTGTGTCATGGTGGGCAGTGCACTGCTGGGTGCTCTGCTCACCACACTGACACACGGACCACCTGCACACTCTCCCAACTGCTGTCCACAGGTGCATGTGCATGATGATGCCTGCATTGCACTGTACACCAAGGTGTGAGTGTCCAGGTCTACTCACATACGTGGACAGTCCAGGTGGTGGGGTGGTCGGTGGTGCTGTGTGTTGGCAATGTCATTTCCGCAGTGCTGTGCTGCTGCCCATGTACGCTGCCTGGTGTGTGTGTGTGTCCATATGAGTGCTCACCTCTCTGATGGTGTGTTGGTATGCCTGGAACCTTCAACTCCTGACCTTCATGCACGGTGTGTTCCCCTGTGTGCCTGTGGTTTTCTTGATGGACAGTGTTGCCTGCACATGTCCCCTTGACTTACCTGTGTTGGGCGTAGTGCTCTTCTGCAATGGTGTCCCGGTGCAGCTGGGCCTGCAAGGTCAGTTGGGGGTCCCCCTCAGTCTGAGGGGGCTGCTCATCACCAACATCACCGGCGCCACTGGCGTCCCCATCGCTGTCCCCCTCTTGGACCTGTGCAGGTTATCCTATGGTTCTGGCCATGTTGTGCAGGATGCAACAGGCCAGGAATATCCCACAGACCTTTGGGGGTTGTACTGTAGGGCTCCGCCGGAGGTGTCCAGGCATCAGAAGCATGCCTTGAGCATCCCAAACACCGGCTCTATGATGTTATGTTGCGTGTGCTCATTAGCATAGCTGCTTTTGGTCGGGGCTTTTGGTGTGAGCAGCCAGGGCCAGAGTGTATCCAATGGTGAGAAGTGAGATCAGTGTCGTTAGGTCCATATTGTTCATATCTCCGTGCGTCACTATACCTGTGGCCATTCCCACCCTGCCCAGAGTTTGTATCTGACATGTGGCACTCACCCACTAGATGACCCGTGGGATGTCCCCACTCTTGAATTGATAGCACAGTGCAGACTGGTGCTATGAAGGCTCATGTGCTCCGCCAGGGTGTGTGGCACAGACGATTGATAATGCACCCAGTGGCATCACACACCACCTGGCAGTGGACACTGGAAAACCCCTTTGTTCGGACATGCCTGGCCGTGCGGGGCCAGGTGGCGGTGAATGGCCGCGTGTGCAGTCCATGGCCCCTAGCATGCCAGGCATACGTATACCCTGTGAAACTCCTGCATGTTTGTTGACGCTTCTGCCGTGTGCTGGAGAAATGGATGTACCTGCAGCATGAGGCAGCAGTGCGCTGAGGAATTGGGTGAGGATGCGTGACGTGGTTGACTGTGTAATGCCTGTGGTGTCCCCTGTCAGCCCTGGAAGGTGCCCGTGGCGAGCAGGCACATGCAGGCTGTCTTCTGGTCTCCACGGACAGAGCGTGACTCGCCATGAGGGTGCCTGATCACATCACTGCACAGCTCGCAGAGCTTGCCTCAGTATTGCCCTGTTCAGGCGGTGTGCCCACAATCTCGACGTCTGTGTACAGCTCAAAGCTGATGCGGGCATGATACCGCCTGTCGGGCATACCACCGACGGGCCCTCCGCCGCCACGCCCCCGCAGCATGGTGTCTCACCCCCCTCATTACAGCTTCCATTTGGAAGCTGGCACTGTCCATCTCCCTGGCTTCTGCCCCCGGCTGCTGTTCCTGTGTTATCCCCGCTGCCCCCACTGCTGCTTCCACTGCACCGGCACCCCCACTGGCCTCTCTGTCCTCCTGGACCCACTGTCCCTCTCTGCCTTCCAGCTCCCGTGTCTCTCTCTCTCTGTCTCTCTCCCCCAGTTTGCGGCCTGTTAGGGTTCTGTGCGCTTCCTTGAGCCTTTTTATTTTGCTCACTTCACGCATTGCGCAAATTCCGGTTGAGCTTCTCTGGCGCATTGCGTAAGTGTTCAATATCGCATTGTGCACTTTTGCGCGTGGACCTACCCTTCGCCGCGCATTTCATTTCTATTGCGCTGTTGCTCAGCATGTTTTTGGTGGCGCAACTGGCCCCTTCTGAATATCGCAGAATGGCGCATTTTTGGAGTTGCACATGGCACAACCCTTTTGAATATCTGGGCCCATATATACTTTCTGGGGCACAAACCTTTACTGTACCAGGGCGTAGTATACAACATAACCTATTATTAATAAGAGAATTAGTTGAACAAGGGAAAGAGGATCTCTTACAAGGGTTTATAATGGCCTTGGACCAGGAAAAGGCCTTCGATCGTGTCCCACATTCCTATATTTCCCTGGTTTTACAGTCTTATGGGCTACCTGAGCAATTTGTTAAGTGGATATCTACTTTATATTCTTCAGCAAAAGCTCTCCTTTGGTAAATGGGCATCTGGGGAAATATGTTACAATTTCTAGAGGGAAACAGGATGTCCCTTAAGTCCCCTACTATATGTTGAGTGTTTAGATCCATTGTTGAGACTAATTCAACAGGATGCTCAGGTGGTGGAACTTAGACAATTGGGGTGTTCGAGTGCAAGTAACTGCTTATGCAGATGACATCTGTGTTATAGGTGCGGATGTAAGAGTCAGGATTGAGAGTTTTAACTATTTTGGAAGAATTCGCTGATACCACAGGTTCACGACTCAATAAACTTAAAAGTACAATCTATCCTTTAGGAAGGTTCCCTCAGGGGTCTGCGATGTGGCATGGTATCACTGTTTCACACAAGCCATTTCATTATTTGGGTGTGCGGTATGGAAAGGAGGACAACTGTATATTTAATTGGTCAAGGAAACTGGAAGAAGCAGAGGGAAAGGTTAACGTATGGAAAAGTTGGAATTTGGTAAAAAAAAAGAAAGTTATGGTTATTAAAACGTATTTAATACCAATATTCTTATTTCTTAGTGCAGTATATCCATTACCAAGCCAATTTGAATCTCGTTTGTTGGGGGTGGTTTTCCAAATTATATGGGGATGCCTTTTAAATCTGATAAAGAGGGAAGTTTTGTATTTACCTATAGATAAAGGAGGTTTAAATCTGATTAATCCTATTCTCTTTTTGCTTAACATTTTTCTTCATCATAATCTGTTGGACATGTCAAAACCGCAATCAGCCTTGTGGCTCCCTTTTGCGGAACATTGGTTGGGGCCTGTTTATTCAAAATGGAAGGAGCAGAAGATATTGCATGCACAGTTTAAAACCCCTTGTGTTTTTTTCAGACCTGTTTTGAGGAATTTAAAAAAATGGAAAGTGTCATTTGAGGTTAACATCAATATCCACTAAATTGCTATATAAAGCTATACAACAAGGGATTCCAGAGTTACTAGTAGAGTTTCCTAATACTGAGCCTCAATACAAGTCTTATGTCATAGATGTCTTAAGGGATCCCAGAATAGCACCTCAAGTGTGGGATGTTACATGGTTGTGTGCTCATGGGAAACTCAATGTGAAGGGTAATGCAAAACATAAAAATGGACAGAACGTTTCTGTCTGGGCAGGGTGTGTTGAGATGTTGGAAACTATGCAGCATTTTTACTTTTTGTGTCCTTTGTACAAACTGTACGGAAAAAAATTAGCTGATAAATGGAAGCAAACTGCTTGGCAGTATCTTACGATTCAGAAATTATAGGGAGTTTGTCTTCTCAAATTTGGGTTTGCAGAAGGATGTGATAAGATTAATTTTGTCATTTATTAAATATATTCTTTGGCAGGTTAGATGTAAATTGGTGTTACAGCAAATTTCTAAGATCCTTATGCTGTACTTCTTAGTATAGAATATGCTCTGGATAAACAGTGTTATTTTTGAGCAATTATGCGTGAAGAGATTTGGAAATTTCGTTGGCTGGAAGTACCTTTATGAAGGATAAAATTGGATGAAGGTGCATGACTTTATTTATGTAACCAGGGACTCAGTCTTATTTATGTATTATGGTTGTGATCTGTGGCACCAAATCCTGTGCATGCTTTGTAGCAGTGGGAGAAAGATCTCGCGATGCGCAGCAAACTGCGTGCTTATTACTATGGGATTTAGGTGCCACAGTTTGAAAGTGTTTTCGCGGCCGAACCATTGTTCTTCGATTAAATTTTAAATACAAGCAGCACTTTCATTATGGAGTTCTACTAAATGATCTATTTGTTGTAATGGGGAACATAAAATGCACTTGGCACTGCGCTGACTACATGCTGCTTCTCGGGTGAATCTTCTTCCGTAGGGTTTTGCATTCGGTCCAAAAGTTAACTGAAGTAATGCTTTTTACAAAAACAGGTAACCAGTTGAGTTTTTTGCTTATGTGTGCATTTTACTCTAATATTGGTACAGATATGTGCTTGTGGAATCATTGTTTCAAACTGAGGCAAACCGAGAGGCAGAGTTGATAGTGCCCTTTAACCAACAGCTACTTCCTCCTACCCCCACTAGGACTGCCTTATGCCTGTCCCATGCATTCTTGAAGTCCCCCACTGTTCTTGACTCCATAACCTCCTCAGGGAGGCTGTTCCATGCATCCACAACCCTCTCAGTGAAAAAATACTTCCTCACATTACCTCTGAGCTGTCCCCCTCAATCTTCAAATTGTGCCCCCTTGTTCTTGCACATCTCTTTTTCTGGAAGATGCTACCCTCTTGGACTTTGTTAATTCCCTTGAGGTACTTGAAAGTTTCTATCATGTCCCCTCTCTCCCTTCTTTCCTCAAGGGTATACATATTAAGCTCCTTTAGTCTTTCTTCGTATGTCTTCTGGTGCAGACCCTGCTCCATTTTGGTTGCACTCCTCTGGACAGCCTCCATTCTGTCTATGTCTTTGTGGAGATGGGGTCTCCAGAACTGCACGCAGTACTCCAGATGGGGTCTCACCAACTGTCTGTACAGAGGGATAACAACTTCCTGTTTTCTACTATTGATGCCTCTTCCTATGCATCCCAGTATCACCCCAGCCTTCCTTACTGCCTTCTCACATTGCTTGCCCACCTTTAGGTCATCTGAAATAATTACCCCCAGGTCCCTTTCTATTTTTACTGTTGTCAGTATCTCACCCCCCATTGTGTACGCTTCCCCTGGGGTTTGTTTCCCATGTGCATTACCTTGCACTTCTTTGCATTTAATCTAAGCTGCCATACATTTGACCATTCCTCCAACCTTTCCAAGTCCCTTCTCATCCTTTCCACTCCATCTGGTGTATCAACCCTGTTGCAGATCTTTGTGTCATCTGCAAAGAGACATACTTTTCCTTCCAGTTCCTCTGCAATGTTTCAGATCATTTCAGATCACTGTGCACTAACTATCCACATAGGTATACCTCAAAATAAACCAGAGAGTCTCACTCACTGGAAAATGAATACAACAGTTTTAGAGGAAGGGAAAGGATGGGGAGAACTGTTAGAAGTAGTAAAGGACAAACACTCTGGCCCAGATATTCAAACTGCACCATTCTGAGGCGCAAGCCCTTGCGCTGCTCAAAATAGTTGCACTGGGGTGTGGCCTGGGCGATATTCAAAGGAGTTGCACTATTGAGCAACTCCTTTGAATATCACCCCCAGCCACAGCCACTGTGCATGGTGCAGTGGAACTTGCGCCACCGCAAGTTGTCAGAGTTGAGCATTAAACTTGCGTGGTGCAAGTACCATTGCGCCATGTGCAAATTTCAATATTCAAAGGTGACATGCAAATGGGGCCATAATTCATGCAAGGCACAGGGGGGCATTTGCATCTGATTATGGCTCCATTTGCATTCTCATTACATGTAGGTGCACCGATCCCCAGGACTTTGCACCTGGCTGCCCTGCCAGGCAGCAGCCGCTCGGGGACCGGATGCACCCTGCAGCCCGATCGGGCAGAACGTGAAAACAACCCAAACATCTCCCAATGCCTGATCGCGGGCAGTATGTATGATGACAACCCCCAAACATCTCCCAATGCCCGATCGCAGGCAGTATGTATAATGACAACCCCACCCAAACATCTTCCAATGCCCGATCGTGGGCAGTATGTGGAATGACAACCCCAAACATCTCCCAATGCCCGATCATGGGCAGTGATAATGACAACCTCGCCCAAACATCTCCCAATGCCTGATCGTGGGCAGTATGTATAATGACAACCCCACCCAAACATCTCCCAATGCCCGATCGTGGGCAGTATGTATAATGACAACCCCGCCCAAACTTCTCCCAATGCCTGATCGTGGGCAGTATGTATAATGACAACCCCTGCAAACATCTCCAATGCCTGATCGGCAGTATGTACAATGACAACCCCCTGCCTTAAACATCTTCCTCAATGCTTCCATCATGGCAGAATCGCAACAACCCCCCAGTGTTGATCGCGGGCAGAATAAAAGACCCCCCAACCCGAATATCTCCCTGGTGGTCCAGTGGACCTTAATGCTCAATTGTGGCAGAGAATGTCCAGTGATAACCCCCCAAACATCTCCCTGGTGTCTAGTGTCCCCCACCACCCACTCACGAGCCCCACCACGCTCCCTGGCAGCGGCAGTGGCAGCATCCCACCTGGCCTGCCACCCTGCCGCCTCACTGATTGATTTGTGCCAGAGGCAGAGGCCACGATGCAAGCTCATACTGTACATGACAGTCCAGATTAACGAACATCACCACAAATCTGACCGCCATGTACAGTATGGGCCTCACGCCCACTGGCTCTAGCTCTGCACCAATGGCATGCAGCCCTACCGGACAGTCAGTCGGCAGGTGGTGGGGTGGCAGGCAGGTGGGATGCTGCCACCTGCCAGCTGCCAGGGGGGAGTGGGGTGGTGGGGACACTAGACACCAGGGAGATGTTTGGGGGGGTTGTCACTGGACATTCTGCCCGTGATTGGGCATTATGGTCCACTGGACCACCATGGAGATATTCAGGTTGGGGGGGTCTTTTTACATTCTGCCCATGATCGGGCACTGGGAGGGTTGTCTAATGCTCTGCCCATGATCGGGCATTGGGAGATTTTGGGGGTTGTTATTATACATACTGCCGCGATCGGGCATTGGGAGATGTTTGGGGGTTGTCATTATACATTCTGCCTGTGATCGGGCACTGGGGGTTGTCATATACATTCTGCCCGCGATCAGGCACTGGGGGTTGTCAGTATACATTCTGCCCACGATCGGGCATTAGGGAGATGTTTGCATGGGGTTCTTTTCACATTCTGCCCACAATCGGGCTGGTGGGGAGCAGAGGGACTGAGTTGGGGCCAGCCACGGTGGCAGCTGCTGTGTTGCACCCTGCAATACAGCAGCTCACCTGTGGGTGGCCCTCAACTTGATCCTTTTTGGGGCTCAAAGTTGTGCAGGCACAGGTTGGGGTTGCACCTCAGATAACTCTGCACAAACCCGACTGAATATTGGTTGTGCAGTTTATGCATGGTTCCTCCCTCCTGTTGAGCATGCATTCATTTGCATTGCACTGTTGCTCAACCTGTTTTCAGTGGCGCAACTGCCTCCTGCTGAATATCGCAGAATGGCGCAATGTAGGACTTGCGCATGCGCAACTATGTTGCGCATGGTGCAACCCTTTTGAATATCTGGGCCTCTGTATTTGAACCATATGAGGATCCTGCCCAGTGATGGCTAGAAACAAAGATAGAGATTAAGAATTTTTGTAAATACAGGGCCAAATCCAAAAATAATACTAACTTTATTTCTCAAATGCACCTTTCAAATTATCAAGGCGCTTTACAAAAAGATTGACATGAGAATAATAAAACAATAAATACAGTATAAAACAAAAGAATAATCCACAGGGTTCAGTTCACTAAATACCATTAAAGAAAAATATCTCCAATATTTAGAAAAATGGAAACAACTCCAAAAATTGTGCTCCTTACAGACAGAGTTTAATTTAAACTACTCTGACCAAATAGCACAAATTATGAAAGTCATGACAAAATTCCAATATGATAGGTCCTCCTCTTTGTCTTAGAGCAAAAATACTGTATGGCAGGTAATGCCCCAACAATAAACCTGTATGATAACTGCAAACAAAGGAATGATTCAAAATATATGTCTGCTCTTTGCAATACAGCAGGACTAAGAGCAGAGAGTAATCAGGAGATCTTAGGGATAGTGTCATCCCATTCCAAAAACCTTTTTGGACAAGTTTTGGAAACCCCACTTGGGACAGATAAGTTTTTACAAAATTTGGACATTCCTCTACTCACACAGGATGAAAAAAATGAACTGACAGGCAACATAAAAGAAGTAGAAGTACTGTATATAGGGTAATGGAGATTTAAAAAAATACAGTAACCCCAGGTCCCGATGGGATACCCAATGAGTTTTACAAAAATGTAAAGAATACAATATGTAAACACCTGACAGCAGTCTACAATAAAATTCTGCAAGGAACTTCCCTCTTTCCACCCTCACTGGCAGAAAGCCTTTTGATTTTCTTACACAAAAAAGATAAAGAAAACATTAACAATTGGAGGCTGATCAGTCTGATTAATTCAGACTGGAAAATCCTTTGTAAAATCTTAAGTATAAGATTGGCAGAAATAGCGGGATCAGTAATTAGTACAGCATAGACATGTGCAATACCTAATAGAGCAATGCTAGATAACCTCAAGTAAATTAGAGAAGTGTTTGATTCCCTGCAGTCTGAAGGCTATGTAATTTCTTAGACCAGTCCAAAGCATTTGACCAAGTTCTCATGGTTACTTGTTTGAGCGTATTACAAAGTTATGGTATCCCAAGAATGTTCATTAAAAGGATTCAGATAATTTATGGTCAAGCATCCATGACACATTTGTAAACAGCCTAATGGGGTCACACATTAAAATAAAACAAGGAGTTTGACAGGGCTGCACCTTGAGCCCTCTGCTTTACGTTTTTCCATAGACCCCTATTAAGGAAGCTGAACTGTCTCTAAACAATCAAACACATACCAGGACCAGGAAACATGAATTTCCCATGTGCCACAGCATATGCAGCCGATGTCTGCCTCATGGTGGCAGATGAACGTTCAATATCTGAGGCAGTTAAAACAATTCAAGAGTTTTCTGCAATTTCTGGGTCTCACTTAAAGAAAGAGAAAAGTAGAGGGAAAAACTTAGCAAAGCAAAAATATGGTTCAACAACAGAAATAGAGGGAATAAAAATAAAATCTGGAAACCTAAAATTATTAGGTATCACATTTGGAGATAAAGATCCTGCCAAGAGAAGCTGGTCTGAACAAGCATTTGTCAATGCCAAATGTTTGCTTGCTGGCTTTGGCATTGGTAGTGTAGAAGTTACAGAGCTGCATATTAGGAATGGCAGTGAATATTGAACTGAAACCAACCTCACCACCACCCTGCAGAGACTGACAGGCATTGGGGTGTGTCTTTGGTTGTCAGGCATAACAGCCATGCCATTTCACACCACACCCTACCCTGTAGATCTGACAACTGTCATGTGTGCCTTGGGATCTTTGGGCCTTATGGTCACCCCATTCCATAAGGAAATACTGTGAAATGGGTGCAGTATAGGAGAATAGGGTGAACTTTGGGCTGAAGAGTCCAAGGCACACCTCGATGCCTCTCACTGGCTGCAGGTGTGGGTGGAGGTGGAATGGCATGAGCATTACAGGCGGCAATCCCAAGTCACACCTCTGATGCCTGTCAGTCTCTGACAGGGTGGGCCATTATGGTTGGAAACCTAATGCCCCAGGTATGCATTGGTATTTTTCACTACAAATTTTCAACATGATTTTTTGTGACCCCACCTCATGAACAGTGGCAATATCAGTTTGTTAGCCGAAAGCTGATTTTGCACAGTGACTACACCATTTGGCACCACAGGTGCAAAAACACATTTTGAACAGGATGTGAAAAATTACAGCTGTACTGTTCATGGGAAGGTGTAAAAATGGCAATGTTGAAAATCTGGAGTGAAAATATAAAAAACTGAAGTTATGAGCATGCGTAGAAGCTGCGCAATGCACACACATAATGTAATTAGTTTGGAGATATTTTGCAGCAGATTGTCAACACTGGCATTTTGGGACTTCCACCCTGAACAATGTCACTGTGATTTTCTTAATCTGTCCCTAACATTGATTTTGCACACTGACTGTGCCACTGCACTACATGCACGAAAACACATTTTGGGCAAGATATGAAAAATGACAGCTGTACTGCTCATAAGGAGATGTGGTAAAATGGCAATGTTGAAAATCTGGAGTGAAAATATAAAAGATTTGTGAAGTTATGAGTGTGCATAGGAACTGTGCAATGCACGTTCATAAAAGTCATTTTTGGGAATTTATTCACTACATTTTCAACATAAGGTTTTGGGGGGCCTACCTCATGAACTGTGACACTGTAATTTCATTACTCTGTCCCAAAAGGTGGTTCCATGTAGTGACTGTGAAATCACCTTTCAGGACTGAAAAAAATTGACAGTGACTGAGTTCATGAGGTGGGGTTCCAAAAACCCCATGTTGAAATTTTGGTGAAAAAATTCCCTAAAATAGCCGAGAATATGCACCAAAGTTGAAAACAACCCAAACATTTATGCCATTATACAGCTTACCAGCATTCCTTCAGTTTGCGGTCGGCTTTAAAGAGTGCAGACATGTTCCCGGTCCACTGAAGATCATCGTGCTGGACTCTGGAGGTAAGTTTGGGGTGTGTGGGGAGCTGGATGCACAGAGGGTGGGTGTGGGTTGGGGGAGGGGGCAAGACAATCAACGAGGGACCGTTTTTTGTTTTCAGGTTTTTTTTTCCTTTTAGGAAGATGACACAGGACTTCTACCATGCTGGGATGGGCTCCCAGCATGGCAGCTGAAGTTTTTTTGGGGGGGCCAGTGGAGGCGACATGGATTGGGCACCCCAGTTGCCATTCTGAGTTTTGCCACTCTGGGGTGGGCTCCCAGCATGGCACCTAGAAGTCTGTGGGGGGGGAGCAGAGCCAATGGGGGATTGGGTATCCCCCCATCAGCCATACGGTGTGTGGTGGGGCGGAGCACATGAGCACACTGGGGTGGACTCCCAGCATGCTACTTGAGTGTTTGGGGGGGGAACTTGAAAACAAGGGAGCTGTCTATGACAGCTGTGTTCAGGATGCAGTGCTGAGTGTAGGCACTTTACATACTGCCAACAGCAGTATGTACAGTAAATTACCTGCTGACAGCAGTATGCAAATTGCCTACATGTTACTACCACTGATTGTAGCAGTCTTTCACTTTCAGCTGTATTCCATTGCATCTGAATGGCTGTCATAGACAGCTCAGACATTCATTGGCGCGGTGCAGCCCCACCTGCAAAAGGGAGCAGGGCACTGGAAGTGGGGGAGGCACACCTACTAAAACTCATATTGGTAATTATGTTTCTGCACATGTGCAAGCAAACATAAAATTAAACATAGTAGAAGACAAAGTGTCTAAATGGAAAAGTTACCCTATGACTAGGCATAAAAGAATCTTCATGCTTAATATTTCCATCATTCCAATAATGTTAACAGTAAGTTACATATATCCACTACCTATAGAATTAGAGTCCAGAGTATATAATGTATGTTTTAAACCCAGTAAAGAGATCTATTACATACTAGCCAGTAAAACAAGGAGGATTAAATATGCTTAACCCAGTCCTCTTCTTTCTTACCATTTTTTACATTCAAATATCCTCCCCATTATTATGAGGAATCAGCAGGATTGGGTAAAGAGTAAAGAAAGAACTTGTCAGTACTTTTTCAACAAATGGGCAGCACCCAAATGGGAGGCATTCAAACAAATACCAGAAAGGGCCCCGGGGTATATAACAGAGTTATTTTAGGAAAGTCAAACAATGGGAAATTATCATCTCAATGTTGCAGGCACACAGCAGGAAATCTTTGTACTCCCTAGTTTTAAGTAACAACTTTCTGACTGGAACAGTATTCAATACCCCACAGGAAATAGAAAATCAATGTTTAACAAAACAACTAACAGACAGCAGAGTTTCCCAGAAGATGTGGGACACCCTGTGGATGTGTTGCCATGGAAGGTTGAATGTCAGGGGAAATCACATACATTAAACCATGGAGGAAAGGTTTTGTATAAGCGAAAACTGCATAGTCCAGATAGAAACAATAGAACACTTATTTTTTGACTGCCTGTATATCTCAGGTTTGGAACCTTAGTGCAAAAAAATGGAGAACTCCTGTAATGGCCAAAATGTCCTATACAGAACTGGTGTATGGCAAGTATAGCACAGAGTGGAGTGTTTTCACCCAGAGACACTCAGAGTCATATGTATACTTTTAAATGGTATATTTGGCAGAATAGATGCCATTTTGTCTTGCATCAAAAAAGTACCACTGAATGTTCTGATAGAGAAAATCACCCAAGAAGTTGCTCTAATGTTTAATAAAGAAAAAGGTTCAATGCCACAAGCAGTAATTAAGCAATGAAGGAGGGCACTCCCAATTTTAATCTTTGAAGGGTAACCTGAGTTGGAATTTCTTTTGGCTTAGAAAGCAAAGAATGGAAGGGAAATAGAAGTGAAAGATACACAGAAAAGAGACGCGGGGAATAGAAAGGTTGATCTGATACTAGTAGAAACCAGACCAATTTGTTTTTTTTGGTTTTTTTTAAATTCCCCTTTATCTTGGCTGCACCACCGTCTACCTCTGCCCTGGTCATGGCCCCCGGAGACCTCCACCACTGCCTATGGCAGCCGAGGACTCTCGGTCACCCTCGGCTTGCCCCCAGAGGGTGGGGCCTCAGGCCACCTTCGTGACCCCGGAACTGTGACTGATCGGGGTCCCACAGCAGTGGTGGTGAGGTGAGGTTCTCCGGGCAGGACTTCATTCTGCAGTGGTCCAGCCCACCTTCCATTTTTCCTGTTTTCTCCCCAGAGGAGGTGGGGACATGCAATGACACCAGCGTTCGCCTCTCCTCCCCCCACACTGAACGTCAGCAGTGTGAGAACTCCCGACCTCCGCCAGGAGTCCTCAGTGCTCTGATCACTACCCACACCCTCCTCCCGTGGAAGGAGAGCTGTCCGTCGGACACTCAATCCCTCTACCCCTGGCCAGCCCTCCGACGATCCGGGTCCGCTCCCAAACCCAGATCGCCGGTGTCGCAAGCGGAAATCCCACCGCTGCGCCGACGGGCCAGCCCAGACCAGTTTGAAGAAATAGGTAAATTATAGAAAGTCATTTGTAGAAATGTATAAAAGATTGATTATGAGCTCTTTTCTAGGTTATAAAAGCTGATTATGTAATGTGCTAAAGATATATTTGAAAAGCATGTTGAATGTATACCATGTTTGATATTTTGTTTCAATAAAAAATTCCCCTACTCTCCTGCAAGAGGAAACACTGGCTGTCAGCTGAGAGCCATTTCCCTGCAAGTCAGTGGAGGAGCAGGTTGTGTGGGAGATTGGGGAGCAGGTCTCCTATCCAGCCTCAGGACAAATAGAGACCATAGAACAAACGCTAAAGGAAAACAGAATAGAAGGCTAGCAGAATGTGTCTGAAAACTACACAAAACAAGGTAAAAATCTGCTCCCTGATACGAAGGCTAATTTTTATATCCAGGATAAAGGAACAAAGGAGCTTTATATGTAGCTTTTAGCTGAAGAGCAACAGTTCTTGAAAAAGAAAGAAAAGCTTACCAGTGCGATATGATCAGGAGAAGGAAAAGAAAGTGCAAAATCAGCTGAGACAACAGCCGAGAGCCCAGTGGGCCAAAAACCTGACGATGCAGGAGCATCAAAGGGCAGAGAAGACAACGGTATTCCAAAGGCCTGTCAGAAGCAATTAAAGGACATTTCAGTGGAGTCAGAAGCCACTGACTTAGAGACGCAGGAAAGAGAGAAAACAACACAAAAACAAGGGAAATCAAAAACTAAGAGACTGAGTATAAGGAGAACAGCACAAAGAAAAACCTGTGTCCTACTAGGAGTGAGTAAAAAAATGCAACAGGATGATGAGCAGGAGAAAGAAGCCACAGCTCCCAGCAGCAATAAAGAGCAAGAGGAGACAAATTCAGAGCAACAACAAATCAAGTTACTCAGGAGACACACCTGACCCGTTAAAGCTGTCTCAACAGATGCCAGGTGGAAGCAGATGAAAGGCAGCAAAGATTGGAACCCAGATATAGACAATCTCCCAAACAAAACAGGTTAGTGCATGAACTCTTCAAATACACTAGCAAACTTTGAAAATAATGGGGCAGAAGTGATAAAAGAGCAAGAAGGAAAAGACTTAATGGGGAGAAATAGAAAGTACTATGGAAGCAGAAGAGGAGGAAACTTTACAGGCTGAGAAAGGGGCTAGTGATATAGAACAAGAACAAGACACTTCACAAAAAGGGGGTATGGGGGCCAAATACTAGTAAGAGACTTTCCCCAGAAAATTTAAGAGAAACTGCGGAGTCTGCCAAATGTAAAAATGTAGTGAGGCTCAAATTTAGACGGAGCCTAGACGACACTCCGGACAGAACCTTTATTGGGAGAAAATTAATAAAAGAAAGCCTAGGGTTCTGTGCTTATGAAGTATATGATCTTATCCACATTCCAAGGGAACAACAATTCAACATAAGCTTTAAACACCCCTCAGGCTTAGACAAATTTTGGAAACTGTATCAGGAAAAAAAGCATACCTCTTTGTGGAAATCATTTATTGCAGTCCATCTGACAAAACCAGCATACAAACAAGTTGCAGTTTTATTTAAGAATGAAGGAGTGAATGTCGCAGACATAACTTATTGATTTCACAGAAATGTAAAGACATAGGACAACCTGAACCAATACTAGATGAGGAATCCTTTGGACAGGAGGATGGAAATTCAAAGTGATTTTAAAAGCTGTGGATGGAGAGTTGCAACATCTTCCAAATTGTTTCTTCCTAGAAAGAGACAGAGGAGTGGTTTTCTACACAGGCTAGCCCCGAGCCTGCTACAGGTGTGGATCCAAAAGACATCTCAGTAACATCTGCGATAAAATAAAATGTGGGGAACTAGGCCACTATGGAGCAAAATGCAATAATCCCATGAAATGTAATTTGTGTGAAGAAAACAACCACAAATACAAACACTGCCCCTGGGCATCGCACAATAGCCCAGACCCCATAGAAAGAGCATAACAAGACTTATATGTAACTTTAGCACAAAAAGAAAAGATGACAAAAGATGCAAAAAACTCACAGCTACAAGCAGAATCAGAGGAGCTAGAGAAAGGTACCGAAAAACAAAACCAAAGTAAAGAAACAGAAAAAACATCACCCAACATGGAAGAACAACCAAGTACATCAGAGAAAGAAATCCTACCAGACATGATGCTCCCACATCCCTCCAGAAGGATTATTCCAAAGAGTCACCCGATCTGGGAAAAAAAGCAGGCCAGCAACCAAAACCTAAAGTAGAAAGAAATGAAAGAGAACCATCGGAACTTGGGAACACACATGGAATATTGGGGATGAGGGAGAAGACTCAGACACATCCTCCATACAGTCTTCCGAACCTGAGCTGTCCTCGGACTATCAGTCAACGGACACTCAGAAATCAAAACAGAGGAAAGCAAGAGATGAAACAAGGGGGAAAGCAGATGAGACTTAGAAATGATACACAGTTACAACCACCCCACCCTGATTTAAAATTAAATGAAAACTCTAAAATGCTTAACTTTAAATACCAATAGCATAAAGAATAACGGGAAAAGAATGGCTACGATTGGACTTTTAGGAAACTTAAGGGAAGACCCTTTTTTTCTTCAGGATGAAAGACTATATACCATTCAAGAAATTAAAACAGCATAGCAAGAATGAAGATGGGGACCTTCTTTTTGCTCCATAAGTGAGGAGATTTGTTCAGGAGTGGGGATACTCTTCAAGAATCCATATATAAAAATGCAAAAAGTAATTGATATATGTCCAGGGAAAGCACTCATGGTGGATGCTATTTTAGATAACAGATACTTCAGACTTAGTAATATCTATAGCCCACAGGTCAAAACAGAAAGAAACAACCTTTTTAAACAGATTGAACCATACCTACATGCAGCAAATGTAGTATTATGGAGAGGTGGCTTTAACTCTGGAACGTCAAAAAGAGACTGGGGAAGAAAAGCTGGAAAAATCTTTTGTGACGCAAATAGGCTAAATAACATTTTAAAACAAGCTAATCTGGAAGATATATACAACCTCAAAGGACAGCAACCTGAACATACCTTTTATAATGGAAAGCTGTCCACTTGCATAGATTTGTAGTTTGTTCTTACTGGTACACACATAAATGATATAGCACGAATTCCAGTAGAAACATCAGACCATATGGGGGTTCAGGTGGAGATAGATCTAGGAAAAAGCCCCCAAATAGGCCACAGCCTCTGGAGAATGAACTTAGAAGTATTACAAGATGAAGAAAAAAAAGAAATTATAGACCTATTATATGCAAGAGAGACAGTATGTGAACTATATGAAAATGCATCAGAATGGTGGGAAACACAACAAGAGACATAAAGGAACTAATGACACAAAGAGCCAAATATAAACAACTAACAGAGTATCAAAAGTATCTAAGCTACAGAGGAGAACTACTACAACTGTTAACACAAGCAAAAAAACAGGGGAAGACAAATCAATCTAAATATAGGAGATTAAACAAAAAGTGAAGGACTATCAGTATAACAGGGAGAAATCTTACTTATGGTACAAAAATATGGCACACAAGGGAATAAATTCCACACGAACCCATATGAAAGTTGCCAAGAGAGGGTTAAAAGCAGAACAATGAAAGCACTAGTGGATGATAAAGGGGAAATTCAAACAGAGATAAATAGATGCAACAAATGATACAAGAACATGAGAAGAAATCTTTCAAAAAAGACAAAGTAAGCAAGAGTATATTTTTTTTTTTACCAAAAATACAAGTGCCAGAATTAACAGAAACAGAAAGAAGCATTTTAAATGGAGAGATTTCAGAAAATGAAATAAAAGAAGCAATTAAAGCTCTATCCACACACACAGTCCCAGGCATAGATGGGATCTCGAATGAGTTATACAAAATGTTTATAGATGTTCTAGCACCTATACTGCAGTCTATAGAGACATTAAAGAGAAAGGGCAACTAAGTAAGAGTATGAAACAGGGAGTCATGTTTTTCAAATAGAAGAAGGGAGATGCCACACAAAATAAAAACTGGAGACCTTTAAGCCTGCTAACAAGCGACTAAAAAATGTTAGCCAAAATCTTAAGCAATAGAGTAACAACAGAAGCAAACAAATTAATATAGGAAACTCAGACATGTTCAATCCCTGGAAGAAACATAATGCAGAACCTTATATACATTAGGGAAATTGTAGAAAGAAGCCACAAAAAACTAACACATTTGTTCATATACTCATTAGACCAGGAACTGCCTTTGATGCAGTATACCACAAATACATTTGGACAGTTCTAAAACAAAATGGTATACCTGAGCAGTTCATAAACATGATCAGAATTCTGTATAGAGAAGCCAAAATAATAGCTCAAATAAACAGTTACATGGGAATACCCACCTTTTTCAGTAATGGAGTAAGACAAGGATGCCCCTTAAGTCTGCTATTATATATATTCAGTTTAAAGCACATTTTAAGGCTAATTGAACAAAATCCAAACATACAACCCTTAGAGATAAAAAGTGAACAAACTTGTAAAAAAATCATAGCATACACAGATGATTGCATCCTAATGACAAAAGAAGTGGTATCAGGGAGAAATGTACTGAAAATAATAGAAGACTTACAAGACACAACAGGTATTAAGATAAATAAACAGAAAAACACAATTTTAGCCTTAGGAAATGTAGAATTCAACAATAAAGAAGAGATAGAAATAACTACTGGAAACATAAAATTATTAGGGGTACTTTTTGGAAGAGAAAATGCTGCAAAAGAAAACTGGGACAAGAAATGCAAGATAGCAAAATGGAAATCATGGACAATGACAAAAGAAAAAAGAATATATCTACTGAAAACTTTTATAACCCCAATATTTTTACATATTGCATATGTGTATCCAATCCCAGTAACAATGCAAACAAAACTACTAGGACTATTTTTTGAACTATGGGGGAGCAGGTTAAACCCTGTTAAGAGAAGTATTACACACAGAACAAGGCCAGAAGGGGGTTTAAATATGCTTAATCCAGAAGTTTTCTTCCAAAGTGTTTTTACTTGTGCCAGTATTCAGCTGTGCTTAGAGGAGAGTAAACAGTTTTGAAAACCCCTGTATTTAGAAAGACTAGGATACTTTAATGAACACTAGCAACTAAAGAACAGAGGCACACAAAATCAGGTACCAAAATATGTTTAAAATGTTTTTTACTTTTTAAAACAATGGAGAACAACAATAGTTTTTCTCAAAAAAAACTCAAGGAAACAGTTTTATAAATAAACTTTGACATTTTATTATGAAGAACCAATATTTCAGGTTCCATCAAAAGTAAAAGAAAAAAAAAGATATTAGAGCCAATGCAAGAAAAACAGATTCTGAGAAAAATGCAAGACACAGTATGGATGTGTACACATGGTAAACTGAATGCTAGGAACAATCAGAAACATAAACAGGTGACAGAAAGAATATGTGGAGAGGAAAACAGTGTAAACCAACTAGAAACAATGAGACATTAATACTTTAAATGTGCATTTATAAGACCTTTATGTGGAATGTTAGCACAAATATGGGGAGAACCATTGTTCTAAGAAATAACCTATGAAATATTAATATATGGTACTCTCCCAAAGGAAGTGGGGAAAATGCAATAAAACAAGATGTATGTTCTTTAGCCACCTTTGAAAGAGACTGTCTGGCAAACAAGATGCCAAAAACAGCTACAAAGGAAGGAAAGTACAACAATAGACTTCAGTTTTAAAATTCAAGATGAATTAGATAAGATATATGCATATGAGTCAAAATGGATGGGGCAGGAAATAATTCATGGTCAAATATTACCTGGGTAGGACAGACCAATAGTTAATGTACTGATATGTGTTGTATAACATAAAAATGAATTTGGTGTGAAACCACGTATACTGTAAATAGCTATGTTTTTTGTAAACCAATAAAAAAGTTCCCCTGCTCTTTTCGACAAGTGACAAGTAGAGCCAAACAACAAAAAACAAATATGTTGCAGGTGATACCTTTTATTGGACTAACAAAATTATTTTTAAGACTAGCTTTCAAGAGATAAAGCTCTCTTCCTCAGTTCAAAGTGAAAACAGCTGAGCAGTATGACAGATATAAAGATTGGCTGTGGATTCGAAACCTAGACTAGCATTTTACGGATCAAAGCATTGCAGTAAATTTGCACCTCTTACAAACAGGAAGACTAATTTTCACTGGAGTGTATCTGTTGAAGAGATCAACTTGTAACGTCAAAGGGCTGCCTAATTTTACTGTGACTCTGGACTATTAATTAACATTTCTAAATTGTAAAGACAGAAAGAAGATGCATAACATTGTCTTAAGAAGGTACTTGTTAAAACAGCCAGAAGGTGCTGATGTGAGGGTTTAAAAAGAAAATCTGAAGCACTGCTTTAAGCATAATCACTGATAGTGTATTAAAAAACCAACATCTTTATTAAGCCCTTTTTCTTTATTTCAAAAAATATTGTATCATTTTTATTTTAAATGTTCGCCAATCCTGGCTGTTTTTGAAGTTCCCTTTTAACACTAACATACTAACATACTAACATACTATTTGCCAGCAGATTAGGCCTTATGGTCTATCAAGTCTGCTCGAACCTAGATCCTTAGTTGGGTGCCGAGACCCTCCCATCCCTTGTGCTCCAGAAACCCCTATCATCCATCCCCACCCCCGGGACAGGCCATCATCTGATACATCCACTTTCTGTGTCTGTCCCACCCTTTCTTAAAGCTTCCACTGTGGATCTTTGAACCAGCTCACCAGGCAGAGCATTCCAAGGGTCCACCACCCTCAGTGAAAAACCTCCTCCTCTTTTCCCCTCACCCTTCCACCTTCCAACTTCAAACCATGCCCTCTGGTGATGCCTCCTGCTTTAGTCTAAAGATCCCTCCATGTTTACCCTATTTATTCCCTTGAGGTACTTGAAGACCTCGATCATGTCCCCTGTCTCTCCTCTCCTCCAATGAAAACAGGCAGAGCTCCTCAAGTCTGTCCTCAAGTCAAATCCCCAGCCTCGATCATCTTTGTTGCCCTCCTCTGTACCCTCTCCAGGAGCTGTATGTCCCTCTTCAAGTGTGGTCTCCAGTACTGTACACAGTACTCAAGGTGTGGCTCAACCAGTCCATTGTACAGTGGCAGAATCACTTCCTTGCTCCTAGAGGTGATCCCTCATGAATGCATCCCAACATCCTGTTTGCCTTGCTAGCTGCTCTCCTGCACTGCTCAGTGTTATTCATACATGTATCCACCATGACCCCTAGGTCTTTTTCCCCTGTTGAGGCTTCCAGCACCTCCCCTCCCAGGGTGTACCTGTGTTTAGGGTTTCCCCGACCAAGATACAACACCTTGCACTTGGTGATATTGAAATTTAATTTCCATGTGTGAGCCCAGCTTTCCAGGGTGTCCAGGTCCCCTTGCAGGGCCAACCTCCCCTCTTCTCCCTCAACTACTGCTCCCATCTTGGAGTCATCCCGAAGAGACTCATTTCACACCCTATACCATCCCTGATGTCCGATATGTATGCATTAAACAGGATTGGACCCAGGACCGAGCCCTGTGGTACCCCACTACCAACCTCTGTAGGGTTCGAGAGCTCCCCACAGACCACTACTTCTGAGTGTCCAGCTATCCAGTTTTCAATCCATCTGACCATCAAAGGGCCTACTCCTAACCCCATCAGTTTCTCCACCAGACCATTGTGGGGGACAGAGTCAAACGCCTTGCTGAAGTCTAAGAATAATACATCCACAGGCTTACCCCTATCCAGTTCTGATGTTACCCATTCATAGAACTCTACAAGGTTGGTTTGACATGATCTACCTGGCACAAACCCATGCTGCCGACTATCCAGACCTCCCACCTCCTCCAAGTAAACCCCCAATCGTTCCTTTAGTATACTCTCCATTAATTTTCCCACCACTAGGTTAAACTGATGGGTCTATAGTTTCTGGTACTTCCTTCGACCCCCTTTATGGATTGGTACCACATGTGCCTCTTGCCAATCCCTAGGTACCCTCCCTGTCTCAAGTGACCTGTTGAAAAGCTCCGCCAGGGTGCAGCCAGTATGTCCGCCAATTCCTATAGTACTCTCGGATGAATGCCATCCGCCCAGGGATTTGTCTTTCTTTAGGGCCTTGAGGGCAACCACACCCTTTGGTGGGATGGCATCATCCGTCCTCCTCCTTACTGGTCTTTTTTATCCTTATCCAGATGCGACACCCCTGGGGTACCTTTCCTCCCTTTTGCTCCATTTCTGCTGCTCCTGATCCCACTCCTGCCGCTCTATCCCCTTTGTGCCTTGCTTTGTAGATATCCCATCCTCCCTAGTGAACACAGAGGCAAAGTACTGCTAAATACCTCTGCCTGGTCCCTCGCCTCTTCCACCCACCCTCCTTCTGATCTCAATCTGCTGAGATGGCCTCAGTTTTTCTCCGCCTCCCCAATGTACCGAAGAACCCTTTCCCTCCATGTATCCCCTGTGCCAGCTGATGCTCTTTACTGGACTTTGCTCCCTCACCATAACGGGTGACTTTTCTAGATGCAAGCTGGTACATTTCCTTATCCCATCCTCTTGTTGTTTTATATTTTTGTAAGCTGCCTCTTTTCTCTGACTGCTACCTGACCTCACTGGACCACCAGCATGGTTTATGTGACCTTGCTCCCTCACGCTTCAACTTAGCGCAGATCCTGACTGCCCCATGAAGTCCCTGTTTTATGACCTCCCATCTCCTTTCCACACTTGTTGTTGAGGTAATCCTCTCAAGTGATCCTTGAGAATATTTCCCATGCCCATAAAGTCTGCCCCCTGAAGTCCACTGCCAGTGTCCTAGATCTCACCCCCACTCCCCAATGCTTATTTGAAACCAGACAGTATTGTGGTCACTCCCAGTCAGGGGTCCTGTACAACCATGTCCCTTACCAGATCCCCATCTGCCAGAACTACATCCAGGACATGCCCTCCCTTGTGGGCTCCATCAATGCTGTGTTAAGAACACATCCTGGAAGCCATCCAGCAGCCTCTGCCTCTTGCCACCTTAGAGGACATGGTTCCCCAGTTAGTACCTGGCATATTAAGGTCCCCATCAACACCACTCCTTCCCTTTGGACCACACTGGGCAATGATGTTGTCCAGCAAACCATCATCTAGAACATCACTCATCCCTGGGGCCTATATGCTACACCCAGCTTGACCTTATCTCCTGCTGGGGATCGTAAGGTGACCCATAAGGCCTCCACGCTTCTCTGCCTCTTCTACCATAGCAATTTCTATGTCATCTCTAATGAACATAGCCACTCCACCCCTCTGCCCTCCTTTCTATCCTTCCTAAGCATAGTGTACCTCGGGGACATTTTTAGGTCCCAGTCATGGTTTTGTTGGCCCACGCTTCCGTGACTGCCGCCCACATCCACCCCTCCCCGAACAGCATGGCCTGGAACTCTGGCAACTTGTTTCCCAACCCTGGCATTTACTAACACTAACCCCACCCTTATCCCTGATCCTTTTGTCGAACCCCACCCAGATTCCTTATACTTCTATCCTCCTCTGCTCCCTCCTGAAACCTCCACCTCCAGTCTGTTTCCTCCCCTTGGGCTTGAAGGCTAATCCCCTCATCTGGAGGGAGGGCTTCTGGTCAGCCCCTCCCTTATCCCTCCCCCCTACAAGTTTAAACCCCACCTTTCTTGTATGTAGTCAGCCATCCCCTGTTTAAGGACTTCCTTCCCTAATGGGGCAAGATGAAACCTGTCCTTGGCATATAGTCCCTTATCCTCCCAAACTCCATTCCAGTTCCCTAACACCCCCAACCCATTCTCTTCACCCCACTTCCTGAGCCATTCATTAACCTCTGTGAGCTTCATTTTTTTCTCCACTGAGGCCTTTGGTACTGGCAATATCTCCGAAAAGGAAATGTTGCATCCATTATCCCGACAGACTCTGGCAAGTTCTTGGAACCTTGCTTGGATTTCCATAATGCTATTTCCCTCTAGATCATTAGTTCCCAAATGCACCAGGAAATCCGGTTTCCCTCCACAATCCCTAACCATTTCATACACCATGAACTTTGCTCTGTGCACTGTCAGCCCAGAGATACTCACTACCTTCACCTGGCTATGGCATCCATCCCCCTGTCCCTCCCAATGGATACCCTTAATCATCGAGTCTCCCAGTAACAGAACCTTAACACCGCCATCATCCTTATGGTTACCTCCACTATGCCCTCTCAGCCCTCCCACTTTATTCATGATCACAATTCATGGAGTCTCCTGCCTTATTAGAGACCCCTGTCACCCTCCCTTTCTGCCTCCCTTGCTATTTTGCCCACTTAACTCAAACCCCCTCTGAATAGGTGTCCCTTTAACCCTCTCTCTATCTGAACCATTTATCCTGGCCCTGATGGTTTCCCCTCCCGCACCCTCATCCCCCTTGTAATAGTACCCCTGTCTCCAGAGGCTCTCTGTGGGTCCCTTAGCTAGGGCCCCATCCTTGGTACTGACCTTCCTGCTGAAGGGGGCCCTCTCCCACCTCCTTGTCTCCCAGTTCCTCTCCAATCATGCTCTCCTCCCTCATGTCTGGAATATGTTGCATCTCCCCATTTGCTTAACATATAGTTTCCTTCTCCCTCTGGGACTATGTCTATCCTTTCCATAGCTGTTCTGTGATGCCCTATGGGTATCTGACCCTCCCGGCCTCTGTATAAGTTTCCTCATTTCACCAACCCTTCCTCCCCTCTAGGATGCTTAGTATCTCAAATTTATTGTGACACTCTATGTCAGCTCCATCAAGTAACCCGAGTTTCCTGACTGCATCTCTAAACTGACCTCTTCTTCTCTCTCTGCACTGTTCACCTTAGAGCTCCTTCCACAGTCTGCTGTTTTAGGCTTCCGCACAACAGCCCCTCCTGACTTTTCCCCCCAGTCTCCTTGAATTCAGAATTTTCACCCTGTACGCTTCCCTAGCATCAACTTCCTCATCTAAGGGTCCTCTGTCCCTAATATCCCCTTCTGCTTGCTGTAGCATAATGTCCTGTAATTTCAGAGCGTTGCCCCAGCCTCCCTCAGCCCCACCCTTCTGCTGCCCATATCCACCCCTTATCCTTGGACACCCCACCAGCTCCCACAGCTTACTCCTCAACCAATATACCTCACTCCTAATACAAGATAGCTGTTCACAGAGTGGGCAGCCTCCCTCTCCAGGCCCAATTTAGAATTATTGCCATCCCACAGCCTGTGCAGCCTACAACCCTTCCGAAGATGCCTGCCATGGTGGAATATGGCCACCCTGATTATCCCCTCTGTTTATAATATAGCACACCCCTTTTCTCAGTCCCTTTCCCCTGAGTACAGTTTCTCTATACTGACTGTAGTTATTTACAAACCCAATTTCAACCCCACCAACAAAGTTCCTTGTCTCACAAACACATACAGTCCAGTATGTGTTCAGTCCACTCAACAGTGTGTGTAAGCAGACTCAGGTACCGTATGATGTCACAGGCCCACCAACTCCTGTTGCTTCAAAATTTCAGTCCCAAACAGAAATACTCAGCCCTTCAATCCCAACCCCCAGTGGCTTTTCAGTATTTAAGTAATTTAAATTACCTTCTAATTTTCCCTGCCAAACATCTATCCCCAAACCTACAATATCACAGCCCAAGTATCAGTTCAAATTCAAGGTAATAATTTTTAACACATAGAACTAATTTCACTAACAAACTATTAAAATATTTCAGTTTAAAACAAAATATAACTCCTGGCCTCTTTTCTACCAACCTGTTGCTTAAGCTCCCAAGTGAACAATGAAAGCCACAGTAATTCCTGTTTAAAGACAAGTTAATTGCAGCCACGTCCCCTCCTCCAAACACCAGGCAAACACATTTAAATTACCTTCTAATTTTCCCTGCCAAACATCTATCCCCAAACCTACAATATCACAGCCCAAGTATCAGTTCAAATTCAAGGTAATAATTTTTAACACATAGAACTAATTTCACTAACAAACTATTCAAATATTTCAGTTTAAAACAAAATATAACTCCTGGCCTCTTTTCTACCAACCTGTTGCTTAAGCTCCCAAGTGAACAATGAAAGCCACAGTAATTCCTGTTTAAAGACAAGTTATTGCAGCTAATGTCTCCTCCTCCAAACACCAGGCAAACACATTTAAATTACCTTCTAATTTTCCCTGCCAAACATCTATCCCCAAACCTACAATATCACAGCCCAAGTATCAGTTCAAATTCAAGGTAATAATTTTAACACATAGAACTAATTTCACTAACAAACTATTCAAATATTTCAGTTTAAAACAAAATATAACTCCTGGCCTCTTTTCTACCAACCTGTTGCTTAAGCTCCCAAGTGAACAACACTCTAAGAGTAAAATCAGTGGTGGAGTGATCTGGTCTCGAAAAATGTTCCCCTACTGGTGTATTTTCATTTTTATGGGTAACTGTGAATCTGTGGCGATTTGTTCTTGTTTTGAGTTCCTGTCCGGTTTCACCAATGTAGCAACCTTCCTCACATTTTCTGCATTGTATCATGTATATTACGTTGCTAGAAGAACAGGTATACTTGTTTTGTAAAAGATTTTCCATTGTAACTGACACATGTCTCAGGAGAGATATGTGTACATAATTTGCAGTGAGGTGCTTTGCATGGTTTTGTACCTTTGTCACCTAGTTGGAGCTCAGAAGGAATTTTGCTTCACACCAGTTAAGTGCCATGGAATCTTTAACATCCACCTAACCTACCACAAATCCAGGCAAATGGGACCTCAGTTTAATGTCTCTTTCGAAAGATGGCACTGCAGAAGTGCAGCACCCCCCCCCATGCTGGACAACAGTGTCAGTAGTTGGATATTAACCCAAGTGCCAGGTGTGGTAATTAAACCCACAGCTCTCTGATCTTCCAGCCTCAGAGGCAAGTGTGCTATCTAATGAGCCACTGACACTGCTTGAGCTCACTCTTTTGCTCTCCCTCAAATAAAATCTACTGCTGACCAAAGTGTCTTCTCATTCTGATTCCCGAAACTATGGAATCCACCTCCTTCTATTCACTCTGCTCCTTTTTTTCCTACTCTTAGAGCTCTTCTCTATGATTTCTCTACTCATGTCTGCAGTTGCTTCTTATACTGGTTTGAACTGTTTCATCAGTAATGCCCAGTCATTGCTTTCAACACTTCTCACATCCCTAGCATCATTTCATTCCCTCTGTTCCTTATTTTGATACAGTGGCCCAGATATCAAAAGGTTGCTTACAACAGGGCTGGGCGCAGCTAACTCAAAAATGCGCCATTCTGCAATATTCAGAAGGCAGTTGCGCCACCGAAAACATGCTGAGCAACAGCACAATGGAAATGAAGGCATGCGCAACCGAAGGGGGCGGGTCCATGCATAAAGTGCGCAATGCGATATCCGAACACTTGCGCAATGCGCAAGAGTGGCTGAGCCGGAAGTTGCGCAGTACCGGATTTGAGCCAAAATAAAAAGGCTCAAGGAAGCGGCGCAAGAACTCTAGCAGGCCGCAAACTGGGGGAGAGACAGAGAGAGAGAGAGAGAGAGACAGGAGCTGGAAGGGCAGAGAGGGACAGTGGGTCCAGGAGGACAGAGAGGCCAGTGGGGGGTGCCTGGTGCAGTGGAAGCAGCAGTGGGGGCAGTGGGGGTAACACAGGAACAGCAGCGGGGGGGCAGAAGCCAGGGAGATGGACAGTGTCAGCTTCCACATGGAAGCTGTAATGAGGGGGGTGAGACACCATGCTGCAGGGGGACGTGGCTGCGGAGGGGCCCATCGGCAGTATGCCCCCGACAGGCGGTATCGTGCCCACATCAGCTACGAGCTGTACACAGATGTCGAGAATGTGGCCCGGTACCACCTGAACAGGGCAATACTGAGATGGCTCAGCGAGCTGTGCAGTGATGTGATGCAGGCACCCTCACGACGGAGTCATGCTCTGTCCGTGGAGACCAAGGTGACAGCCTGCATGTGCCTGCTCGCCACGGGCACCTTCCAGAGGCCGACAGGGGACACCACAGGCATTACACAGTCGGCCACATCACGCATCCTCACCCAATTCCTCAGCGCACTGCTGCCTCATGCTGTGGAGTACATCCATTTCCCCAGCACCGTGGCAGAGCGTACAGCAAACATGCAGGAGTTCCACAGGGTAGCACATCTGCCTGGCGTGCTAGGGGCCATAGACTGCAGCCATGTGGCCATTCGCACGCCACCTGGCCCCGATGGCCATGCTTATCGGAACCGAAAGGGCTTTTCCAGTGTCAACTGCCAGGTGGTGTGTGATGCCACTGGGCGCATCATCAATGTCTGTGCCACACACCCTGGTGGAGCACATGATGCCTTCATATGGCACCAATCTGCACTGTGCCATCGATTCGAGAGTGGAACATCCCCACGAGTCATCTAGTGGGTGAGTACACATGTATGGAATGCAAACTCCGGGCAAGGGTGGGAATGACACAGGTGCCATGGTAGTGGCACACAAGGATATGGGCAATATGGACCTGACATGACACTGATCTCCACTATCTCCACACAGGTGACTGTGGATACCCACTGCCCCTGGCTGCTCACACCATACCGGTGCCCCACAACCCCAGCGCAGCTCGGTTTCAATGAGGCACATGCCGCAACACGGAACATCATAGAGCAGGTGTTTGGATACTCAAGGCATGCTTCGATGCCTGGACACCTCCAGTGAGCCCTACAGTACAGCTCCCAAAGGCCTGTGGATATTCCTGGCCTGTTGCATCCTGCACAACATGGCCAAAGACCATGGGATAGCCGTACAGGTCCAAGAGGGGACAGCGATGGGGACGCCAGTGGCGCCCGGTGATGTGGGTGATGAGCAGCCCCCTAGGACTGGAGGGACCCTCGACTGACACGGCAGGCCCAGCTGCACCGGGACACCATTGCAGAAGAGCACTACGCACAACACAGGTAAGTCAAGGGGACATGTGCAGGCAACACTGTCCATGCGCAAACCACAGGCACACAGGGGAACACACCGTGCATGAAGGTCAGGGGAGTTGAAGGGTCCAGGCATACCAACACACCATCAGAGAGGGGTGAGCACTCATATGGACTAACACATACACCAGGCAGCAGACAGGGGCAGCAGCACAGCACTGCGGAAATTACATCGCCAACACACAGCACCACCAACCACCCCCACCACCTGGACTGTCCACAGACGTGTCAGGACCTGGGCAACCTTGCACCTTGGTGTACAGTGCAATGCAGGAATCATCATGCACATGCACCTGTGGACAGCAGTTGGGAGAGTGCAGGTGGTCCGTGTGTCAGCTTGGTGAGCAGAGCACCCAGCAGTGCACTGCCCACTATGACACACATTGCACACAGGGCAGCACCAGACAGGGCCTGCATTGGGAGACAGCTCAGTCAGGAGCACTGTCCCACAGCCACCACGGATGCGTGGGAGCCCCACCGTGGCCTAGCAGCACTGGCAGGCTGAGCAGGGGCTACATCGGGTGGCGCTAGTGCACCACCAGGGGTCCCAGTGCGCGACCGCCACCTTGCCCACAGGGTCTGCATCCCTACAAACAAACTTGCACCAGGGGTGCTCAGGATGCCCACAGCAGAACCCGCATCGACAGGCCTGGTGTCGCACGACGCGAACGGGAGTGGAGGCGCACTGTGTGGGTGCGGTACAGGGGCACCTGACAGTGTGGTAACGCATTGGCCACAGAGACCACTGCCTGGGTCAGCCTGTCAATGGCAGCGGTCACATCCGTCCACATAGGACCATCCTGCTCGGTCCCGAGCACACTCCCGCTATGCCGCCCATGGACACAGACAGTGCCTCCACGGACCTTGCAACCCACCCCTGCAGCTGTACCGACTCCTGCAGCAGGCGGTGTGCTGGGCCCAATGGGTACTGTGCCCCAATGGCATCGTGACCCCAGGGTGGGATGGTCCTGGGCAGCACCCCCTGAGGGTGGCCGCTGTTCACCAGGACCAGGTATGGGCGGATCTAAGGGCGGTGGACAAGTGCCACTGCTTGACGCTGTCCCCCCAGGCCTGGTGTGCAACTGCTGCTGCCGCCCCTCCAACTGCTGAGCCCCCAGGTCCACCTGTTCCACCTCTGTGCTGTCAACAGTGCCAGACACCTGCACAGCCACTGATGCTGCCCCACTGGTGCTGACAGGCACAGCCTGTGACTGTGCCAGCATGCTGGTATACAGGTGTAGACCAGGATGGCCCAGGGGCACGTGCTGGCTCTGCCATGTGTCTGTCGTGGGACACACACCTATCACTGGCCATTGCAGGCCTGCTATCATCAATGGTGCCGGTGCATGCCACTGCCATAGGCACAGCAGGCTGGCATACCTGCATGCCAGACTGCTGTGACACAGGCTGTGCACCCCCTGCACCCGTATCACTGCCGCCGGAGTTGTTGGGCCAGCCTGCATGCTGCTGCAGTGCCTGCAGGCTGGTGGCGGAGGTGGATGGTCCATCCTCCAGGTCCAGCAGGTCTGCCTCACTGTCTGCACCCACCACCACCACCGTCTCCTGCAGACGAACAGGATCTGTAACAGAAAGAGTACATGTGAGTGCAAACAACAGCCCCCAACAACATCACCATGTCATACCGCGCAGTGATGGGCTTCCACCTGTCTGGAACCCTCCGCCTCGAACGTCCGCAATGGCACTGCTGCATGGTCGCTGACCAGTGTCTCCTCAGTCGGGTCAGTTGCAACACCACTGGTGGTCCCCACCAGTGGCAGCATCGTGCCACCCTGAAGGCTGCCACCTTCTCCTTCAGCCTCCTGGTCAGTCCCCATCTTCTTCCAGCATTCCTGCACAGAGCGCTGGTGGCTTCCGGCAGGTTGATGGCCCGAGCTACCTCCCATGCAGCTGCACGCTCCTGAGGGTGCCTCCATCCACTCAAAAGTGGCTCATCCTCCAGGTAGGTCTGGAAGAGGGCCTCAGTCTCTGCCGTGGGTGAAGTTCGGCCTCCTCCCACGCCCGCCCGTCCACAGCCTCAGCCTGGTTCTCATCAGTCATGGTGATCTCTATGGGTGGAAGTGGACACCTGTCACTGTGCAGTCCACAGCATTTCCCCATGAGCATAGCTGCCGGCCGGGGGCATAAGCCCCTTCTCTCCACATGGCAGATACTGATGGAAAGGGTGCCTCTGTCCCTTTCTAGTGCCCTCATCATGCTCAGCCCTCAACCTATATCATCCTCCAGCACCCCTGCCCATGAGCATTGTCCTGAGCATCACACAGCATGTAACTCACCTCTCACCTGCAATAACCAAATCTGGCCACCACAACCCAGTGGCGATTTTTTTAGCGCAATACATGCAAATGAGGTGTGGCTCAATTTTAATGACATGCTAATCGCGCCACCGCGCCTTTTGAATGGCTGATCAATGACGGTATATGTCGGCTGAATATCGCTTGCTTTTTAGCGAATACGGAAGGTCCGCTGAGCCGATGGTGCAAGTTTGTGGCTGTGTGTTACACTGCATTGCGCATGCCCAGACAGGTTATGATGCGCTGATCACGCCAGACCCGCTGGAGCGCGATAGGCGATATCAGCCCATGGCCACCATTGTGCCAGTGGCGCCACAGCACTGGGCACTATATGGCGCTGTGGCACTTCTGCGCGATAGTCCACTGTGGCACTGGTGCTGTGCTTAGCAGTCGCAGAGGATGCCTATACATCCTATGGCGCTGTGCGAGCCTTGCGCCATTGCCGTGACCTTGTGTATGCACTCTGACCCTGGCGCTGTTGGCATGCCATGTGTACTGTCCTTATTGCGCTGTCTGGTGACAGCGCCCATGTAAGTGATTTGCGCCACCAAGACAGCGATTGAGCCTGCTGCATTCATTGCGCAACAACTCCACGGGGTTACGGGCAAGAAAGGGCGCCATATTGCCTGCTGTAAAGTTGGTGCCATGGCTAGGAGGAGGGCGGTGTCCTGGAGCCAGCTTGAAGTGGCCAACCTGGTGGCCCTGGTGGAGCCCCACTGTGAGGCACTGTATGGTGAGGCCCCCCTCACCATGCCTAGGACCCATGTGTGGCAGCAAGTGGCCACTGACCTGGTGGCGGTCACTGGCCGGGGCCGGTCTGCTGAGCAGTGCCGGCACCGGTACAGTGACCTCCGCCGGAGGGAGCCGGACCTCTTGACGTGGCTGCGTTCACGTGCCAGGCGGGGCCTGGTGCCTAGGCCACGTGAGTGTACCATCTATGCACCTATATTCTCTGTAGGGGTGTGTGTGTGCTTAGGTGGCTGTGCATAGGTGTGTCTGTGTGCAGCTGTGCGATGGATGGTTATGGCTGTGTGGGCAGGCACTCTCACTGGGGCAGGGGGCACTCTGCTTTTGAGTCACACTGATGTTTGTCTCACCATATGTCTCCCACAGGCTGGATTGTGAGGACACCGGACCACAGTGATGTGGGCCATGCCAGGGCCCCGGTGCCATGGGATGTTGTGCCACAGCAGCAGCAGCAGCAGCGTCAGACCGAGCTGCTGGAGGAGTGTATCATTATGTCATGGATGCTATTGCATGCTGGGGGGGCAAGACCACCAACCATGCTGGACACAACCAAAGGGGAGGTCATAGTTCCACTATACGAAACACTAGTGGAGTCCCCACACTGGAGTACAGTGTACAGGTTCCGGAGACCATACCTGCATATGGACATGGACTGGGTGAGAGGGTTCACAGGGGGCGACATGGATGGTGCATGGATTGCATCACAAGTCCTATGCAGACAGGTTGACAGAACTGAACATGTACTCCCTGGAGGGGAGGAGGCTGTGGGGATATGATGGGGACATGCAAGTATTTTACAGGGGGGAACAGAGTGCAGGACAACAATATTTGTAAGCGTAAAGGATGTTCCAGGACTAGAGGACATGGGATGCAGTTGGAGGGGGCTCGTTTAAGAGGAAACATGAGAAAGTATTGCTTCACAGAATGGGTGGTGGACAAGTGGAACACCCTGCCAGAGGATGTGGTGGGGGCTGACTTGGTTATGGGATTTATGAATGCATGGGTTAGCCATGAAGGAATTCTGGAGGTCAGGGGTGAGGGGGAACAGACTTATAGGACAACAGAGTGAACAGTACAAGGCCAAATGGCCAGACTGGGTGTCCCATAGGCCCTTATCTGCCGACACTGTCTATGTATCCATGTATGTAGGCATGACACAGGTGACCTGCATCACAGTGCAGCATCACGACACGTCTGTGTATGCATCACAGGTGGTCCAGGCATGCACTGGGCACATAGCTGTGTAACTGGCCTCGCACTACGTTGCCACATCACTTGACAGCCTAGTTTGTACTGGCGATTGACTGGGCAGTGTGTGTGGGCAGTGGTGCGATAGCTGGTGCCATTGTTTGTGATGGCCATGTGCATGTTCACTGTGGGTGGGTGCATGCCATCACAGGTGCAGGACATTGGGTTATATGGGTTGCAGGTTGGGTGGTGTTCAGGGTTGTGGTCAGTCTCAGCCATTGACTGTGTTCCCATTTCCCTAGGCCTCGGGGTGCTCAGACGCATGGCCCAAGATCTGCGCGCCTCACCCAGCTTGGTCTACAAAACCGGAGCTCCTGCAGGCCATACAGCGCCAGGGTGAACAGCGGCAGCGTGCAGAGGGGACGCCAGCAGGGGAGGACCAGGAGCAGCTGGGCCGTAGCCCACATTCCCTTCCCACTTCTCCCATCCCTTTCACCCCTGCCTTCCCTCCAAGTTTTATTCCCTCCCTTGAACACCCCTGCTTTTACCCGTCCCCCAACCTGTACATAGTTTCACCTGTTATCGTTCATATGTTGTTTTTGAAATATACATTTCTATTTTGATACAACTGCTGTGTTGGTGTCTGCTTTGCAACTGGCTATGGGTGCTCCGTTGCAGGGTGTACATGCCATCTGGGCTGCTATGGTCTGGGTATATATGTGTGTGTGTGTGTGTCCATGGGGAGGTAGTATTACCAGCATGGCATTGCCTTCTGTTGGTCTTGCTATCTGCTGCCACCCACTGCTGGGTGCACAGGGTGGTCTGGCTGGTATGCTTCTCTGCAGCATGGGGTTGACGCGGTGGCACGGGGTGCATGGTGTTTCTGCAGTGCTTGTCACTGCACATGAGCAGTGTCTTGGGGCACGGTGCACGGTGTGCTGTGCGACGGGGGACTGATGTGCACTGTGGTTGTCAACCCCGTGTGTGGCACTCTCTGCCTGCCAGTGGTGTGCTGAGGTGTCATGGCTCTGCTATGCTTTAGTTGGCTTGTCCCCATGGGCACGTGGATCATCCGTCCCACCCCAGTGATGCTGTGCTTGGGGTGTGCGGTGTGGTGTGGGTTCTGCAGTGTGTTCCTGTGCCCATGTGTGGCATGGCTGGCGTGGGCCCCAGCCTGCCTCCCTGGATGTGCAGTTCCATTGCTCTGGGGGCTGTGCTTGCGCTATGGCAGCTCTGCAATGCTCAGCTGGGCTTCCATGGTTGCGCCATAGCGCAGCATTTTGGCTCAGCTTCTCCTTCCTGGTTGCGCGATGGCGCAGTATGTGCGATATTGAGACGTTGGTTGCTTGCGTAATTTGCTCTGCTCCATGTTTGAATATCGCACTCTGCGCATTTGCGCAACTGGTTTGCGCTGCTCCTACTGTTGCGCCAGTTTTCAGCACAGTTTGAATATCCAGGCCAGTATGTTGATTACTATTTAATTGTTCTTTAGCCAGCTTCACAGTTTACTGTACATAACTTACTGATAGTCAGTTTTATTCTTAACTCATTACTTCCAATAGCTTCATATGAAATCCGAACAATCCATTACTTAACTTGATATAAAATGGCCTCGTAAGCATTATTGTCTTGTTTCTTTTGTTACACTTATTTCCATTCTATGTATTTCAAACTTTGTATTTTGTATCTTTTCACTCATCCTCCCTCCCCCCCCCCACCGGATGTATTTGAAATGAGCGTAACCAGCTCAGTATGTCTTTCTTGTAAAACATTTTAAATAAAGAAGCAAACAAACAAATATCAATCATGCAGTTAAAAGAAAATGACAATATATTTAAATACAGTTGTGGCCATCTACTTGTAAATGAACAGTATTACTTTTAAATAAACTGAATAGTTTAAAAAAATGTCACAAACTATATTACTTCTGTAAAATGTCCAATGCATGTGAATAACAATGGTGCTGTTTGTACCCAAAGCATGGCTTCATTTTAATTAGGCAAGAACCAAGACAATTTGTGTATTTGTATTTTAGTGGTTTTTATACTTTATGAAGGCTATACCTGAACTGGAACATTTTGATTTCAGTGTGGGTCCTGGTTCTAGTCAGTTTTATGGGTTAAGATTGAGCTACACACTAAGGCAAAGGTGAGCAATGTGAAAACATTTCAGTTTGATTCACACCTCTTGAGTTTAAATGGGACACTTTGAAAAGACACTTTGGGTTCTTGGCATCAGGTTTAGAAGACTTTAAATAGGGGTAGTTGGCACTGCTTCCTCTCCCTCACACCAGTCAGTCCCAGCATAAGGGTTTATCAGGTTTCAAATACTGAAGTGGTATTGGCACCCCTCCCCCACTCACTAGTTAGTCCTGCATTAGGGTTTATTAGGCTACAAATACAGGTAATTAGCACCTCATCCCTCCCTAAGACCGGTCAATCACAACATTAGGGTTTAGCAGGCTACAAGTAGGGGTAATTGGAACCCCTCCCCTCACTCACACCAGTCTGTCCCAGCAATGAATTTACCAGACAACAAACAGAGGTTATTGACCCCCCTTTCCTTACTCACATGTGTCAGTCCCAGCATTAGGGTTTAGTAGGCTACACATATGGGCAATTATCACCCCTTCCCCTCTCTTACACACACCAGTCAATCTCATCCTCTTCCATCCTCCCCAATCCTTCAGTCAGAATATTGACCAATGCCCAATCATCACCTGACACAGTGGCAGGAGTCAATTTGTTATGTTGATTGCGGCGCATGCGCAAGAAACATGTTGCATCAGCTTTCTCTACAAGCAGGTTGTGGAGGCAGCGGCACTGTTGTGCCCAATGCCCCACAGCCTGCAAATGCTTGTCACTCATCCCCAATGCAGTGGCATACTGCTGCTGACACTGGTTCAGCCAGCGTGCCACCAACTTGTAAAAAATAGCTGCTGCAATCAGGGGCCACCTCATCATTGCAGCATCAGCATCAATGCAATGAGGGGCGACCCATCATTGCAGGGTGGGATGTGAAACCCTGATATTGTTTGTGAACATGGTGGTGGGTTGCCACTGTGTTCACAAACAATATAACTCCCATCCCCCCACCATGTTTACTTGCCGTCGGGGCCCTAATCCCCATCAGCTTTGTTGCCCCCCGTGTTTCTGTTGTTGCCGACAGGGCAGTCCTCTCCCGCTGGCATTCTGTAACCCCCGGTTTTGTTCCTGCCGATAGGATGTCCAATCCTGTCGGCATAATGAATCCCCCGCTTTGTGTGCTGACAGGGATGCCCAATCCCCCGTCGGCTACTGCTGCTCCCCTCAATGGGAAAATCATTGGTGGCATGCTGGGAGCCCACCCCAGTGTGCCACAAGCCCCTGTAAAGCAGAAAACTGTCCCGCATCATCTTTTTTTATCTGAAAAAAAGGAAATGGTCCCTCGTAGTCTCCGTCACACCCACCCACAACCCACACCCACTGCACACCCTGCCTCCCCACAGCCCCCCCCTCGCCCCATACTTATCTCTGGAGTCTGGCGCGTTGATCTTCGGTGGACCAAGAACACGTCTGCACTCTTCAAAGCCGACCGTGAACTGAAGAAATGCCGGTAAGCTGTATAATGCAATAAATAGGCTGTTTTCAACTTTGCTTCATATCTCAGCCATTTTTTGGAATTTTGATACCAAATTTTCAACATGGGGTTTTTGGGACCCCTTCTCATTAATTCTTGAACTGTCATGGTGTTAATCGGCCCCAAAAGGTGATTTCGCAGTCATTTCATGGAATCACCTTTCGGAGCTGATTAATGAAATGACAGTGCCTGTGTTCATGAGGTGGGATCTCAAAAAGCCTAAGTTGCAAATTTGGTGGCAAGAATCCCAAAAATTACTGTTTTATGAGCATATGCTGCGCAGTTGCTGTGCACACTCGTAACTTCGTGAATTTGCAATATTTTCATGGCAGATTTTCAACATTGGCATTTTTCCACACCTCCTTGTGAACAGTACAGCTATCATTGTTTATATCCTGGTGGAAATGTGTTTTCGCACTTCAGCGCAGAATAGCACAGTCGCTGTGGGAAATCTGTGTTCAGGACAGAGTAAGAAAATTACAGTGACACTGTTAATGAGTAGAGGTCCTAAAATGCCTATGTTGAAAATTTGGTAATGATACTCCATAAAATGACTGTGTTACAAGAGTGCGTGTGTTAGGAGCTCTGTCGGGACAGCTGTGGATTTATTTCTGGGTAGAAAAAGCCACCAACACAGGCAGGAGCCCAGTACAAAAGGGCAGCTAGCCGTGCCAGGAGAAACAGAATGAGAGAGTGAGAGAGGTGGAGTGAGCCACCTCAATGGAGCTCTGTCGGAACAGCTGCAGATTTTTTCCTCAGCAGAACAAGGCGCCAATGCAGGCAGGAGCCCAGCACATAAGAGCAGCCTGCAGCAGCGGGACAAACAGACTGAGCGAGTGACAGAGGGCCACTGAGCGAGCTCAACAGACCAACACAATCAACATTCAGCATTGACAAATGCTTGTTTTATTTGAGTAAAGTGCCTAGGAGAAGGGTCCTAAATCAACAGCATAGAGGCTGGCATGGCCATGGGAGTTGCCTTAGCCTCTTTCAAAGGACTAGTATGTTTATTTTTAGTTAACTAAGCAAAATGTAAAGTAATCATGAAGTGCTTGAACTCTGACTGGGCCAAATTGAAGGTAAAAGAATTACATTTCAGGAAGTTCAGTAAATACAAACTTAGCACTGACCCATCCTTACAGTGGGTTTCATGCTGAGAACCAGCCTGCTGTAAAATATAGATCTGTCATCTATGTCATAGTTCTCTGCTCTAACCACTAGACCACAGTGCCTTCCAGTAAAAGTCTTGGTTTCCCTCCATAAGATATGTATCTCTAATAACCACAAGGTATAAACAGACTACATAAAAAGGCCAGGCGTGAACTTTAGACTTGCATTTCTTCATCAACACTGCAGAATTCAATTCTACAACAACTGACTTCAGGGTAAGGACAAAGGCATTTTATCTTTGTAACTGACTTATTAAGAATGAGCAATGCTAATGTTGCTAAATGTCCACATATTGTGAAGTGGGTTCAACGAAAAAAGTGTGAAGTAATGCACACAGGTAGAAACAACTTTAAAATGGACTACTGGATGTAAGGAATAAGGGGTTGGGGTAAGGGCACTGCAGTCAACTGAGGAGAATGACTTGAGGATCATTGGGGCAGCAGCCTCAAGTGCATTGCTCAGTGCAGCAAAACATATGGGAAAGTGAACATGATGCTGGGATGTACAGGAAAGGAATTAGATTGTATGAGAAAGAAGGCGATACTGGCCCTGCACAGATCCTTGGTAATGCCAGCTCTGTAGAGATTTTTTTTAATTAATTAATTTATTTTTATTTATTTTATTTATTTGTACAAATTGGAATTACAAACAGTTGAGTCAAGGACTCATTTCCAAAGGCTCCTTGCCAGACAAAGTACAGGTAACATACAAACAGGACACCATATAGTTACAGAGGAATATAATATCATAGCTTCATACGGTTACATAGGTGCATGAGTAGGCAATTACAAAGGAATATAATACCATAGCTTCATACGGTTACATAGGTACATGAGTAGGCAATTACAAAGGAATATAATACCATAGCTTCATACGGTTACATAGGTACATGAGTAGGCAATTACAAGGAATATAATACCATAGCTTCATCGTTACATAGGTGCATGAGTAGGCAATTACAAAGGCATATAACATAGCTCACACGGTTACATAGGTGCATGAGTAGGCATTCCAGAGGAATATAATAACAAAGCTTTATATGGTTTCATAGTTACATGAGCAGGCAATGTGTAAAGGGTATGGCAGATTGCCATATAGAGTGACTAAGGTACGGTCCAGAGGGGAAGCAATAGAGGGGTAGACAGGTAGGGTACTTGGTAAAAAAGTAGGATTTTTGCTGTGGGGAGATATATAGTGGAAGTGCTGAAATAGACGCTCTGCAGGGGGTGATGGTTTGCTGTCCAAGGGATATTGTTGGGGAGGGCTGTGAGTGGCTGGAGAAAGAGTAGGGGAGCCTTGGTCTATCAACAGTTGTAGCAGCATGAGGCAAAGAGATGGCTTCTGAGGACAATTTTGAAAGGGCCTATTCTAGCGAGGCTGGTAATAGTAGCCAGGAGGGAGCTGTACCATAGTGAGGTCCTATAGTGGAAGGACCGCTGTGTGAGTGAGGTCTTGACTCTGGGTACCATGAGGTTGGGTTTGCAGGTACTACGAGTAGATACTATGAGGCAAGTGACACTGATGGAGGAGGCCACCCCGGTGGGGGAGAGAGACCCATGTATTTCTGGAGTTCATACCTTAGTGAAAGACAGGGATCACCTGAGATCCTCCAAAGGATGGACTATGAAGATGGTCCAGGTGCAGCAGGGGAAGGCGTATGAGGAAAGGTTAGCAGACTATAACATTTGTACACTGGAAACAAAGAGGGAAGGGGGTAATATTGATACATGCATGCTCTTGCAAGGAATAGACTAGGGGATTGTAAGGAGTTATTTATGAGAAATAGGAGTACAGTGAATAGAGGACATGGGTGGAGAATTGTTGGGGGATTTAGGGGTCAACAGGAATGAGAGTACAGTGACTAGAGGACATGGGTGAAGACTGCTTGGGGGATTTAGGGGTTCATAATGAATGAGATTGCAATGACCAGAGGACATGGGTGAAGACTGGTGAAGGATTTAAGGAGTCATGAGGAACAAGAGTACAGTGACTTCAGGACATGGGTGAAGACTGGTGGGGATTTAGGAGGTCATGAGAAATGTGAGTAGTGACTAGAGGCAATGGGTGAAGATTGGTTTGGGGATTTAGAGGTCATGATGAATGAGAGTACAGTGACCAGGGGTACATGGGTAAAGACTGGTGGGGGATTTAAGGAGAAAGATAGAAACATAGAATTTGATGGCAGATAAGGACCGCTTGGTCCACCTAGTCTGCCCATTTTTCTACCTAACAGATAAGCTGCAGATCCTAATTAACCAACAACTTACTTCCTCTTACCCCCACTAGGACTGCCTTATGTATGTCCCATGCATTCTTGAATTCCCCCACTGTTCTTGACTCCATGACCTCCTCAGGGAGGCTGTTTCATGCATTCACAACCCTCTCTGTGAAAAAATACTTCCTCACATTACCTCTGAGCCGTCCCCCCTCTATTTTCAAATTGTGCCCCCTTGTTCTTGCACATCTCTTTTTCTGAAAGATGCCACCCTGTTGGACTTTGTTGATTCCCTTGAGGTACTTGAAAGTTTCTATCATGTCCCCCCCTCCCTCCTTTCCTCAAGGGTATACATATTAAGCTCCTTTAGTCTTTCTTCATATGTCTTCTGGTGCAGACCCTGCACCATTTTGGTTGCCCTCCTCTGGACAGCCTCTACTCTGTCTATGTCTTTGCGGAGATGGGGTCTCCAGAACTACACACAGTACTCCAGATGGGGTCTCACCAACTGTCTGTACAGAGGGATAACAACTTCCTGTTTTCTACTATTGTTGCCTCTTCCTATGCATCCCAGTATCCCCCCAGCCTTCATTACTGCCTTCTCACATTGCTTGCCCACCTTTAGGTCATCTGATATAATTACCCCCAGGTCCCTTTTCATTTTTACTGTTGTCAGTATCTCACTCCCATTGTGTACTCTTGCCCTGGGTTTTTGTTTCCCAGGTGCATTACCTTGCACTTCTTTGCATTGAATCTGAGCTGCCATACATTTGACCATTCTTCCAACTTTGCCAAGTCCCTTCTCATCCTTTCGACTCCATCTGGTGTATCAACCCTGTTGCAGATCTTTGTGTCATCTGCAAAGAGACATACTTTTCCTTCCAGTTTCTCTGCAATGTCACTTATAAAGACATTAAAAAGGACCGGTCTCAGTACTGAACCCTGCGGTACCCGCTAGTAACCCTCCTTTCTTCACTGTGTACTCCATTTACTACTACCCTTTGCATCCTGTTGTCTAGCCAATTTTTTATCCAGGCTACCACCTTGTGACCCACCCAAGGCTGGCTAACTTGTGTATTAATCTTGTGTGGGACTGTATCAAATGCCTTGCTAAAATCTAGGTAAGCCATGTCCACAGCCCCTCCCTGGTCTACTACTTTGGTCACCCAGTCAAAGAAATCTATTAGATTCGTCTGACATGACCTTCCCATCGTGAATCCATGCTGCCTTGGGTCCTGTGCCCCACTGGCTTCTAGGTACTCAACAATTCTTTCCTTCAGAAGTGATTCCATCATTTTACCTACCACTGAAGTCAGACTAACAGGTCTGTAGTTTCCTGCCTCTGTCCTGCTCCCACTTTTGTGAAGAGGAATCACATCTGCCCTCCTCCAGTCCTCAAGTACGACCCCATCCTCCCATGATTTGTTAAAGAGAGTAGTCAGCTGTGTCATTAGTTCTACCCTTAGTTCTTTTAGAATTCTTGGGTGAATCCCATCAGGCCCCACTGCTTTGTCCATCTTCAATTTTATTAGTTCTTTCAGAACCCTTTCTTCTGTAAATAGACTGGTATCGACCCCCATCTTCAGAGGATTTTCTCTTGTTTGGTTTAGATACCCCTTCCTTTTGAATACTGTGCAGAAATATTCGTTCAGTATCCCTGCTTTTTCACTGTCACCCTCTACCCACATTCCCTCCCTTTATTAAGCCTCAGTATCCCTCCTTTGGTCTTTTCACTCCCTAATGTATCTATAAACGTCTCATCTACCTTCTTAACAGAGTTAGCTATCCTTTCCTCGGTTTGGGCCTTTGCTATTCTGACTGCCTTCCCAGCCTCTTTCTGCTTTAACTGATAAAGTTCTCTGTCCTTCTCTTTCTGTGTTTCCTTATATTTCCTGAATGCTATCTGTTTCTCTTTAACCTTCTCTGCCACATCTTTTGAGTACCATAGCGTTTTTTTCCTTCATTGTGTTTTGTTGATTTGCTTTACACAAAGGCTGTTTTGATTACTCCCCATTGTTTCTCCACCCCTCCTCCTTGCCTGTTTGCTAGTGCTTTTCTGAGGTACTCTCTCATTTTCCAAAAGTCAGCCCTCCTAAAGTCCAATACTCTTGCTTTTGTATGGCTTGATTGTATGGCTGTGTTTATTGTGAACCACACTGGTGGTCGCTTGTTCCCAGATGGCTACCCACTTTTAAATCTGAGATTCTTTTCTCCATCCCCATTTGAGAGTACCAGGTCTAAGATTGCTCCCTCCTGAGTGGGTTCCAATACTAGCTGTCTGAGGCATGCCCTGTAGGGCATCAAGAATGACCCTCGTTTTGGATGTGCCTGCAGCAAAGGTGCTCCAGTTAACATCTGGCATATTCAGGTCCCCCATCAACAATATCTCCCATTTTCTGCCATTCTAATGAAGCCTTCTATCGTTTCTTGTCCATTCCCTCCCCCTGAGATGGGGGTCTGTATACAACGCCCATGCAGATTGTGGTGCCATTTCCTGTCTCCAGGGTGACCCAGAGTGTCTCATCTGCTCCCTGTTTACTCTTTAGTTCTATGGCTTTGATCCCTTCCTTTACATAAAGAGCTACTCCTCCTCCTCTTTTACCCTCCCTATCCCACCTGTAGATTGTGTATCCTGGTATGTTGACATCCTAGTCATGGTTCTCGGTGTACCATGTTTCTGTGACTGCCACAATATCCAAGCAACCCTCTTCCATCAAGGCCACTAGTTCAGGGAGCTTGTTACACAGACTACGGGCATTGGTACTCATCACCCTCCACTTTTTGATGGCCTTACCCCTTTTAGCCCCATTCCTGTCCTTACTACCTTTGCCTTTTTTTACATTTACTTCTGTCCTGCTCCCTAATAACTTCTCTGCCTTGGTGTTTACCTCACTAATTACTGTTGTTTGTGGGGGAAGGCTGGGGTTTTCCTGTTCCTTTTCAGTGCCTGCCCCCTTGGCTAGTTTAAATGCTTGCCAATGAAGCATTTAAACCTCTCACCTAGGATCCCTGTTCCTCCCCTGGACTGATGCAGACCATCTCACCAGTATAGGTCTGCATCCTTCCAGGTGGCTCCCCAGTCCCCAATGAAGCCAAAACCCTGAGCTCCACATCAGTTTTTCAACCATTCTTTGAATTCCCTGGTGAGGAGTACCCTAGCATCACCCTTGCCATAGACAGGCAGCACCTCCGAGAAGGTTACCATATGTGCTACTTGTCTAAGGCCCCTCCCCAACTCTACAAACTCCTCTTGCACAGCTCTGATCCCATTCCTAGCCAGGTCATTTGTCCCTAGGTGGACAATGACATCCAGCTCCCTCCCTTGTGCAGCTGCTCCCACAATCCTGAGGATTCGCTTCCTGTCCCTCCAAGCCGTGGTGCCAGGCAGGCACCTTACCACCCTCTCCCTTCCTCCCCATTTCTACCCCCTAATGATTGAGTTCCCCACCAGGAGTTGTTTTCTTCCCTGTGGGGTCTCATGCCACCCTCCTGTGGGTCTCCTTGTGAAGGTTCCCAGCATCCTCCTTGGTCTCCACTGCAGGTGCCTCCATAGAGGAACCACTATCCACCAGAAGAGTGAATGAATTGTGGAGGATGCAACTCTGTTCCACCACCTTCTCCTCCTGAGCCCACCCTGGTCCAGCCTGTCCTCTTTCTTGGCAACCTTGAGATAGTGGCATTGGCCTTGGTGGTCCCTGGGTGGGGGAGGAGGTTTCATGAATCCTAGCCAGGTCAGCCTGGAGACAGGCAACCTCCTCCCTCAGACCAGAGAGGTGCCTGCAAATAGGGCAGCATCACAGCCTCTAGAATATCTCCCAGAACACTGACGCCCCACAGCCATTGCACTGCACCACTCCTATCATGTCTGATTTTGTGCCCCCCTCCTGTTTCTCTGTATGCTTACTCTCTGCTCTCCTTACAGCTATCACCCTTCCTGTTCTGGGACAGTAACTTCCTATATTCTTCAGTAGCCCCCTTCTTCCTTGCTCAGTGTCAGACCACCAGCAGCTGGGGGAGAAGAGTGAGCTACTTTTTTCCTTTAGGTTGACAAAACCAGTGTTTCTATGATCTTTCCTTCCTACTACCAAACAGGAAGTTCCTGTTGACAGTCAAATCCAGTGGCTATAAAAAGTAGAACTGGCTTTGGGTGGCTGTGTGGGGGGGGATGGAGGGCAATTAGTAAGAAAAAGGCTAACAACAAAAAATTGTAATTTGAGTCACCTGCTTTATAGTGTCTAAGCCACACACCCAATTAAGCTCTCCTCCTACTGATTTAGCAAAGTAAACTGATACAGAACCCTTCCCAGCACAGAACATACACTGACTTTCTTTTCTTTTCTTTTCTTTTTAAACCCTAAATAAGACCCTTCTACTTCTAATAAAGTATCTGTTTGCTTAATCTCAACAGACACTGACTTCTGCTAATATACAAATATTAAATTAATAAGAAAATGTAGCTTCTTTGTTAGCTGCTTTCTGCTCTACAAGGCTTGCAACAGGAGTCATGATGAATGAGAGTACAATGACCAGAGTACATGGGTGAAGACTGGTAGGGGATTTAAGGAGTCATGATGAGTGAGAGTACAGTGACTAAAGGTCATGAGTGAAACCTGGTGGTGGGATTTATGGGGTTTATGAGAAATTAGGTCTAGCTATCCTAGATCTAGTACTGACTAACAAAGAAGGGATCACAGATCTCCAGGTAGAAGGTCACCTGGGGGCCAGTGACCATCACATGGTATGGTTCAATTTGGCTACTACATCTAAATCATCCCATTCCAAGGCAAAAATATGGGACTTCAGAGGAGCTGACTTTGATAAGATGGCCAACAGAGTTAAGCTAGCCCTGGCAAAAAGAAACACAGGTGAGGAGGTACAGGCAAAGTGGGCAAGCATTAAGGATACAATACTTGAAGCAACATCCCATTGTGTTAGACAGAAAAGGAAGTGCAAAGAAGAAGGAAACCACTTTGGTTCTCAAATATAGTAGCAGAAAAGGTCAGAGCCAAAGGCTGGCCTTCAGAAAATATAAGGGAACACAGCGGGATGAAGATAGGGAGGCATACCAAACTGCCCTAAGGGAAGCAGGTAGAGCAGTAAGGCAGGCAAAGTCCCAAACTGAGGAAACACTAGCACGAACAGTAAAAGAAGGTGACAAGACTTTCTATAGATACATTAGTGAAAGGAGAAAGTCCAGAGGGGGTATTGCTAAGCTTAATGGAGAAAAGGGAGCATGTGAGGAGGAGGACCCTGTAAAGGCATCTATCCTAAATAGATACTTTTGCTCAGTATTTACTGAAGAGAAGGTGTAGGGCAGGGCCCACAGCTCAGCATCATGGACACAGGGGAGGAGGTGAGCACTACTCCCTTCACAAAAGAAAGGGTCCTACAAGAGCTTGCTAAGCTCAGGGTGGATAAGGCAATGGGACCTGATGGCATACATCCCAGGGTACTTAAGGAGCTAAAGGAGGAACTAGCAGAGCCATTAGCAGAATTGTTTAGTGAGTCTCTGAGCACAGGAGAGGTCCCAGAAGACTGGAGAAAGGCTCATGTGATCCCACTCCACAAGAGTGGTAGCAGGGAGGAGGCGGGGAACTACAGACCGGTCAGTCTTACCTCAGTAGAAACATAGAAACATAGAAGTTGACGGCAGATAAGGACCGCAAGGCCCATCCAGTCTGCCCATTTCTTTTTCTACCTTATAAATGTACCATCGGCCTTTGCTCTGTCAGTGACCTATCTATTCATAGTCATTTGTATTGCTCCCTTATGCCTATCCCATGCCTGTTTGAAGCCCTGCACTGTATTCATAGCCACCACTTCTTGTGGTAAGCCATTCCATGCATCTACCACCTTTCTGTGAAAAGAATTTCCTCACATTCCCCTTAATCGGCCTCCTCTAATCTCATGCTGTGTCCTCTTGTCCTGCTATTTTTCTTATATTTAAACATGTTAGACTCTTTCACCTTGTTTATGCCCTTAAGGTGTTTAAATGTCTCGATCATATCACCTCTCTCCCTCCTTTGCTCAAGGGATACATATTGAGCTCCGTTAATCTGTCCTTATATGTCTTCTGATGCAGTCCCTGCACCATTTTGGCTGCCCTTCTCTGACTGCCTCAATTTGGTTAATGTCCTTGTGAAGGTGTGGCCTCCAATACTGCACGCTAGTACTCCAGATGGGGCCTAACCAATGTCTTGTACAGAGGGATTATTACCTCCCTCTTACGACTTGTGATACCCCTACTAATACACCCTAACACCCCTAGCCTTACCTACTGCTTTAGAGGTCTGCTTGGATGATTTTAGGTCATCAGTGATGATGATGCCCAAGTCTCTTTCTTTCCTTGACTGCTAGCAACCCTCCCAGCCTATAAGTGGCTTCAGGGTTTCTCTTCCTATGTGCATGATTTTGCACTTCTTTGCATTAAATCCCAGTTGCCACCTTCTGACCATTCTGCTAGTTTATCCAGATCTCTTCTCATTCTGCCCACCCCATCTGGATCATCTACTCTGTTGCAGATCTTGGTGTCATCTGCAAACAGACAAGCCTTACCTCTAGTCCATCTGCGGGTCACTAATGAAGATGTTGAATAGGACTGGCCCCAGGACTGATCCTGAGGTACCCACTTGTGACTTGCATCTCTTCTGACTGTATACCATTTACCACCACTCTCTGTTTTCTGCCAGTCAACCAGTTTGCCACCCAGTTGACCAACTTCTGACCCACCCTCGAGCCTACCTAGCTTATTTATCAATCTTCTATGTGGAACAGTGTCAAAAGCTTTGCTGAAGTCAAGGTAGGCGACATCAACTGCCCCCTTGTCCACCACTCTGGTTACCCAGTCAAAGAAATCTATGAGATTAGTTTGACAGGACCTTCCTTTGTAAACCCATGCTGTCTTGGATCCTGTGCCCCTATGGATTCCAGGTGTTGCACTATCCTTTCCTTAAGAGTGCCTCCATAATCTTGCCCACTACTGAGGTAAGACTGACTGGTCTGTAGTTCCCGCCTCCTCCCTGCTACCACTCTTGTGGAGTGGGATCACATGAGCCTTTCTCCAGTCTTCTGGGACCTCTCCTGTGCTCAGAGACTCACTAAACAATTCTGCTAATGGCTCTGCTAGTTCCTCCTTTAGCTCCTAAGTACCCTGGGATGTATGCCATCAGGTCCCATTGCCTTATCCACCCTGAGCTTAGCAAGCTCTTGTAGGACCCTTTCTTTGTGAAGGGAGTAGTGCTCACCTCCTCCCCTGTGTCCATGATGCTGAGCTGTGGCCCTGCCCTACCTTTCTTCAGTAAATACTGAGCAAAAGTATCTATTTAGGATAGATGCCTTTACAGGGTCCTCCTCCTCACATGCTCCTTTTCTCCATTAAGCTTAGCAATACCCCTCTGGACTTTCTCCTTTCACTAATGTATCTATAGAAAGTCTTGTCACCTTCTTTTACTGTTCGTGCTAGTGTTTCTCAGTTTGGGACTTTGCCTGCCTTACTGCCTTACCTGCTTCCCTTAGGGCAGTTTGGTATGCCTCCCTATCTTCATCCCGCTGTGTTCCTTATATTTCCTGAAGGCCAGCCTTTTGGCCTGACCTTTTCTGCTACTATATTTGAGAACCAAAGTGGTTTCCTTCTTCTTTTGCACTTCCTTTTCTGTCTAACACAATGGGATGTTGCTTCAAGTATTGTATCCTTAATGCTTGCCCACTTTGCCTGTACCTCCTCACCTGTGTTTCTTTTTGCCAGGGCTAGCTTAACTCTGTTGGCCATCTTATCAAAGTCAGCTCCTCTGAAGTCCCATATTTTGCCTTGGAATGGGATGATTTAGATGTAGTAGCCAAATTGAACCATACCATGTGATGGTCACTGGCCCCAGGTGACCTTCTACCTGGAGATCTGTGATCCTTCTTTGTTAGTCAGTACTAGATCTAGGATAGCCCTGTCTCTTGTGGGTTGCTGTACCAGTTGTTTGAGGCCCTCCCCTGCAGGGAATCCACTATGAGTCTAGTTCTGGCAGATGTTCCTGCTGGTATTGACCAATCTGTATCTGGCATGTTGAAGTCTCCCATTATCAGAACCTCCCCTTTAGCTGTCATGTTTTGTATATCTTCTAACAGTAATGTGTCTATGTCCTCCCTCTGGTCTGGGGGCCTGTAGACAACCCCAGTTCTTATGGCTGTCCCATTACCTGTTTCCAGGGTGACCCACAGTTCTTCTGGCTCCTTATGTGTATTCTGAATTTCTGTAGCTTTGATATTTTCATTAACATACAGGGCCACCCCTCCCCTTTTTGCACCCGGTCTCTTCTGAACAATACATATCCAGGTACGAAGTCTCCCTAGTGTGGTTACTGGTAAACCACGTCTCACTAATTGCTACTATGTCCAGTTTAGCCTCTGACATTATTGCCTGCAGGTCTGGGATCTTATTTCCCAGGCTGTGAGCATTTGTGTACATGATTTTCCATTGGCCAGATTTTGGTGTGTTAGTTGTTGGGTGAAGTTTGGCATTACCCCTGTGCATCGTATGGGGAGACAAACCTTTTTTCTTACCTGGTGATGCAAATGAATGGCAAATACGCTGAATTCCTGTTTGACCACTAGCTGAGGGGGGAGGGGTGTTCTTCCCATTCGACGTATGGGGTGCTGCACCCCTCTCCCCATTTGCTAGTTTAAATATTCTGCAAAGACGTCAAACTTCTGCCCCAATGCACTGACTCCCTCTTTAGTCAGATGCAGTCCATCAAATTTAAAGAACTTTCGCTCCCAGAACTGTTGCCAGTTCCTACAAATCTGTGTCCTTTTTCCTGGCACCAGTCCTTGAGCCACGTGTTTAGCTCCCCTATCTCCTTCTCTGACCTTCCGTCCATCTGCTCCTCTCCCAGACTGGCAGGATCTCAGAGAAGGAGATGCCGGACGAAATAGATGATAGTTTGTCACCCAGCCTAGTCAGGTGTTCCTTGGTCTCCACAACTGACCGGCTGGCGAGATCATAGTCCCTATGTGTACTAGGACATCAATGTTTTCTCCTGCTTTGTGAACAATTTTAGCAATGCGGTCAGTGTCTCCATGCTGATGTACCTGGAGACATCTGACCATCACCCCTGGCTGGAGATGGGTATCAACTCCCGAATCATGGAGTCTCCTATGATCAGAAGTTTTTGGATTTCCTTTCTGCTTGTTTAGTTTTGGTTCCTGATTTGGGTGAGTATTGTTGTGCTAGCTCCTGTGCGCAGTGTCCTGCTCTGCAGTGTCTTCTGCCTCTTTATTTGATTTCAGAGATAGAGGCAGATACCTGTTTGTAGTGTTTATATGGTTTTGGAGGTAATGTGTTGGAGAGCAGAGAGTGATGGGGCACCTGATTTGTTCTCCTAACCACCTGCCAACCTCCTGGACCAACTACCCTCTGCGGTCGAGGTTTTTCTGTTGGATGCTGGGAAATGGCGGGTGGTTCTTATAATGTATTTCCTCTTCAATATGAAATTTGAGGCGTGCAATCTCTGCCCATGCTGCCCGGAGCTGAGACCTAAGATCTCCAAAGGCCCAGCATGTAGGACAGTGTCCTAAATCCTGTAAGACTGTCCTTCTGAAAATTGTTCCACAGTACCTGCAGTTAATGAAATCCATTCCAAATAAGTTGCTGGGTTTGTAACCTAGTCAGAGTAATTAGAAGGAAAAAGTAAGGAAGTAGTGGGCAAGATTATGGAGGCACTCCTTAAGGAAAGGATAGTGCAACACCTGGAATCCATAGGGCACAGGATCCAAGACAGCATGGGTTTACAAAGGAAGGTCCTGTCAAACTAATCTCATAGATTTCTTTGACTGGGTAACCAGAGTGGTGGACCAAGGGAGCAGTTGATGTCGCCTACCTTGACTTCAGCAAAGCTTTTGACACTGTTCCACATAGAAGATTGATAAATAAGCTAGGTAGGCTCTGGGGTCAGAAGTTGGTCAACTGGGTGGCAAACTGGTTGACTGGCAGAAAACAGAGAGTGGTGGTAAATGGTATACAGTCAGAAGAGATGCAAGTCACAAGTGGGGTACCTCAGGGATCAGTCCTGGGGCCAGTCCTATTCAACATCTTCATTAGTGACCTCGCAGATGGACTAGAGGGTAAGGCTTGTCTGTTTGCAGATGACACCAAGATCTGCAACAGAGTAGATGATCCAGATGGGGTGGGCAGAATGAGAAGAGATCTGGATAAACTAGCAGAATGGTCAGAAGAGTGGCAACTGGGATTTAATGCAAAGAAGTGCAAAATCATGCACATAGGGAAGAGAAACCCTGAAGCCACTTATAGGCTGGGAGGAGTTGCTAGCAGTCACAAAGGAAGAAAGAGACTTGGGCATCATCATCACTGATGACCTAAAATCATCCAAGCAGACCTCTAAAGCAGTGATGAAGGCTAGGGAGTTAGGGGTGTATTAGTAGGGGTATCACAAGTCAGGAAGAGGGAGGTAATAATCCCTCTGTACAAGATTATTGGTTAGGCTCCTCATCTGGAGTACTCGCGCAGTACTGGAGGCCACACCTCACAAGGACATTAACAAATTGAGGCAGTCCAGAGAAGGGCAACCAAAATGGTGCAGGGACTGCATCAGAAGACATAAGGACAGATTAACGGAGCTCAATATGTATACCCTTGAGCAAAGGAGGAGAGAGGTGATATGATCGAGACATTTAAACACCTTAAGGCTAAAACAAGGTGAAAGAGTCTAACATGTTTAAATATAAGAAAATAGCAGGACAAGAGGACACAGCATGAGATTAGAGGGGAGGCCGATTAAGGGGAATGTGAGGAAATTCTTTTTCACAGAAAGGGTGGTAGATGCATGGAATGGCTTACCACAAGAAGTGGTGGCTATGAATACAGTGCAGGGCTTCAAACAGGCATGGGATAGGCATAAGGGAGCAATACAAATGACTATGAATAGATAGGTCACTGACAGAGCAAAGGCCGATGGCACATTTATAAGGTAGAAAAAGAAATGGGCAGACTGGATGGGCCTTGCGGTCCTTATCTGCCGTCAACTTCTATGTTTCTATGTAAATTAGAGTACAGTGACTAAAGGTCATGGGCGAAGACTGGTGGGGGATTTAGGAGTCATTATGAATGAGAGCACAGTGACTAGAGGACATGGGTGAATACTGGTGGGGGATTTAGGAGGTCATGAGGATTGAGAGTACAGTGACTAGAGGACATGGATAAAGACTGGTGGGGGATTTAGGAGGTCATGAGGATTGAGAGTACAGTGACTAGAGGACATGGGTGAAACCTGGTGGTGGGATTTATGGGGTTCATGAGAAATTAGGGTACAGTGACTAGAGGTCATGGGTGAAGACTGGTGGGAGGTTTAGGGGTTCATGAAGAATGAAGAGTACAATGACTAGAGGACATTGGGGAAGACTGGTGAGATGATTTAGAGGGTCATGAAAAAATTCCTTCACATGGAGTGGATGATGGACATATGAAATAAACTGCCCAGAGATATGGTTAAAGTTCAGGCTGTATGGGGTTTAAACTTGAGAGGAAGATAGTTATTAAATTTAAAAATTCTACCAGAGGCGATGCAGTATACTGAGCAGGTACAGTAACAGATCATTTCCAGATGTGTCCTGGAACTACTGAATGAGGCAATAATGTGACCCACAGGCAGACAACTGGAAGGGTTCCTCAGAAGTGGTGTTGCTCATCCAGTAGGACTATTGAATCTTTAAATCTAGGCCAACATTAGGATGAGCATGAAAATAGGAAGGAATTGTTAGACTGGTAAATCATTGGTTCTTTTTCTGTTATCACAATCACATTTATTGTTAGTTACATAGTAACCACACAGTAACAGACACTTAATGAAATTAGTCAACATTAAAATACTGTTTGTTTTTCGGTACATGCAGAGAAGTCACATATCATTTTGAAAGTAAAAAAATATGAATTGAACAGTAATAGCAAAGTGTGCAGGAGTACAATATAGGTTGTTAATAATTACATAATAATAATACTAACATACCTGTCTCAATTTAATGGAGTATGAAGCTGTATAGTGATTTCAATTTATACATGAGCTATCTTAAAGTATTTCACAAATTAATGTCAATCTGAAATGATGGGGCAAAAGTTAATTTAAAAGTGTTTTGGCAATAAAATAAATTTAAAGAAACAAGTCTTTACAATGTATTTAAATTAAAAACACAAAAAAAGTCTATGCTGTGGGTATTACACTGTTGCTACAAGGTTTTTATTTTTATTTAGACTGTATTGACCAAGCCTAGGTTATCTGAATTGCAACATCTCCTTTACAATGCTCTACTACTCCTCCTACCTACATTACTTGCCATGGTTCTATCATACTGCAGCGGCAAGAATTCTGTTGACGGCCATTACAGCGATGGCACAATGGCAACAACTAGCATTGTGCCATCCGGGACATAAGTGTTATTTTTTGGGGAGCTTTGCCCCCCCCATCCTACATGAAGGGGGATCTGCCCCCTGCACTCCCCACACTTTTGATTTTCAACTCCAAGTTATTTTGGGGAGAGTGAAAACAGCAGAATTGGTGACATAGCAGACCAGTACAGCAAACAACTGATTCTGTCACTGAACTGACTTTGCTGTGTTACTTCCTTTGAATATCTGGCCCATATATACTTTCTGGGGCACAAACCTTTACTGTACCAGGGCGTAGTATACAACATAACCTATTATTAATAAGAGAATTAGTTGAACAAGGGAAAGAGGATCTCATAAGGGTTTATAATGGCCTTGGACCAGGAAAAGGCCTTGATCGTGGTCCCACATTCCTATATTTCCCTGGTTTTACAGTCTTATGGGCTACCTGAGCAATTTGTTAAGTGGATATCTACTTTATATTCTTCAGCAAAAGCTCTCCCTTTGGTAAATGGGCATCTGGGGAAATATGTTACAATTTCTAGAGGGGTAAAACAGGGATGTCCCTTAAGTCCCCTACTATATGTTGAGTGTTTAGATCCATTGTTGAGACTAATTCAACAGGATGCTCAGGTGGTGGAACTTAGACAATTGGGGGTGTTCGAAGTGCAAGTAACTGCTTATGCAGATGACATCTGTGTTATAGGTGCGGATGTAAAGTCAGGATTGAGAGTTTTAACTATTTTGGAAGAATTCGCTGATACCACAGGTTCACGACTCAATAAACTTAAAAGTACAATCTATCCTTTAGGAAGGTTCCCTCAGGGGTCTGCGATGTGGCATGGTATCACTGTTTCACACAAGCCATTTCATTATTTGGGTGTGCGGTATGGAAAGGAGGACAACTGTATATTTAATTGGTCAAGGAAACTGGAAGAAGCAGAGGAAAGGTTAACGTATGGAAAGTTGAATTTGGTAAAAAAGAAAGTTATGGTTATTAAAACGTATTTAATACCAATATTCTTATTTCTTAGTGCAGTATATCCATTACCAAGCCAATTTGAATCTGTTTGTTGGGGTGGTTTTCCAAATTATATGGGATGCCTTTTAAATCTGATAAAGAGGAAGTTTTGTATTTACCTATAGATAAAGGAGGTTTAAATCTGATTAATCCTATTCTTTTTGCTTAACATTTTTCTTCATCATAATCTGTTGGATATGTCAAAACCCTGAATCAGCCTTGTGGCTCCTTTGCGAACATTGGTTGGGGCCTGTTTATTCAAAATGGAAGGAGCAGAAGATATTGCATGCACAGTTTAAAACCCTTGTGTTTTTTCAGACCTGTTTTGAGGAATTTAAAAAAATGGAAAGTGTCATTTGAGGTTAACATCAATATCCACTAAATTGCTATATAAAGCTATACAACAAGGGATTCCAGAGTTACTAGTAGAGTTTCCTAATACTGAGCCTCAATACAAGTCTTATGTCATAGATGTCTTAAGGGATCCCAGAATAGCACCTCAAGTGTGGGATGTTACATGGTTGTGTGCTCATGGGAAACTCAATGTGAAGGGTAATGCAAAACATAAAAAATGGACAGAACGTTTCTGTCTACGGCAGGGGTGTGTTGAGATGTTGGAAACTATGCAGCATTTTTTACTTTTGTGTCCTTTTGTACAAACTGTACGGAAAAAATTAGCTGATAAATGGAAGCAAACTGCTTGGCAGTATCTTACGTATTCAGAAATTATAGGGGAGTTTTGTCTCTCAAATTTGGGTTTGCAGAAGGATGTGATAAGATTAATTTTGTCATTTATTAAATATATTCTTTGGCAGGTTAGATGTAAATTGGTGTTACAGCAAATTTCTCAAGATCCTTATGCTGTACTTCTTAGTATAGAATATGCTCTGGATAAACAGTGTTATTTTGAGCAACGAATTATGCGTGAAGAGATTTGGAAATTTCGTTGGCTGGAAGTACCTTTTATGAAGGATAAAATTGGATGAAGGTGCATGACTTTATTTATGTAACCAGGGACTCAGTCTTATTTATGTATTATGGTTGTGATCTGTGGCACCAAAATCCTGTGCATGCGCAGTAGCAGTGGGAGAAAAAGATCTCGCGCATGCGCAAGAACGTGCGTGCTATTATTATATGGGATTTAGGTGCCACAGTTTGAAAGTGTTTTCGCGGCCGAACCATTGTTCTCGATTAAATTTTAAATACAAGCAGCACTTTCATTATGGAGTTCTACTAAATGATCTATTTGTTGTAATGGGGAACATAAAAAATGCACTTCGGCACCGCGCGCTGACTACATGCTGCTTCTCGGCATGGAATCTTCTTCCGGTGGGGCGGGTTTGCATTCGGTCCAAAAGTTAACTGAAGTAATGCTTTTTTTACAAAAACAGGTAACCAGTTGAGTTTTTTGCTTATGTAGGTGCATTTTACTCTAATATTGGTACAGATATGTGCTTGTGGAATCATTGTTTCAAACTGAGGCAAAACCGAGAGGCAGAGTTGACAGTGCCCCTTTAACCAACAGCTTACTTCCTCCTACCCCCCACTAGGACTGCCTTATGCCTGTCCCATGCATTCTTGAAGTCCCCCACTGTTCTTGACTCCATAACCTCCTCAGGGAGGCTGTTCCATGCATCCATAACCCTCTCAGTGAAAAAATACTTCCTCACATTACCTCTGAGCTGTCCCCCCTCAATCTTCAAATTGTGCCCCCTTGTTCTTGCACATCTCTTTTTCTGGAAGATGCTACCCTCTTGGACTTTGTTAATTCCCTTGAGGTACTTGAAAGTTTCTATCATGTCCCCTCTCCCTTCTTTCCTCAAGGGTATACATATTAAGCTCCTTTAGTCTTTCTTCGTATGTCTTCTGGTGCAGACCCTGCTCCATTTTGGTTGCACTCCTCTGGACAGCCTCCATTCTGTCTATGTCTTTGTGGAGATGGGGTCTCCAGAACTGCACGCAGTACTCCAGATGGGGTCTCACCAACTGTCTGTACAGAGGGATAACAACTTCCTGTTTTCTACTATTGATGCCTCTTCCTATGCATCCCAGTATCACCCCAGCCTTCCTTACTGCCTTCTCACATTGCTTGCCCACCTTTAGGTCATCTGAAATAATTACCCCCAGGTCCCTTTCTATTTTTACTGTTGTCAGTATCTCACCCCCCATTGTGTACGCTTCCCCTGGGTTTGTTTCCCATGTGCATTACCTTGCACTTCTTTGCATTTAATCTAAGCTGCCATACATTTGACCATTCCTCCAACCTTTCCAAGTCCCTTCTCATCCTTTCCACTCCATCTGGTGTATCAACCCTGTTGCAGATCTTTGTGTCATCTGCAAAGAGACATATTTTCCTTCCAGTTCCTCTGCAATGTTTCAGATCATTTCAGATCACTGTGCACTAACTATCCACATAGGTATACCTCAAAATAAACCAGAGAGTCTCACTCACTGGAAAATGAATACAACAGTTTTAGAGGAAGGAAAGGATGGGGAGAACTGTTAGAAGTAGTAAAGGACAAACACTCTGGCCAGATATTCAAACTGCACCATTCTGAGGCGCAAGCCCTTCGCTGCTCAAAATAGTGTGACTGGGGAGTTGGGCGATATTCAGCGAGTTGCACTATTGAGCAAACTCCTTTGAATATCACCCCCCAGCCACAGCCACTGTGCATGGTGCAGTGGAACTTGCGCCACCGCAAGTTGTCAGAGTTGAGCATTAAACTTGCGGTGGTGCAAGTACCATTGCGCCATGTGCAAATTTCCAATATTCAAAAGGTGACATGCAAATGGGGCCATAATTCATGCAAGGCACAGGGGGGCATTTGCATCTGATTATGGCTCCATTTGCATGCCATTAGCATGTAGGTGCACCGATCCCCAGGACTTGCACCTGGCTGCCCTGCCAGGCAGCAGCCGTCGGGGACCGATGCACCCTGCAGCCCGATCGTGGGCAGAACGTGAAAACAACCCCAAACATCTCCCAATGCCTGATCGCGGGCAGTATGTATGATGACAACCCCCCCAAACATCTCCCAATGCCCGATCGCAGGCAGTATGTATAATGACAACCCCCACCCAAACATCTTCCAATGCCCGATCGTGGGCAGTATGTATAATGACAACCCCCCAAACATCTCCCAATGCCCGATCATGGGCAGTATGTATAATGACAACCCCCGCCCAAACATCTCCCAATGCCTGATCGTGGGCAGTATGTATAATGACAACCCCACCCAAACATCTCCCAATGCCCGATCGTGGGCAGAGTATAATGACAACCCCGCCCAAACATCTCCCAATGCCTGATCATGGGCAGTATGTATAATGACAACCCCTCAAACATCTCCTGACGTCTGATCGGGCAGTATGTACAATGACAACCCCCGCCTAAACATCTTCCAATGCTCCATCATGGCAGAATCGAAACAACCCCCAGTGTTCTGATCGCGGGCAGAATAAAAGACCCCCCAACCCGAATATCTCCCTGGTGGTCCAGTGGACCTTAATGCCCAATTGTGGGAGAATGTCCAGTGATTAACCCCCAAACATCTCCCTGGTGTCTAGTGTCCCCCACCCACCCACTCATGAGCCCCACCACCCGCCTCCTGGCAGCCGGCAGTGGCAGCATCCCACCTGGGCTGCCACCCTGTCACCACTGAGGCTGATCACCGGGAGTTGCATGTTGCGCAGAAGAGCCACGGCGGCCCATACTGTACATGACAGTCCAGATTTGTGAACATCACCACAAATCTGACCGCCATGTACAGTATGGGCTCACGCCCACTGGCTCTAGCTCTGCACCAATGGCATGCAGCCCCACCGACAGTCAGTCGGCAGGTGGTGGGGTAGGCAGGTGGATGCTGCCACCTGCCAGCTGCCAGGGGAGTGGGGTGGTGGGACACTAGACACCAGGGAGATGTTTGGGGGTTGTCACTGACATTCTGCCTGTGATTGGGCATTATGGTCCACTGACCACCATGGAGATATTCAGGTTGGGGGTCTTTTACATTCTGCCCATGATCGGCACTGGGAGGGTTGTTTAAGCTCTGCCCATGATCGGGCATTGGGAGATTTTGGGGGTTGTTATTATACATACTGCCCGCGATCGGGCATTGGGAGATGTTTGGGGGTTGTCATTATACATTCTGCCTGTGATCGGGCACTGGGGTTGTCATACATTCTGCCCGCGATCAGGCACTGGGGGTTGTCAGTATACATTCTGCCCACGATCGGGCATTAGGGAGATGTTTCCATGGGGTTCTTTTCACATTCTGCCCACAATCGGGCTGGTGGGGAGCAGAGGGACTGAGTTGGGGCCAGCTGCGGGTGGCAGCTGCTGTGTTGCACCCTGCAATACAGCAGCTCACCTGTGGGTGGCCCTCAACTTGATCCTTTTTTGGGGCTCAAAGTTGTGCAGGCACAGGTTGGGGGTTGCACCTGCACAACTCTGCACAACCCGACTGAATATTGGGTTGTGCAGTTTATGCATGGTTCCTCCCCCTCCTGTTGAGCATGCATTCATTTGCATTGCACTGTTGCTCAACCTGTTTTCAGTGGCGCAACTGCCTCCTGCTGAATATCGCAGAATGGCGCAATGTAGGACTTGCGCATGCGCAACTATGTTGCGCATGGTGCAACCCTTTTGAATATCTGGGCCTCTGTATTTGAACCATATGAGGATCCTGCCCAGTGATGGCTAGAAACAAAGATAGAGATTAAGAATTTTTGTAAATACAGGGCCAAATCCAAAAATAATACTAACTTTATTTCTCAAATGCACCTTTCAAATTATCAAGGCGCTTTACAAAAAGATTGACATGAGAATAATAAAAACAATAAATACAGTATAAAACAAAAGAATAATCCACAGGGTTCAGTTCACTAAATACCATTAAAGAAAAATATCTCCAATATTTAGAAAATGGAAACAACTCCAAAATTGTGCTCCTTACAGACAGAGTTTAATTTAAACTACTCTGACCAAATAGCACAAATTATGAAAGTCATGACAAAATTCCAATATGATAGGTCCTCCTCTTTGTCTTAGAGCAAAAATACTGTATGGCAGGTAATGCCCCAACAATAAACCTGTATGATAACTGCAAACAAAGGAATGATTCAAAATATATGTCTGCTCTTTGCAATACAGCAGGACTAAGAGCAGAGAGTAATCAGGAGATCTTAGGGATAGTGTCATCCCATTCCAAAAACCTTTTTGGACAAGTTTTGGAAACCCCACTTGGGACAGATAAGTTTTTACAAAATTTGGACATTCCTCTACTCACACAGGATGAAAAAAATGAACTGACAGGCAACATAAAAGAAGTAGAAGTACTGTATATAGGGTAATGGAGATTTAAAAATACAGTAACTCAGGATCCGATGGATACCCAATGAGTTTTACAAAATGTAAAGAATACAATATGTAAACACCTGACAGCAGTCTACAATAAAATTCTGCAAGGAACTTCCTTTCCACCCTCACTGGCAGAAAGCCTTTGATTTTCTTACACAAAAAAGATAAAGAAAACATTAACAATTGGAGGCTGATCAGTCTGATTAATTCAGACTGGAAAATCCTTTGTAAAATCTTAAGTATAAGATTGGCAGAAATAGCGGGATCAGTAATTAGTACAGCATAGACATGTGCAATACCTAATAGAGCAATGCTAGATAACCTCAAGTAAATTAGAGAAGTGTTTGATTCCCTGCAGTCTGAAGGCTATGTAATTTCCTTAGACCAGTCCAAAGCATTTGACCAAGTCTCTCATGGTTACTTGTTTAGCGTATTACAAAGTTATGGTATCCCAAGAATGTTCATTAAAAGGATTCAGATAATTTATGGTCAAGCATCCATGACACATTTGTAAACAGCCTAATGGGGTCACACATTAAAATAAAACAAGGAGTTTGACAGGGCTGCACCTTGAGCCCTCTGCTTTACGTTTTTTCCATAGACCCCCTATTAAGGAAGCTGAACTGTCTCTAAACAATCAAACACATACCAGGACCAGGAAACATGAATTTCCCATGTGCCACAGCATATGCAGCCGATGTCTGCCTCATGGTGGCAGATGAACGTTCAATATCTGAGGCAGTTAAAACAATTCAAGAGTTTTCTGCAATTTCTGGGTCTCACTTAAAGAAAGAGAAAAGTAGAGGGAAAAACTTAGCAAAGCAAAAATATGGTTCAACAACAGAAATAGAGGGAATAAAAATAAAATCTGGAAACCTAAAATTATTAGGTATCACATTTGGAGATAAAGATCCTGCCAAGAGAAGCTGGTCTGAACAAGCATTTGTCAATGCCAAATGTTTGCTTGCTGGCTTTGGCATTGGTAGTGTAGAAGTTACAGAGCTGCATATTAGGAATGGCAGTGAAGTATTGAACTGAAACCAACCCCACCACCACCCTGCAGAGACTGACAGGCATTGGGGTGTGTCTTTGGGTTGTCAGGCATAACGGCCATGCCATTTCACCACACCCTACCCTGTAGACTCTGACAACTGTCATGGTGTGCCTTGGGATCTTTGGGCCTTATGGTCACCCCATTCCATAAGGAAATACTGTGAAATGGGTGCAGTATAGGAGAATAGGGTGAACTTTGGGGCCGAAGAGTCCAAGGCACACCTCGATGCCTCTCACTGGCTGCAGGGTGTGGGTGGAGGTGGAATGGCATGAGCATTACAGGCGGCAATCCCAAGTCACACCTCTGATGCCTGTCAGTCTCTACAGGGTGGGCCATTATGGTTGGAAACTCTAATGCCCCAGGCGTCCATTGGTATTTTCACTACAAATTTTCAACATGATTTTTTTGTGACCCCCACCTCATGAACAGTGGCAATATCAGTTTGTTAGCCGAAAGCTGATTTTGCACAGTGACTACACCATTTGGCACCACAGGTGCAAAAACACATTTTGAACAGGATGTGAAAAATTACAGCTGTACTGTTCATGGGAAGGTGTAAAATGGCAATGTTGAAAATCTGGAGTGAAAATATAAAACTGAAGTTATGAGCATGCGAGAAGCTGCGCAATGCACACACATAATGTAATTAGTTTGGAGATATTTTGCAGCAGATTGTCAACACTGGCATTTTGGGACTTCCACCCTGAACAATGTCACTGTGATTTTCTTAATCTGTCCCTAACATTGATTTTGCACACTGACTGTGCCACTGCACTACATGCACGAAAACACATTTTGGGCAAGATATGAAAAATGACAGCTGTACTGCTCATAAGGAGATGTGGTAAAATGGCAATGTTGAAAATCTGGAGTGAAAATATAAAAGATTTGTGAAGTTATGAGTGTGCATAGAACTGTGCAATGCACGTTCATAAAAGTCATTTTTGGGAATTTATTCACTACATTTTCAACATAAGGTTTGTGGCTCACCATGAACTGTGACACTGTAATTATTACCTGTCCCAAAAGGTGGTTCCATGTAGTGATCTGTGAAATCACCTTCAGGACTGAAAAAATTGACAGTGACTGAGTTCATGAGGTGGGGTTCCAAAAACCCCATGTTGAAATTTTGGTGAAAAAATTCCCTAAAATAGCCGAGATATGCACCAAAGTTGAAAACAACCCAAACATTTATGCCATTATACAGCTTACCAGCATTCCTTCAGTTTGCGGTCGGCTTTAAAGAGTGCAGACATGTTCCCGGTCCACTGAAGATCATCGTGCTGGACTCCGGAGGTAAGTTTGGGGTGTGTGGGGAGCTGGATGCACAGAGGGTGGGTGTGGGTTGGGGAGGGGGCAAGACAATCAACGAGGACCATTTTTTGTTTTCAGGTTTTTTTCTTTTAGGAAGATGACACAGGACTTCTACCATGCTGGGATGGGCTCCCCGCATGGCAGCTGAAGTTTTTGGGGGGCCAGTGGAGGCTACATGGGATTGGGCACCCCAGTTGCCATTCTGAGTTTTGCCACTCTGGGGTGGGCTCCCAGCATGGCACCTAGAAGTCTGTGGGGGGGCAAGAGCCAATGGGGAGTTGGGTATCCCCATCAGCCACTCGGTGTGTGGTGGGCTGAGGCACATGAGCACACTGGGGGTGGACTCCCAGCATGCTACTTGAGTGTTGGGGGGAACTTGAAAACAAGGGAGCTGTCTGTGACAGCTGTGTTCAGGATGCAGTGCTGAGTGTAGGCACTTTACATGCTGCCAGCAGCAGTATGTACAGTAAATTACCTGCTGACAGCAGTATGCAAATTGCCTACATGTTACTACCACTGATTGTAGCAGTCTTTCACTTTCAGCTGTATTCCATTGCATCTGAATGGCTGTCATAGACAGCTCAGACATTCATTGGCGCGGTGCAGCCCCACCTGCAAAAGGGAGCAGGGCACTGGAAGTGGGGGAGGCACACCTACGAAAACTCATATGTGGCACTATGTTTCTTGCACATGTGTGCAAGCAAACATAAAAATTAAACATAGTAGAAGACAAAGTGTCTAAATGGAAAAGTTACCCTATGACTAGGCATAAAAGAATCTTCATGCTTAATATTTCCATCATTCCAATAATGTTAACAGTAAGTTACATATATCCACTACCTATAGAATTAGAGTCCAGAGTATATAATGTATGTTTTAAACCCAGTAAAGAGATCTATTACATACTAGCCAGTAAAACAAGGAGGATTAAATATGCTTAACCCAGTCCTCTTCTTTCTTACCATTTTTACATTCAAATATCCTCCCCATTATTATGAGGAATCAGCAGGATTGGGTAAAGAGTAAAGAAAGAACTTGTCAGTACTTTTTCAACAAATGGCAGCACCAAATGGGAGGCATTCAAACAAATACCAGAAAGGGCCCCGGGGTATATAACAGAGTTATTTTAGGAAAGTCAAACAATGGGAAATTATCATCTCAATGTTGCAGGCACACAGCAGGAAATCTTTGTACTCCCTAGTTTTAAGTAACAACTTTCTGACTGGAACAGTATTCAATACCCCACAGGAAATAGAAAATCAATGTTTAACAAAACAACTAACAGACAGCAGAGTTTCCCAGAAGATGTGGGACACCCTGTGGATGTGTTGCCATGGAAGGTTGAATGTCAGGGAAATCACATACATTAAACCATGGAGGAAAGGTTTTGTATATGAAAACTGCATAGTCCAGATAGAAACAATAGAACACTTATTTTTTGACTGCCTGTATATCTCAGGTTTGGAACCTTAGTGCAAAAAAATGGAGAACTCCTGTAATGGCCAAAATGTCCTATACAGAACTGGTGTATGGCAAGTATAGCACAGAGTGGAGTGTTTTCACCCAGAGACACTCAGAGTCATATGTATACTTTTTAAATGGTATATTTGGCAGAATAGATGCCATTTTGTCTTGCATCAAAAAAAGTACCACTGAATGTTCTGATAGAGAAAATCACCCAAGAAGTTGCTCTAATGTTTAATAAAGAAAAAGGTTCAATGCCACAAGCAGTAATTAAGCAATGAAGGAGGGCACTCCCAATTTTAATCTTTGAAGGGTAACCTGAGTTGGAATTTCTTTTGCTTAGAAAGCAAAGAATGGAAGGAAATAGAAGTGAAAGATACACAGAAAAGAGATGGAATAGAAAGGTTGATCTGATACTAGTAGAAACCAGACCAATTTGTTTTTTTGTTTTTTTTAAATTCCCTTTATCTTGGCTGCACCACCGCTCACCTCTGCCCTGGTCATGGCCCCCGGAGACCTCCACCACTGCCTATGGCAGCCGAGGACTCTCGGTCACCCTCGGCTTGCCCCCAGAGGGTGGGGCCTCAGGCCACCTTCGTGACCCCGGAACTGTGACTGATCGGGGTCCCACAGCAGTGGTGGTGAGGTGAGGTTCTCCGGGCAGGACTTCATTCTGCAGTGGTCCAGCCCACCTTCCATTTTTCCTGTTTTCTCCCCAGAGGAGGTGGGGACATGCAATGACACCAGCGTTCGCCTCTCCTCCCCCCACACTGAACGTCAGCAGTGTGAGAACTCCCGACCTCCGCCAGGAGTCCTCAGTGCTCTGATCACTACCCACACCCTCCTCCCGGGGAAGGAGAGCTGTCCGTCGGACACTCAATCCCTCTACCCCTGGCCAGCCCTCCGACGATCCGGGTCCGCTCCCAAACCCAGATCGCCGGTGTCGCAAGCGGAAATCCCACCGCTGCGCCGACGGGCCAGCCCAGACCAGTTTGAAGAAATAGGTAAATTATAGAAAGTCATTTGTAGAAATGTATAAAAGATTGATTATGAGCTCTTTTCTAGGTTATAAAAGCTGATTATGTAATGTGCTAAAGATATATTTGAAAAGCATGTTGAATGTATACCATGTTTGATATTTTGTTTCAATAAAAAATTCCCCTACTCTCCTGCAAGAGGAAACACTGGCTGTCAGCTGAGAGCCATTTCCCTGCAAGTCAGTGGAGGAGCAGGTTGTGTGGGAGATTGGGGAGCAGGTCTCCTATCCAGCCTCAGGACAAATAGAGACCATAGAACAAACGCTAAAGGAAAACAGAATAGAAGGCTAGCAGAATGTGTCTGAAAACTACACAAAACAAGGTAAAAATCTGCTCCCTGATACGAAGGCTAATTTTTTATCCAGGATAAAGGAACAAAGGAGCTTTATATGTAGCTTTAGCTGAAGAGCAACAGTTCTTGAAAAGAAAGAAAAGCTTACCAGCGAGCATGATCAGGAGAAGGAAAGAAAGTGCAAAATCAGCTGAGACAACAGCCGAGAGCCCAGTGGGCCAAAACCTGACGATGCAGGAGCATCAAAGGCAGAGAAGACAACGGTATTCCAAAGGCCTGTCAGAAGCAATTAAAGGACATTTCAGTGGAGTCAGAAGCCACTGACTTAGAGACGCAGGAAAGAGAGAAACAACACAAAAACAAGGGAAATCAAAAACTAAGAGACTGAGTATAAGGAGAACAGCACAAAGAAAAACCTGTGTCCTACTAGGAGTGAGTAAAAAAATGCAACAGGATGATGAGCAGGAGAAAGAAGCCACAGCTCCCAGCAGCAATAAAGAGCAAGAGGAGACAAATTCAGAGCAACAACAAATCAAGTTACCAGGAGACACACCCGACCCGGTTAAAGCTGCACTAACAGATGCCAGGTGGAAGCAGATGAAAGGCAGCAAAGATTGGAACCCAGATATAGACAATCTCCCAAACAAAACAGGTTAGTGCATGAACTCTTCAAATACACTAGCAAACTTTGAAAATAATGGGGCAGAAGTGATAAAAGAGCAAGAAGGAAAAGACTTAATGGGGAGAAATAGAAAGTACTATGGAAGCAGAAGAGGAGGAAACTTTACAGGCTGAGAAAGGGGCTAGTGATATAGAACAAGAACAAGACACTTCACAAAAAGGGGTATGGGGCCAAATACTAGTAAGAGACTTTCCCCAGAAATTTAAGAAACTGAGAGTCTGCAAATGTAAAAATGTAGTGAGGTTCAAATTTAGACGGAGCCTAGACGACATCCGACAGAACCTTTATTGGGAGAAAATTAAAAGAAAGCTTAGGGTTCTGTGCTTATGAAGTATATGATCTTATCCACATTCCAAGGAACAACAATTCAACATAAGCTTTAAACACCCCTCAGGCTTAGACAAATTTTGGAAACTGTATCAGGAAAAAAAGCATACCTCTTTGTGGAAATCATTTATTGCAGTCCATCTGACAAAACCAGCATACAAACAAGTTGCAGTTTTATTTAAGAATGAAGGAGTGAATGTCGCAGACATAACTTATTGGATTTCACAGAAATGTAAAGACATAGGACAACCTGAACCAATACTAGATGAGGAATCCTTTTGGACAGGAGGATGGAAATTCAAAGTGATTTTAAAAGCTGTGGATGGAGAGTTGCAACATCTTCCAAATTGTTTCTTCCTAGAAAGAGACAGAGGAGTGGTTTTCTACACAGGCTAGCCCCGAGCCTGCTACAGGTGTGGATCCAAAAGACATCTCAGTAACATCTGCGATAAAATAAAATGTGGGGAACTAGGCCACTATGGAGCAAAATGCAATAATCCCATGAAATGTAATTTGTGTGAAGAAAACAACCACAAACACAACACTGCCCCTGGGCATCGCAACAACAGCCCAGACCCCATAGAAAGAGCATAACAAGACTTATATGTAACTTTAGCACAAAAAGAAAAGATGACAAAAGATGCAAAACTCACAGCTACAAGCAGAATCAGAGGAGCTAGAGAAAGGTACTAAAACAAAACCAAAGTAAAGAAACAGAAAACATCACCCAACATGGAAGAACAACCAAGTACATCAGAGAAAGAAATCCTACCAGACATGATGCTCCTACATCCCTCCAGAAGGATTATTCCAAAGAGTCACCCGATCTGGGGAAAAAGCAGGCCAGCAACCAAAACCTAAAGTAGAAAGAAATGAAAGAGAACCATCGGAACTTGGGAACACACATGGAATATTGGGGATGAGGGAGAAGACTCAGACACATCCTCCATACAGTCTTCCGAACCTGAGCTGTCCTCGGACTATCAGTCAACGGACACTCAGAAATCAAAACAGAGGAAAGCAAGAGATGAAACAAGGGGGAAAGCAGATGAGACTTAGAAATGATACACAGTTACAACCACCCCACCCTGATTTAAAATTAAATGAAAACTCTAAAATGCTTAACTTTAAATACCAATAGCATAAAGAATAACGGGAAAAGAATGGCTACGATTGGACTTTTAGGAAACTTAAGGAAGACCCTTTTTCTTCAGGATGAAAGACTATATACCATTCAAGAAATTAAAACAGCATAGCAAGAATGAAGATGGGGACCTTCTTTTTGTCCATAAGTGAGGAGATTTGTTCGAGTAGGATACCTTCAAGAATCCATATATAAAAATGCAAAAGTAATTGATATATGTCCAGGGAAAGCACTCATGGTGGATGCTATTTTAGATAACAGATACTTCAGACTTAGTAATATCTATAGCCCACAGGTCAAAACAGAAAGAAACAACCTTTTTAAACAGATTGAACCATACCTACATGCAGCAAATGTAGTATTATGGAGAGGTGGCTTTAACTCTGGAACGTCAAAAAGAGACTGGGGAAGAAAAGCTGGAAAAATCTTTTGTGACGCAAATAGGCTAAATAACATTTTAAAACAAGCTAATCTGGAAGATATATACAACCTCAAAGGACAGCAACCTGAACATACCTTTTATAATGGAAAGCTGTCCACTTGCATAGATTTGTAGTTTGTTCTTACTGGTACACACATAAATGATATAGCACGAATTCCAGTAGAAACATCAGACCATATGGGGGTTCAGGTGGAGATAGATCTAGGAAAAAGCCCCCAAATAGGCCACAGCCTCTGGAGAATGAACTTAGAAGTATTACAAGATGAAGAAAATAAAAAAGAAATTATAGACCTATTATATGCAAGAGAGACAGTATGTGAACTATATGAAAATGCATCAGAATGGTGGGAAACACAACAAGAGACATAAAGGAACTAATGACACAAAGAGCCAAATATAAACAACTAACAGAGTATCAAAAGTATCTAAGCTACAGAGGAGAACTACTACAACTGTTAACACAAGCAAAAAAACAGGGGAAGACAAATCAATCTAAATATAGGAGATTAAACAAAAAGTGAAGGACTATCAGTATAACAGGGAGAAATCTTACTTATGGTACAAAAATATGGCACACAAGGGAATAAATTCCACACGAACCCATATGAAAGTTGCCAAGAGAGGGTTAAAAGCAGAACAATGAAAGCACTAGTGGATGATAAAGGGGAAATTCAAACAGAGATAAATAGATGCAACAAATGATACAAGAACATGAGAAGAAATCTTTCAAAAAAGACAAAGTAAGCAAGAGTATATTTTTTTTTTTACAAAAAATACAAGTGCCAGAATTAACAGAAACAGAAAGAAGCATTTTAAATGGAGAGATTTCAGAAAATGAAATAAAAGAAGCAATTAAAGCTCTATCCACACACACAGTCCCAGGCATAGATGGGATCTCGAATGAGTTATACAAAATGTTTATAGATGTTCTAGCACCTATACTGCAGTCTATAGAGACATTAAAGAGAAAGGGCAACTAAGTAAGAGTATGAAACAGGGAGTCATGTTTTTCAAATAGAAGAAGGGAGATGCCACACAAATAAAAACTGGAGACCTTAAGCTCTGCTAATGTTGACTAAAAAATGTTAGCCAAAATCTTAAGAATAGAGTAACAACAGAAGCAAACAAATTAATATAGGAAACTCAGACATGTTCAATCCCTGGAAGAAACATAATGCAGAACCTTATATACATTAGGGAAATTGTAGAAAGAAGCCACAAAAAACTAACACATTTGTTCATATACTCATTAGACCAGGAAACTGCCTTTGATGCAGTATACCACAAATACATTTGGACAGTTCTAAAACAAAATGGTATACCCGAGCAGTTCATAAACATGATCAGAATTCTGTATAGAGAAGCCAAAATAATAGCTCAAATAAACAGTTACATGGGAATACCCACCTTTTTCAGTAATGGAGTAAGACAAGGATGCCCCTTAAGTCTGCTATTATATATATTCAGTTTAAAGCACATTTTAAGGCTAATTGAACAAAATCCAAACATACAACCCTTAGAGATAAAAAGTGAACAAACTTGTAAAAATCATAGCATACACAGATGATTGCATCCTAATGACAAAAGAAGTGGTATCAGGAGAAATGTATTGAAAATAATAGAAGACTTACAAGACACAAAGGTATTAAGATAAATAAACAGAAAAACACAATTTTAGCCTTAGGAAATGTAGAATTCAACAATAAAGAAGAGATAGAAATAACTACTGGAAACATAAAATTATTAGGGGTACTTTTTGGAAGAGAAAATGCTGCAAAAGAAAACTGGGACAAGAAATGCAAGATAGCAAAATGGAAATCATGGACAATGACAAAAGAAAAAAGAATATATCTACTGAAAACTTTTATAACCCCAATATTTTTACATATTGCATATGTATCCAATCCCAGTAACAATGCAAACAAAACTACTAGGACTATTTTTGAACTATGGGAGCAGGTTAAACCCTGTTAAGAGAAGTATTACACAGAACAAGGCCAGAAGGGGTTTAAATATGCTTAATCCAGAAGTTTTCTTCCAAAGTGTTTTTACTTGTGCCAGTATTCAGCTGTGCTTAGAGGAGAGTAAATAGTTTTGAAAACCCCTGTATTTAGAAAGACTAGGATACTTTAATGAACACTAGCAACTAAAGAACAGAGGCACACAAAATCAGGTACCAAAATATGTTTAAATGTTTTTACTTTTAAAACAATGGAGAACAACAATAGTTTTTCTCAAAAACTCAAGGAAACAGTTTTATAAATAAACTTTGACATTTTATTATGAAGAACCAATATTTCAGGTTCCATCAAAAGTAAAAGAAAAAAGATATTAGAGCCAATGCAAGAAAACAGATTCTGAGAAAAATGCAAGACACAGTATGGATGTGTACACATGGTAAACTGAATGCTAGGAACAATCAGAAACATAAACAGGTGACAGAAAGAATATGTGGAGAGGAAAACAGTGTAAACCAACTAGAAACAATGAGACATTAATACTTTAAATGTGCATTTATAAGACCTTTATGTGGAATGTTAGCACAAATATGGGGAGAACCATTGCTCTAAGAAATAACCTATGAAATATTAATATATGGTAATCTCCCAAAGGAATGGGGAAAATGCAATAAAAACAAGATGTATGTTCTTTTAGCCACCTTGAAAGAGACTGTCTGGCAAACAAGATGCCAAAAACAGCTACAAAGGAAGGAAAGTACAACAATAGACTTCAGTTTTAAAATTCAAGATGAATTAGATAAGATATATGCATATGAGTCAAAATGGATGGGGCAGGAAATAATTCATGGTCAAATATTACCTGGGTAGGACAGACCAATAGTTAATGTACTGATATGTTGTATAACATATAAAATGAATTTGGTGTGAAACCACGATACTGTAAATAGCTATGTTTTTGTAAACCAATAAAAGTTCCCCTGCTCTTTTCGACAAGTGACAAGTAGAGCCAAACAACAAAAACAAATATGTTGCAGGTGATACCTTTTATTGGACTAACAAAATTATTTTTAAGACTAGCTTTCAAGAGATAAAGCTCTCTTCCTCAGTTCAAAGTGAAAACAGCTGAGCAGTATGACAGATATAAAGATTGGCTGTGGATTCGAAACCTAGACTAGCATTTTACGGATCAAAGCATTGCAGTAAATTTGCACCTCTTACAAACAGGAAGACTAATTTTCACTGGAGTGTATCTGTTGAAGAGATCAACTTGTAACGTCAAAGGGCTGCCTAATTTTACTGTGACTCTGGACTATTAATTAACATTTCTAAATTGTAAAGACAGAAAGAAGATGCATAACATTGTCTTAAGAAGGTACTTGTTAAAACAGCCAGAAGGTGCTGATGTGAGGGTTTAAAAGAAAATCTGAAGCACTGCTTTAAGCATAATCACTGATAGTGTATTAAAAACCAACATCTTTATTAAGCCTTTTTCTTTATTTCAAAAAATATTGTATCATTTTATTTTAAATGTTCGCCAATCCTGGCTGTTTTGAAGTTCCCTTTAACACTAAATAACTAACATACTAACATACTATTTGCCAGCAGATTAGGCCTTATGGTCTATCAAGTCTGCTCGAACCTAGATCCTTAGTTGGGTGCCGAGACCCTCCCATCCCTTGTGCTCCAGAAACCCCTATCATCCATCCCCACCCCCGGGACAGGCCATCATCTGATACATCCACTTTCTGTGTCTGTCCCACCCTTTCTTAAAGCTTCCACTGTGGATCTTTGAACCAGCTCACCAGGCAGAGCATTCCAAGGGTCCACCACCCTCTCAGTGAAAAACCTCCTCCTCTTTTCCCCCCTCACCCTTCCACCTTCCAACTTCAAACCATGCCCTCTGGTGATGCCTCCCTGCTTTAGTCTAAAGATCCCTCCATGTTTACCCTATTTATTCCCTTGAGGTACTTGAAGACCTCGATCATGTCCCCCTGTCTCTCCTCTCCTCCAATGAAAACAGGCAGAGCTCCTCAAGTCTGTCCTCAGTCAAATCCCCAGCCCTCGTATCATCTTTGTTGCCTCCTCTGTACCCTCTCCAGGAGCTGTATGTCCCTCTTCAAGTGTGGTCTCCAGTACTGTACACAGTACTCAAGGTGTGGTCTAACCAGTCCATTGTACAGTGGCAGAATCACTTCCTTGCTCCTAGAGGTGATCCCCTCATGATGCATCCCAACATCCTGTTTGCCTTGCTAGCTGCTCTCCTGCACTGCTCAGTGTTATTCATACATGTATCCACCATGACCCCTAGGTCTTTTTCCCTGTTGAGGCTTCCAGCACCTCCCAGGGTGTACCTGTGTTTAGGGTTTCCCTACCAAGATACAACACCTTGCACTTGGTGATATTGAAATTTAATTTCCATGTGTGAGCCCAGCTTCCAGGGTGTCCAGGTCTCTTGCAGGGCCAACCTCCCTCTTCTCCCTCAACTACTGCTCCCATCTTGGAGTCATCCACGAAGAGACTCATTTCACACCCTATACCATCCCTGATGTCTGATATGTATGCATTAAACAGGATTGGACCCAGGACCGAGCCCTGTGGTACCCCACTACCAACCTCTGTAGGGTTCGGAGAGCTCCCCACAGACCACTACTTCTGAGTGTCCAGCTATCCAGTTTTCAATCCATCTGACCATCAAAGGGCCTACTCCTAACCCCATCAGTTTCTCCACCAGACCATTGTGGGGACAGAGTCAAACGCCTGCTTGAAGTCTAAGAATAATACATCCACAGGCTTACCCTATCCAGTTCTGATGTTACCCATTCATAGAACTCTACAAGGTTGGTTTGACATGATCTACCTGGCACAAACCCATGCTGCCGACTATCCAGACCTCCCACCTCCTCCAAGTAAACCCCCAATCGTTCCTTTAGTATACTCTCCATTAATTTTCCCACCACCGAGGTTAAACTGATGGGTCTATAGTTTCCTGGTACTTCCTTCGACCCCCCTTTATGGATTGGTACCACATGTGCCTCTTGCCAATCCCTAGGTACCCTCCCTGTCTCAAGTGACCTGTTGAAAAGCTCCAGGGTGCAGCCAGTATGTCCGCCAATTCCCTATAGTACTCTCGGATGAATGCCATCCGCCCAGGAGATTTGTCTTTCTTTAGGGCCTTGAGGGCAACCACACCCTTTGGTGGGATGGCATCATCCGTCCTCCGCCTTACTGGTCTTTTTTATCCTTATCCAGATGCGACACCCTGGGGTACCTTTTCCTCCCTTTTGCTCCATTTCTGCTGCTCCCTGATCCCACTCCTGCCGCTCTATCCCCTTTGTGCCTTGCTTTGTAGATATCCCATCCTCCCTAGTGAAACAGAGGCAAAGTACTGTTAAATACCTCTGCCTGGTCCCTCGCCTCTTCCACCCACCCTCCTTCTGATCTCAATCTGCTGAGATGGCCTTCAGTTTTCTCCGCTCCCCAATGTACCGAAGAACCCTTTCCCTCCATGTATCCCCTGTGCCAGCTGATGCTCTTTACTGGACTTTGCTCCCCACCATACGGGTGACTTTTCTAGATGCAAGCTGGTACATTTCCTTATCCCATCCTCTTTGTTGTTTTATATTTTTGTAAGCTGCCTTCTTTTCTCTGACTGCTACCTGACCTCACTGGACCACCAGCATGGTTTATGTGACCTTGCTCCCTTACGCTTCAACTTAGCGCAGATCCTGACTGCCTCATGAAGTCCCGTTTTATGACCTCCCATCTCCTTTCCACACTTGTTGTTGAGGTAATCCCTCAAGTGATCCTTGAGAATATTTCCCATGCCCATAAAGTCTGCCCCCTGAAGTCCACTGCCAGTGTCCTAGATCTCACCCCACTCCCCAATGCTTATTTGAAACCAGACAGTATTGTGGTCACTCCCAGTCAGGGGTCCTGTACAACCATGTCCCTTACCAGATCCCCATCTGCCAGAACCACATCCAGGACATGCCCCTCCCTTGTGGGCTCCATCACATGCTGTGTTAAGAACACATCCTGGAAGCCATCCAGCAGCCTCTGCTCCTTGGCCACCTTAGAGGACATGGTTCCCCAGTTAGTACCTGGCATATTAAGGTCCCCATCAACACCACTCCTTCCCCTTTGGACCACACTGGGCAATGATGTTGTCCAGCAAACCATCATCTAGAACATCACTCATCCCGGGGCCTATATGCTACACCCAGCTTGACCTTATCTCCTGCTGGGATCGTAGGTGACCCATAAGGCCTCCACGCTTCCTCTGCCTCTTCTACCATAGCAATTTCTATGTCATCTCTAATGAACATAGCCACTCCACCCCTCTGCCCTCCTTTCTATCCTTCCTAAGCATAGTGTACCCCGGTACATTTGTAGGTCCCAGTCATGGTTTTGTTGCCCACGCTTCCGTGACTGCCGCCACATCCACCCCTCCCCGAACAGCATGGCCTGGAACTCTGGCAACTTGTTTCCAAACCCTGGCATTTACTAACACTAACCCCACCCTTATCCCTGATCCTTTTGTCGAACCCCACCCAGATTCCTTATACTTCCATCCTCCCTCTGCTCCTCCTGAAACCTCCACCTCCAGTCTGTTTCTCCCCTTGGGCTTGAAGGCTAATCCCTCATCTGGAGGGAGGGCTTCTGGTCAGCCCCTCCTTATCCCTTCCCCCCCTTACAAGTTTAAACCCCACCTTTCTTGTATGTAGTCAGCCATCCCCTGTTTAAGGACTTCCTTCCCTAATGGGGCAAGATGAAACCTGTCCTTGGCATATAGTCCCTTATCCTCCCAAACTCCATTCCAGTTCCCTAACACCCCCAACCCATTCTCTTCACCCCACTTCCTGAGCCATTCATTAACCTCTGTGAGCTTCATTTTTTTCTCCACTGAGGCCTTTGGTACTGGCAATATCTCCGAAAAGGAAATGTTGCATCCATTATCCCGACAGACTCTGGCAAGTTCTTGAACCTTGCTTGGATTTCCATAATGCTATTTCCTCTAGATCATTAGTTCCCAAATGCACCAGGAAATCCGTTTCCTCCACAATCCCTAACCATTTCATACACTATGAACTTTGCTCTGTGCACTGTCAGCCCAGAGATACTCACTACCTTCACCTGGCTATGGCATCCATCCCTGTCCCTCCCAATGGATACCCTTAATCATCGAGTCTCCCAGTAACAGAACCTTAACACCGCCATCATCCTTATGGTTACCTCCACTATGCCCTCTCAGCCCCCCCCACTTTATTCATGATCACAATTTCATGGGAGTCTTCCTGCCTTATTAGAGACCCCCTTGTCACCCTCCCCTTTCTGCCTCCCTTGCTATTTTGCCCACTTAACTCAAACCCCCTCTGAATAGGTGTCCCCTTTAACCCTCTCTTATCTGAACCATTTATCCTGGCCCTGATGGTTTCCCCTTCCCCCGCACCCTCATCCCCCTTGTAATAGTACCCCTGTCTCCAGAGGCTCTCTGTGGGTCCCCTTTAGCTAGGGCCCCATCCTTGGTACTGACCTTCCTGCTGAAGGGGGGCTCCTCTCCCACCTCCTTGTCTCCCAGTTCCTCTCCAATCATGCTCTCCTCCCTCATGTCTGGAATATGTTGCATCTCCCCCATTTGCTTAACATATATGTTTCCCCTTCTCCCTCTGGGACTATGTCTATCCTTTCCATAGCTGTTCTGTGATGCCCTATGGGTATCTGACCCTCCCCGGCCTCTGTATAAGTTTCTCATTTCCACCAACCCTTCCTCCCCTCTAGGATGCTTAGTATCTCAAATTTATTGTGACACTCTATGTCAGCTCCATCAAGTAACCCGAGTTTCCTGACTGCATCTCTAAACTGACCTCTTCTTCCTCTCTTGCACTGTTCACCTTAGAGCCCTTCCACAGTCTGCTGTTTTAGGCTTCCGCACAACAGCCCCTCCTGACTTTTCCCTCCAGTCTCCTTGAATTCAGAATTTTCACCCTGTACGCTTCCCTTAGCATCAACTTCCTATCTAAGGGTCCTCTGTCCCTAATATCCCCTTCTGCTTGCTGTAGCATAATGTCCTGTAATTTCAGAGCGTTGCCCCAGCCTCCCTCAGCCCCACCCTTCTGCTGCCCATATCCACCCCTTATCCTTGGACACCCCACCAGCTCCCACAGCTTACTCCCAACCAATATACCTCACTCCTAATACAAGATAGCTGCTCACAGAGTGGGCAGCCTCCCTCTCCAGGCCCAATTTAGAATTATTGCCATCCCACAGCCTGTGCAGCCTACAACCCTTCCGAAGATGCCTGCCATGGTGGAATATGGCCACCCTGATTATCCCTCTGTTTATATATAGCACACCCCTTTTCTCAGTCCCTTTCCCCTGAGTACAGTTTCTCTATACTGACTGTGTTATTTACAAACCCAATTTCAACCCCACCAACAAAGTTCCTGTGTCTCACAAACACATACAGTCCAGTATGTGTTCAGTCCCACTAACAGTGTGTGTAAGCAGACTCCAGGTACCGTATGATGTCACAGGCCCACCAACTCCTGTTGCTTCAAAATTTCAGTCCCAAACAGAAATACTCAGCCCTTCAATCCCAACCCCCAGTGGCTTTTCAGTATTTAAGTAATTTAAATTACCTTCTAATTTTCCCTGCCAAACATCTATCCCCAAACCTACAATATCACAGCCCAAGTATCAGTTCAAATTCAAGGTAATAATTTTTAACACATAGAACTAATTTCACTAACAAACTATTAAAATATTTCAGTTTAAAACAAAATATAACTCCTGGCCTCTTTTCTACCAACCTGTTGCTTAAGCTCCCAAGTGAACAATGAAAGCCACAGTAATTCCTGTTTAAAGACAAGTTAATTGCACTACTGCCCTCCTCCAAACACCAGGCAAACACATTTAAATTACCTTCTAATTTTCCTGCCAAACATCTATCCCCAAACCTACAATATCACAGCCCAAGTATCAGTTCAAATTCAAGGTAATAATTTTAACACATAGAACTAATTTCACTAACAAACTATTCAAATATTTCAGTTTAAAACAAAATATAACTCCTGGCCTCTTTTCTACCAACCTGTTGCTTAAGCTCCCAAGTGAACAATGAAAGCCACAGTAATCCTGTTTAAAGACAAGTTAATTGCAGCTAATGTCTCCTCCTCCAAACACCAGGCAAACACATTTAAATTACCTTCTAATTTTCCCGCAAACATCTATCCCCAAACCTACAATATCACAGCCCAAGTATCAGTTCAAATTCAAGGTAATAATTTTTAACACATAGAACTAATTTCACTAACAAACTATTCAAATATTTCAGTTTAAAACAAAATATAACTCCTGGCCTCTTTTCTACCAACCTGTTGCTTAAGCTCCCAAGTGAACAACACTCTAAGAGTAAAATCAGTGGTGGAGTGATCTGGTCTCGAAAAATGTTCCCCTACTGGTGTATTTTCATTTTATGGGTAACTGTGAATCTGTGGCGATTTGTTCTTGTTTTGAGTTCCTGTCCGGTTTCACCAATGTAGCAACCTTCCTCACATTTTCTGCATTGTATCATGTATATTACGTTGCTAGAAGAACAGGTATACTTGTTTTGTAAAAGATTTTCCATTGTAACTGACACATGTCTCAGGAGATATGTGTACATAATTTGCAGTGAGGTGCTTTGCATGGTTTTGTACCTTGTCACCTAGTTGGAGCTCAGAAGGAATTTTGCTTCACACCAGTTAAGTGCCATGGAATCTTTAACATCCACCTAACCTACCACAAATCCAGGCAAATGGGACCTCAGTTTAATGTCTCTTTCGAAAGATGGCACTGCAGAAGTGCAGCACCCCATGCTGGACAACAGTGTCAGTAGTTGGATATTAAACTCATGCCAGGTGTGGTAATTAAACCCACAGCTCTCTGATCTTCCAGCCTCAGAGGCAAGTGTGCTATCTAATGAGCCACTGACACTGCTTGAGCTCACTCTTTTGCTCTCCCTCAAATAAAATCTACTGCTGACCAAAGTGTCTTCTCATTCTGATTCCCGAAACTATGGAATCCACCTCCTTCTATTCACTCTGCTCCTTTTTTTTTCCTACTCTTAGAGCTCTTCTCTATGATTTCTCTACTCATGTCTGCAGTTGCTTCTTATACTGGTTTGAACTGTTTCATCAGTAATGCCCAGTCATTGCTTTCAACACTTCTCACATCCCTAGCATCATTTCATTCCCTCTGTTCCTTATTTTGATACAGTGGCCCAGATATTCAAAAGGTTGCTTACAACAGGGCTGGGCGCAGCTAACTCAAAAATGCGCCATTCTGCAATATTCAGAAGGCAGTTGCGCCACCGAAAACATGCTGAGCAACAGCACAATGGAAATGAAGGCATGCGCAGCTTGAAGGAAGCGGTCCATGCATAAAGTGCGCAATGCGATATCCGAACACTTGCGCAATGCGCAAGAGTGGCTGAGCCGGAAGTTGCGCAGTACCAGATTTGAGCCAAAATAAAAAGGCTCAAGGAAGCGGCTCAAGAACTCTAGCAGGCCGCAAACTGGGGGAGAGAGACAGAGAGAGAGAGAGAGAGACAGGAGCTGGAAGGGCAGAGAGGGACAGTGGGTCCTGGAGGACAGAGAGGCCAGTGGGGGGTGCCTGGTGCAGTGGAAGCAGCAGTGGGGGCAGTGGGGGTAACACAGGAACAGCAGCCGTGGGGGCAGAAGCCAGGGAGATGGACAGTGTCAGCTTCCACATGGAAGCTGTAAATGAGGTGAGACACCATGCTGCAGGGGGACGTGGGCTGCGGAGGGGCCCATCGCAGTATGCCCCCGACAGGCGGTATCGTGCCCACATCAGCTACGAGCTGTACACAGATGTCGAGAATGTGGCCCGGTACCACCTGAACAGGGCAATACTGAGATGGCTCAGCGAGCTGTGCAGTGATGTGATGCAGGCACCCTCACGACGGAGTCATGCTCTGTCCGTGGAGACCAAGGTGACAGCCTGCATGTGCCTGCTCGCCACGGGCACCTTCCAGAGGCCGACAGGGGACACCACAGGCATTACACAGTCGGCCACATCACGCATCCTCACCCAATTCCTCAGCGCACTGCTGCCTCATGCTGTGGAGTACATCCATTTCCCCAGCACCGTGGCAGAGCGCACAGCAAACATGCAGGAGTTCCACAGGGTAGCACATCTGCCTGGCGTGCTAGGGGCCATAGACTGCAGCCATGTGGCCATTCGCACGCCACCTGGCCCCGATGGCCATGCTTATCGGAACCGAAAGGGCTTTTCCAGTGTCAACTGCCAGGTGGTGTGTGATGCCACTGGGCGCATCATCAATGTCTGTGCCACACACCCTGGTGGAGCACATGATGCCTTCATATGGCACCAATCTGCACTGTGCCATCGATTCGAGAGTGGGAACATCCCCACGAGTCATCTAGTGGGTGAGTACACATGTATGGAATGCAAACTCCGGGCAAGGGTGGGAATGACACAGGTGCCATGGTAGTGGCACACAAGGATATGGGCAATATGGACCTGACATGACACTGATCTCCACTATCTCCACACAGGTGACTGTGGATACCCACTGCGTCCCTGGCTGCTCACACCATACCGGTGCCCCACAACCCCAGCGCAGCTCGGTTTCAATGAGGCACATGCCGCAACACGGAACATCATAGAGCAGGTGTTTGGGATACTCAAGGCATGCTTCCGATGCCTGGACACCTCCGGCGGAGCCCTACAGTACAGCTCCCAAAAGGCCTGTGGGATATTCCTGGCCTGTTGCATCCTGCACAACATGGCCAAAGACCATGGGATAGCCGTACAGGTCCAAGAGGGGGACAGCGATGGGGACGCCAGTGGCGCCGTGATGTGGGTGATGAGCAGCCCCCTAGGACGTGGAGGGACCTCGACTGACACGGCAGGCCCAGCTGCACCGGGACACCATTGCAGAAGAGCACTCACGCACAACACAGGTAAGTCAAGGGGACATGTGCAGGCAACACTGTCCATGCGCAAAACCACAGGCACACAGGGGAACACACCGCATGAAGGTCAGGGGAGTTGAAGGGTCCAGGCATACCAACACACCATCAGAGAGGGTGAGCACTCATATGGACTAACACATACACCAGGCAGCAGACAGGGCAGCAGCACAGCATCATGCGGAAATTACATCGCCAACACACAGCACCACCAACCACCCCACCACCTGGACTGTCCACGCACGTGTGTCAGGACCTGGCAACCTTGCACCTTGGTGTACAGTGCAATGCAGGAATCATCATGCACATGCACCTGTGGACAGCAGTTGGGAGAGGTGCAGGTGGTCCGTGTGTCAGCTTGGTGAGCAGAGCACCCAGCAGTGCACTGCCCACTATGACACACATTGCACACAGGGCAGCACCAGACAGGGCCTGCATTGGGAGACAGCTCAGTCAGGAGCACTGTCCCACAGCCACCACGGATGCGGGCAGCCCCACCGTGGCCTAGCAGCACTGGCAGGCTGAGCAGGGGCTACATCGGTGGCGCTAGTGCACCACCAGGGGTCCCAGTGCTGGACCGCACCTTGCCCACAGGGTCTGCATCCCGCCAAACAAACTTGCACCAGGGGTGCTCAGGATGCCCACAGCAGAACCCGCATCGACAGGCCTGGTGTCGCACGAGCGAACGGGAGTGGAGTGCGACTGTGTGGGGTGGTACAGGGGCACCTGACAGTGTGGTCATGCATTGGCCACAGAGACCACTGCCTGGGTCAGCCTGTCAATGGCAGCGGTCACATCCGTCCACATAAGGACCATCTGGCTCGGTCCCGAGCACACTCCCTGCTATGCCGCCCATGGACACAGACAGTGCCTCCACGGACCTTGCAACCCACCCCTGCAGCTGTACCGACTCCTGCAGCAGGCGGTGTGCGTGCGTCAATGGGTACTGTGCCCCAATGGCATCGTGACCCCAGGGTGGGATGGTCCTGGTGCACAGCACCCCTGAGGGTGGCCGCTGTTCACCAGGACCAGGTATGGGCGGATCTAAGGGCGGTGGACAAGTGCCACTGCTTGACGCTGTCCCCCCAGGCCTGGTGTGCAACTGCTGCTGCCGCCCCTCCAACTGCTGAGCCCCCAGGTCCACCTGTTCCACCTCTGTGCTGTCAACAGTGCCAGACACCTGCACAGCCACTGATGCTGCCCCACCGGTGCTGACAGGCACAGCCTGTGACTGTGCCAGCATGCTGGTACACAGGTGTGAACCAGGATGGCCCAGGGGCACGTGCTGGCCTGCCATGTGTCTGTCGTGGGACACACACCTATCACTGGCCATTGCAGGCCTGCTATCATCAATGGTGCCGGTGCATGCCACTGCCATAGGCACAGCAGGCTGGCATACCTGCATGCCAGACTGCTGTGACACAGGCTGTGCACCCCCTGCACCCGTATCACTGCCGCCGGAGTTGTTGGGCCAGCCTGCATGCTGCTGCAGTGCCTGCAGGCTGGTGGCGGAGGTGGATGGTCCATCCTCCAGGTCCAGCAGGTCTGCCTCACTGTCTGCACCCACCACCACCACCGTCTCCTGCAGACCGAACAGGATCTGTAACAGAAAGAGAGCATGTGAGTGCATGAACAACAGCCCCCAACAACATCACCATGTCATACCGCAGTGATGGGCTTCCACCTGTCTGGAACCCTCCGCCTCGAACGTCCGGCATGGCACTGCTGCATGGTCGCTGACCAGTGTCTCCTCAGTCGGGTCAGTTGCAACACCACTGGTGGTCCCCACCAGTGGCAGCACGTGCCACCCTGAAGGCTGCCACCTTCTCCTTCAGCCTCCTGCGGTCAGTCCCCATCTTCTTCCAGCATTCCTGCACAGAGCGCTGGTGGCTTCCGTGCAGGTTGATGGCCCGAGCTACCCCCTCCCATGCAGCTGCACGCTCCTGAGGGGTGCCCCTCCATCCACTCAAAAGTGGCTCATCCTCCAGGTAGGTCTGGAAGAGGGCCTCAGTCTCTGCCGTGGTGAAGTTCGGCCTCCTCCTACGCCCGCCGTCCACAGCCTCAGCCTGGTTCTCATCAGTCATGGTGATCTCTATGGGTGGAAGTGGACACCTGTCACTGTGCAGTCCACAGCATTTCCCCATGAGCATAGCTGCCGGCCGGGGGGGGCATAAGCCCCCCCTTTCCTCTCCACATGGCAGATACTGATGGAAAGGGTGCCCTCTGTCCCTTTCTAAGTGCCCTCATCATGCTCAGCCCCCTCAACCTATATCATCCTCCAGCACCCCTGCCCATGAGCATTGTCCTGAGCATCACACAGCATGTAACTCACCTCTCACCTGCAATAACAAATCTGGCCACCACAACCCAGTGGCGATTTTATAGCGCAATACATGCAAATGAGGTGTGCTCAATTTTAATGACATGCTAATCGCGCCACTGCGCCTTTGAATGGCTGATCGAATGATTTGCATATGTCGGCTGAATATCGCGTTTTTGCGCTTAGCGCAATACGGAAGGTCCGGCTGAGCCGATGGTGCAAGTTTGTGGCTGTGTGCTACACTGCATTGCGCATGCCCAGACAGGTTATGCATGCGTTGATCACGCTGCAGACCTGCTGAGCGCGATAGGCGATTCAGCCCATGGCCACCATTGTGCCAGTGGCGCTACAGCACTGGGCACTATATGGCGCTGTGGCACTTCTGCGCGATAGTCCACTGTGGCACTGGTGCTGTGCTTAGCAGTCGCGCAGGATGCCTATACATCCTATGGCGCTGTGCGAGCCCTGCGCCATTGCCGTGACCTTGTGTATGCACTCTGACCCTGGCGCTGTTGGCATGCCATGTGTACGTCCTTATTGCGCTTGTCTGGTGACAGCGCCATGTAAGCGATTGCGCCGCTGTTCGCGACAGCGATTGGAGCCTGTGCTGGTCCATTGCGCAACAACTCCACGGGGTTACGGGCACGGCAGGGCGCCATATTGCCTGCTGTAAAGTTGGTGCCATGGCTAGGAGGAGGGCAGTGTCCTGGAGCCAGCTTGAAGTGGCCAACCTGGTGGCCCTGGTGGAGCCCCACTGTGAGGCACTGTATGGTGAGGCCCCCCTCACCATGCCTAGGACCCATGTGTGGCAGCAAGTGGCCACTGACCTGGTGGCGGTCACTGGCCGGGGCCGGTCTGCTGAGCAGTGCCGGCACCGGTACAGTGACCTCCGCCGGAGGGAGCCGGACCTCTTGACGTGGCTGCGTTCACATGCCAGGCAGGGCCTGGTGCCTAGGCCACGTGAGTGTACCATCTATGCACCTATATTCTCTGTAGGGGTGTGTGTGTGCTTAGGTGGCTGTGCATAGGTGTGTCAGTGTGTGCAGCTGTGCGATGGATGGTTATGGCTGTGTGGGCAGGCACTCTCACTGGGGCAGGGGGCACTCTGCTTTTGAGTCACACTGATGTTTGTCTCACCATATGTCTCCCACAGGCTGGATTGTGAGGACACCGGACCACAGTGATGTGGGCCATGCCAGGGCCCCGGTGCCATGGGATGTTGTGCCACAGCAGCAGCAGCAGCAGCGTCAGACCGAGCTGCTGGAGGAGTGTATCATTATGTCATGGATGCTATTGCATGCTGGGGGGGCAAGACCACCAACCATGCTGGACACAACCAAAGGGGAGGTCATAGTTCCACTATACGAAACACTAGTGAGTCCCCACACTGGAGTACAGTGTACAGTTCCGGAGACCATACCTGCATATGGACATGGACTGGGTGGAGAGGGTTCACAGGAGGGCGACATGGATGGTGCATGGATTGCATCACAAGTCCTATGCAGACAGGTTGACAGAACTGAACATGTACTCCCTGGAGGGGAGGAGGCTGTGGGGATATGATGGGGACATGCAAGTATTTTACAGGGGGGAACAGAGTGCAGGACAACAATATTTGTAAGCGTAAAGGATGTTCCAGGACTAGAGGACATGGGATGCAGTTGGAAGGGGCTCGTTTAAGAGGAAACATGAGAAAGTATTGCTTCACAGAATGGGTGGTGGACAAGTGGAACACCCTGCCAGAGGATGTGGTGGGGGCTGACTTGGTTATGGGATTTATGAATGCATGGGTTAGCCATGAAGGAATTCTGGAGGTCAGGGGTGAGGGGGAACGGACTTATAGGACAACAGAGTGAACGTACAAGGCCAAATGGCCAGACTGGGTGTCCCATAGGCCCTTATCTGCCGACACTGTCTATGTATCCATGTATGTAGGCATGACACAGGTGACCTGCATCACAGTGCAGCATCACGACACGTCTGTGTATGCATCACAGGTGGTCCAGGCATGCACTGGGCACATAGCTGTGTAACTGGCCTCGCGACTACGTTGCCACATCACTTGACAGCCTAGTTTGTACTGGCGATTGACGGGGCAGTGTGTGTGGGCAGTGGTGCGCATAGCTGGTGCCGCCTGTTTGTGATGGCCATGTGCATGTTCACTGTGGGTGGGTGCATGCCATCACAGGTGCAGGACATTGGGTTATATGGGTTGCAGGTTGGGTGGTGTTCAGGGTTGTGGTCAGTCTCAGCCATTGACTGTGTTCCCATTTTCCCTAGGCCTCGGGGTGCTCAGACGCATGGCCCAAGATCTCTGCGGCCTCACCCAGCTTGGTCTACAAAACCGGGAGCTCCTGCAGGCCACTCAGGCCAGGGTGAACAGCGCGCTGGCTGGGAGGGGACGCCAGCAGGGGGAGGACCAGGAGCCAGCTGGGCCGTAGCCCACATTCCCTTCCCACTTCTCCCATCCCTTTCACCCTGCCTTCCCTCTCCAAGTTTTTATTCTCTCCCTTGAACACCCCTGCCTTTTACCCGTCCCCCCCCAACCTGTACATAGTTTCACCTGTTATTGTTCATATGTTGTTTTTGAAATATACATTTCTATTTTGATACAACTGCTGTGTTGGTGTCTGCTTTGCAACTGGCTATGGGTGCTCCGTTGCAGGGGTGTACATGCCATCTGGGCTGCTATGGTCCTGGGTATATATGTGTGTGTGTGTGTGTGTCCATGGGGAGGTAGTATTACCAGCATGGCATTGCCTTTCTGTTGGTCTTGCCATCTGCTGCCACCCACTGCTGGGTGCACAGGGTGGGTCTGGCTGGTATGCTTCTCTGCAGCATGGGGTTGACGTGTGGCACGGGGGGTGCATGGTGTTTCCTGCAGTGCTTGTCACTGCACATGAGCAGTGTCTTGGGGGCACGGTGCACGGTGTGCTGTGCGTACGGGGGGGACTGATGTGCACTGTGGTTGTCAACCCCCTGTGTGTGGCACTCTCTGCCTGCCAGTGGTTGTGCTAGTGTCATGGCTCTGCTATGCTTTAGTTGGCTTGTCCCCATGGGCACGTGATCATCCGTCCCACCCCAGTGATGCTGTGCTTGGGGTGTGCCGGTGTGGTGTGGGTTCTGCAGTGTGTTCCTGTGCCCATGTGGCATGGCTGGCGGTGGCCCCAGCCTGCCTCCCTGGATGTGCAGTTCCATTGCTCTGGGGGCTGTGCTTGGCGCTTATGGCAGCTCTGCAATGCTCAGCTGGCTTCCATGTATGGCGCCCATAGCGCAGCATTTTGGCTCAGCTTCTCCTTCCTGGTTGCGCGATGGCGCAGTATGTGCGATATTGAGACGTTGGTTGCTTGCGTAATTTGCTCTGCTCCATGTTTGAATATCGCACCTGTTGCGCATTTGCGCAACTGGTTTGCGCTTGCTCCTACTGTTGCGCCAGTTTTCAGCACAGTTTGAATATCCAGGCCAGTATGTTGATTACTATTTAATTGTTCTTTAGCCAGCTTCACAGTTTACTGTACATAACTTACTGATAGTCAGTTTTATTCTTAACTCATTACTTCCAATAGCTTCATATGAAATCCGAACAATCCATTACTTAACTTGATATAAAATGGCCTCGTAAGCATTATTGTCTTGTTTCTTTTGTTACACTTATTTCCATTCTATGTATTTCAAACTTTGTATTTTGTATCTTTTCACTCATCCTCCCTCCCCCTCCCCCACCGGATGTATTTGGAAATGAGCTGTAACCAGCTCAGTATGTCTTTCTTTGTAAAACATTTTAAATAAAGAAGCAAACAAACAAATATCAATCATGCAGTTAAAAGAAAATGACAATATATTTAAATACAGTTGTGGCCATCTACTTGTAAATGAACAGTATTACTTTTAAATAAACTGAATAGTTTAAAAAAATGTCACAAACTATATTACTTCTGTAAAATGTCCAATGCATGTGAATAACAATGGTGCTGTTTGTACCCAAAGCATGGCTTCATTTAATTAGGCAAGAACCAAGACAATTTGTGTATTTGTATTTTAGTGGTTTTTATACTTTATGAAGGCTATACCTGAACTGGAACATTTTGATTTCAGTGTGGGTCCTGGTTCTAGTCAGTTTTATGGGTTAAGATTGAAGCACACACACTAAGGCAAAGGTGAGCAAATGTGAAAACATTTCAGTTTGATTCACACCCCTCTCTTGAGTTTAAATGGGACACTTTGGAAAAGACACTTTGGGTTCTTGGCATCAGGGTTTAGAAGACTTTAAATAGGGGTAGTTGGCACTGCTTCCCTCTCCCTCACACCAGTCAGTCCCAGCATAAGGGTTTATCAGGTTTCAAATACTGAAGTGGTAATTGGCACCCCTCCCCCCACTCACACTAGTTAGTCCTGCATTAGGGTTTATTAGGCTACAAATACAGGTAATTAGCACCTCATCCCTCCCTAAGACCGGTCAATCACAACATTAGGGTTTAGCAGGCTACAAGTAGGGGTAATTGGAACCCCTCCCCTCACTCACACCAGTCTGTCCCAGCAATGAATTTACCAGACAACAAACAGAGGTTATTGACCCCCCTTTCCTTACTCACATGTGTCAGTCCCAGCATTAGGGTTTAGTAGGCTACACATATGGGCAATTATCACCCCTCCCCCTCTCTTACACACACCAGTCAATCTCATCCTCTTCCATCCTCCCCAATCCTTCAGTCAGAATATTGACCAATGCCCAATCATCACCTGACACAGTGGCAGGAGTCAATTTGTTATGTTGATTGCGCGCATGCGCAAGAAACATGTTGCATCAGCTTTCTCTACAAGCAGGTTGTGGAGGCACGGCACTGTTGTGCCCAATGCCCCCACAGCCTGCAAATGCTTGTCACTCATCCCCCAATGCAGTGGCATACTGCTGCTGACACTGGTTCAGCCAGCGTGCCACCAACTTGTAAAAAAATAGCTGCTGCAATCAGGGGCCACCTCATCATTGCAGCATCAGCCATCCAATGCAATGAGGGAGCGACCCATCATTGCAGGGTGGGATGTGAAACCCCTGATATTGTTTGTGAACATGGTGGTGGGTTGCCACTGTGTTCACAAACAATATAACCCCATCCCCCCACCATGTTTACTTGCCGTCGGGGGCCCTAATCCCCATCAGCTTTGTTGCCCCCTGTTTCTGTTGTTGCCGACAGGGCAGTCCTCTCCCGCTGGCATTCTGTAACCCCCGGTTTTGTTCCTGTCGATAGGATGTCCAATCCTGTCGCATAATGAATCCCTCGCCTTGTGTGCTGACAGGGATGCCCAATCCCTCGCCGGCTACTGCTGCTCCCAATGGGAAAATCATTGGTGGCATGCTGGGAGCCCACCCCAGTGTGCCACAAGCCCCTGTAAAGCAGAAAACTGTCCTGCATCATCTTTTTTATCTGAAAAAGGAAATGGTCCTCTAGTCTCCGTCCACACCCACCCACAACCCACACCCACTGCACACCCTGCCTCCCCACAGCCCTCCCCCCATACTTATCTCTGGAGTCTGCTGACTGGTGGACCAAGAACACGCCTGCACTCTTCAAAGCCGACCGTGAACTGAAGAAATGCCGGTAAGCTGTATAATGCAATAAATAGGCTGTTTTCAACTTTGCTTCATATCTCAGCCATTTTTTGGAATTTTGATACCAAATTTTCAACATGGGGTTTTTGGGACCCCTTTTCATTAATTCTTGAACTGTCATGGTGTTAATCGGCCTCAAAAGGTGATTTCGCAGTCATTTCATGGAATCACCTTTCGGAGCTGATTAATGAAATGACAGTGCCTGTGTTCATGAGGTGGGATCTCAAAAAGCCTAAGTTGCAAATTTGGTGGCAAGAATCCCAAAAATTACTGTTTTATGAGCATATGCTGCGCAGTTGCTGTGCACACTCGTAACTTCGTGAATTTGCAATATTTTCATGGCAGATTTTCAACATTGGCATTTTTCCACACCTCCTTGTGAACAGTACAGCTATCATTGTTTATATCCTGGTGGAAATGTGTTTTAGCACTTCAGCGCAGAATAGCACAGTGGCTGGGAAATCTGTGTTCAGGACAGAGTAAGAAAATTACAGTGACACTGTTAATGAGTAGAGGTCCTAAAATGCCTATGTTGAAAATTTGGTAATGATACTCCATAAAATGACTGTGTTACAAGAGTGCGTGTGTTAGGAGCTCTGTCGGGACAGCTGTGGATTTATTTCTGGCAGAAAAAGCCACCAACACAGGCAGGAGCCACATAAAAGGGCAGCTAGCTGCCAGGAGAAACAGAATGAGAGAGTGAGAGAGGTGGAGTGAGCCACCTCAATGGAGCTCTGTACGGAACAGCTGCAGATTTTTCCTCAGCAGAACAAGGCGCCAATGCAGGCAGGAGCCCAGCACATAAGAGCAGCCTGCAGCAGCGGACAAACAGACTGAGCAGTGACAGAGGGCCACTGAGCGAGCTCAACAGACCAACACAATCAACATTCAGCATTGACAAATGCTTGTTTTATTTGAGTAAAGTGCCTAGGAGAAGGGTCCTAAATCAACAGCATAGAGGCTGGCATGGCCATGGGAGTTGCCTTAGCCTCTTTCAAAGGACTAGTATGTTTATTTTTTTAGTTAACTAAGCAAAATGTAAAGTAATCATGAAGTGGCTTGAACTCTGACTGGGCCAAATTGAAGGTAAAAGAATTACATTTCAGGAAGTTCAGTAAATACAAACTTAGCACTGACCCATCCTTACAGTGGGTTTCATGCTGAGAACCAGCCTGCTGTAAAATATAGATCTGTCATCTATGTCATAGTTCTCTGCTCTAACCACTAGACCACAGTGCCTTCCAGTAAAAGTCTTGGTTTCCCTCCATAAGATATGTATCTCTAATAACCACAAGGTATAAACAGACTACATAAAAAGGCCAGGCGTGAACTTTAGACTTGCATTTCTTCATCAACACTGCAGAATTCAATTCTACAACAACTGACTTCAGGGTAAGGACAAAGGCATTTTATCTTTGTAACTGACTTATTAAGAATGAGCAATGCTAATGTTGCTAAATGTCCACATATTGTGAAGTGGGTTCAATGCAAAAAAAAGTGTGAAGTAATGCACACAGGTAGAAACAACTTTAAAATGGACTACTGGATGTAAGGAATAAGGGGTTGGGGTAAGGGCAATGCAGTCAACTGAGGAGAATGACTTGAGGATCATTGGGGCAGCAGCCTCAAGTGCATTGCTCAGTGCAGCAAAACATATGGGAAAGTGAACATGATGCTGGGATGTACAGGAAAGGAATTAGATTGTATGAGAAAGAAGGCGATACTGGCCCTGCACAGATCCTTGGTAATGCCAGCTCTGTAGAGATTTTTTTTAATTAATTAATTTATTTTTATTTATTTTATTTATTTGTACAAATTGGAATTACAAACAGTTGAGTCAAGGACTCATTTCCAAAGGCTCCTTGCCAGACAAAAGTACAGGTAATATACAAACAGGACAATATATAGTTACAGAGGAATATAATATCATAGCTTCATACGGTTACATAGGTGCATGAGTAGGCAATTACAAAGGAATATAATACCATAGCTTCATACGGTTACATAGGTACATGAGTAGGCAATTACAAAGGAATATAATACCATAGCTTCATACGGTTACATAGGTACATGAGTAGGCAATTACAAAGGAATATAATACCATAGCTTCATACGGTTACATAGGTGCATGAGTAGGCAATTACAAAGGCATATAACATAGCTTCATACGGTTACATAGGTGCATGAGTAGGCAATTAGAGAGGAATATAATAACAAAGCTTTATATGGTTTCATAGTTACATGAGCAGGCAATGTGTAAAAAGGGTATGGCAGATTGCCATATAGAGTGACTAAGGTACGGTCCAGAGGGAAGCAATAGAGGGTAGACAGGTAGGGTACTTGGTAAAAAAGTAGGATTTTGCTGTGGGGAGATATATAGTGGAAGTGCTGAAATAGACGCCTGCAGGGGTGATGGTTTGCTGTCCAAGGGATATTGTTGGGGAGGGCTGTGAGTGGCTGGAGAAAGAGTAGGGGAGCCTTGGTCTATCAACAGTTGTAGCAGCAGAGGCAAAAGAGATGGCTTCTGAGGACAATTTTGAAAGGGCCTATTCTAGCGAGGCTGGTAATAGTAGCCAGGAGGGAGCTGTACCATAGTGAGGTCCTATAGTGGAAGGACCGCTGTGTGAGTGAGGTCTTGACTCTGGGTACCATGAGGTTGGGTTTGCAGGTACTACGAGTAGATACTATGAGGCAAGTGACACTGATGGAGGAGGCCACCCCGGTGGGGGAGAGAGACCCATGTATTTCTGGAGTTCATACCTTAGTGAAAGACAGGGATCACCTGAGATCCTCCAAAGGATGGACTATGAAGATGGTCCAGGTGCAGCAGGGGAGGGCGTATGAGGAAAGGTTAGCAGACTATAACATTTGTACACTGGAAACAAAGAGGGAAGGGGTAATATTGATACATGCATGCTCTTGCAAGGAATAGACTAGGGATTGTAAGGAGTTATTTATGAGAAATAGGAGTACAGTGAATAGAGGACATGGGTGGAGAATTGTTGGGGGATTTAGGGGTCAACAGGAATGAGAGTACAGTGACTAGAGGACATGGGTGAAGACTGCTTGGGGGATTTAGGGGTTCATAATGAATGAGATTGCAATGACCAGAGGACATGGGTGAAGACTGGTGAAGGATTTAAGGAGTCATGAGGAACAAGAGTACAGTGACTTCAGGACATGGGTGAAGACTGGTGGGGGATTTAGGAGGTCATGAGAAATGTGAGTAGTGACTAGAGGCAATGGGTGAAGATTGGTTTGGGGATTTAGGAGGTCATGATGAATGAGAGTACAGTGACCAGGGTACATGGGTAAAGACTGGTGGGGGATTTAAGGAGAAAGATAGAAACATAGAATTTGATGGCAGATAAGGACCGCTTGGTCCACCTAGTCTGCCCATTTTTCTACCTAACAGATAAGCTGCAGATCCTAATTAACCAACAACTTACTTCCTCTTACCCCCACTAGGACTGCCTTATGTATGTCCCATGCATTCTTGAATTCCCCACTGTTCTTGACTCCATGACCTCCTCAGGAGGCTGTTTCATGCATTCACAACCCTCTCTGTGAAAATACTTCCTCACATTACCTCTGAGCCGTCCCTCTATTTTCAAATTGTGCCCTTGTTCTTGCACATCTCTTTTCTGAAAGATGCCACCCTTGTTGGACTTTGTTGATTCCCTTGAGGTACTTGAAAGTTTCTATCATGTCCCCTCTCTCCCTCCTTTCCTCAAGGGTATACATATTAAGCTCCTTTAGTCTTTCTTCATATGTCTTCTGGTGCAGACCCTGCACCATTTTGGTTGCCCTCCTCTGGACAGCCTCTACTCTGTCTATGTCTTTGCGGAGATGGGGTCTCCAGAACTACACACAGTACTCCAGATGGGGTCTCACCAACTGTCTGTACAGAGGGATAACAACTTCCTGTTTTCTACTATTGTTGCCTCTTCCTATGCATCCCAGTATCCCCCCAGCCTTCATTACTGCCTTCTCACATTGCTTGCCCACCTTTAGGTCATCTGATATAATTACCCCCAGGTCCCTTTTCATTTTTACTGTTGTCAGTATCTCACTCCCATTGTGTACTCTTGCCCTGGGTTTTGTTTCCCAGGTGCATTACCTTGCACTTCTTTGCATTGAATCTGAGCTGCCATACATTTGACCATTCTTCCAACTTTGCCAAGTCCCTTCTCATCCTTTCGACTCCATCTGGTGTATCAACCCTGTTGCAGATCTTTGTGTCATCTGCAAAGAGACATACTTTTCCTTCCAGTTTCTCTGCAATGTCACTTATAAAGACATTAAAAAGGACCGGTCTCAGTACTGAACCCTGCGGTACCCCGCTAGTAACCCTCCTTTCTTCACTGTGTACTCCATTTACTACTACCCTTTGCATCCTGTTGTCTAGCCAATTTTTTATCCAGGCTACCACCTTGTGACCCACTCCAAGGCTGGCTAACTTGTGTATTAATCTTTTGTGTGGGACTGTATCAAATGCCTTGCTAAAATCTAGGTAAGCCATGTCCACAGCCCCTCCCTGGTCTACTACTTTGGTCACCCAGTCAAAGAAATCTATTAGATTCCTCTGACATGACCTTCCCATCGTGAATCCATGCTGCCTTGGGTCCTGTGCCCCACTGGCTTCTAGGTACTCAACAATTCTTTCCTTCAGAAGTGATTCCATCATTTTACCTACCACTGAAGTCAGACTAACAGGTCTGTAGTTTCCTGCCTCTGTCCTGCTCCCACTTTTGTGAAGAGGAATCACATCTGCCCTCCTCCAGTCCTCAAGTACGACCCCATCCTCCCATGATTTGTTAAAGAGAGTAGTCAGCTGTGTCATTAGTTCTACCCTTAGTTCTTTTAGAATTCTTGGGTGAATCCCATCAGGCCCCACTGCTTTGTCCATCTTCAATTTTATTAGTTCTTTCAGAACCCTTTCTTCTGTAAATAGACTGGTATCGACCCCCATCTTCAGAGTGATTTTCTCTTGTTTGGTTTAGATACCCCCCTTCCTTTGTGAATACTGTGCAGAAATATTCGTTCAGTATCCCTGCTTTTTCACTGTCACCCTCTACCCACATTCCCTCCCCTTTATTAAGCCTCAGTATCCCTCCTTTGGTCTTTTTTCACTCCCTAATGTATCTATAAAACGTCTCATCTACCTTCTTAACAGAGTTAGCTATCCTTTCCTCGGTTTGGGCCTTTGCTATTCTGACTGCCTTCCCAGCCTCTTTCTGCTTTAACTGATAAAGTTCTCTGTCCTTCTCTTTCTGTGTTTCCTTATATTTCCTGAATGCTATCTGTTTCTCTTTAACCTTCTCTGCCACATCTTTTGAGTACCATAGCGTTTTTTTCCTTCATTGTGTTTTGTTGATTTGCTTTACACAAAGGCTGTTTGATTACTCCCCATTGTTTCTCCACCCTCCTCCTTGCCTGTTTGCTAGTGCTTTTCTGAGGTACTCTCTCATTTTCCAAAGTCAGCCCTCCTAAAGTCCAATACTCTTGCTTTTGTATGGCTTGATTGTATGGCTGTGTTTATTGTGAACCACACTGGTGGTCGCTTGTTCCCAGATGGCTACCCACTTCTAAATCTGAGATTCTTTCTCCATCCCCATTTGAGAGTACCAGGTCTAAGATTGCTCCCTCCTGAGTGGGTTCCAATACTAGCTGTCTGAGGCATGCCCCCTGTAGGGCATCAAGAATGACCCTGCTCTTGGATGTGCCTGCAGCAAAGGTGCTCCAGTTAACATCTGGCATATTCAGGTCCCCCATCAACAATATCTCCCCATTTTCTGCCATTCTAATGAAGCCTTCTATCGTTTCCTTGTCCATTCCCTCCCCCTGAGATGGGGGTCTGTATACAACGCCCATGCAGATTGTGGTGCCATTTCCTGTCTCCAGGGTGACCCAGAGTGTCTCATCTGCTCCCTGTTTACTCTTTAGTTCTATGGCTTTGATCCTTCCTTTACATAAAGAGCTACTCCTCCTCCTCTTTACCTCCTATCCCACCTGTAGATTGTGTATCCTGGTATGTTGACATCCTAGTCATGGTTCTCGGTGTACCATGTTTCTGTGACTGCCACAATATCCAAGCAACCTCTTCCATCAAGGCCACTAGTTCAGGGAGCTTGTTACACAGACTACGGGCATTGGTACTCATCACCCTCCACTTTTTGATGGCCTTACCCCTTTTAGCCCCATTCCTGTCCTTACTACCTTTGCCTTTTTTTACATTTACTTCTGTCCTGCTCCCTAATAACTTCTCTGCCTTGGTGTTTACCTCACTAATTACTGTTGTTTGTGGGGGAAGGCTGGGGTTTTCCTGTTCCTTTTCAGTGCCTGCCCCCTTGGCTAGTTTAAATGCTTGCCAATGAAGCATTTAAACCTCTCACCTAGGATCCCGGTTCCTCCCCTGGACTGATGCAGACCATCTCACCAGTATAGGTCTGCATCCTTCCAGGTGGCTCCCCAGTCCCCAATGAAGCCAAAACCCTGAGCTCCACATCAGTTTTTCAACCATTCTTTGAATTCCCTGGTGAGGAGTACCCTAGCATCACCCTTGCCATAGACAGGCAGCACCTCCGAGAAGGTTACCATATGTGCTACTTGTCTAAGGCCCCTCCCCAACTCTACAAACTCCTCTTGCACAGCTCTGATCCCATTCCTAGCCAGGTCATTTGTCCCTAGGTGGACAATGACATCCAGCTCCCTCCCTTGTGCAGCTGCTCCCACAATCCTGAGGATTCGCTTCCTGTCCCTCCAAGCCGTGGTGCCAGGCAGGCACCTTACCACCCTCTCCCCTTCCTCCCCCATTTCTACCCCCCTAATGATTGAGTTCCCCACCAGGAGTTGTTTTCTTCCTGTGGGGTCTCATGCCACCCTCCTGTGGGTCTCCTTTGTGAAGGTTCCCAGCATCCTCCTTGTTCTCCACTGCAGGTGCCTCCATAGAGGAACCACTATCCACCAGAAGAGTGAATGAATTGTGGAGGGATGCAACTCTGTTCCACCACCTTCTCCCTCCCTGAGCCCACCCTGGTCCAGCCTGTCCTCTTTCTTGGCAACCTTTGAGATAGTGGCATTGGCCTTGGTGGTCCCTGGGTGGGGGAGGAGGTTTCATGAATCCTAGCCAGGTCAGCCTGGAGACAGGCAACCTCCTCCCTCAGACCAGAGAGGTGCCTGCAAATAGGGCAGCATCACAGCCTCTAGAATATCTCCCAGAACACTGACGCCCCACAGCCATTGCACTGCACCACTCCTATCATGTCTGATTTTGTGCCCTCCTGTTTCTCTCTGTATGCTTACTCTCTGCTCTCCTTACAGCTATCACCCTTCCTGTTCTGGGACAGTAACTTCCTATATTCTTCAGTAGCCCCCTTCTTCCTTGCTCAGTGTCAGACCACCAGCAGCTGGGGGAGAAGAGTGAGCTACTTTTTTCCTTTAGGGTTGACAAAACCAGTGTTTCTCTATGATCTTTCCCTTCCTACTACCAAACAGGAAGTTCCTGTTGACAGTCAAATCCAGTGGCTATAAAAGTAGAACTGGCTTTGGGTGGCTGTGTGGAGGGGTGGGATGGAGGGCAATTAGTAAGAAAAAAGGCTAACAACAAAAAATTGTAATTTGAGTCACCTGCTTTTATAGTGTCTAAGCCACACACCCAATTAAGCTCTCTCTCCTCCTACTGATTTAGCAAAGTAAACTGATACAGAACCCTTCCCAGCACAGAACATACACTGACTTTCTTTCTTTTCTTTCTTTTTTTAAACCCTAAATAAGACCCCTTCTACTTCTAATAAAGTATCTGTTTGCTTAATCTCAACAGACACTGACTTCTGCTAATATACAAATATTAAATTAATAAGAAAATGTAGCTTCTTTTGGTTAGCTGCTTTCTGCTCTACAAGCAAGGCTTGCAACAGGAGTCATGATGAATGAGAGTACAATGACCAGAGTACATGGGTGAAGACTGGTAGGGGATTTAAGGAGTCATGATGAGTGAGAGTACAGTGACTAAAGGTCATGAGTGAAACCTGGTGGTGGGATTTATGGGGTTTATGAGAAATTAGGTCTAGCTATCCTAGATCTAGTACTGACTAACAAAGAAGGGATCACAGATCTCCAGGTAGAAGGTCACCTGAGGCCAGTGACCATCACATGGTATGGTTCAATTTGGCATTACATCTAAATCATCCCATTCCAAGGCAAAAATATGGGACTTCAGAGGAGCTGACTTTGATAAGATGGCCAACAGAGTTAAGCTAGCCCTGGCAAAAGAAACACAGGTGAGGAGGTACAGGCAAAGTGGGCAAGCATTAGGATACAATACTTGAAGCAACATCCCATTGTGTTAGACAGAAAAGGAAGTGCAAAAGAAGAAGGAAACCACTTTGGTTCTCAAATATAGTAGCAGAAAAGGTCAGAGCCAAAAGGCTGGCCTTCAGAAAATATAAGGGAACACAGCGGGATGAAGATAGGAGGCATACCAAACTGCCCTAAGGGAAGCAGGTAGGCAGTAAGGCAGGCAAAGTCCCAAACTGAGGAAACACTAGCACGAACAGTAAAAGAAGGTGACAAGACTTTCTATAGATACATTAGTGAAAGGAGAAAGTCCAGAGGGGGTATTGCTAAGCTTTAATGGAGAAAAGGGAGCATGTGAGGAGGAGGACCCTGTAAAGGCATCTATCCTAAATAGATACTTTTGCTCAGTATTTACTGAAGAGAAGGTAGGGCAGGGCCCACAGCTCAGCATCATGGACACAGGGGGGAGGGAGGTGAGCACTACTCCCTTCACAAAAGAAAGGGTCCTACAAGAGCTTGCTAAGCTCAGGGTGGATAAGGCAATGGGACCTGATGGCATACATCCCAGGGTACTTAAGGAGCTAAAGGAGGAACTAGCAGAGCCATTAGCAGAATTGTTTAGTGAGTCTCTGAGCACAGGAGAGGTCCCAGAAGACTGGAGAAAGGCTCATGTGATCCCACTCACAAGAGTGGTAGCAGGGAGGAGGCGGGGAACTACAGACCGGTCAGTCTTACCTCAGTAGAAACATAGAAACATAGAAGTTGCGCAGATAAGGACCATAAGGCCCATCCAGTCTGCCCATTTCTTTTTCTACCTTATAAATGTACCATCGGCCTTTGCTCTGTCAGTGACCTATCTATTCATAGTCATTTTATTGCTCCTTATGCCTATCCCATGCCTGTTTGAAGCCCTGCACTGTATTCATAGCCACCACTTCTTGTGGTAAGCCATTCCATGCATCTACCACTCTTTCTGTGAAAAGAATTTCCTCACATTCCCCTTAATCGGCCTCCCTCTAATCTCATGCTGTGTCCTCTTGTCCTGCTATTTTTCTTATATTTAAACATGTTAGACTCTTTCACCTTGTTTATGCCCTTAAGGTGTTTAAATGTCTCGATCATATCACCTCTCTCCTCCTTTGCTCAAGGGTATACATATTGAGCTCCGTTAATCTGTCCTTATATGTCTTCTGATGCAGTCCCTGCACCATTTTGGTTGCCCTTCTCTGGACTGCCTCAATTTGGTTAATGTCCTTGTGAAGGTGTGGCCTCCAATACTGCACGCAGTACTCCAGATGGGGCCTAACCAATGTCTTGTACAGAGGATTATTACCTCCCTCTTACGACTTGTGATACCCCTACTAATACACCCTAACACCCCTAGCCTTACCTACTGCTTTAGAGGTCTGCTTGATGATTTTAGGTCATCAGTGATGATGATGCCCAAGTCTCTTTCTTCCTTTGTGACTGCTAGCAACTCCCTCCCAGCCTATAAGTGGCTTCAGGGTTTCTCTTCCCTATGTGCATGATTTTGCACTTCTTTGCATTAAATCCCAGTTGCCACTCTTCTGACCATTCTGCTAGTTTATCCAGATCTCTTCTCATTCTGCCCACCCCATCTGGATCATCTACTCTGTTGCAGATCTTGGTGTCATCTGCAAACAGACAAGCCTTACCTCTAGTCCATCTGCAGGTCACTAATGAAGATGTTGAATAGGACTGGCCCCAGGACTGATCCCTGAGGTACCCACTTAGACTTGCATCTCTTCTGACTGTATACCATTTACCACCACTCTCTGTTTTCTGCCAGTCAACCAGTTTGCCACCCAGTTGACCAACTTCTGACCCACCCTCGAGCCTACTCTAGCTTATTTATCAATCTTCTATGTGGAACAGTGTCAAAAGCTTTGCTGAAGTCAAGGTAGGCGACATCAACTGCCCCCTTGTCCACCACTCTGGTTACCCAGTCAAAGAAATCTATGAGATTAGTTTGACAGGACCTTCCTTTGTAAACCCATGCTGTCTTGGATCCTGTGCCCCTATGGATTCCAGGTGTTGCACTATCCTTTCCTTAAGGAGTGCCTCCATAATCTTGCCCACTACTGGAGGTAAGACTGACCGGTCTGTAGTTCCCCGCCTCCTCCCTGCTACCACTCTTGTGGAGTGGGATCACATGAGCCTTCTCCAGTCTTCTGGGACCTTCCTGTGCTCAGAGACTCACTAAACAATTCTGCTAATGGCTCTGCTAGTTCCTCCTTTAGCTCCTAATACCCTGGGATGTATGCCATCAGGTCCCATTGCCTTATCCACCTGAGCTTAGCAAGCTCTTGTAGGACCCTTTCTTTGTGAAGGGAGTAGTGCTCACCTCCTCCCCTGTGTCCATGATGCTGAGCTGTGGGCCCCTGCCCTACCTTCTTCAGTAAATACTGAGCAAAAGTATCTATTTAGGATAGATGCCTTTACAGGGTCCTCCTCTCACATGCTCCCTTTTCTCCATTAAGCTTAGCAATACCCCTCTGGACTTTCTCCTTTCACTAATGTATCTATAGAAAGTCTTGTCACCTTCTTTTACTGTTCGTGCTAGTGTTTCCTCAGTTTGGGACTTTGCCTGCCTTACTGCCTTACCTGCTTCCCTTAGGGCAGTTTGGTATGCCTCCCTATCTTCATCCCGCTGTGTTCCTTATATTTTCTGAAGGCCAGCCTTTGGCTCTGACCTTTTCTGCTACTATATTTGAGAACCAAAGTGGTTTCCTTCTTCTTTGCACTTCCTTTTCTGTCTAACACAATGGGATGTTGCTTCAAGTATTGTATCCTTAATGCTTGCCCACTTTGCCTGTACCTCCTCACCTGTGTTTCTTTTTGCCAGGGCTAGCTTAACTCTGTTGGCCATCTTATCAAAGTCAGCTCCTCTGAAGTCCCATATTTTTGCCTTGAATGGGATGATTTAGATGTAGTAGCCAAATTGAACCATACCATGTGATGGTCACTGGCCCCCAGGTGACCTTCTACCTGGAGATCTGTGATCCTCTTTGTTAGTCAGTACTAGATCTAGGATAGCCCTGTCTCTTGTGGGTTGCTGTACCAGTTGTTTGAGGCCCTCCCTGCAGGGAATCCACTATGAGTCTAGTTCTGGCAGATGTTCCTGCTGGTATTGACCAATCTGTATCTGGCATGTTGAAGTCTCCCATTATCAGAACCTCCCTTTAGCTGTCATGTTTTGTATATCTTCTAACAGTAATGTGTCTATGTCCTCCCTCTGGTCTGGGGCCTGTAGACAACCCCAGTTCTTATGGCTGTCCCATTACCTGTTTCCAGGGTGACCCACAGTTCTTCTGGCTCCTTATGTGTATTCTGAATTTCTGTAGCTTTGATATTTTCATTAACATACAGGGCCACCCTCCCCTTTTTGCACCTCGGTCTCTTCTGAACAATACATATCCAGGTACTGAAGTCTCCCAAGTGTGGTTACTGGTAAACCACGTCTCACTAATTGCTACTATGTCCAGTTTAGCCTCTGACATTATTGCCTGCAGGTCTGGATCTTATTTCCAGGCTGTGAGCATTTGTGTACATGATTTTCCATTGGCCAGATTTTGGTGTGTTAGTTGTTGGGTGAAGTTTGGCATTACCCCTGTGCATCGTATGGGGAGACAAACCTTTTTTCTTACCTGGTGATGCAAATGAACGGCAAACACGCTGAATTCCTGTTTGACCACTAGCTGAGGGGGGAGGGGTGTTCTTCCCATTCGACGTATGGGGTGCTGCACCCCTCTCCCCATTTGCTAGTTTAAATATTCTGCAAAGACGTCAAACTTCTGCCCCAATGCACTGACTCCCTCTTTAGTCAGATGCAGTCCATCAAATTTAAAGAACTTTCGCTCCCAGAACTGTTGCCAGTTCCTACAAATCTGTGTCCTTTTCCTGGCACCAGTCCTTGAGCCACGTGTTTAGCTCCCCTATCTCTTCTCTGACCTTCCGTCCATCTGCTCCTTCTCCCAGACTGGCAGGATCTCAGAGAAGGAGATGCCGGACGAAATAGATGATAGTTTGTCACCCAGCCTAGTCAGGTGTTCCTTGGTCTCCACAACTGACCGGCTGGCGAGATCATTAGTCCCTAGTGTACTAGGACATCAATGTTTTCTCCTGCTTTGTGAACAATTTTAGCAATGCGGTCAGTGTCTCTCCATGCTGATGTACCTGGAGACATCTGACCATCACCCCTGGCTGGAGATGGGTATCAACTCCCGAATCATGGAGTCTCCTATGATCAGAAGTTTTTTGGATTTCCTTTCTGCTTGTTTAGTTTTGGTTCTTGATTTGGGTGAGTATTGTTGTGCTAGCTCCTGTGCCGCAGTGTCCTGCTCTGCAGTGTCTTCTGCCTCTTTATTTGATTTCAGAGATAGAGGCAGATACCTGTTTGTAGTGTTTATATGGTTTTGGAGGTAATGTGTTGGAGAGCAGAGAGTGATGGGGCACCTGATTTGCTTCCTCTAACCACCTGCCAACCTCCTGGACCAACTACCCTCTGCGGTCGAGGTTTTTCTGTTGGATGCTGGGGAAATGGCGGGTGGTTCTTATAATGTATTTCCTCTTCAATATGAAATTTGAGGCGTGCAATCTCTGCCCATGCTGCCCGGAGCTGAGACCTAAGATCTCCAAAGGCCCAGCATGTAGGACAGTGTCCTAAATCCTGTAAGACTGTCCTTCTGAAAATTGTTCCACAGTACCTGCAGTTAATGAAATCCATTCCAAATAAGTTGCTGGGTTTGTAACCTAGTCAGAGTAATTAGAAGGAAAAAAGTAAGGAAGTAGTGGGCAAGATTATGGAGGCACTCCTTAAGGAAAGGATAGTGCAACACCTGGAATCCATAGGGGCACAGGATCCAAGACAGCATGGGTTTACAAAAGGAAGGTCCTGTCAAACTAATCTCATAGATTTCTTTGACTGGGTAACCAGAGTGGTGGACCAAGGGGGAGCAGTTGATGTCGCCTACCTTGACTTCAGCAAAGCTTTTGACACTGTTCCACATAGAAGATTGATAAATAAGCTAGGTAGGCTCAGGTGGGTCGAAGTTGGTCAACTGGGTGGCAAACTGGTTGACTGGCAGAAAACAGAGAGTGGTGGTAAATGGTATACAGTCAGAAGAGATGCAAGTCACAAGTGGGGTACCTCAGGGATCAGTCCTGGGGCCAGTCCTATTCAACATCTTCATTAGTGACCTCGCAGATGGACTAGAGGGTAAGGCTTGTCTGTTTGCAGATGACACCAAGATCTGCAACAGAGTAGATGATCCAGATGGGGTGGGCAGAATGAGAAGAGATCTGGATAAACTAGCAGAATGGTCAGAAGAGTGGCAACTGGGATTTAATGCAAAGAAGTGCAAAATCATGCACATAGGGAAGAGAAACCTGAAGCCACTTATAGGCTGGGAGGAGTTGCTAGCAGTCACAAAGGAAGAAAGAGACTTGGGCATCATCATCACTGATGACCTAAAATCATCAAGCAGACCTCTAAAGCAGTAGGTAAGGCTAGGGGTGTTAGGGTGTATTAGTAGGGGTATCACAAGTCAGGAAGAGGGAGGTAATAATCCCTCTGTACAAGATTACTGGTTAGGCTCCTCATCTGGAGTACTCGCGCAGTACTGGAGGCCACACCTTCACAAGGACATTAACTCAAATTGAGGCAGTCCAGAGAAGGGCAACCAAAATGGTGCAGGGACTGCATCAGAAGACATATAGGACAGATTAACGGAGCTCAATATGTATACCCTTGAGCAAAGGAGGAGAGAGGTGATATGATCGAGACATTTAAACACCTTAAGGGCATAAACAAGGTGAAAGAGTCTAACATGTTTAAATATAAGAAAATAGCAGGACAGGAGGACACAGCATGAGATTAGAGGGGAGGCCGATTAAGGGGGAATGTGAGGAAATTCTTTTTCACAGAAAGGGTGGTAGATGCATGGAATGGCTTACCACAAGAAGTGGTGGCTATGAATACAGTGCAGGGCTTCAAACAGGCATGGGATAGGCATAAGGGAGCAATACAAATGACTATGAATAGATAGGTCACTGACAGAGCAAAGGCCGATGGCACATTTATAAGGTAGAAAAAGAAATGGGCAGACTGGATGGGCCTTGCGGTCCTTATCTGCCGTCAACTTCTATGTTTCTATGTAAATTAGAGTACAGTGACTAAAGGTCATGGGCGAAGACTGGTGGGGGATTTAGGAGTCATTATGAATGAGAGCACAGTGACTAGAGGACATGGGTGAATACTGGTGGGGATTTAGGAGGTCATGAGGATTGAGAGTACAGTGACTAGAGGACATGGATAAAGACTGGTGGGGATTTAGGAGGTCATGAGGATTGAGAGTACAGTGACTAGAGGACATGGGTGAAACCTGGTGGTGGGATTTATGGGGTTCATGAGAAATTAGGGTACAGTGACTAGAGGTCATGGGTGAAGACTGGTGGGAGGTTTAGGGGTTCATGAAGAATGAAGAGTACAATGACTAGAGGACATTGGGGAAGACTGGTGAGATGATTTAGAGGGTCATGAAAAAATTCCTTCACATGGAGTGGATGATGGACATATGAAATAAACTGCCCAGAGATATGGTTAAAGTTCAGGCTGTATGGGGTTTAAACTTGAGAGGAAGATAGTTATTAAATTTAAAAATTCTACCAGAGGCGATGCAGTATACTGAGCAGGTACAGTAACAGATCATTTCCAGATGTGTCCTGGAACTACTGAATGAGGCAATAATGTGACCCACAGGCAGACAACTGGAAGGGTTCCTCAGGAAGTGGTGTTGCTCATCCAGTAGGACTATTGAATCTTTAAATCTAGGCCAACATTAGGATGAGCATGAAAATAGGAAGGGAATTGTTAGACTGGTAAATCATTGGTTCTTTTTCTGTTATCACAATCACATTTATTGTTAGTTACATAGTAACCACACAGTAACAGACACTTAATGAAATTAGTCAACATTAAAATACTGTTTGTTTTTCGGTACATGCAGAGAAGTCACATATCATTTTGAAAGTAAAAAAATATGAATTGAACAGTAATAGCAAAGTGTGCAGGAGTACAATATAGGTTGTTAATAATTACATAATAATAATACTAACATACCTGTCTCAATTTAATGGAGTATGAAGCTGTATAGTGATTTCAATTTATACATGAGCTATCTTAAAGTATTTCACAAATTAATGTCAATCTGAAATGATGGGGCAAAAGTTAATTTAAAAGTGTTTTGGCAATAAAATAAATTTAAAGAAACAAGTCTTTACAATGTATTTAAATTAAAAACACAAAAAAGAAGTCTATGCTGTGGGTATTACACTGTTGCTACAAGGTTTTTATTTTTATTTAGACTGTATTGACCAAGCCTAGGTTATCTGAATTGCAACATCTCCTTTACAATGCTCTACTACTCCTCCTACCTACATTACTTGCCATGGTTCTATCATACTGCAGCGGCAAGAATTCTGTTGACGGCCATTACAGCGATGGCACAATGGCAACAACTAGCATTGTGCCATCCGGGACATAAGTGTTATTTTTTGGGGAGCTTTGCCCCCCCCATCCTACATGAAGGGGGATCTGCCCCCTGCACTCCCCACACTTTTGATTTTCAACTCCAAGTTATTTTGGGGAGAGTGAAAACAGCAGAATTGGTGACATAGCAGACCAGTACAGCAAACAACTGATTCTGTCACTGAACTGGACTTTGCTGTGTTACTGCCTCTGTAGCAACAGTATACTACCTGGCATGAGTGCAGCTGAAGGAGACCAGACTATCTGAGTCAAGCAACAGACAAAGTCAATCAATGGTTTGTCTGAAAAGTAACTGATTTTCTTAACTAAAAACCTTTTTATTTAGACATTAGACTGCTCTGCCTGTGAGACAAGACTCAAAAAAATGTGGTTCATTTGGTAGTGAATCCATTTCTGGGATGGAATGGTGTAGGATCTATGGTTCTCAAAAGAGGTGGCTGGGAAAGTCAGGGAGAAAAAGACAGCATTCAGGAAGTATAAGGAAACACAGAAGGAGCAGTACAGAGCTGTACCAGTTAAGACAGAAGGAAGCAGGGAGGGAAGTCAGAATAGCAAAGGCCCAAACTGAGGAAAAGATAGCCAACTCAGTTAAGAAGGAGATAAAACCTTTTACAGGTACATCAGAGAGCATAGAAAGACAAAGGGAATGATAGTGAGGCTGAATAGAATGAACGGTGGGTGGGCAGAGGGGGACAGTGCAAAAGCAGGGATACTGAACGAATATTTCTGCTCAGTATTCACAAAAGAGGAGGGGGAAGTGCATAATCCAATTAACAGAAGCACTCTTAATAGGGGGGGTCAATCCCAGTCCTTTCACAGAAGAAAGGGTTCTGCAAGAACTCCTAAAACTGAAGGTGGACAAAACAATGGGGCCGGATGGAATTCACTCCAGATTTCTAACAGAATTAAGGGAGGAACTAGTGAAACCACTGACTACCCTGTTTAACAAATCATGGGAGGATGGTGTGGTACCCAAGAACTGGAGGAAGGTGGATGTGATTCCCCTTCACAAAAGTGGGACCAAGACAGAGGCAGGAAACTACAGACCTGTCAGTTTGACCTCTGTGATAGGAAAGGTGATGGACCCACTTCTGAAGGAAAAAATTGTTGAGTACCTTGAGGTCAGTGGGGCACAGGACCCAAGGCAGCATGGCTTCACAGTGGAAAGGTCATGTCAGACAAATCTAATAGATTTCTTTAACTGGGTGACCAAAGTAGTAGACCAGGGAGGGGTTGTGGACATGGCTTACCTAGACTTTAGTAAGACATTTGACACAGTCCCACACAAAAGATTAAAGTCAAATTAACCAGCCTGGAAGTGGGTCCCAGGGTGGTAGCCTGGGTAAAACATTGGCTGGACAACAGGACACAGAAGATAATTGTAAATGGAGTCCACTCTGAAGAAAGAGGGGTTACTAGTGGGGTACCTCAGGGTTCAGTACTGGGTCCAGTCCTTTTTAATGTCTTTATAAGTGACATTGCAGAGGGACTGGAAGGAAAAGTATGCCTCTTTGCAGATGACACAAAGATCTGCAACAGGGTTGATACACAGGGAGGCAGGGAAAGGATGAGAAGGGACTTGGCAAAGTTGGAGGAATGGTCAGAAGTATGGCAGCTAGGATTCAATGCAAAGAAGTGAAAAATAATACACCTGGGAAACAAGAACACGGGGGAAGAATACACAATTGGGGGGTTAGTTACAGTACAACAACAGAAAAGGAAAGGGACCTGGGGGTAATCATATCAGATGACCTTAAAGTTAGCAAGCAATGTGAGAAGGCAGTAGGGAGGGCTGGGGTTATACTGGGATGCATAGGGAGAGGCATCACTAGCAGAAAACAGGAAGTTGTTATCCCTCTGTACAAACAGTTGGTGAGACCCCATCTGGAGTACTGAGTCCAGTTCTGGAGACCCCATCTCCACAAGGACATAGACAGGATAGAGGCAGTCCAGAGGAGGGCAACTAAAATGGTGCAGGGTATGCAAGAGAAGCCGTATGAGGAGAGACTAAAGGTGCTTAATATGTATACCCTTGAGGAAAGAAGGGAGAGGGGGGACATGATAGAAATTTTTAAGTACCTCAGTGGAATCAACAAAGTCCAAGAGGGTAGCATCTTTCAGAAAAAGAGACATGCAAGAACAAGGGGACAGAATTTAAAGATAGAGGGTGCGATTCTGGGGTAATGTGAGGAAGTATTTTTTTCACAGAGAGGGTAGTGGATGCATGGAACAGCATTCCTGAGGAGTTTGTGGGGTCTAAAACTGTGGGAGAATTTAAGAATGCATGGGACAGACTTAAGGCAATTCTAGTGGGAGGTAGGAAGAAATAGGCTGTTGGTTAACTAGGATCTGTGGCCTATCCTGTAGGTAGGGAAATGGGCAGACTAGGTGGGCCAAGCGGTCCTTATCTGCCGTCAAAGTCTATGTTTCTATGAAGTCAATAAACACAGGGCAATTTCTGGGAAACTGCTGGATCCTCCTTGTTGTTGACAACATTTCCTCCAGAACAAAACTTGTGCAGCCAATTGTCCTTTGTTGTGTCTGTGGATGTTTTCTTCACATATTATAAGGGAAGCAGTAGTGTCTCTAAAGTTAGGGTCAACAACTACTTCTATGTTAAACTTATTTTTAGGGCTGTGGGAAGAGCCTACAGCCCTTCTGTCATCTGTTGCTCTAAAAATAGCTTTTCCTAGAACTTCCTTTTTAGACATGTGTATGTATTCCTCCATAGCTGAAATGTAGTGCACTCCCCCTCTGATTTTTGCTATTTGTTGCTCTATGTTAAAGGCATCTGAAGGGGGGAGAGGGTGCTACTGTATTGTACCTCAGAACATCTCAGGATATTAACAAAAACACTTTTTAAACTGCTGTTTCTATCATCTGTCCAGCTCAGTCTAACAGAGTTGTTCTATTTCTTTCAGCAACCTAGGGGTTAACTCATTTCGTCTAGGTTTTTGTGAAAACAAAAGCCAGACTCGGTGTCAGATTACAGATATTGAAATTGCAGTTTATTACCAGACATTCCTTTCCACAGGACACGTTGGAGGCAAGCACTGGAAACAGAAGACTGTTTTTTTCTCATTGATGTCCTAAGTGTGTATTTAGTTGCAGGGTCAGGGTCTTGAAGAAAATAAAAGCATTTATGTAACTCATTCAAGTTTCCATCAGGTGGTCAGAAAAAAAGTCTGAGAGAACTGTGTAAAAACGAACACATGAAAGTCGCTAAAAATAGCATGCACACTGGCCTCTGAAACTGGAAGATTAGAAGGCTGTAGGTTCTATCTCCCACACTAGGCATGTGGATTAAAGAGGTTGTGTACCCCCTAAAACTAGTATTAGATTTTAAAAGCAATCAACCATTACCTTTTATATTTGAGGTACTTATCTTTTCCCTTTGTTTAATTAGAAGATTGTTTACCTAATATTAATATGTGTGATGTGTGGAACAGCACTCTGTGTGACAGCTGACATAGCTAGCTATACTGCCCCCACTACATCACCAGCATTGTGACCTCACTGACTGTGACATCACTGCTACTTAGGAACAGCAGGTCAGTGACTGCCAGGTCACTCATCTGTGATTTCACTATCAGCTTGACATATAATTTTAATACCTAACAGCAAATCAGAGCCCTTTTCCTGACAAAAGGCTGCCAACATATTACATTTAAATAAAAAACAAAGTCACAAATAAGGAACTAGTGGCTTATGTAAAAATCTACAGGGATTTATACAGGGATCTGATGCTGCCTCTACAGGGAAAATACAGGCAAAATTAGGGCTTGTTACAGAAAAAATTGTTATTTGGATCTGGGAGCACTGTGATGACTGTGACTAAATAGTAGTATATGGCACCAACAAGAAAATGACTTTGATCATTTGGTAGCTCTTCACAGCCCTATCAGCTCTGGATAGAGTTTGTTTGTGTTGGGATTGTTCATAGATGGTTTGATGGCTTTGATTGAAATGAGTTTTGTAGATGGTGACAGAATCTAAAATACTTAAAAGTTTTATGTAAATCAATTAAAGAGAAGTTCCAATATTTAAAAACTGGGTTTTTCAATACATTGACCCATTACTTTATGCAGGCAATAGTCTTTTTAGCTAACAATGGAATGTTTTGCACACATCTACTATGGGAGGGAAGGGGAACAAAAATCAAGCCAACCAGATAATTGGTTGATCCCTTGCACTTCCCGGTTTGCCAGTCCCTCCAGTGCTCTCAGACATTTTATGACATCTAACCAGAAAGAGCATGGGGGCCTGCCACATACAAGTGAATGGGGGAATTTTTCAAAGTTGCTGCATGTTAATGAAAGCAATCTTTGATATAAATGAAAGCCATCACTCAAACAGTAGGGGCCCTTTTGAGTGATGGCTTTCATTTACATCAAATGTTGCTTTAATATAGAGCAGCTCTGTAAGTGTCCTCTATTGACTTGTATGTGGCACATCCCCACACTCTCCCTTGTTAGACATTACAAAATGTCTGAGCGCAGGGTTGGGGTCAACAGACCAGGAAGTGGAAGGGATCATCTGGCCTTCTGTTTAGCATGATTTCAGTCCCTTCCCTTTTGAAGTGGATGTGTGCAACATATTCCATTGATGGCTAAAAAGACTATCGCAAGCATTAGGTAATGGGTCAATGTGTTGAAAAGCCCTGGCCAGGATATTCAGTGGGAGGGGGATGTGCCACCCAAAGAAATGGGATGGTGCAAAAAAATGCCATATTCAGAAAGGATGTGTATTCCCACTGGATCATGCATCCTGTTTGAAAACAGTAACCTGTGCAGCCAGCACAAGGGGGGGGGGTGGCTGAGAATGCACCAGCACATCCCAGGGGATGGGCTGGACACTGCAAATGGGGATGCACCGATTGCAACCCCCTAATATTCAGCCCACATATGCAAATGGGACCATCAGGCATGCAAGGCACAAACAGGTCATTTACATGCCCACTATGGCCCCATTTGCATGCAGTTTTCATGACTACGACGGCAAGTTGTGGCGGGCCAGTCTACCCCCCCCAGCCTGATCCCCTGTCCAGTGACATGCCAATAATTCCAAATATTTCTGTAGTGTAGTGGAACCTCTTCACCCATCCCTGCCCAACTGTCATTTGACAATGTGCCAATAATCTGACATATTTCTGATGTGCCGTGGAACCCTCTGTCCCTTGTCCTGCCCCATCTGATGTTGTTCCATTAATAAATAATATTTTCTGTAATGCAGTAGAACCCCCATACCTGTCTGAGCACCATCTGATGTTGTTCCATTGATAAATAATATTTCCGTAGTGCAGTGGAACCTCCCCCATCCCTGCCTCAACCCAGTCCAATGTTCTTCCAATACTATGTAATATTTTCCATAGTGTATTGGTACCCAAGTCCCATCCCTTCCTGAACTTCATGCGAAGATTGTAAATTACATAAATGCATACACTATAGTGTATTTTCCCCCCACCCTGGTACCCCGATCCATGTTCGAAAAAGGATCCCCCACTCCATCCCCAAACCATGATCCCCATTTGAACCATCATCCCATGTTGTAAACTTTTCCATAGTGCACTGGCCCTTCACCCCAGCAGGTAGGACCTCCCACCCTGCACAACCCCCCACACCACCCATCACCCATGCTGGTGCCTGGCACAGCCCTCCACATCCTGCCACAGCCAGCCTCCCACTGATCTACATGTGATTTCCTACTCTACATAGTATGAGCCCATTGGTGACAGCATGGACATACGTAGACGCCAAACCAGAGCTATTTGAAGCTACGGCAAGACAGTAATCCTATGGATGCATCACAGCTGCTCCCCACACAACATGTCATACTGGGGACAGCTGCAGTAGTTGTGGGTGTGCCAGGTAGGTATCTCAGATATAAAATGCCATCAGGGAGGGCTCAGAATCAACCAGATTCAATTTGAAATTAAATATGGAACAGTAAGTTATAAAAATGTTACTATTTATGAAACTGCGAATCAGACCCTGCTTCACACAGAGGTGGGGCCCGACTGGATGTGGACCTTTCTCTTTAAATTACACCATTTTATCTATATTCCATGTTTTTTAGTTCAAGGGGGAAAGAACAGATGGCAGCTGTCACAGCAAAATAAACATTTTTGGTGCTGTAAAAAGCAAGTGGTAAGAAGCTAATTATGGTCTTGCAACACATAAGTTTTGGTGTCGTATCAGAACGTCACAGTTGCAGGAAATGCAGAGTGATGGGTGGTGATCGCCCCTTACTTATTCTATCTCAACAAGATTTGCCCTTTTACTGAGTTGCTGCATGCAACTAAAGATAAAAAGGCTTAAGGCTGTCTCTCTTTTTTCACCTAAGTGACTTTGAAGCTCCACAGACTCTGTCGTGCCCTAGCCCCTGTCATACAAAACAAAAGAACTGCCTTACTGTGTCAGGTCCTGTTAAGTGCGGCACTCAACAGGTTCCAGAGACAACAATGCAGCTCTTTTGTTTGTGTCTGGTGCTCTGCACTTGAGAAGCTCCCAACACTGCTAACAATTCCTTCCCTGGGAGTAAAGCCATTAACGACTTTACTTCCATCTCCCTCCTGTGAGATAAACACATTACTTGTAGTACTTGGCACTTCTTTTTCTTGCTTAGAGGAAACATAGAAACATAAGAAGTGATGACAGAAGGAGACCAATGGTCCATCTAGTCTGCCCATGAGTTTCCAAGACCAACTACAGGTCTCTGGATCTAGCCCCTTTTGACTCTTCCTCACCCCTAGGTTACTACCTGGGCCCTTTCTGTATCCCACCCACTCTTAAATGCTACCACAGTCCATGCACCTACCACCTCAGCAGGCAGGCTATTCCATGGGTCAATGATTATTTCCCTAAAACAGTACTTCCTTAGATCTCTCCAGTATTACCTGAACACAAACAGTATATTTTGTTTGCTTGTCCCAATCTCCATAATATACATTTTTATTAAATGTTATGATTTTTTTTGATTGACAGTAAGTATTTGACAATATAATTGTTCTAAGTTTATAAAGTAGATCTTTCAGTAAGCACATATTACAACACATTGATTATGTAATGAAAAACTTTAATATTGAATCATTTGGTGTTGTCATGGAGTAGGTAGTGCTAAGATGGACTTCTCAATCTTTTATAATGTTATGAGATTAATTGCAATTTTTCAATGTTTACAACTATGAAAAATAAATATTTTATGCAACTAGGTCAACTATACAGCACTGCTACATTCTGAACTAATTGGTTTGGAAGTATGTATGAAGTTTGTGAGCTTCTTATATGCTTTTGATAGCATCAGCAGAACCATGCTCTGGAATATGCTGGAGAAATATGGAACAGAACAGGCACTCCTGGGAACCGCCACAAGGGATATCCACAAAAGGGTGGCAAGGGACACCACTGGGGAGGGAAGCAGCTCCTGATAGGGAACTCAATTGTTAGGAGGGTAGAACTGGGGAAGGGGGGGAGAGGCAGGTAAGGTGCTTGCCTGGTGCAATGACTTGGAGGGACAGGAAGTGAATCCTCAGGATTGCAGGAGCAGCATCATGGGAGAGGGAACTAGATATCATTTTACACGTTGGGACAAATGACCTTGCTGGGCATGAGATCAGTGCAGTGCAGGATGAGTTTGTGGAGTTGGGGAGTGTCCTCAGACAGATAGCAAGCACGGTGACCTTCTCATAGGTGCTGCCTGTCTATGACATGGGTGAGGCTAGGGTACTGTGCACCATGCAGTTCAATGAATGGTTGTAAAACTAGTGCAGAGCATCAGATTTTTGGCTTCACTGGGGACGGGGGTCCAACTGGAGATATGTAGGTCTATACTGGTGCGTTGGTCTGCATCTGTCCTGGAAGGGAACCAAGCTCCTAGGTGACAGGTTTAAATGCTTCGTTGGCAAGCTTTTAAACTAGCCAAAGAGGGGGTGCTGATAGGAAGCAAGAAATTTCAAGCCTCCCCCCATAAAACATGGCAGGTAGTAAGGTAAACACCGAGGTACAGAGTTTGACAGAGGACAGGAAGAGGTAAATGGAAAAATAGACAAAGGTAATCAGGGCAGGGATGGGGAAAAGGATAATGCCAACATTAAATGGAGGACAATGAGTACCAATGCCCATAGTCTGGGAAATAAGCTTCCTGAGCTAGTGGCCCTGATGGAAGAAGGACACTTGGATATTGTGGCAGTCACAGAAACATGGTACATGGAGAACCATGACTGGGGTGTCAACATACCAGGGTACACAATCTACAGAAGGGACAGGGAGGGTAAAAAAGGAGGTGGAGTAGCTCTCTACATAAGGGAAAGGATCAAAGCTACACAACTGAAAGGTAAAGGGGAGGACAAGAGACACTGTGGGTCACCTTGGAGACAGGTAGTGGCATCACAATCCACACAGCAGTTGTATACAGACCCCCATCTCAGGTGGAGGGGAGGAAATGGACAATGAAATGATAGAAGGCATTCTCAGAATGGTTGAAAAAGGGGAGACATTGCTGATGGGGGACCTGAATATGCCAGATGTTAACTGGAAAACATTTACTGCAGCCACTTCTGAGAGCAGGGTCATTCTCTATGCCCTACAGGGGGCATGTCTTAAACAGCTAGTGTTGGAACCCACTCAGGAGGGAGCAATATTAGACCTGGTACTCTTAAATGGTGAGAGGATCACGGATTTAGAAGTGGGTAGCCATCTGGGAACAAGCGACCACCACACAGTGTGGTTCACAATAAGCACAACCATGGAGACAAGCCATACAAAAATGAGGATTTTGTACTTTAGAAGGGCTGACTTTGGCAAAATGGGTGAATTCCCAAGGAATGCACTAGCAAATGGCCAGAAAAGAGGGGTGGAAGAACAATGGAGAAAAATCAAAACTGCCATCATGGAGGCAACACGCCTTTGTGTGAAACAAAGAAAGAAAACAAAACAGAGTAAAAAAAACACTATGGTTCTCAAAAGAGGTGGCAGGGAAGGTTAGGGAGAAAAACATAGCTTTCAAGAAGCATAAGGAATCACAGAAGGAGCACAACAGGGAACTGTATCAGTTAAAGCAGAAGGATGTGGGGCAGGCAGTCAGAATAGCAAAGGCCCAAACCGAGGAAAAGATAGCCAACTCAGTTAGGAAGGGGGATAAAATCTTTTAATAGTTCCTTAGGGAGCAAAGAAAGGTTAAGGAACAGATAGTGAAGCTTAATAAAGGGGAGGGGAGGTGGGCAGAGGGAGACAGTGAAAAGGCAGAGATACTGAATGAATACTTTTGCTCAGTATTCACAAAAGAAGAAGAAGAAGAAGAGTTATTGAAACCAAACAATAGAAGCACTCTGGGCAGGGGGGTTGACACCAGTCCATTTACAGAAGAAAGGATCCTGAAAGAACTCCTAAAACTCAAGGTGGACAAAGCAATGGGGCCTGACAGGATTCACCCCAGAATCCTAAAAGAACTAAGGGGGGACCTAGTGACACCACTGACCACCTTTTTTAACAAATCGTGGGAGGAGGGGTGGCACCTGAGGACTGGAGGAGGGCGGATGTGATTCCCCTTCACAAAAGTGGGAGCAAGGCAGAAGCAGGAAACTACAGACCTGTTAGTTTAACCTCAGTGGTAGGGAAAATGATGGAATCTCTTCTGAAAGAAAGAATTGTTGAGTACCTAGAGGCCAGCTGACACAGGACCCAAGGCAGCATGGATTCAGAGCAGGAGGATCATGTCAGATGAATCTAATCAATTTCTTTGACTGGATGACCGAAGTAATAGACCAGGGAGGGGCAGTGGATATGGCCTACCTATACTTTTAGCAAGGCATTTGACATAGTCCCGCACAAAGGATTAATATTCAAGTTAGCCAGCCTGGGAGTGGGTCCCAGGGTGGTAGCCTGGGTAGAAAATTGGCTGCACAACAGGACACTGAGGGTAATAGTAAATGGAACTCATTCTGAAGAAAGGGGGGTTACTAGTGTGGTACCTCAGGGTTTAGTACTGGGTCCAGTCCTCTTTAATGTCTTTATAGGTGACATTGCAGAGGGTCTGGAAGGAAACGTATGCCTCTTTGCAGATGACACAAAGATCTGTAACAGAGTTGATACACAAGGGGGGTGTAAAGGATGAGAAGGGACTTGGCAAGGTTGGAGGAATGGTCAGACGTATGGCAACTTAGATTCAGTGCAAAGAAGTGCAAAGTAATGCACCTGGGAAACAAAAACCCAGGTGAAGAGTACACAATAGTGGGGGAGATACTAACAACAACAAAAATGGAAAGGGACTGAGGGGTAGTCATATCAGATGACCTAAAGGTGGGCAAGCAATGTGAGAAGGCAGTAAGGAGAGCTGGGGATATACTAGGATGCATAGGGAGAGGCATCACAAGTAGAAAACGGGAAGTGATTATCCTTCTGTACAAACAGTTGGTGAGACCCCATCTGGAGTACTGCATGCAGTTTTGAAGACCTCATCTCCACAAGGACATAGACAGGATGGAGGCAGTCCAGAGGAGGTCAACTAAAATGGTGCCGGGTCTGCATCAGAAACCATATGAAGAGAGACTGAGAGAGCTTAACATGTATACCCTTGAGGAAAGGAGGGACAGGGGGCATGATAGAAACTTCAAAGTACCTCAAGGGGATCAACAAAGTCCAGGAGGGTAGCATCTTTCAGAAAAAGAGATGTGCAAGAACAAGAGGGCACAATTCAAAGATGGGGGACAGCTCAGGGGCAATGTGAGGAAATATTTTTTCACAGAGAGAGTGGTGGACACATGGAACCACCTTCCTGAGGACATTGTGGGGTATAAAACAATGGGGGAATTCAAGAATGCATGTGACAGACATAAGGCAATTATAGTGGGGGTAGGAGGAAGTAGGCTGTTGGTAAACTTCAATCTTCAGCTTATCCAATAGGTAGGGAAATGAGCAGACTGGGTGGGCCAAGTGGTCCTTATCTACCATCAAAGTCTATGTTTCTATGTTTCTACTGAATATTATAATTAGGATTCATCAAAATTCCTTGTCCTAAGTACAATACAATGCAATCAATATGGACATACTACTGAAGAATTTCCCTGCCTACTAGATTCTAGATGGAGCGCAGGAGGAGTGGCGGCCCTGCCTTGGGGGGCTCAGAGCTGGGGGAGGTATTTATTTATTTATTCATTACAGTTCCAGATTTCAACCTTTGAGCCGAAGGTTCCAGGTTGAATACACATGACAATACATTGAGTAGAAGAGTTACAGGCTGACAATGATTGCTAATACAATGGCAGCATTTGAACATGCAATAAGATTACATTGATTGTTTATACAAAGAGAATACAGTGCAGATTTCAGTTTCAAAGTGCTAGTAGGGTTATAGCAGCACTACAATAGTGCGGTTCAATGATTAAGTAGATATATAGTACTCATTAGTTCCAGACGTTTGAGATGTAAATTTAGGTAGGGTGTGGTGGGCTATGTGCAGCCAGAGGAGGAATTGTCAAAGGTCCAGCAGAGGGACACAGTTTTTTTAAGAGGGGACAGTGTTTAAGTAGAGAGCAGGGGTTAGGAGGGGGGTGAGAGGTTGGGTAGGGAAGAGGATGAGAGGTTGGGTAGCTGAAAAGTGGTAAGTAGAATAGTAAGATGGGTGGGAGGGTGCATCTAAGGATAGTGGAGACTGGGTGAGCTCATGTGTTATTCTGGTGCAGACCTTGGTTATGTCAGAGTGAGGGGGAGAGAACATCACGGGATGGAAGTCAGGTCGGAAGACCTCAGTAGAGTGGCAATAATGCTGTAGCCCTGTAATCCACACCTGAGAGAGGTCTAAGGGGCCAATGTTGAGGGAGCATGAACAGAGTTCACAAAAAAAACTTAGGAGTGCATCAGGGTTGCCTGTTGGCACCAACTCTGTTCAATATACTGTATACATCAGTGAAATTCTTGACAACCTAGAGGATCTCAATTTCCATTCCCTATGGTGTCGGAAAAAGAATACCATGCCTGGTTTATGCAGATGACTTAGTCCTAATTGTAAATGCTGACTTGCTGGCATTGGTAGTGCAGGAGTTAGAGAGAAGCATAATAGGAATGGCAGTGAAATATTGAACTAATGCCAACATCCCCTCCCGTCTACAGAGACTGAAAGGTGTTGGGAGTGTGGCTTTGGGTCATCAGCCATAATAATAATAATAATAAACTTTATTTAATAGAGCACCTTTCATAATATCATGGTGCTTCACAAATTCAACAAATAATTCGATAAAACATAATTAAAATGCTTATGCCATTCTACCTCACCCCACCCTGCAGACACCGACAAGTGTTACAGTGTGCTGTGGGGTTTTCGGCCCTTATGCTCACCCCATTCCATAATGAAATAAGCTGAGATGGGTGCAATATAGGAGAATGGGGTGAACATTAGGGCAACAGAACCCAAGCCGCACCTCAATGCTTGTCAGTGGCTGTAGGGTGGAGGAAAGAATGCTGTGAACATTATGGCCGACGAACCCAAGTAATGCCCCTGATGCCTGTCAGTCTGTACAGGGTGGTTGTATGGTAGGAAACGTTAATGCAAAGGGCATTTGTTGGTATTTTCACTTCAAATTTTCAACACTGGCTTTTCGGGACACCACCTCATGAACAGTGGTACTGTCATTTCATTACTCTATCCTGAAAGTTGATTTCATACAGCAACTGCGCCATTGGGTGCCACAGGTGCGGAAACACATTTCAGGCAGGATGCAAAAAATGTCAGCTGTAATGTTCATGAGGAAGTGTGAAACAATGGCAATGTTGGAAATCTGGAAAGAAAATATGAAAAATTTGCAAACTTATGAGTGTGTGTAGATACTGTTCACTAAATTTTCAACCTGGGCATTTGGGACCTCTCCTCATGAGCAGTGGCACTGTGATTTTGTTAATCTGTCCCAAAAGTTTATTTCGCACAATAACCACGACCATTGTGCACCACAGGTGTGAAAACATGTTTCGGGCAGGATGATAAAAATAACTGCTGCACTGTTCATAAGGAAGTGGGAAAAAATGGCAGTGTTGAAAATCCAGACTGAAAATATTAAAAATTGGCGAAGTTACAAACGTGTGTAGAAACTGCACAATGCATGCTAGTAATGCAGTCATTTTTTGGAATTTTTTCACCAAATTTGCAACATGGGCTTTTTGGGACCTCCCGATATAAACAATGGCACTGTTGTTTCATTAATCGGTCCCAAAAAGTGATTTCGTGCAGTGACGGTGAAATCACCTTTTGGGACCGAGAAACAAATTGACAGTTACATGTTCATGAGCTGTGGTCTCAAGAACCACATGTTGAAAATTTGGGGCCAAAATTCCTAAAAATGGCTGCGATATCAACCTTACTTGAAACCCTCCATTATAAAGCTTACCGTCATTTCTTCAGTTTGCAGTTCAGCATTGAAGAGTGCAGACATGTCCCGCTTCACTGAAGATCGCGGCTCCCGACCTCCAAAGGGTAAGTGTGGGTGAGTGGGGGTGCAAGGAGGTTGGTGTGCACAGAGGGAGTGGGAGGGAGGGTGGGGTGGGGAGCGGATGAGGCAGACAATGGTGGACCATTTTCTGCTTTGCAGGGCAAAAAACAGACCGAGTGGGAAGATTTTCTTTATTTACAGATTCAGACTGCTTGGCACTTACACACAAACAATTGGCACACTGGGGTGGGTTCCAAGTGTTGCACAATTCGGAGAGGGAGGATGCTGACATGGGGATTGGGCACACTAATATCGACAAGCTGAATAGACTGGTTAGGGGGCCTCATCCAACACCAGAAGTGAGCATCCTGGTGTCAGAAAAGGGAAGCTGTTTAACCAGGAAAGACACACTAAGAGGGGGGATGCCAACATGGGGATTGGGCACCCCAATGTTGGGATTGTGTACCCGATGGCAGGGGCTGCCATATGTATTTAAATGTTTCACCATGATTGGCACATAATGGAGGTCTGTTAGATCTGCTTCTGCAATGATGAGCCTCTCTGATTACAGAGGCAGATTAGTTTCAAGTTGGTGGCACTGTCTGAAACTGCTGTCGTCGGCAGCAAGCTCACTGGTTGGCGGCTGATGGAAACACTGACAAAAGCATTCCCTAGATTCGCCACAACACTGACACAACTATGAAAGCGCTACTACCCCAATATGTTGTTTGCTCAAGCGCATGCACGCAAGCCAACATAATAATGGCCATCAATGCTTTTAAGGTGTTCCACACCAAAATGGGTAAAGGTTCTGTACTGGAAATCATTAAAGTCCTAGACACAAAAATTAAAACTAACACACTGTATGCAGCAGAAATATGGGGCTCGACTGACACAAAAGAATTGGAAGTAATTGTGAACAAAATATATAGGGGATACATGATGGGCGACTGTGGAATATTGAAAATAGCACTGGTGCAGAGTGATATTATTGCAGTACACTCTGCATGAGTGCTAATATTTTCTATATTCCACAAGTCGCCCATCATGTGAGCGATTTATACAATTGGGTCTGTTTTATGTTTTTATTGCCATTATTTTTGTTCATTTATCTGCTGTGCACTTCCTGGTGTGCCTGAATGGGACATTTGTGGGATCTGATTGGTTGTGTTTTACATAGAAACATAGAATTTGACGGCAGATAAGGACCGCTTGTCCCACCTAGTCTGCCCATTTTCCTACCTAACAGATAAGCTGCGGATCCTAGTTAACCAATAGCTTACTTAGATTTTGTGAATGGAGTGTGATTCAGTGTGTTATTGGTTGTTTTTTGTTTGCTGCCATCATGTGTGTTGTCTGACTGGTTGAATGTTGTTTGAGGCAGAGTTTTTTATGGAGATCCCAGATGGCGTTTTGTGGATCTATCTGGCTGTTATATTGATACTTGTTGGTAAGGGTTGTTATTTGTTTAGCTTATTTATTGGAGTGGCTCATTTGTGAACGTGGTGCATGGTTTTATTGTCGGCTTCTCGGCATGCTCCGTGGAGTATTTGGCACAGAACAAGAGCCACTCAGCAGATGTGGTTCCGTGGAGTCTTTGCCTATTGCTTTAGTAAAAACAGTGCATAAACATGTTCTTTTGAGTGAGTTTGGTAGTGTTTTGCAGAGGACAGCTCACGTGGGGCTTTGAGGAGGTGAAGTTGAAAGGTGACGAGAAGTTTTGAGTTTGCTTTTTAAGGTTGTGCTGCTTGGCTGACTTAACCACTGTGGAATATCTATTAAGATATTCCACAGTGTCTACTTCAGCTGCCTGATATTCACTAATGGTGGAAATAACTACATTTATTTAGAGTGTTATTCCTTTACCCCTATTGTAAAAATAGATATATACTCGTGGTACCCCAGCCGACTCCATCAGTAATTTTAAGAACTGAACTGGGTTAAATATCTATTTCTACAATGGTTGTGGAAAGAAGCATGTTGTTTATCTTGAAGTTATTTCTATTACAAGAACACAGGCTGCCCAGAATCTGCTTAGAAGAAATCACATACTTTACGAATGGTTTCACAACTCCTAGCATACAGTTCATTAAAAAGTACATTCTGCCCTACAGGCTGGGTTGTCTGAGCTGGGAAATATTCCTAAAACCATGGGGGAAAATAGCACTTCAGGTCAAAATCAGACATAGAGATTTGGAAATGACTAAAAATAATAGCTTCTTAAATAAACTTAAGCTGTTTGATTATTATAAACTATTCAAGAAAAGAAAAGACTTGGGGCCAGACATTCAAAGCTTTGTGCCTAGTGCAAATCTGTAGTGCTGGAATAGTGCTGGATTTGCACGAGGCTGCAATATTCAAAAGCCCCATTAGTGCTGGTACTGTGTGGTAGCATTGACACTAATAGATTATAATATGCAGGGGCAGGGATAGGGGAGTGCCCAGGAATGCCAGCAGCACGGCATTTTCAAAAGTATAGTACCACTCTACAGGCATTAGCACAATCTGTTGCACAGCACTAAATACCACCAAAAAGAACCTGGCGGTACTGTGGCAGTGCCCACCCCCACATCACAAAACCTGACCTCCAGTAGCCACAAGAATATATACATTTCCATGGTGGTGTAGTGGTGCCCCCACCCCCCAACACGATCCCCATTCTCCAGTAGCCACAAGAAACAGTAAATTTCATTGGTGGTCCCCCCCAACCCCCAACACGATCCCCATCTTCCAGTAGCCGTGAGAATCAGTAAAGTTCATTGGTGGTGAAGTGGTTCCTCCCCGACCTGGCAGTGTACCTCCTGTTGCCCCTGAATACATCCTACAGGAGCTGGCAACTGGCTCAGCCCTCCTGTTATGACCACAGCTGGCCTCTGACCACAGTATACATGAGCGCTACTGAAATTAATGATTGCACTCTCGCCCATTCATTTCAGTAGTGCTCATGCATACTGCAGTCAGTGGCCAGCCGTGGTGGTAAGAAGAAGGCTGAGCCAGTCTCTGGCTCCAGTAGGATGTATCCAGGGGCAACGGGAGGCACACTGCTGGGTGGGGGGGACCACTCCACCACCAATGAAATTTATTGCTTCTCGTGGCTACTGGAGGATGGGGATCGTGTTGGGGGTGGGGGGACCACTACACCACCATGGATAAAACCCATTTTAGTAGCTACCAGCAGACGGGGATCATGCCTGAGGGTGGGCGAGGGGAGCCACTAGACTACCAGGGTGTGCAACAGGCACACATGAAAACAGGGACCGTGATGGAAGAGATGGCTGCCTGGCCCAGCCAGTCTGCCCTGTTCCCTATCTAATGAATATGCAGCATATCCTAGTGAACCTGAAGCCTATGGCCTCCTGCCCCCACCAGGTTCACCTTATGCCTGTCTTGTGCATTGAGTCCCCCCATTGTGTTTCACCCACTATTGCAGTGGGGTACCTATGTTGTTGGGGGTCCTCCTCCAGGGCATGTGTGGCCACAGGCCGTGTGTCTGTGTGTAGTTATTGATCTGTGTAGCTATATATATATATATATATATATTAAAGGGGTGCGGTTGCACCCCTATATTTAGGGTTATGAAAGCACTTCTATGTTAAACTTGAAAATTTGCACAGTAATAGCTTTGGACTCATTCAACGGATTTGCATGAAATTTGGTATGCGTGGTGGGGCATGGTAGATCTCTTGATTTATCAAATTCTGTTTCGGTAAGACTTTTGCACACCAAAACACTGAAAAATTCACTTTTCACCAGTTTTGTTGGCAGTTTTTCAGATTTTGTCCATGGTGCTGCACGGCAATTGTGTGGTGTGTCAGTCTGTATCTTGGCATGTAGAAAGAGCTTTGGTCAAGGAACATGCCACTTTTTGTTTGGTGAAAAAATATTAATCCATTCAAAAGTTATTAAACTTTTTAGCTCCCATTATAAGTCTATGGGAAAATTTATATGGTTATTTTGTGAAAGAAGAATGGGGTTTTGGCCATCTGGTCACTCCTCACGATCAAAGAATTTGCTGTTTCATGATCAAAGAATCTTTGATCGCAAGAAATTTATTGATTGTGATGGCCACCATCTTGTTTTCAGTTTGGGGTTGGAAAAAAACAAATATCTCAGCCCAGGGGTGACTTCTGAAGTAAAACTTGGATGGGTTTTGCCCAGGGGGCTTCCCTCTATTGAACCATGCCTGTGGTTTAATGTACTTGTGTCAAAAAATAGAGTCTTAAACTTTTAAATTCTTGTCAGCCCGGTGGCTCTGAGGGTTGAGGCACTGGATTCCACACGTCACACCACACCAGTGACCTGGGTTTGGGAACAGACTCGGCCCATCGGGGGCTGGCAGGGAAGAGGAAGGATTGAGCATCCCATGACTGCTCTCCTTCCTCTGGGGAGGGTTAGGGCACTGCAGTGCACTGTAGCGGCAGCTGGCAGAGGCCAGCAGCACAGCACTGAGCAGCAGAATAGGGGAGAGCACGGCGGGCGTCAGCACGTTGTGCCTGAATGCCATTGCACGTCTGGCTCTCAGGGACAAAAAACAGGTGGAAAATGGTGGAGCGCGATGTTGGTGGCTGATGGCTGTACTCGGCGCCCCCCTGGTACCCGTGAGGATCCTGCATACAGAGTGCTTAAGCAATTAAAGGCTGGCTCTGTGGAGGTGCCAGACCGGGCCCAGGGAGGTGTGAGTGACAGCGGCCAGGGATTGTGGGGGATCCGCTCCACAGGAGGAGAATAAGAAGTACTACAAAAAAAAAACATTGAAATTCTTTGATCGCAGCTCGCTGATGATCTTTGATCACGCCTGCAAATTTTTTGATCGTGATCTTCATTTTATGAGGGAGGGACGAGATTGCCATATTTAAAAATAAAATATCTCGGCCCAGGGGTGACTTGTGAAGTCAGACTAGGATGGGTTTTGCTCACGGGGCTTCCCTCTATCGAGCCACGGCTGTGGCTTAATGTAATTGTGTCAAAAAATAGAGTTTTAATGTTTTTTATTCTTTGATTGCGAGCCTGCAAATTCTTTGATCACGAGATTTCTTTGATCGCAGGCTTCATTCGTACGGGTGGGATGAGATGGCCAGATTTTTGCTGGACCAGATGTCTCTGGGAGGGACCAGATAGCCCAAATTTCATGACCAGATGTCCCCTCATGATCAAAGATGATCTTTGTTTGCGAATTCGCAGTCAATTCTTGTGATCAAAGAATTTTTAAAGGTGCAAAAACTTTAAAATTCAATATCTCATTAACGGTTTGGTCTTTTAATTTGAAATTTGGAGGATGTTGAGGGGATGTCCTGTAAATGTGAATTATGGTGTTTAGGTGTCAGAAAATTTACTTGTTGTGGCAATATTGCGTGATGCAGTTTATGTTTTGTGGATAGCTTTCTTCATTATGCTAGTGGCTTGAAATTTATAGGGTAGCTAGCCTTACTGCCACGGAGATCATTTTCAGTGGTTAGGTGTGTGAAATGTAAACAGGTGTGAAATTATTCAACTCCGACAAATGAAAATGTGGTTCATTTTGCTTCAGTAACTTTTGAACCCTGTGGAAGATTTGTGTGAAATTTGGTATGTAGAAAGAGTCATCATAGATCTGGATTGTGTCAGTTTTTGTGTTTGTGCCAGCTACAGTTGCTGAGTTGTGGTGCATGTTCATTATAGTTAGTGGGAAAACATTTCTGTGCATTGTGAAAGGCATGGGGAGCATATAGTTGGGTGTGTAGGAAGTTTTAATGATAAGGTATAGGAGAGCTAAAAATATATAGCAGATGTATGTGGTTATGGAGTGCTGGGCAACGTGGGAGGGAGCGTGGGGTCCGAATGATGAAGTGGACAAGTCCCACGCTCCCACCAATATGTGCTCCCACCAATACATATGATATTCAGTAGTTGTACTGTGACGTTAGGCAGAAAGGGACAAAGTCGGTGAGAGCATGGAGCCCAAAGGGCCTCGCGCTCCCAGCAATACAGTATGTGCTACCTCCAATACATATGTTATTTAATACTTGTACTGTGATGTTAGGGAGAAATGGATGAGTTGGTGGGATGCATGGGTGCTGGGCTTTGGTGGTGTCCTTTGAAGATTTTGTTAAAAAATATTGCTCCGTTCTAAAGTTATATTTTTTGGGGTTCTGTCACAATAGTTAGTAATGGGAAAATATATATGTGTGTATTGTGAAAACAGTGATAATGTCATCTTTTGGTGTGCAGGAAGGATGTTTTTGACTGACTTCTGATTGTTTCGTATACATGGGTGCTGTTGTTTGAAGATTTTGCAAGAAAAAGTTGCTCTATTGACAATTCATTTTTTGTCACTTGTGTGCACTTTTTCGCTTGTGCCACAATGGAACTGTTGCAGATATTTGGATAATATTTGGTATACATTCACTGGCATGGTACATCTCTTTATTTACCAATTTCTATTTCACTAATGTATATGTTTTTTGTGCAGAGAACTGCCAAAAATGCAGTTTCTACTATTTTTGCACACTGTCTTCCATGACACATAGCACAGCCACTGTGTGGTTGATTTCTCTGTAACTTGGCACATAGAAAGCCCTTTCTTTAGGGAACATGCCAGTTTTTGTTTGGTGAACAAATGTTGTTTTGTACCAGAGTTATAAGGGTTTGAATTTGCCATCCCCCTCACAATCAAAGATTTTTATCTTTGATCGCGAATCCGATATTTTAGCGCATTTTCGGCCATGAGGTCTGCCATTTTGTGTGTTACAGCTGATTCTCATGATCAAAGAATTCTTAAAGGTGCACAAACTTTAAAACTGAATATCTCTGAAATGGTTTGGTGTTTTAACTTGAAATTTGGAGGGTGTTGAGGGGATGTCCTGTAGATGTGAATTATGCTATTTAGGTGTTGGAAAATAAACAGGTGTGGAATTATGCCACTCCGACAAATGAAAACCTCAAATTTTAAAATTTAGTATCTCAGAAACGGTTTGGTCTTTTAACTTGAAATTTGGAGGGTTTTGAGGGGATGTCCTGTACATGTGAATTATGGTATTTGGGTGTTGGAAAATATATTTGCTGTGGAGATATTACGTGATGCACTTTACATTTTGCAGATAGCGTTTTGCATTGTGGTAGTGGCTTGACATTTTTAGGGTAGCTAGCCGTACTGCCACAGAAGTAATTTTCAATGGTTAGGTTTTGTATAGCAGATGTATGTGGTTATGGGAGTGCCGGCCTCGTGCCCCACCAATATATATGATATTCAATACTTGTACTGTTATGTTAGGCAGAAATTTGGGCTCTGCACTCCCAAAAACTTGTGCACATTTGAACGTTTCATGCTTTCTCCAAAAGAGGAAATTCTTTGCAAAAATCTGTATCAAACTTATTTAGGTTAAAGACAAAATGTCAGGAATGAAATCCTTTAGGGTTTCCCTACTACCTCATAAATTTCATCTCAGACTGACAGATGTTGGGTAAAGACAGTTGTGAGGCCTAAATGTCATCCCATTCTTCTTTACTGTGGAATGTCAACATGATTACACATGGAATGGGGTGACATTTAGGCCTCACAACCCCAATGAAACACCCTGGCATCTGTCAGTCTGGGGAGGATGGGGGGATACACGAGGGGGAGTAGAGGGCAACCCTAAACATCTAATTTCCTGACTTTTTGTGCTTTAACCCTAAATGATGCAGTTTTTGCAAAGAATATATATATATGTATATATACAGTATATGTGTGTGTGTGTGTGTGTGTGTGTGTGTGTGTGTGTAGATAGATATACAGGTCCTGCTTGCACAGATGCATGGGTGTGTTGTATGCACTGACTGTACCTGCCAGCACACAGTTCCAGCTGCTTCCAGCCTGTGCTTCTATGTCAATCAACAGGGGCTGCTGTGGGCATGCCTTGGCCTGCAGCATCCAGCCAGTACTTCCATTCCATCCAAAAGGGTGGGAGCTGTGTGCATCATGCAGTAGCACTGGGCAAACTGCATGGTAATGTATGCTAAGCAGCACATAATGAGATGCAAATGTGCCTCTTTGCCCACGGATTACCTAAGTAGGCTCATTTGCATGGGAGCTTTGAATATAGCTCTTGTTTGCTGTGGGCTAACCAGTCTGCACTGGGCTAATGTGTTAGCACTGTGCAATCAGGTTAGCCCTGGGCATAGTACAGTTCTGCAGTGTGTGGCTTACATTGTTGTTTGCAGTAGATGTGAGACATCTCTGTGCAATCACACACAATGTTCTCCACCTGCAATACAGGCTTGCTACAAAGGCTAATGAGCTGCAGTTGCAGTATGCACTTCCCTGTTGTTATGTTCAATTCTGTCTTATTCCTGGGCAATTTTTGCCCTGCACTCCTGGCCCTGTTTGCCCGGGTTCCTTTGCTTGCTATAGTTAGCTGGTTTTGCTATTCCTTTTGAATATAGCTTGCTTTCTGCTCCAGGCTAAGTTTGCCCACCAGGCAGGGCTAATTTAGCCCCAGGGCAAAGTGTTAAATATCTGGCCCTTGGAATCTTATTTGAAATACATGACCTGTCCAAATGCCAGGAGAATACTAACCAGGCATAGACTGGAATTATTTGCTTCTAAATATACATAATTTAAGCAAAAACATCAAGGAATTACCTCCCTATTCTGCAAATGTGGAAATAATACAGTAGGTGACCTAAAGGATATCATATTGGCATGCCCTCTATATAAAGAAAGCAAGACCAAATGGCTTGGTGGGGTGTTGGGTGGTCTTGGTCTCTCCCTCGAGCGGATGGTGGTCTTCTTGTTTTCTATAAAGAATGGTAAAATTTTCAATAAGCTAGCCAGATTTTTATCACCAGTACATCTGCAACTGTTGTATAATTAATGGGTACCCTTTTTTCCCATAGGAGGACCAATCAATAATTTGCCATAATAAAGAAAAGTGTTCATTATAGCAAACATGAGCAGTTTCCCTCAGTCTGTGCAAGCCCCCATGACTGTCCCTCACTCAACGACTGTTCTCCTGCCATCTTATCCACAACTGAACCAGCAGACGAACCTGGCAGTAAGTCATTTAAAAAAAAGTAATTTCCATATATAGGGGCTAAACAAAACAATTTAAATACATTTTTAAAACTCGGACAAAGAAAACGCAAGGATGGTCAAAAACAGAAACGGAGCCCGGCTGCACCAGAACAGCTAATTTTTTATATAATTGCTGGGATGAAAAAGGGGAGACCCAGCAATTATATAAAATAAAATATTGGGTGATGTGTAAACTTGAATTTTACCCACACCCTCGGTGTTGTATGCTGAGATAAATGCCTCGATTTTCTCTCTTGGGGTTTATGTGGCATCCAACACCTCAGGGGTATGTACAATTCTCGTTACACACACCACCCCATACTTTATTCTATATATTTCATATTATGTGAATGTTAAAGTATTTCAAGCACTTTATAATCTTATTTGATGAAATGTTACTACAGTTTTGGATAAGAATTGTTTTACTTGGGCCAGATATCCAGAAATGCTCCAAAGGCTGGCAGAAGTCCAGCACAGCACAAATCTGATGCATCATGGTGCAATGAGTGCCATATTCAGAGGTTGCACATGCTGAACTGCGCCAGCACAACACAGCTGAATATGGCACAGGTGCGCCATGGCACTACAGTTGATGCACCATGGCTCAACCACAGGTGCACCATGGGGCAACCACAAGTGTGCCATGGGCAGACACAGAAGCCCCAGGGCAGCCATGGAAGCAGAGCACCAGAGCAACCGGGGGGGCATGGCACAGAGGAGAGACCCAGGGACAAAGCCAGGGCAGTGAGCGACAGGCCACAGGAGGCCACTACCAGCAGGGCATAGTAGGATGCACACAGGCACCTAGACCCCCCACCCCAGAACACTACAGTGGCACAGACAGGAGGCAACAAGGGGTGCCAATGGGGGATGGAGAGCCACCAAGGGGGTCCCCACAGGCAGCAGGCTGTGCCCGTCTGCACATCCAGACCAGGCCACACCACACCCAAGACCACACAGCTAAACAAACACACCCACCAGACAACCCTGACAGCCACCCCAAGGGCACCCCAAGGCACAGCCAGCAACCAAGGGAAGGGCCACCACCACCTTGGGACACACAGCAGCACACAGCAGTGATCTGCAGAAGTACAACACATGCCCCAAAACACACATACCACATGGACAAGCACTGGGCCACTGCAGCATGGCTCCTCACTCCACCTGCAAAGCAGACACAGACATAGGCAGGTAAGTCAAAATAGAAATGTATTGAAAACAACTATATACAGTAACAAGGGGGTGGGAAAGGGTAGGATAGCAAGGAAAGGGGACAGGGAACATGGGCTGCACAGTGGGATGAGTTACTGAGAGGGAGGTATGGCTGTGAAAACAGGGGAACACAATGTAGGGCTAGCGGCGGCCACATCCTGCCACCCCCTGCAGCTGTTGGTGCCTCCTGACCAGCAGGAGCAGCAGGAGACTTGGAAGACAGCCTCCATTGTAGTCGAGGTAACCAGGATTAGCAAACAAATCTAAATATATTTAACACTATTGAATGTGCACAAAAACAACCAGTGTGAAAGTTGTTCAGGACAGAAAGACCTTTCACATGAGGGTAGTCATTAATCTGAATTCATTATATTTTGTTAAATATGATCTTCCAAACAACCTAATTTTTTTTTCTCTCTGAGTGAACACTGTAGGGGTCATGCCAAACAAATGTAAATCTCTCTGAAAGTATAAATGTTACCAACATGCAACCAACATGAAAGCTGTTTAGGACAAAATAACCTTTCAAATGAGGGTAGTCACTAATCAGAATTCATTAGATGTTTTTAAATATGGCCATCCAAAAGGTGAAAATTGTGAAAAAAAAAGAAAATTCAGGTAATCAAATGGCCATAGTTTAAAAAACATAATTAGTACAGCTTAATGAAAAGGCTCATTTGAAAGGTTGTTTTGTCCTGAACAACTTTTATACAGATGAGTTATGATAATTTGTATACTTTTAGAGATATTTACATTTGTTTTGCATAACACTTATTGCACTTAGAACAGCCTAATTTCTCTAAATCACTACTCCACTTTAAGTGGAATGAGACCAGATCATCTTGTTATGCCTAATTTAACAGGAGATCCTGACTTACTAGTACTTCAGTGGAATTCTTTAGTGCTTACCAACTTGAAACAAAAGAAAAAGTTACTTACTACAGTAATCTTGTTTCTCCCAGGGGATACTCCAATATTCATAACTTGTATGCAGTGTGCCTTTAAGCCAGATCTGCCCTGAGATGGAACATTGTGCTAATGATAGAATCATTGGCTCATGCCACTTTTTCAAATGCTGCCACCTATCAACTGCTTAAGTTCTAACCCTCAGATTTCGTGGACACCTGACAAGACAGGGCCCCAGAGGAACTGACAATGACCTTACAATAACAATAATAATAAAAACCATAAAACACCCATAAAGGACCTCCAACTGGAGGGAAAAACAACAACCAGAACCATCCCTAATGTCAGAATCACCTGAATAGGGGAGAAGAAAACAATTGAAACATAGTTCCACTTATGAAAGCCAGAATGTGGCATACATATCTCTGGCATTACAGTATGGAGTGCAAAGGCCCTGGTTCTAGTTGGGGTGCAGGGTAGGACAGTTATGAATATTGGAGTATACTCTGGGAGAAACAAGATTACTGTGGTAAGTGACTTTTTCTTCTCACCCCAGGAATACTCCAATATTCCTAACTCTTATGCAGACTAAGAAGCAGTATCTTTGAAGGTGGGCACAGAACCTATTTTGGAAACAGACTCTGCAGAACAGTTGTGCCAAACCTGGCATCACCCCTAGCCTGTATATGCAGGCTCTAGTGTTTGGTAAAGATGTGAACTGTTCCCCAGGTGGCTGCTTTACAGATGTCTGCCAGAGGGACATATCCAGAAGCTGCCATAGTAGTAGTTGTGCCCCTTGTGGAATGGACTCTCAGCACTGCTGGCGCCTCCTTACCAGCTTTTGAAGAGCAAAATTGGATACACTAGACTATCCAGTGATGAATTGACCTTTTAAATGCTGGGTTTCCTTTTCCCACATCCCCATAGGTCAAAAATAGCTGCTTCTTTTCTTGTCTGTGGGACTTAGTGGCTGTCATGTAGTAGCTCGAAGCTCTCTTGACATCAAGGCTGTGAAACCTGCACTCAACAGAGCATGAGTGTCCAGTGAAGAACATGAGTAAAGTGATGGATTGGTTCAGATGAAAATCTGATACTATTTTAGGAAGAAATTTTCTGTTAGTTTGTAGAACCACATTATCCCTGTGAAAGGAAATGTAGTCCTGCTCGATACATAGGGCCTGAAGTTCACTGATGCATCTGGCTGAAGTGATAGCCACAAAAAGTATTGTTTTCCATGTAACATATTTTAATGGAGCTGGAGACATGGGTTCAAAAGGATGACCCATGAGTTTGGCAATACAAATGTTTAGGTCCCAGGCTGGAACTGGTTCCCTGACGGTGGGGTACAGATGTTACAGGCCTTTAAAAATTAACTCATTCCTTCCTGATGACGCCATACGGCATCATAAAAAAACATACCTCTTTTTCCTGATTACACCATATGGCGTCCTAAATCATGTGCTGTAGTGCCTGATGATGCTGATTGGTGTCCTAAATCATGTGCTGTAATGCCTGATGATGCCGATTGGTGTCCTAAATCATGTGCTGTAGTGCCTGATGACGCCGATTGGCATCCTAAATCATGTGCTGTAGTGCCTGATGACGCCGATTGGCGTCCTAAATCATGTGCAGTAGTGCCTGATGACGCCGATTGGCATCCTAAATCATGTGCTGTAGTGCCTGATGACGCCGATTGGCGTCCTAAATCATGTGCTGTAGTGCCTGATGATGCAATTGGCTCCTAAATCATGTGCTGTAGTGCCTGATGACGCCGATTGGTGTCCTAAATCATGTGCTGTAGTGCCTGATGACGCCGATTGGCGTCCTAAATCATGTGCTGTAGTGCCTGATGACGCCGATTGGCGTTCATATCTTTCTCTTGGTGCAGCTCAAGCATTTGTTTACATTTGTTGAATTGAGTTGTACCAGCTAATAGGGGACATCGTACCCTTACTGATTTTACCTAATAGAATATGTGTTCCCATTGGCTATTTTTGAGAAAACAAGCCTTAATACAGAAATAAATAAATTTACCATTTTTTGCATATGCTGTGAAAAATGTATTGTGTTCATTCTGCCATTAGTTTATATTGTAACAACAAATCATCTTGTTTTATTGTAACATGTTAAGCTGATCAGGTTGACACTATAATTAATTTCATAACTTATAGTTTTTTTTTATTCGAGCAATCCGATTGGCCGTCTACCACTTTGGTGTATTTTTTTGCCTTTTGGGGTATTTTTCTACAATAACATGTTGTCACTGATATCGTAATTGTTATAACTATTAGTCCATTTATACCACTAAGTGAGCGGAATATTTCTGTATGTAAAAATCGAGCTCTGTGATTGGTTGGATTCTCTGACATCATCAATTCTGAATTTAATTGGCATAAAGGGATTGTCTTAGATGCAGGCACCATCCCCCTGATGAAGCCTTAGTTGTCGAAGCACCAGGGAACCTGCATACAGATCTTTTTGTTGTGCCTTCCACTATTCTATTCAATGTGTGTGCCTGAATCATTATACTAAATCCTTATTTAGCATTCAAGCAAGGACTCATATTTTTTTACAACCGTCACTGGAGGGAAAGTGGCTGTCTGGGCTCTGGAGTGTACAGTGATTTATTTTTTTTAATGTTTCAGTTAGGGGTCGCAGCCTTCACCTACACCCGGCCTAGCTCTGTAGTGCGTCACCATTTGGTCATATTGATCCTCACTGTTGCCATGCTTGCTCTGTGCTTATTGTACACGTCACTATTTCCATTAACCAGTCAGAGCGCACACTGGTGCAGGAAGAGCATGGTGACTGGAAACTTAGTTTCAGGATGGAGGTGCTGCTTGTATCCTAAAATACTCACTTCATTTCGGAGCCAAAACCTCGATTTGTAATCTGTATTTACTTTATTTGTTTTCATTTTTATTTATGATAAAAGTTCTCATAGTTGTTACTTTGTTCATTTGGGGATAATTTCTGGTCATCCTGTGTGATCACATCTTATGGATCCGGCTGGCATTCCTGATGGGAGAGAGAGTGTTTCTTGTGCATGTACTAGAAGCAGTCACATGAATTCAGCACCATTTGTTACTTTTTAAAGAGTTTATGTCCAGATTATGGCTATGTTAAAATCTATGTGGCATGTTGCTCCTCAGCTATGGATGATACGTGATAGGGTCAGTAGCATGTTTGTCTCATGCTCTGCACTTGAGTTTTCCCCTAATACACAGTTGCTGATTGTTTAAAATGAAAAATAATGGTGTTGCCTTCAACTTATCTGGCATCAGTCCAGCCCCAATCTCTGATGCACTGTAAAGGCCAAATCAGTTTTGAATCCCTCCACAGTCACTGGTGTTGTCCATCGATTCATATGACGCCAGTCCAGACTCAACCTCTGATGCACTGTAAAGTGTTCTTCAGGTTAAAATCCCTCCACAGCCACTTGTAAGATCTAGCTCCTTACCATGCATCAGTCGAGCCCCAAACTGTAGTGAATAGTGAAGTGCATTTCAGGTTCAGATCCCTCCTCAACTGATGGTGTTGTCCATTGACTTACCATGCATCAGTCCTGACCAATCCTATAATGCACTGTAAAGTGCATTTCATGTTTAAAACCTTCCACATCCACTGGTGTTGTCTGTCAATTCATATGACATCAGTTCAGCCCCAATCTGTGATGCACTGTAAAGTATTCTTCAGGTTCAAATCCCTCCACAGCCACTTGTAAGATCTGTCTCCTTATCATGTGTCAGTCAAGACCCAAACTGTAGTGAACAGTGAAGTGCATTTCAGGTTCAGATCCTCCACAGCTGATGGTGTTGTCCATTGACTTACCATGTGTCAGTCCAGACCAATCCCATAATGCACTGTGAAGTGCATTTGATATTCAAAACCCTCCACTTCCACTGGGTAGCCCATAAATTCATATGACATCAGTTCAGCCCCAATCTCTGATGCACTGTAAAGTATTCTTCAGGCTCAAATCCCTCCACAGCCACTTGTAAAATCTATCTCCTTACCATGCATCCATTGCACTCCAAAGTGTAGTGAACAGTGAAGTGCATTCCAGGTTCAGATCCCTCCACAGCCAATGGTGTTGTCCATTGACTGATCTGGTGTCAGTCCAGCCCCAACCTCTACTGCACTGTAAAGTGATGTTCAGGTTCAAATCCCACCAGAGTCACCAATTTAGTCCATCTGTTCATCAGTCTTCAGTCCAACCTTTATCTCGGACACTCTGTGATGTGCATTACTGATATGGATCCCTCCTCAGTCACCATGGTGTAGTCCACTGTGCACATCAAGATTCATTCCAACACTACCCTCAGAGGCACTGTAATGTTCTATTCAAGTTCGAATCACTCCACAACCACTTTAGTCCCTTGTGCTCATAATGCTTCAGACCAGCCCTTACCTCGGATGCACTGTGATGTGATCAGTGCCAGTGTATGACTTATACAGTCCATTCAAATGAAACATAGCGCACAGTACACACATGCACCAATGAGCATCACTTCATGGTGCAGGCATACCCACACTCCTTCCCACCCACACAGTGCACCATACTGAATGTTGCAACATATCTCATGTGTATGCTGGCAAACCATGTGACACAGCATATAGTACACAACCTTTACAGGTGCCCATGTCATCACCCTGTATGTGTACCCACAATGTTTCTGCATAGCATATGGACACCATTACCAGGTGCAGGTAGCCCCACCTGCTTCCCTACAACTGAGTATATCCCCAAGGACAGGTGTCAATTCATGATGCAAAATAACTGCAGTGCCTATGAGCATCATTCCTTAGTACAGGCATGCCCACCCCTTCCCCATGACACAGTATACCCCAAATTACTAGTGCCTTTTCAGCAATTTCATCATCCTATACGTACATCCATAATGTATCTACAGTGTCTGTTAGCACCATTATTACATGCATACAGCCCCTCTCATTTCCCCAGAACATATGAAGTGCATCTGAGCCTGTATTATGAATGCAGGACCCCCCCCGCCACTAACACACAGTGCTTCATCATACAGTCATTACCTCACCTTAAATCATCCCATAATACAACCCCCAAAAAATAAACTATGCCAGGAAATTAAATAATACACATATTTATGTAACATGCTGTTTACTGAACGACTGTGAACCTTTACATGAACAATATCATGCTTCATTTACAGTATGATAAAGCAAACAGCACAAATAAAATATAGTTTCCTATACTTATTATGGGATTTTATTACAAAAATAAAATAAAATAGTTTATTTCAATGAAGTTATACATTTTAACTACAGCAAATATGCAATTAATCATAGAGAGACCTCCAGCACTAACAAATGTCTCCATTTCCTGTGTCAGCTCACTGACCTACACTGGCAGGGTTCTTCCTAGTTATATCATGTGACCTCACAAAGCACTTCCTGCCTGCATCACTTCCTGATATGTCCTTCTAAGGTAATGTGTGAATATATTCTTACTAAACTAGGAGAAATACAAAAAAAATCTTAATCAGATTCATAAAGTAAAATTAGTGGGTAACAAGAATTGAACACTGCAAAAATTCCAACCAGTGGAGTGGAACAAAAAACTCAAACTGTAATAACAAGAGATTCAGATATTGATTTCTGACTAAAAAAATGGTAAAAAACTTGCAAAATTTATATTTAAACAATGACAGATGTTTACTGTATATTTTTCACAATTTTAATCAACAATTTTACAGAAATGTAATATTTTTTGCATGACTAAGTAAACAGAGCATAGATAAAATCAGAATTTATTAATATGAAAACAACCTTACACAACATTAAATTCAGTTAAATAGACATTACCAAACCTCACTCATTTTCAAAAACGTTTTGTCCTGAAAACTTTTCTTTTTACAGTTTTAAAATCGGATGTATGGTTTTTAAGCTATGTAGGTTTAAGCACAGTGTGTTTGTATGAATGCTGCAGCTCTAAAACCCCTTCAGGCACACGGGTGTTCTAGCAGCAGGCAGAGGCTACCTGAACATTCTAAATGACAATAAGATAGAATGAGTTAACAATGGAATTTGATGCCATAGAGGTAGTTTTCCCTGCTAAAGTATAAGCCGAGACTGAAGCTAAATGGAGTTTCAGGGTAGTGGGCTGTCGGCCCAATGAATGCAAATAAACAAGATAATCCAGCCCATTTGGCACTCCTACCTGGACTGGAACTATATGTCTGGTGGAACACCAGATAGAAAACCTTTTCCATCTTGCTGCGTAGGTTTTCTTGGTGGAAGGTTTCCTGTACTCCCTTAAAATGTCTAAGACTCTTCTGAGAGATGCAAGCCAGCATACTCTAGGTCTTCAAGAGCCATGCCTTGAGTCTGAGTGACTTGAGATTAAGGTATAAGAGCCTTCCTTGATTGGAGGCTAACAGATTGTGCCTCCTGGGGAGGTGTATTGGTTTGTCCACTAACATAGGAGAAGCAGGGAGTACCATGGCTGTCTGGCCCAGTCTGGGACTATCAGGATCATTGTGATTGGCTGAAGCCTGAGCTTGAGTAGCACCCTGTACACCAGAGGGAATGGGGGGGAGGCATATAGATAGCTACCTGACCACTCCAGAATCAGAGCATTCATGGGTACTGTGCCCATAGCTGGGAGTCTGCAACAGTACTGTGGAAGGTGGTGGCTGTTGTGGAATGCAAAGAGATCTATTTCTGGAGTATCCCACCTTTTGAAAATCACTTCCACTACCTGTCTGTTTAAGGTCTATTCATGATGGGCCTGGCTGATTCAACTCAAGGCATCTGCTAGGGTGTTGTCTTTGCCCAGCACTGAATGGCCCAAAGAGAAACTCCTAGGGAGTAGGCCAGAGTCCAAACTCACATGGCTTCTGTGCAGAGAGGATTGGACTGTGTCCCTCGCTGCTTGTTTATGTAATACTGTACATGATGGTGGTATTGTCTGTTCTGACTTGTATCACTTTCCCCTGGATCAGTAGGGTGAAGGCTTGTAGATCCAGGAACACTGACCTGAGCTCAAGCAGATTTATGTGCTGGAGGGATTCTGCACTTAACCAAGTGCCCTGGGTAGTGTGCTTTGCATCTATTGTAAGGATCATTGAAGGAGGCTCTTTTTGGAAGGGGACCCCCCCCCTGAGGTTGGGTTCCTCTTTCCACCACTGAAGGGCTAGGATTAATGTTTTTGTTACTGGGACCAACTTTGAAAGTGGGTCCTTTCCTTGAGACCAATGAGCCCTTAGGTGGAATTGAATGTCTCTCATCTGAAACCTGGAACCCAAAACCATACCAGTGGCAGCCGCCATGTGTCCCAGCAGCTGAAGAACCTGTCATGCAGTTTTTTGCTTGTTCAGGCTGAATGAGCCTGCTAATCACAGAATGCTTTTTACCCTGCCCAGTGGTAAGCTCTGCCCTCCATGCTATTTAATTGTGTTCCTATGAACTGCAGAACTTGTGCAGGGAGAAGGACTGATTTCTTGAGATTTACCAGAAACTCCAAAGACTCCAGAAAATGCTGAGTGAGTTGCAGGTGTTCTTTTAGCTGTTGTGGTGACCTTTCCACCACCAACCAATCATCTAGATAAGGGAACACTGTGACAACTTGCCTTCACAGGTGTGACACAGCCACTGCCAGGTATTTTGTGAACACACTTGGAGTCAAAGTGAGACCGAATGGCAGGGCTGAAAACTGGTACTTACCTGAAGGGAATCTGAATCTGCAGTACTTTCTGTGAGACTCCTTTATGGGGATGTGGAAATAAGCATCTTTTAGGTCCAAAGATGCCAGCCAATCTCCTTTTTGGAGGGCTGGCAATATCAGTGACAATGTTACCATTTTGAATTGTGGTTTTATTAAGTGCCTGTTTAGTACCTTTAGGTCTAAGATAGGTCACCACACCTCATTTTCTTTGTTGTCAGGAAGTATCTTGAGTAAAACCCCTTTACTCTGTGTTGTGGAGGCACTGGTTCCACTGCTTTTGGTAGCAATAGGTTTTGAACCTCCTTTTCCAATAGCTTTCCTTCCATGATGGAGGCTGTTTTGAAGACTCTTGTTCTTAGAGAGGGAAAGGATTTAAAGCTTAGGGACCAACCCTGACTCTCTGCCTCCAGGAACCTCTTGTCTGTGGTGATCTTTTTTCAAGTCTGGAAATACTGAGTCAGCCTGCCCTCTACAGGAATGGGTAGGTGGCCTTGGAGGACAAGTCAGGGGTCTGGGGCTGAGAGTGGGAACCACGCCAGGAATCCTTTCTACCCCTCCCCGAAGTACCCTTGTTGAGGATACTGAGGTACCTAGGGTACAGACATGGCCTGATAAAAAGGCCTGAAGTGGAACTGTCTGCCCCTGCCTCCCCTACCATAAGGTCTTGTGGATGGTTTTACCATAGTGCTTCAACAGCACTAACACTGAAATCCCCTACAGGGACACCTACCATGCCGACTGTCGGCATTGTAGCCACGGGGATGTTGGTGCACACAATCAGGGGGCTGCGCCCCCGAACCCCCTGGTCTCTAGGATTCCTACTCCAAGTCAGAGCTGGACTGGGGGGGCCAAACACCCAGCAAGGCTGTCCCGATCCTTGCACAGACCATTACAGTGATGAGCGAGTCTTCCCCAATTCCTGTCACTGTGATGGTCTTTGCAGTGCTGGAGTTACTGTGGTAATGGTATACCCTTGTGGAAGGGGAAGCTTTCTCTTTGGCAGAATTACTTCTGTAAGTGGCCTTGTACTCATCCACTTTTTTCATGTATGCCTCTGTGTGACCTCCAAAAAGGGAGTGATCCTCTACTGGGAAATACAGGGCTTTGTTTTGTGTGTCCTAAGTAACATTTGTGGCTCTCAACCAAGCAAACCTCCTCTGGGCAATTGTATTTGCCATCCACCTGGCAGCAGTGTCATTGGTGTCTGCTGCCATTTGAAACTGATATTTGGCAGCTTCCAAGCCAAATCTGGCAGTTTCAGCTAGGTCTACTGAAAGGCTAGAGGGGTCTTTGTCTGCCACAGCCAACACAGACTGCCAGAGGGATTTTTGATATTGGGCCACGTAGGCCTGAAAGTTAGCCTGCCTTATGGCCAAAGAAGTCAATAAGTAGCCCATTTGGCCATACTATCAATCTTTCATGAGTCCTTCTCTGTGGGATGAGAGGCCAGAAGGACTTTTGCCTTATCACAGGCTGCAGCTTGCACCACCCCCTGGTGGTCAGGGTGTGAACATAAACATTCAGCCCCTTCTCTGTCAAGCTGATATTTTTTGTCAAGTCTTGTATCTAATGGTGGAACAATCCCAGGTGTCTGGAGGAGCTTCATTGCATCCCTTTTAAAAAATGTATTTATTGGGAGTAACAATTTTTGGGTGGGTGTTAAGCCCATCATTTCTGGATACTCAGCTTTCTCCTCATCTTCTATCACTTTGTTGGAAGAGATGTCCAAAGCATCTACAATTTTCCTGACAAAGGAAAGATGTGAAGTGTAATCTTCAGAAGACCTGGGAGGAGAGCCAAACTCCTGTTCAGGAGAGTCTTCGGGTTCTATAGGCTCCCCCTTCTCCTCCTCATATTCGCCATAATCTTCTCTTTCCTGTAGAGAAGATTGGGTAGAATCAGTAGGGGTCTGTACAGGGGGCTGTTGATTAGCAGGCAGCAGACCTTGCAAGGCTTGCAATACTTTAAATACCTGTGCAATTTCAAGAGGAGTAGGCATAGTAGCCGACACATCAGAAGTCCCCCAGCAGGGGGTTCATTGTGTTTTGTTTCCTTAGTCTTTTTTAATGGAACCAGAGAGATAGCTGCTTTAACAGTCCTTTTTGTACCCATATCAGGGGTAGAAGGAATGGGTTCTGTGGTTTCACCCATAGCCCCAGAGGGTATCAGCTGGTCAGAGCCAGAGGGACCCTAGATACTCTTTGGTGGAGGCAATTTTTTCCTAAGCCTTTCCAAATGTTTTTCATGCATTTTTTCTTGAAAGATTTTACAGATTTCACAATCTGTCTTCAAATGATCATAACCAAGGCAAACAACACAGTAAGAGTGTTTATCTGCCTTGGCAAAAACTTCCCACACTCTGAGCAGTTTTTGAAACCAGATACACCGGTCTTTTTCATTGTTTATTCTGACATTGTAATAAAAAAAAGAAACAGAAAACAGCAACTGCAATAAATTTAAACTATTTTCAAACAAAATATATTGGTTGCAATTGGTTCAGGAACCGATAAAGAAGAACCAGGATTAGCGGTTCAGTGACCAAAAATAGCGGTTAGAAAAATAAAATTTAAAAACAAGTTTTATTAAGAAAAAAAGGGTTTTAACTAGAGGGAAAAAACCCACTAAAGCTAAAAAGATTTGGTTTCCCACAGGTTATACCGAACTGTGAGAAACCAAGAAAATAAGTAAATTTAACTAAAAAAACTAATGATTAAGTTATAAACAAAAGATAAGGGCAGCAGTTGAAAATAAAACAATACTTATATGTATTTATTTGAAGTCAAACGACGAGATGATGAGGAGATGATCTCCGAGCATCTAGTCTTGACAGGCGGAGAGAGGAATCTGAGTGTTAGAATGCAGGCAGTTGACAGGTGGCAGCATTTGAAAAAGTGGCATGAGCCAATGATTCTGTCATTAGCACAACATTCCATCTCCAGGCAGATCTGGCTTAAAGGCACACTGCATAAGAGATAGGAATCTTGGAGTATTCCTGGGGTGAGAATGATCTGCTTATTGCGGTCACATTAAATCTTTTCAGGATGAGATCATGTTTAATCTTTTCAGAACAAAAGCAACAGATTAATTTTAATAATTATTAGCCAGCAATATCATATGAGATCTATATGTGAAGCTGGCGCAGAGCAGATAGGGGGAAGAAGGAAGACAGAGAAGAAAAACAATGGCTGTCTGTAAAACCTTTAGGCATCTATGCTGCAACACTGATTTTTTAATGTATTATGTCCTCTTTGGCAACTTCTGAGCAAGTCACTTAGTCGCCCAGTGCTCCCAGGTCACCCCTGAAAACAGGCACTTGTGCCTAGTGGGCCTTACCCGGTTACCAAAGACTAAAATAAAATAAAATAAATAAATATATAAAACACATTAAATGTATAGTTTACTAAATATTGACCTTGGGATAACTCTTGAATGACTCCTAAATAAGTTTTTAGCTATTCCCTTTATGGGAGGTCAAGACCCGTGCAAAAGGTCATGAGTTATTCTTTCTTTTTTTTTTCTACAAATTTCCACAGTGAAAGTGTGGAGAAATAGAAAAGTATGTACAACTAATCTCCTATGCATTTTCAAATCAACGATAAGTTAATATTTGCACAAAATCAAACCCAAAGTTTATACAATTTTGTTCTAAAGTTATTTTATTCTAATTCTTATTGGACTGTTGAGTGTTATTTTTTTCATATTTTTTTTTACAAATTTCCAAAGTAAAAGTGTGGAGAAATACAAACAAATGTATATCTAATCTCCTACACATTTTCAAATAAGAGGGAAGTTAATATTTGTGCAAAATCAAACCCAAAGTTTATACCGTTTTTGTTCTAAAGTAATTTTATTCTAAATCTTATTGGACTGTTGATGAAGTGAGCAAAGAAATGCTTAGATAAAACAAACTGAAGATTCCAGGATTGGGAGGTCATTAAAATTGCAAAAAGGTCAAATTATGAAACCTTAAATGCACTCATTAAGACTGTTCTTCCTAATGTATAATTATAATGAATTAAAGCCTTTTGAATATAGACCTACAATTATACAACCATTGTGATACATATTTTTAGGATCAGAGGAATGATGCAACGGCTGCTGAAATCGTGGTGATCTCACTGCTTGAAAGCTTCAGTGTGCACGGATCAAACCAAAAAAAGCCATAATAAAAGCTTCTATCTTCTAAAAAAAATGGTATTTTATTATCTTTGATATAACCTGAAAATACAAAATAGCAATAAGGAAGTAAAACAATCAAGATGAGATTTCAGTGTTCTGCAACCATACATTGAAGCTAAGCCATAATAAAGGCTTTTATCTTCTTCAAAGCAATTATATTTTATTTTGATATATTTAATATTTTGTATCTAAGAAGACACAAAAAAAAAAAAGAAGTTTATTGGGTGTTCAAAAACAGACAAATGCAACCAGACACAGAAGGAAGTCAAATGAGAGTATTAGTTCCGGGGGCTAGTAACAAGTCGAGGAGTTCGCTTGAACACTCCAATGGGGGCCACCCACCGAAACTACTGATTGCTGGTGGGCACTGGTAGCAGAGGAGGAGCTAGGCAAGTGCTGCAAGCAGTCAATGTAGGAGGAGGAGGAGGCGGATGGCAGGCCTCCTGCCATAGTCCAGTGCTTGTTTTAAATCCCTGGTGGTGCCTGAGTGGCTGCAGCTATCATCTGTGCAGCAGCCCTCCATCTACAGGGATTAAGGGGACTCAGTTTAGTTGTTCTGTTGTATTCAGGCAGGCTTGAGCTCCATTACAGCAGCAGGTCCAACTGGAGCCCCGGACCCTCAACTCTGCTACTTGTACAGGACTGACCACTTGAGAATGAGGGATCCTTGCTGCTTACAGAGGAAGTGGGAGGGGTCATGGTTTGGTATTCATTTGCGTGCCAGGGTAGGTGGGGTACTGGCTGGGCATGTGTCTGAACTGTTGTGGATTGCATGAGCGTAGGCAGGGGGTGTTCAGGGTGTTCACCCCCCTATTTTATTTTTGGGTTGACTCAGGCTCAGCTGCTAAAACGCTTAGTGTCTCAACAGTCTCCATAGCAGTTGGCACTAGCTGCAACACAATGTGCATGCATGGGACCATTGCTGGCTAGGGGAGATGGAGACATCATCAACAGAGAGAGCAGGAGAAGCCTGGTAAGACAGACTAGTGAGTATGCTGCGTCATCTGTATAGCACCGAGCAAGTTGTGGTGTCCTGTCATCTGTCATGGTGGTAGAGGGGACTGTGTGCTGCTCTTCTCTAGCCTCAGTTGAACTGTGGGAGAACATGAAGTACAGTATGGTCTACTAGAGAAAGAACTGACCCATCCAGTGCCGAGCTGTGAGTAATGCGCGGCGCGTCTTCTTGACTGTGCTGGACACTGGCTGGACTGGTGATGTGGTCCAAAGAGAAGGCAGGAGAGGTCGAGGAGAAATCTGCCCTGGTCTAGTGGCCTGTAGTCCTGCCTTGGGAGGGGAGCAACTGGTAAGGCAAGCAAACAGGAGGATAATCAGCAGAAAAGTGGTGAGTGGAGAAAAGAATAAAGATTGATTCGGGGGGAAGGGACTTTTCTCATTCAGAGAGGTGGTGAGGGGTATTGGCACCATCTCCTAGGGCAACCCACTCATTACATCTCAACCCCACTGATTTCCTGCTCAACTTGGTGTCAGTGTAGCTCAGTTGGTAGCACATCCACCTGTGGACCAGAAGGTTGTGGATTCTCCTCCCACACCGGGATTGGACTCATACCTAAAATTCTGGCATCTGAGTGCAGTATTGGGGGGTTCTGTACTGCTGGGGTGTGCTGTCCTTCAGATGAGACATTAAACTGAGGTCCCTTCTACCTGTTCTGTTGCTGTTCTTGTGGGTGTCCAGGTGGAAGTAAAAGAACCCAGAGCACTCTTCATAAAGTGTAGGGTACATTCCCAATGTCCTGGCCAACATTCCCAGTCCCATAAACTGGATCATGCTATTGTCCAAGCTGTGTGTGGGTGTTGATGTGCGATATGGCTGCCACTACACATTCAGTTACTTTATTACCAGTCTAGCAATGCTTGTAATGCACTTTGGGATACACTGTGTATGAAAAGCACTATACAAATGCTAATTCTTCTTCTTCTTATCATGTTGAGTTGGAAGAGGTGTGGAAAGGCAGATGCCTGACTGACATTTTTGTCTCTGTTGCAGAGTGCTCCCATGTGCAAAGGTGGAATGGGGTTAGGAGTACTCTCTATATGCAGAGGTGGGATGGTGGTAGAGGAGGAGTGATACAGATGTGTGGAGGTGTCCCCATGTGGAGGTGTTCCCATGTGTAGGAGTGGGATGGATGGGGAGCAGTGCCCCCCATGTAGGGGCAGTGAGGTGAAGGGGTGGAGTGCTCTCCATGTGCACAGCTGATATGAAGTGGGAGGTAAGCTCCCCATGTGTGGAGGCTGAATGTGGGGGGGAGTGTTCCCTATCTGCAGGAGGTGGGATGCAGTGGAAGAAGTGCTCTCCATGTGGAGGAGGTGAAATGCAGTGGGAGAAGCACTGCAGGGGTCACAGGATAAGTATTCACATTGTATGGAGGTGGAGCAATGATACCTATGTGTGGAGATGGAATGGAGGGAAAAGTACTTTCTGTGTTCAAGTTCAAGTTTATTGTGAAGGGATAAACTCCATTGAGCAAGCTCATTTGTAAGTAGGTCCCTTGTACAAGCAATGATATAGACAATACATGGTGTAAGATACAAAAAGTAGGGACATATAATATAAATTAAAATAAAGCAATTTTCTTTACATTAGTATATACAATATGCACAATGTTGCATTCAACAAGGATTGAGACCAAATATAATTACACAAGACACTATATCCACCATGTGGAAGACGGCTGGAGAAGAAGAATTGCTCTCCATATGCAAGGCATGGAGGGAGAGGAGTGCACTCTATGTGCAAATGTGGAATGGAGGGGGAGGAGTGCTTCCCATGTGTGGAGGTGGGATGGGGGCAGTCACTTATTGGCCACCATCCTAGACCCCACTCCAGCCTGTATGTGAAACATTTGGAATGGGCACAGTTTATGATGGGGCAGATGTGCAATACACATCTCTTTTCTGGCTGCTGTAAAGTGCTGGGTTGATAGATGGGGGTGCAAGAGGGGGTGCCAGTCACTCTGGAGCACCCACTGTATCCTACTCCCACCCATCCACCCAGCAGAGTGGGAACAGTTGTGGAGAGGCAGTTACAAGATCTACATTTTTATATCTCAGTACCTCAGAGTGCTCTCCATGGGTAGAGCACATTAGGTAGGAGAGCCTCTGGCTGCAGCAGAGTGTTCTGCAAGTGTAAAGGTATGGCATAGGGTGAAGAAGTGCCAGTCACCCAAAGCCCACTCCAGACTTCATGCTAGCTGTGGTGGGTATGAAGGGGCAGATGTGTAACTTACATTTCTATCACTGGCTGCTTCAGTGTGCTACCCTTGTGTGGAGGTGGGATGAGGAATGGGGCATCATTCTTCCAGAGCCACCAGTCTGGAGCCCACCCAATGCCAGTGCCAGCTTTCATGGAACTCAAATGGGTGAATATGAACAGATGTGTGAACCACATCTGTCATTGGCTCCTGCAGAGTGCTCCTAACATGCAGAAGGTGGAAAGGAAGGAGAAAATGCTTCACATGTGCAGAAATGCAGAAAGATGTGTTGGGTGCCAATGGCCTTGGACCACCCAGTGGATCTGGACTGCAACCCCATTTCCACCCACCTGGTGCCCACCAGGATAAACAGAAACAGGTCTGGTGTGGCAAATGTGCAACTCACATTTCTGTCTCTGGCTGAGATGGTTCAGTGGTGGGATGGTTGTGGAGAGGACACCAATCATCAACTTCTGCAAGGCCACAGTCCACTATTTACCTTTGGCTGCCCACCTGGAGGTCATCTTGTCACTGTGCCAACCTGTGTGGAGTGAGATGGGTGTGGTGGGGAAGATGAGTAACCTACATCAGTCTGTGGCTACTGCAGATTGTTTCATGATGTGAGCTGGAGGTGTAAGGGGTACAACTACCCAGGGATGCCCATACAGTGTCCGCCCTACACTATGCATGTCAATGTGAAGGGGCAGATGTGTGACCCACATATTTGTCTCTGGCTCTGCCTGGGTGCTCCTTTTGTGCAGTCCCCCATAGTGAAAGGAAAACTCTGCAGCACTGCACTCTGTCCCAGTCATGGCACTCTTGCTGCCACTTTCTTTACCTCTCTGAATGTGCTGTCTGCTTCCACTGAGCTTCAGAAAGACAAACATCTCCATGCTTCCATCTCCTCCCTCCCTAAAATAGGTCCCTTTAAGGCAGCTCTCAGAAACCTCATTCTCTCCACTGCTGTTGCAAATGTCCCCAACATGTGGGGCTATAGACCCCCCATGTCTTCCTTTTCTCTGGGTCCATAGTTAATCCCCCATCCAGACAAAGCCTCATGTGAGGTTGCTTCCATTTGTGCCACACTTCTGTGTACTGTTGCCTAGCTTCCACTCTGTATAGGACTTAAGTCAATACCAAATACTGTGATGATTGCCTTCTGTATTGCAACTTTGCCCAAGGATTTGTTTTGCTGTTCTCTTTTGTATCTGTATGTTATATTTTAAACCCATGTACCTGATAATCTGTATTGTACTCTGTACTTCTATGTGTTGCCTGTTACCAACATGGAGCCTTTGGAAATGAGTCCTTTACTCAAAGGGTTGTAATTCTGATGTGACTATAAATAAATGAACAGAGAGTCAGACTGATAGTAAGGTGCTGGAAGAGTGAGCAGAAGTAAAATGGATGGCAACTGAGCTCGGGAGAACACTGTACTCCACTTTTCTGTTTGGGGGAGGGGTTGACACCATCTCTGACTGGAACAAATTGAACCTACACATATAATCCACACTGGAAGCAGCTCTCACTGTTGCTGTGTCTCTCTCAGTGGTTGGGGAGGAGTAGACACTGCTAGGGGACAGGCCACCCATTTAAATGAATGTTCAGGTGCAGGTCTGGGAGCCACTGGTCATTGTGGTTGTGGTAACTGCATTGCACTGCCCCCAATTTCACACTGCCAAGGTGGTGCTGCAATTGTGACAGCCTGTCACCTGGTGATCACTCTCATTCTGCTAACTCGCCACATCTCAGCTTGTTGCCGTCACTGTTTGGGGGTTCTCACTCTGCTCTGTCCCTGACACTGGTGCCACTCACCAACTCTTTCAATCCTGCGCTCTCTTCTGGGGTGGGGCACTGCTGCCTCTCCTTCTCAGTGTCTCTCCCTCTCCATCATCCAGGGTTAACCTACAGCTCTGCAGGCAATGCTGCCTCACTTCTCAGCTCTCTTGCTCCTTGTACTTTGAGGCAGCATGGACACTAGCAGATTCACAGGGTGAGTTAGTGGGCACCATCGTAGAGAGCAATGCTCAGGCTGGGCATTGTGGCACACATGAAGCACTGGAGAGAGAGGAGCTCAGGATAAGAACATGCACTGTCATTCACACAGAGACACAAACATGTTCAACATGGACATCTGCCTGGGGAAGGATAAATAATATGTATTTGTTCTTTACTGCTAGGACTGTTTACTGCTGATGGCACAGAGTGGGGGATGCAGTGTATGGCTGGGTATCTGGACATCTGCAGGATGGGTGGCGAGACAAGTAGTAAGATCAGTAAGGGCATTAATGACAGGGCATTTGAGCACTTTATTTCTTTCAACTAGAGAACGGATTCCAGCTGTGAAACTGTGACTAGTGTCACAGTCTGGTTGCATGCTCACTGGTCTGCTAGGGACAAGCCTACTGTAGATTGCTGGGCATTGTACTCATCTCTGACACAGCTCTGAAATACCGTTCTACCACAAGATGCTTCTTGCACACGTGCAAAGAAACATACAAAACTATAAAGAATTTACATTAGTGACTACCCTCATCTGAAAGGTATTTTTGTCCTGAACACAAACATGTAAAATAACGCACTTGGGCCCAGATATTCAAAAGGGTTGCTCCATGCGCAACAGGGTTGCGCATGCGCAAGTCCTACATTGCGCCATTCTGCAATATTCAGCAGGAGGCAGTTGCGCCACTGAAAACAGGCTGAGCAACAGCGCAATGCAAATGAATGCATGCTCAACATGAGGGGGAGGAACCATGCATAAACTGCACAACCCGATATTCAGTCGGGCTGTGCAGAGTTGTGCAGGCACAACCCCCAACCTGCGCCTGCACAACTTTGAGCCAAAAAAAGGATCAAGTTGAGGGCCACCCACAGGTGGGTTGCTGTATTGCAGGGCACAACACAGCAGCTGCTACCCCTGGCTGGCCCCAACTCAGTCCCTAACCCCCCCACCAGCCCAATCATGGGCATGCATTGTATGCCCCCACCCACACATCTCCCACAGCCCGATCGCGGGCAATACAGTAACATAGACCCCCGCTTTACACATCTCCCACAGCCGATCATGGGCAGAATGTATATCAACCCCCCATACCTGATCGCGGGCAGAATGCAAACCCCAACCCGAATATCTCCCTGGTGGTCCAGTGGACTGTAAAGCCCGATCGCAGGCAGAATGTCAAGTTACAACCCCCCCAAACATCTTCCTGGTGTCTAGTGTCCCTCCCATGAAGCCCCTCCACCCCGCTTCCCCCCGCAGCCAGCGGGCGTCAGCATCCCAACCGCCTGCCGCCCCACCACCCACCGTCTGACTGTCCGGTAGGGCTGCACGCCCATTGGTGCAGAGCTACAGCCAATGAAGCGTGCAGCCCATACCGTACATGACAGTCCAGATTTGTGATCACAAATCTGGAATGTCATGTACGGAATACACCTAACACCCCTGCACCAATGGCGCAACCTGAACAGTCGAAAGAAGGAAGCGGCAACCAGCGTAGTCAGCCCGTGGCTCGGGCAGTGAAGAAACAATGGGAAGTGGGGACACTAGACACCAGGAGATGCTTGGGGGACAACTGCATTCTGCCCGATCGGGCTTTACGTCCACTGGACCACCAGGGAGATATTCGGGTTGGGGGTTTACATTCTACCCATGATTGGGCATTGGGCGGGGTTGATACACGCTTTGCCTGTGATCGGGCTGTGGAGATGTGGCGGGGTTCATAATATGTATTGCCCGCGATCGGGCAATGGGAGATGTGTGGCAGGGGGTTCATGTAACTGTATTGCCTGCGATCGGGCAATGGGAGATGTGTGGGCAGGGGGCATGTTACTGTATGCCCATGATTGGGCTTCAGGAGATGTGTGTGTGTGGGGGAATGTAGACACAGAGATACTGCCCGTGATCGGGCTGCAGGGTGCATCGGTCCTCGACGGCTGCTGCCTGGCAGGGTGGCCAGGTGCAAGTCCTCGGGGATCGGCACACCTACATGCTAATGGCATGCAAATGGGGCCATAAATAGATGCAAATGGACCCCCTGCACCTTGCATAAATTATGGCCCCATTTGCATGTCACCTTTTGAATATCGGAAATTTGAGCATGGCGCAATGGTACTTGCGCCACCGCAAGTTTAAAGCTCAACTCTGGCAACTTCTGGTGGGTAAAGTTCCACTGCGCCATGCACAAGTGCTGTGGCTGGGGGGTGATATTCAAAGGAGTTGGTCAATAGCGCAACTCCTTTGAATATCACCCCGGCCACACCCCTGCGCAACTATTTTGAGCAGCGCAGGGGCTTGTGCCTCAGAATAGCGCAGTTTGAATATCTGGGCCTTGGTGTACAGAAATCCAGGGGCATAGTACACATGGGTAGAATGGTATTGACAACATTAAGAAAGCACACATTCCCAAAAAAAGAGCTTTTACATACAGTTGATTACTGTTTAATAATATTTTGCATCTAGGGCTGCCACTGTGCATCTGATGCAAACCCATAATCATGTTCCTCACGTGAAGGAAACAGCGGCAGTGCGGGCCATAATTCACTCCTTGTTTTTGTGTTAAAGGGGTCAGTTTCTTTACAGCAAAAACAAGGAAAGGCAACATTTCTGAAATGTGCAGACAAGCATGGGGACCACTTTTTTCCAGAACATGCCACCACCGGTAGCTACCACTTCAAGACTGCTACTACCCCCATCTAATTCAATCAAGGTAAAACCAGAAGTAGTCTACCAGCACTGAGATCAATATGGTTAAGACACATTTGCCAGAAATTACTGCTTAGAAAAGAATGAGAAAGTGACTGTGATGATGAACAAGTCCCAGACCAGATCTCTAGTTTGTTACTAGACTCCTCCTGAGTCTGATTTGTACAGCTGCAAGGGCCAAGCTCCACGGATGTTATGCCAACATCAGATTTGTATAACAGCACTGTGGAAGCATGTAACCAGAACGCTGTCTGATGTGCTGCCACAGTGCTCCGACATAGTTTCTAGTGATTCTGTTTATGCAGCCCTTCCCGTCTGCAGGCCGCATAAACATATCCACTTCCCAGTGCACTACTATTCTGTTCTGCAACTGTAGAACTGACGGCCACCATTTGCAACATGGTGACGTTGACTTAATCTGAGCATGTATGACTATCGTGCATACGTAGTTATGCCAACATCACCATGTTGTGCAGGCCTGACTACAGGGCAAACTTCACATGTGTGAATATCAAGCATGCACAGTACTGTAATTGCTGCAGTATTACTTATGGCTGACTCCGGTGCAATGAAAGCACCACATATTCTTTTCCACTCTCTTTCCACTCCTGAAAGCTCTCCACAGCCATATTGACTCCGACTAGAGTTTGTTATCCCCTGCATTGCTGTTTCATTTACTGTTAGCAAGACCCATAATACATACTATTGTTTGGAGCATAATTTTCTCAGTTGCCGAACAAAAACAAGTGCCCCAAAAAGTGGGCTTGTTTATGCGACTGACATATGGGGTTCACTAATGGCTTCTGATGAAGTAAAGAGAAGTGGCGGCTGAACCTCTGGTAACCCAGTTCAGCTGGTCACTGGAAACAGGGGAGGTACCCAAAGACTGGAGGACAGCTGATGTAGTCCCCCTATACAAAAGTGGCAACAGAGAGGAGAAGGGAAACTACAGATCAGTCAGACTGACGTAAGTAGTGTGGATGATCATGGAAACACTGTTGAAGGAAAGAAAAGTAGAACACCTGGCTGCCAACGAGATATAGGACCAAAGGCAAAATGGTTTTACTGGAGGGAGGCCATGTAAGACTAAGCACATTGAATTCTTCAACTGGTTGACAAGGGAGGTGGATCAGTGGGGTGGGGGGCCATGGATGTGGCCTACCTGGACTTCAGCAAGGCTTTTGACACTGCATTATATAGAAGGCTCTTAAGCAAGCTGGGGAACATGGGAGTGGGTAGGACGGTGGCATGGTGTGTGGAGAAAAGGCTGGGTAGCAGTACACTGAGGGTGGTGATAAATGGCTGTCACTCCACAGAGGAAAGGTGACCACTGGGGTTCCACAGAGATCAGTGATGGGTCCAGCCCCCTCAACATCTTTATCACTGACATTACAGAGGAAATAGAAGGGAGAATGTGCCTGTTCATTGATGACACAAAATCATACAACATGGTGGACACACCGGAGGGTGTGGATAGAATGAGAAGAGATTTGCAGAAGCTTGAGAACTGGTCAAGGGAGTGAAAGTGGAGATTTGAAGCAGAAAATGCAAGATGATGCTCACGAGGCACAAAAACCCAGGAACAGCATATCATCTGGGGGGAGGATATAGAGTTCTCCAAGCAAAAAGGGGATATCATCTCTGATGAACTCAAGGTAGGGAGTCTGTGCTACAAGGCGGCAGGAAAAGCAAACAGGATGCTAGGATGAATAAGCAGGGGTATCACTGGCAGGAAAAGGGAGGTCACACTTCCACTATATGTGAGGCCACACCTGGAGTGCTGTGTCCAGTTCTGGAGACCTTACCTATGTAAGGATATCGATAGGGTGGAGGCAGTTCAGAGGAGGACAACCAAGATGCTGCAAGGATTGCATCACAAAATACAAGGACATGCTGAACGACTTAAATATGTACTCCCTTGAAGAGAGAAGGGAGGAGGGGAATATGATTGAAGCATATAAGTACCTTGTGGGGAGAAACAAGATATCGGAAAACACAATGTTTAATAGGAAAAGATGCTCAAGGTCAGGGGGACATGGGATGAATCTGGAGGGGGTGACATTCAGAGGAAATGTGAGGAAATACTTCTTCACAGAGAGGGTGGTGGACAAATGAAACAGTCTACTGGAAGAGGTAGTGGGGGAAGAAAGGGTTACAGTATTTAACAATGTATGGGATAGGCATAAGGGTATCCTGGTAATTGAGGGAAGGGGACTACCTAGTTCTAGGGAAGCTTGAAGAAGTATTGTCTCCTACGTAAATGGGAAGACTAGGTGGGCTGAAGGCTCTTATCTTCTGTCAACATCTATGTCTCTATGAATGTCTGCTCTGTAAGTGTGAAGGCCTGCCAACTTGTGACAGTTCCCCATTCCAACCACCCCACCCCCACCCTTGCTGCAATTGAAGTACAGCCACTGACTTCCAGTACACCATCTGCAAGTATGCCCCCACAACCAAGCCCAATCACTGAACAACACATCCATGTCTCTTATATGAACATTGCTCCACCACCTGCCAATCCAACCACCATTGGTGGTTAGTGTGTCCCACCCTCCAGCCCATGGCACCAGCAACACACCACCAAATCTCACTTACCTGACTATCAGAGTCATGATGAAATGAAGGCAAGCGACGCATGTATCCACACACCATATTGGCCACCCACCGTCTGGCAGAAGAGAGGAGCACACTTTAAAGAGTAACAATCAGCTTACTTCTGACAGTCATCGGGCAACAGAGGTGATGTGTGGAGCAATGTGTCATTTGCCAATGATTCACACAGTACCATCATGACTGTTTGGGAGAATGTGTGGGTGGGTTCTCAGTGACATGGGTTAGAATGGAGCACACTAACTTCAATGATATTTGGAAGGGTGGGGTAGGGGAGTTGGTGAGGAAAGCAATGTTGAGTGCCAGGACTGGACTGTGTAATTGAGGGGTGGAAGACATAATGATGGAATTGGTTCCAGAAATCAGTGGCAATACAGCGATTGCCATGTAGATGGATGGGAGGCCTGACAAAATGTTGTGGGTGTTCTCCATTACAGGGGTGGTCATCAGGTAGGCGAGTGGAGACAGTAGATACTAGGGAAATAAAATGGTTTACTTTGGTATGCATCGGATGAAGGGAGGAACCAATAGACAACTTAGAAGCAGAGCTGCATACACCACAGAAATACAAAAATATTTATATTCACAAATGCTTCTCATTTAGATGTAGTGTACGTGCTTATACCAGGTGGGTTGACTTTCTTGGTATGGAGAATACGTGATGGCCATATTCAACCAAGCCAAGCATGGTATGACATTGAGGTGATGGTAGGGTATCAAGGTGGTGGGTGAATAAGGTTGATAATACGGTTTTTAAACTTGTTTCTCTATATTTTGACAATACGTGCTTTTCACTTATGTTAGGCTGAGATTACTTTTAATGTCACATTTTTTTCTCAACTTTTTTTAATAAGGTTTGCACAATTCAAAAAACCAAAGCTAATGAGACATTAAGAAAAAAAATGCACACCCTCTTAACAATATTGATCCTGTCCCCCATGTGAAATTTCCAGTTTCTCTGCACCAGACTGTGAACTACATATCTCACCATGTGATCTACATGTAGAAATTCAAAAAATCAAGGTAATGTCATTGAGTAGGCCTGAAACAGCACCAGGAAATGAAGCACATGTTTTTATGATGTGGCCAGAGGATTTAGGAATAAAAATCCACAATCCAATACACTAGTTCTTTAAACCAAAACCCATGGCCCTCCACCCTCCCCTCACCACCACTTCCATGTCATAACAAAAAATAGGTGATCTGATATTTCTCAATATTTTATTTTATTTAATCCATTCTATTCTTTTTCAGGATAATCAAGGAAGTCCAGCTAGGTAAACAAGGCTTTTTTTAGGGACAACCCGAGAGCTCTGGATAGGTTAAATAACTTGCTCAGAAACACACAGCATTGCAAGTGGAGGGTGAGAGAATCAAACCCAGGTCTGCTGGATTTATCAAGCACATCCACAGCTAATTACTCTAACCCACATATACAGTACCTGTAGTTTACAAACTCCTAAACAAAATGGTATGCATATAGACAAGTAAACCATACAGTGAGAACTGTAAAGTAATGGTGTATACTTTTCAGAGAAAATGTAAATATCTGTTTTTCAAATATTTTGCAAGCAGGAAGTCATTTACATATGTATATGCACAAAAACGGGAATTTTATTTTACTTAAACCTTCATATTACAAAGAGGTACATATCAACAAAAACTCCATAAGATCTTTCTTTTTCATAGTTGGAAAACTGGAAAAATTAAAATTAATCTCATAAAATTATAAAAGATTGTGAAGTCCGTTAACATCTTCAAAGTACAAAGTACAAAAATATTTAATGATTGACAGAAATGCCATTACAGTTAATCAGTATTCACACAAAATATATATATATATATATATATATATATATATATATATACACACATGTAACCCCCCTGTTACCCAGGGTTACAAGAATCACATTTAGATCTATTGGCAGGCAGGAAGGGCAGCTTGTGAAACTCCAGTTAAATGGATTTCACACTGTCTCACTCTGTTTTTGGTTTCAGCTGAGCTGGAGGGATGACATCATATAGAACTGTCTCAGCTGCATAAGCCATACTGGAATGTTGCAGCTAAGGGTTAGGTTAGAATGTCAGGAGGTTTTGGAGTCAGTCTGTAGTAGAGTGAGGAAGAGGGAGGAGGTGTGCTGCTGCTGCAGGCCCTCAGAGCCCTCAGCTCTGTCAGAAAGCTACTGTTTTTTTTTTAGGGTGTGTGTTCTCACCATAAGAGGAACACAAACGTTTTTGATTGAAGTGGTAGAGACCATTGCCATAGGTTTAGGGCCCCATCCCTGCAGGGATGGGGGAAGAAACCAACCTGCTTCCAGGGGCAACTCCCTGACCCAGCTACAAGGAAAAGAAGCTGACTAAAGAAGATTAGTGCTGAGGCACTTGGAAGTTTTGTGTGTTTTCAGAGAGAACAAAGAAAAGCCTGTGGGGCACCTGCAACCAAGGGTGAGTCTGCTCTGACTTAGGGCCTATGTTCTCACCAGAGACTGTGTGTCTTTTAAGAATTGTTACTGTGGGTCAGAAAGGACAACCAAGTACCATTCTTAGAAGTTTGTGGGATTTGGACTGTTTTAACAGTGGGGGTCTAGAGAAATGGACACAGACACTTAATAAGTCAGCTTCAAGTCAACACATTCTAAGTAAAGTTAGTAGATTAAATGTGAGGTACATTTATGGATAATCTACAAGGAAAAGTGTGTTCAGAGATGAAGTGTTAAAGTCCAGAGAAATGGCCGGGTATGAATTATGGAAGCAAGAGGTGGGAGACCCCCCATCTTGTGCAACCAGATTCATCTCCACGGGTTTGCTCTGGGACACCTGTTGCTTTCTCTAGGGTACTTGGCCAGTGCTCGAGGAAAGTACCCAGACGTGGGATTGCTGAGAAGATTCCCTTATAGAGCCAGAAGTGCTCAAGTGTGGTATACGGAGCCACCAATACATCTCCATGATAAATGGATAAGTAGTCCAAGGGCTGGCAAGGGAGCCGAGCCAGGGAAACCAGAGAAGAGTACAAGTTCGGGCTAAGAACCCAGTGTGTAGCGTCTTTGGATAGTATCTTTCAAAAAAAGAGGTGTGCAAGAACAAGGGGGCACAATTTGAAGATAGAGGGGAGGTGGCTCAGAGGTAATTTAAAGAAGTATTTTTTCACAGAGAGGGTTGTGGATGCATGGAACAGCCTTCCAGATAAGGTTGTGGAGTCAAAAACAGTGGTGGAATTCAAGCATGCATGGGACAGTCATAAGGCAATTCTAGGGGGTGGGGGCAGGAAGTAGGCTGCTGATTAACTAGGATCTGCAGATTATCCATTAGGTAGGAAAATGGGCAGACTGGGTGGGCCAAGCAGTCCTTATCTGCTGTCAAATTCTATGTTTCCATGTTTCTATGTGTTTGAGCTGAGAGCCCAGTGTGTGTTTTGCTCTCCTTAAATCTGCATTACAGTAGTGTAGCCCCGTGGGGGTCCATCTATGCTCATTATTCTGTTGTTGTGAATAAAGCCACACTTTAGAATCCCACCTCCTGGTATGGACATTCAGTTATTGCTTCCTGAGTCTGGAATACTTTGGGTGCCCCTGTGCAGAGTAGTCAAACCTAGCCAGCATGCCAAGTGACACCTTTCTCCCCAGGTTTCAGCAGCTTAAAAAATGGAGGCACCGCATCAAAGGACCTAGGCCCCTCAACCTGTTACTAGCCCTACAGGCAGGGGTAGTAGCCCCCCTCAGTTTTAGCGCCGACTAAGGGAAGGGGTCTACACACATAGGCTGGGATATTGAAAGCAGTTGCACATGGCGCAACCATGTTGCGCTGGCGCAAGTGTGGACTTGCACCAAGGAGCAATATTCAGTGGGAGCCATTGCGCAGCGCAAACCTCATTGCACCAATGCACAACTATAATGAATGCATGTGCAAGAGCAGGGGCGTGCCCATGAATATTTAGTGCAGTGCGATATTCAACCATGGGACCACGGCGCAACTGCAGAGCAAAACCTGGATGCACCAAGCAGACTTGAGCCTGTAGATACAGGGCACAAGCACACAGACAGCACTTGCACCAGGGGAGAGGGGAGAGACAGAGAGAGTGGCAAGAGATGGTGGAGAGACAGAGAAAGAGACAGAGCAAGGGAGACAGAGCCACTGAGGGACAGAGTGACTGTCACAGGCAGCCACAGGGGTAGAGGGACAGAGGTGGCAGTGGAGAGTGAGCCAGGGGCTGTGAGATTGAGAAGGACAGGCAGGCATAGTGCCACACAGTTCACCAGGGAGGCATACAGCCCACAGCAGCCAACCACCCAAGGGGAGACAGGATATCAGGGCCATGGATAGTGCTCTCTTCCTAATGGTGGCTGTAACGAGGGTTGTGAGGGGGCAGAAGGAACAGCGATGTGGCCGTGGAAGAGCCCGTTGGTGGTATGCCCAGAACAGGTGGTACCATGCCTGCACCACCTTCGAGAATTACACAGATACGGAGATTGTGGGACAGTACTGCCTGAACAGGCCCATTCTGAGGTAGTTCTGTGAGCTGTGCAGCAAGGAGATTCAGGCACCCACAAGACGGAGCCACGCAATGTCAGTGGAGAAAAAGGTGACAGCTGTCATGTGCCTGCTTGCCACGAGCACCTTCCAGAGCTCCACTGGGGACACCAGAGGCATAAACCAGTTGGCTACGTCATGCCTCCTCACACAGTTCCTCAACTCTGTGTTGCCACATGCTTCAGAATACATCCATTTCCCCAGCACACAGGTGGAAAGTGCAGCAACCATGCAGGACTTCAACAGTGTAGTACGCATGCCTGGCATGCTTGGGGTCATTGACTGCACCCACGTGGGCATCCGCATGCCACCTGGACCTCAGGGTGTGGCCTATATGAACAGGAAGGGTTTCATAAGTGTGAACTGCCAGGCGGTGTGCGATGCCAAGGGGTGCATCACCAATGTCTGTGCCACACACCCTGGGAGTGCATGTGATGCGTTCATCTGGCACAGCTCTGCACTGTGCCACAGGTTAGAGCATGGGGACATCCCCACAGTGCACCTCGTGGGTGAGTATGGGATGAGCAAGGGGTGTCAGGAAGAGCAGGCCATGGGATGGGGAGCGTAGGGTGAGTGTGCTGGCGAGGGCACCAAGGGCAGGCAAGGGGCACAGTAACAGAGGACAAAGGGCTAACCATGTCATTATCCACACAGGAGATAGCACCTATCCACTGAGGCCCTGGCTGCGCACCCCCTAGCGGCACCTGTCGTTCCCAGTGGAGGAACACTACAATGAGGCACACACCAGCATGCAAAACATCGTTGAGCGTGTATTTGAGATGCTGAAGGCATGGTTCCATTGCCTAGACAGGTCTGGTGGTGCCCTACAGTACAGCCCCTCGAAAGCCTGTGGCCTATTCCTGGCCTGCTGCATACTGCACAACATGGCCATTGACCGTGGGATAGCTGTTGAGGCTGATGAGGGTAACAGTAGTGGGGATGATGAGAGCAATGGGCTGGAGGGTGGTGGACAGCCCCTCCTGGGTGGAGGGATCCACGGCTGCAGAGGATGGCACGGCAGCATCGGAACACCATCACACAGGAGCACTATGGTACTCGCAGGTAGGTGGCACCAAACCCATGCACTGGCCACACGCACACACACAGGTACAGTACACAGGCAGGGGCATGCATGGCAATGGGCATACACACACAGAGGCGTGATGCAGGGGTGGGGGAGTCAGTGACACACATCCACACACAACTGCACACAGCAGCAAACAGCAACACACCCATGCACCCATGTGCCCAGGTGCTGGCTAGTGGCAGGGATCAGATGCATTGCATCGGTGCACAGATGCAACCGGTGCAGATGCCCGTGGAGGTGGATGGCTGGTCCTCCAGGGCTGGGCCTGCCTCCATGGCTGCTGCTGGTGCCCCATCCTCTGCATGCAGGTGTGCTGGTGCTGAAAGAGAAAACAGATGTGTCAGTGATGCAAGGCCCCCATTCCCCCCATGGCCCCCTACCCCTCCAACACAGCCACTGCATGCTGTGCATGACCAACATATGTACCATGCTGTGATGGACTGCCACCCATCTGGAATCCTCCATCTGGCACACCCTCCACAGAGCTGTGGTGCATGGTGGCTGCCACCAACTCCTCCTGTGCCGTGAGCTGTGGCGCATCAGCAGGCCCCCCTTCAGTGGCTTTCTGGGCTGCACAGATGGCCGCAACCTTCTCTTTGATGTGCCGCTTATCGGTACCCATCTTCTTGTGGCACTCCTGCACTGACCACTGGAGGCTGCTCTGCTGGTTGAAACATGCTGCCACCTCCTCCCAAGACCCAGCCCTGGCCTGTGGTGTGCCCGTGGCACCACTCAGCAGTGGCTTCCTGTTGAGGTAGGCCTCAAACAGGGCCTCTGTCTCTGCCTTTGTGAAGTTGGGCCTGCGTTTGCAAGCAGGTCCATGCTCCTCACCCTCCTCACGTTCTGACATGTTGCTACCTGTGGACATGGACAGCACAGTGTGTCAGTGTCAGCAGCACCCTACTCCTTCCCCTCTGCTGTACTGGCTGAGCTCAGCAGCATGTGCAACTTACCTCAGATGGATGCAATACCGGTCCATGGCACTTTTATAGCGCAATGCAGGCAAATGAGCATTGGCGCAATGATAATGACATGCTAGTTTCTGCAGTGTGCCACACATTGGCTGATGAGCTCATTAGCATGTGGCGGCTGAATATCGTGAATTTGCTCCATGTGCAATGGGATTGCTCTGGAGCAAGTCGTGATGCAATGCCCAGGCATGCGCAATGCGCAGGACCACAGTGCACATGCACCATCTGGAGTACTGTGTGCAGTTCTGGAGACCCAATCTCCGCAAAGACATAGACAGGATGGAAGCTGTCCAGAGGAGGGCAACTAAAATGGTGCAGGGTCTGCACCGGAGGACATATGAAGAGAGACTTAAGGAGCTTAATATGTATAGCCTCGAGGAAAGGAGGGAGAGGGAGGACATGATAGAAACTTTCAAGTACCTCAAGGGAATCAACAAAGTCCAAGAGGGTAGCATCTTTCAAAAAAAGAGGTGTGCAAGAACAAGAGGGCACAATTTGAAGATAGGGGGTGGCTCAGAGGTAATTTAAGGAAGTATTTTTTTCACAGAGAGGGTTGTGGATGCATGGAATGGCCTTCCGGAGGAGGTTGTGGAGTCAAAATCAGTGGTGGAATTCAAGCATGCATGGGATAGTCATAAGGCAATTCTGGGGGGTTGGGGTAGAAAGAAGTAGGCTGCTGGTTAACTAGAATCTGCAGCTTATCCAGTAGGTAGGGAAATGGGCAGAGTGGGTGGGCCAAGCGGTCCTTATCTGCCGTCAAATTCTATGTTTCTATGTTTCTATGTTTCACCAGGTGGTGTGCTTCCACCTATTGTACACTGTACACCCACTGCACAATAGGGACTATGGTGCATGGTGCACTGTACCTGCTATTGTGCATGTGCGCACTGTGCAGCGGCTGACCCCTGACCCCGGCTGAGATCTCTGCCCCTGGGTGTACCTGGACCCCGCCTGGCCACACCCATGCTGCACATCTCTATAACTGCATGATGGGCTAATACAGTGCATGTCCCCTCAGCTCGTGCATCTGGCGCATGCACTGGCCATGTGCGCCTCTTGCCACCATTTTGCTCAGTGGTTTATACCACAGTGATGGTGCAGCAACAGCAGCAATGTGGACGGGCGGCCAACTGGATGCAGGTGGACCTGGCCAACCTCGTGGCCTGTGTCCAGCCACACACACCCCAGCTGTTTGGGCAGATGCCACTCCAGCAGCCCCAGGTGGCTGTGTGGCAGACAATTGCTGATGCTCTCATGCAGTGCACAGGGGTGGCCAGAAGTGGGGACCAGTGTCACCACCAGTATGGGGACCTGTTGCAGAGGGACCCAGAGCTCCTCCAGAGAGTGGAGGCGATCATCCGGCATGGGGCTGTGCCACAGCCAGGTGAGTAGGCCCATCACACATGTGTGCCCTGGTGCTATACTGTGGTGTTGACTAGGCTGCCTGACATGACCTGCAGGGTAGTGCACTTCCATCATGTGCAGTGCAGTGTGGCATCGCCTTCTGCAACTTGCGTTGCGCTGCCACTCTGTGGGACATGTTGGGCAGTGGCTCACCACTGATGTTGCTGTGGTGCAGTCGGGACACTATACCATGTGCCTGCTAAAAATCCTAAATCTAAAATCCAACAAGCAAATTATTCAGCTTGCATCAGCCTCAGGTCCCATTTCTGACCCTGTAAAAATTGCTGATTTTTTCAATACTATGTTCACAGACCTTACCCCACACCTAAGCAAGCTGCCCTCCCAACCTCCCACTAGCCATGAACACACTTCCCGCTATTCCCAGTCATCAGCAGAGGGTAGCACTCCACCATTTGTTCCCTACTGAGTCATAATGTTGCACACCTAATAGCATATGACATTATGGCTAAACTGTTACAGCACTGTGCCTATGAGCGAATGGTGCAATACTGTATATACTGCTGCACGTGGTATTGCACCATTCTCACTCTCCCAAGCAGAGGATAAAACCTTTGCTGGGAGTGGGTTCTGCAAAGCGGCTGCCGTGGCTCACTGGACTGAGCCACAGCAGCAGCAACCCAGGCTCTGGGACTGGGTTTGGTTCCCGGTACCAGAACCTTTTTTTGGGGGGGACTTTGTGCGCTCCCTGAGGTAACCCCCCAACGGAGTTGAGAATCTTTATTGGGGGGTCAGGAGTGCAGCCCCCCAAAAAGGGGGCAATAGGCAGTGGAGGCAATGGAGGCAGTATAGCGCAGTGGTTTAAGCCTCTGAACTACAAATTTGGTGACATCCAGCAGGCCAGACCTGAGTTTGAATCCCACAGCTTCCACTTGCATACTGTTTGACCCTGAGCAAGTCACTTAACTTCCCTGTGCTCTCAGAATGCTCCTGTAAAAAAAGCTTTCAGCTTAGTGTGCTACTCCTGTTAAACAACTAAAAAAAAAAGAAGACTTATGCCTCATGGCAGAAATCATGCTGTATTGGCAATGTGATTTTGCCATGCGGCATAATGTCTTGCAACATTATGACCCCGTGCCTCATTGTTCTACTTTAGGGCCATCAGCCATGGTGTTACCATCAAACTACTGAAGACTCTCCCAGCAAGGGTAGCCTGGGAGTGATGGGCTTTACCCCAATATTTCTGAAATTCATCTCCCCAGCCATTGTCAAACCTCTGACCTTCATATTCAACAGGGTACTCTCAACATCCTAAGTGCCTAACTCGTGGAAACATGCACATGTGGTACCAATCTACAAAGCTGGAGACCCCCTTGCCCCTGAAAACTATAGACCCATCTAACTCCTCCCTCACCTCAGTAAGTTATTGGAAAAAATAATCCACCACCAACTGTCCGAGCATCTGGTAAAATATTACCTTCTGTGTCCACTCCAGCATGGTTTCCACAAACATCACAGCACCTCTTCTGCCCACGCCCTTTTCTCCAACCATGTCCTGAGAAACATGGATACAGGCAAGACCACGGACGTGGTATTTGTAGACCTATCGAAGGCCTTTGACTTGGCTGACCATTACCTCCTTCACTCCACCTTGCGCCACTTCAGTTGCTCACCAGATGCCTCTGCATGGTTCCGCAGCTACCTGTCCAATCTGTTCTGATTGGAAATGTGCCCTCTGCCTCATACCCACTTGCATTGGAGTCCCCCAGGGCTCCATACTCAGCCCTCTGTTGTTCTCTCTATTCATTATTGCTCTGCCCACCAAAAGCCTTAACTGTAAGGCACTCCTCTATGCTGATGATTTGATACTGTACCACAGTGACAAATCACTTGAGTCTATCTCATCGATACTAACTACTAACTACAGCACTGTCCATGGCTGGTGCCTCTCAAGAAAACTATTTGTTAATGAAAAACAAAAACAAAGCCATGCTATTTATCTCAAAGCCTTTTCTAGCCAAGGTTGCCAGGTCAAAAACATTCCTTCTCATACACTCCCCAGCTGGTCCACCACTCAACACAGTCTCTTCTTTCAAATACCTAGGGGTGACCCTTGACCCCTCCCTTACATTCAATGAACACATAACGCACATGATAAGTAAAATACACCAAACACTTGGCATGGCCTACTGAACCAAGCAATTTCTGTCTCCAGAAGCCAGCCTTGCCATAGCACAAGGTAACCTCCTCTCTCTGCTTGACTACTGTTCCCCTGTCTACTCCTTCGCTGCTGCCTCCTCGCTTCACTCTTGCCTCAATACTACATACAACTCCATCTGCTGCTTTGTTCTCCAAGCACCCTACTCTACTCACCACTGCACACTTTAAAAAGCTCTAGGGTGGCCAAACCTTCAGGGATGTTTCAACTTTGACACGACCAGCCTAATTGATAACTCACTTAGAAATCATAATCTGTCCCCTTTCTCCTCACTGCTCATAGATAAGGTAGTACCCAGAACCCTCAGGTCTTCCTCCACTCCTCTCCTGGAAATCCCATGCACCCATTCTGTCATGGGTAGTAAAGCCTTCTCTGTGTCTGCCACCTCTCTCTCTGGAACAGGCTCCCACTATCCATATGCTCCTCCCCCTCCCACATGTCCCTCAAAAAAACCCTGCAAGCCTGGCTCCTGACTGAAGCTTCCTGTAACTGTTACCCAGGCCATTCATCAGCCCATGAGCCACCCTAGCTCCCATAGTTATCTGCTTTCGTGCCCTGCCTCTCTCTATCTGATCCGTATCTCGTCATCCTCCATCACATACTCCCTAATCCTGACTGCACTCATGTATGTTTCTAGTGCCAGTTTCTCTCGTATCTCTCAGGGTTGATCAGGGCTGTATCTGACTGGAAAACTGCTGTATTATTGTATGATGTTATCCTACACTTCAATTAAGCCACTGTATATAAATGTATAGCTTAATATTGCAAATCAGCCCTTATATATAAACCTTTTTCTATTTATTTATACTAAACCATTGATCTGTACAGTTAGAACTACATACTGTTACCAAGCTCCTTTTTTGGTATCCTGTTTCTTTCAGTGCCTTGCACATGTATCTGTATTACTGCTTGAATATGCACCTTTGTACAACTGCTCATGTCCATTAGTTTTTTGCTGCCATCCTGTTTGGCCTGGGTTGTGGCTGAAATCAGTCCTTTTGGATCAGCCCACCTACCCAGTTATCAAATACATAATTAATTACATCTCTTGTTAAATTAGGCATGACAAGATGGTCTGGTCTCATTTCATTTAAAGTGGCACAGTGCTTTAGAGAAATGAAGCTGTTATATTAGGGAAGCAGTATAGCACAGTGGTTATAGTGCAGTGGTTTAAGCCTCTGAGCTACAAATTTGGTGACATCCAGTAGGACAGACCTGGGTTTGAATCCCACAGCTTCCACTTGCATACTGTGTGACCCTAAGCAAGTCACTTAACTTCCCTGTACTCTCAGGATGCTCCTGTAAAAAAGCTTTCAGCTTAGTGTGCTACTCCTGTTAAACAACTAAAAAAAAAGGAGTTATGCAAAACAAATGTAAATATCTCTACAAGTATAGGAATTATGCAGAAAACAAAAATGTGTGTGTGTATACATGTGGTTGTGTGTGCACAGTGTGTGTGTGTGTGTGTGTGTTTGTGCATGCGTGTGTGTGCATTTTGGTGTGGGTCTACTGGATGTTGCCAGAATAACCTTCCTTCCTGCTTTCTAATCAGATGGCCACTGTAGCAGCACCAGGAACAGTATCAACAACTGTGATAAACACTCAGGCACCAGCAACAGCACGGGTACCAAAGCCATCAAAACGCTGGAACACTGGATTGTTTGACTGCTTTCGTGACTTTGATACTTGTAAGTAATTGATGCTAGTTTTCTTTCAGAAAAAAAACAGGGCACAATTCACGAAAGTGTTGGGAATTACCGCAAGCCTCCAATGTGCTGAACATATGACTCATGGGGTTGCGGCATTCCCAAGCTAATGATCAGGATTCTTGATCACATGCACTGATTGCTGTAAGTTAGACCAAATTTTTCTGGTCAAACTTGTGTCAATCTCTGGTACCCTTTTTATGGGTCTTGCACCAAATATTGGTGCAAGCTGCCATAAATCAGTAAAAGTGTTGCAAATGTGGCCGCACTTTTTGTATTGGGTGCATCTTGAGGTGAAGTGTTTGACACAGCTGCTCCAAAAAATGGGTCTGACACAGGATTTGATGGAAGCCCTGTGTCACTGTTTGTGAATCAGGCCCACAGTCTGTAAAGAGGTGCTATGGTCCAAATTTCTGAAGGGAAACTGAGGAATTTAGTGTCAAAATGACTAAGAGGCAGCATTCCGGCTATGGGGCAAGACAGGCTAGATACAAGTTGAACCTTGTGGACATGTGCTTGGGCTTTAGTTAAGATATTTCTTAAAATTAAGTATAAATAAGTTATAACAAAAGTAAAACAATATACCTACTGTACTTGCATTATTTTACTTCTGTTTCCTCTTTAAATGGCAGGACCTACTGTAAAATTAAGCAATAAGCCACGAGGGGGTGTGGGTTATCAGGGGATTTACCATGGCTGGGTGGTTTGCCCATGAGGCGAGCCAGTGGGGCAATCTGCCCCAGCCGTAAATCCCCCCATAACCCCCATCCCCCGAGTGGCTTATTGCGATTATACCATGTTTATTTTAGTTTTTATGTAAAAAAAAAAAAAAAGAAAGAAAAATAGTGTTTTGTATTATTTAAAATTGTATTTTAATTTATTGCTGAGTTGCAAAAAAATAGTTCCTTGTAATAGATTGAATTTTGAGAAGATGTTTCCCATCCCGCCCCCTCCGTGATACAATTATCGCAGTTTGAGGATTTTAGTGAGCTGAGTGAGAGAGCAGTTCAATAGATGCTGTTTTTTACTAAGGTCAGCTGCATGCAGGTCAGAAAGCGAGAGACTGAAGGTTTGTTTTTGTTCCGGTATGGGGTTCAAATAGGCAGACAGCGAGATGTGTTTAGCGCTGTGACTGGGCAGAGTGGGGCATTACAGATCATGTTTTTTTTGTTCAGTTTCTGGGTATGTGGCCACATTGGTGTTGAGGGGAATTTACTATGCAGCTTTTTTGTGGCCGTTTTGTTTTTTAACGATTATGGGATAAGATACAGTGGCACAGCAGTGAAGAGAGAGTGGGGACAGAGCGGAGAGGAAGCAGGAGTGACATGGAGAGCAAACAGCAGTTCACTAGAGAACAAGTCGGCTGGATAAAGTGGTCGCTGTAAGTGAATGAGGTATTAAAATGCTGCTGGATGATCTCTTGGTTTAAGAAGTTGTTTTTTTAGGTGTTGTGGTTGAATGTTTAATTCGGGTGATGGGAAGAAAAATGGCGGCCGTTTACTCTCGATAATTGAATCGGAGTGATTTGCTTGCGGGGGAGGCTCGCGCAACTAAACGATTGGCACCTCTTTCATTAGTGATTGCAGGATTTACACCTGCTCAGAGGTGCCGAGCAGCCAATGAAAAATGCTTTACACTATATGTTTTACTGCCAGGGTATAATGATTGATATTTGTCAAACATTAGCAGTCATTTCAAAATCAGAAACACAGAATCATTAACACACTAAAACTTAAAGCACGGGGAGCAGGGGAGCTCAAATATGGTTGCACATTCTTGAAACAGCTCTAGCATTTCCGTTTCATTTGCAGGCTGCTTCTTGTTTAGATTTCCGTATAGACATACACAAAGCATCCCTCCATGAAATCATTACATGTGATAGCACTATGAAACAACATACTCGACACATTATTACCAAAAGCACAATGGAGAAGACTGATAATTAAGCATACAATCATGGAGATCTTAGAAACAGTCCATCCATCTGACCTCATTAGGTTCTTATACCAACAAACAGAGAAAACTAGCCTGAACAAAGCAACACACTTCAACCAAATTAAAAGCTTGGGTTGTAGACTGGGAGATCCCACTAGAATATTTCTAGAAGGCACAGTCACATACCTCCATGAAGTAGAGGACTATATAAAAAAACAATCATAGCTGCCCCAGTACCCCTATTGCACACATCTCTTAGGGCTGAAAGAGAAAATGACAGAAAAAAATAAATCTTACTCAGTATAGAATAAGCCCCAATCTCCTCTAGTACACATGAAACACATCTAACTACTATACCTGTGAGTGGAGATGGAGTCACTCATTTCCCAAAATGACCCATATAGCATGCAAAAAGAATGAACTGCATCTCTCCACCACCCTCAAAACACTATTAACCAACAGATAGAAATAACAGACAATAGTGCTGCAGCAAGAACATAAGAACAGAAGAAAAGCGTTGGCAGACGAGGGCCAAGCAATCTATCTAGTCTGCCCTAGAAACTACCCCCTCCCTATACATCCTTTGTCCTAGCTTGTCCTTTATGTCTGTCCCATGCGAGTTCGAACTCCCTGATTGTCTTTGATGCTACCACCTCCTGGGGCAGGCTGTTCCATGGGTCTATCACTCTCTCTGTGAAGAAGTACTTCCCGAGGTTGGTTATGAACCTTGCTCCTACCAGTCTCATATCATGCCCTCTCGTGTGTGCTGCCGTGTTCTTTTGAAACAGATTGCCTGTCTGAGCTGCATTAAATCCCCTCATGTACTTAAATGTTTCAATCGTGTTCCCTCTGTCTCTTCTGTGCTCAAGGTTCAGCTCCCCGAGTCTTGCTTCATATGACCTGTGATGCAGTCCATGCACCATCTTAGTAGCCCTTCTCTGCACCATTTCCAAATGGTTAATGTCCTTTTTGAGGTGAGGTCCCCAGAAATGAATGCAGTACTCAAAGTGTGGCCTCACCAAGGACCTGTAGAGGGGCATGATAACCTCCCTCTTTCTGCTAGAAATACCTCTACTTATACATCAATGAAGCCACACACATTCTGTGCTGCTTTCTCACATTGTTTTCCTACCTTTAATTTGTCAGTGATGATTGTGAAGAAATCTCACTCTGTTTGTGTCTCCTCAAGTCAATGTCTTCCCAGTGTGTACTTTTTCCAGGGCTCCTCTCTCCCAAGTGCATTACCTTACACTTTTTGGCATTAATCTGTAACTGCCAGTCCCTGGACTAATCCTCTAGCCTTCTAAGGTCAGCTTCCATGTTGTCTGCTCCTTCCCTTGTGTCCACTGTGTTACAGAGTTTTGTATCATCTGTGAACAGGCAAACCTTCCCTGTTAGTCCATTCGCTATGTCTGCTATAAATATGTTAAATAGGATCAGTCCCATTACCGATCCCTGCGGGATGCCACTGGTCACCCTACCCTGCCTTGACAATAATCCATTTACTAGCACTCTCTGGGTCCTGTCATTCTGCCAGTTACTGATCCGGCTGACCATCTTCTGGCCAGCTCCCATATGTTCCAGCTTGTTGGTTAGCCTTCTGTGAGGGACGGTGTCAATGGCCTTGCTGAAATCTAGGTATACAACATCCATCGCCCCTCCCTGATCCAATGTTCTGGTGATCCAGTCAAAGAAGTCATTCAAGTTAGTTTACAAGAGCATCCTGCTATGAAGTCATGTTGCTTTTGGTCCATTTGTCCAGTATCTGTTAGGTAAGGTACTATACTCGCTTTTAGTAGTGACTCCATCATTTTTCCCACAACTGAGGTCAAACTGACAGGGTGGTAATTTCCTGCCTCTTTCTTGTTTCCACGCTTGTGTTAGGGCACAATGGTTGCCTGTTTCCAGTCCTGAAGTATTATTCCCACTGACTATTGTTGAAGAGCTCAGCCAGTGGTGTGGCCAGTTCCTCTCCGAGCTCCTTCAATATCCTAGGGTGTATGCCATCCGGTCCCATGGCTTTTTCCACTTTCAGTTTATTAAGTTCTTTTAGGATCCCCTTCCTTGTGAAGGGGCTAGTATCTGCTCCCTGAGTATCTTCCTTTGTCCTGCTCAGTGTAGGTCCTTTGCCACTGTCTTCTATGGTGAAGACAGAGCAAAACAACTTGTTTAGCATTTCTGCCTTGTTCTCATCACTCTCTGCCATCTTACCTTCCTTGGTTGCTAGTCAGACTAGTCCTCCTTTAGTTTTTCTTTTTTGTCCTATGTATCTATAAAAGGTTTTGTCTCCCTCCTTAACATCTTGTGCTATTTTCTCTTCCATCTATGCTTTTGCCCTTCTTACAGCTCTCCCCGCCTCCTTCAATTTGATCTTGTATGCTTCCACGTGTGCTTCGTGTTTTGTTTGCTTGAATTGGGTAAAAGCCTTTTTTTCTCTTTGATTTTGGATGCTACTTCATGAGAGAACCAGAGAGGTATTTTCCTTCTTTTGGACTTGCTGATCTGCTTAGTGCATACAGTTGTTACTGTATGCAGAGCAGCCTTCAGAGTATTCCAGCAGTCCTCTATATTTCCTGTGATTCCTCCCTCTATCATAGAAACATAGACTTTGACAGCAGATAAGGACCACTTGGCCCACCTAGTCTGCCCATTTCCCTATCTACTGGATAAGCTGCAGATCCTAGTTAACCAACAGCCCATTTCTTCCTACCCCCACAAGAATTGCCTCATGTCTGTCCTATGCATTCTTATATTCTCCCACAGTTTTAGACCCCACAACCTCCTCAAGAGGGCTGTTCCATGCATCCACCACCCTCTCTGTGAAAAAAAATACTCCCTCACATTGCTCCTGAGCTGTCCCCACCCCCCATCTTCAAATTGTGTCCTCTTGTTCTTGCACATCTCTTTTTTCTGAAAGATGCTACTCTCTTGGACTTTGTTGATTCCACTGAGGTACTTAAAAGTTTCTATCATGTCCCCCCTCTCCCTCCTTTCCTCAAGGGTATACATATTAAGCTCCTTTAGTTTCTTCTTGTATGGCTTCTCTTGCACACCCTGCACCATTTTAGTTGCCCACCTCTGGACTGCCTCCTTCCTGTCTATGGCCTTGCGGAGTTGGGGTCTCCAGAACTGGATGCAGTACTCCAGATGTGGTCTCACCAACTGTCTGTACAGAGGGATAATGACTTCCTGTTTTCTGATGGTGATGCCTCTCCCTATACATCCCAGTATACCCCAGCCCTCCCTACTGCCTTCTTACATTGATTGCCAACCTTAAGGTCATCTGATATGATTACCCCCAGGTCTCTTTCCATTTTTGTTGTTGTTACTACCCCCCCCCATTGTGTACTCTTTCCCTGGGTTTTTGTTTCCCATGTGCATTATTTTGCACTTATTTGCAGTGAATCCAAGCTGCCATACTTCTGACCATTCCTCCAACCTTGCCAAGTCGCTTCTCATCCTTTCCACGCCTCCTTGTGTATCAAACCTGTTGCAGATCTTTGTGTCATCTGCAAAGAAGCATATTTTTCCTTCCAGTCCCTCTGCAATGTCACTTATAAAGACATTAAAAAGAACTGGTGAAATTCACACTTTGCAGATATATTTTGCACTTCGCCAATTGCACTAACTTTGCAGATTAATTCATGAAACGAATATAATCAATTTTGCACATTTCAAAATTGGAAACTGATACACTCAGCACCCAGACATTAGCAGAACACTGGTGGTTCTAGATCGATTCTAGTCTATTTAGCATGGCCTTTCTCTCCCATGACACTGCCCCTTCCACTTTTGCTACACACACTGATTGAGCCATGAAGTTCTTCTCTTGTCAGCCACAATTCCCTCAATCTCAATAACTTTTTGATTGAGTCATCAGCTGAGCATTAATTATATTAATCTTGTGCTCCATGCCTTACTGTAGACATGCTTCTCTGTATCGCGTGGTCAGCCCTGAGTGATGGGCCTGTCATTGCAGCATCAGGTTTCTGTAGAAAATCCTCAATGGGCTTGGAAATTTTGCCTTTTATTTTTGGTGTCATCCTAGTTCAACACTTAAACTCTGTCACAGGGCAAAAAAACAAAAACAGACCTATCCACAATCAAATCCACCCTGCAGCAAGTCTTTCACTCTGTCCAATAGAAACATAGACTTTGGCAGCAGATAAGGGCCTCTAGGCCCATCTAGTCTGCCATTTCCCTACCTACAGGATAGGCCGCAGATCCTAGTTAACCAACAGCCTATTTCTTTCTACCCCCCCACAAGAATTGCCTTATGTCTGTCCCATGCATTCTTGAATTCTCCCACAGTTTTAGACCCCACAACCTCCTCAGGCAGGCTGTTCCATGTGGCCACCACCCTCTCTGTGAAAAAATACATCCTCACATTGCCACTGAACCGGCCCCGCTCTATCTTTAAATTGTGTCCCCTTGTTCTTGCACGTCTCTTTTTCTGAAAGATGCTACCCTCTTGGACTTTGTTGATTCCCTTGAGGTACTTGAAAGTTTCTATCATGTCCCCCCTCTCCATCCTTTACTCATGAGTATACAGATTAAGCTCCTTTAGTCTCTCCTCGTATGGCTTCTCTTGCAGACCCTGCACCATTTTAGTTGCCCTCCTCTGGACTGCCTCTATCCTGTCTATGTCCTTGCAGAGATGGGGTCTCCAGAACTAGACGCAATATTCCAGGTGGGAGCTCACCAACTGTCTGTACAGAGGGATAACAATTTCTTGTTTTCTGCTGGTGATGCCTCTCCCTATGCATCCCAATATACCCCCAGCCCTCTCTACTGCCTTCTCACATTGCTTGCTAACCTAAAGGTCATCTGATATGATTACCCCCAGGTTCCTTTCCATTTTTGTTGTTGTTACTACTACCCCCCCATTGTGTAATCTTCCCCTGGATTTTTGTTTCCCAGGTGCATTATTTTGTACTTCTTTGCATTGAATCCAAGCTGCCATACTTCTGACCATTCCTCCAACCTTGCCAAGCCCCTTCTCATCCTTTCCATGTTTCCTTGTGTATCAACCCTGTTGCAGATCTTTGTGTCATCTGCAAAGAGGCATACTTTTCCTTCCAGTCCCTCTGCAATGTCACTTATAAAGGCATTAAAAAGAACTGGACCCAGTACTGAACCCTGCGGTACTCCACGAGTAATCTCTCTTTCTTCAGAGTGGACTCCTTCTGTGTCCTGTTATCCAGTCAATGTTTTAGCCAGGCTACCACCCCGGGACCCACTCCCAGGCTGGTTAATTTGACTATTAATCTTTTGTGTGGGACTGTGTCAAATGTCTTGCTAAAGTCTAGGTAGGCCATGTCCACAGCCTCTTCCTGGTCTACTACTTTGGTCACCCAGTCAAAGAAATCAATTAGATTCATCTGACATGACCTTCATGCTGTGAATCCATGCTGCCTTGGGTCCTGTGTCCCACTGGCCTCTAGCTACTCAACAGTTCTTTCCTTCAGAAGTGATTCCATCACTTTCCCTACCACAGAGGTCAAACTGACAGGTCTGTAGTTCCGTGCCTCTGTCTTGGTCCCACTTTTGTGAAGGGGAATCACATCCACCTTCCTCCAGTCCTCAGGTATCACACCATCCTCCCATGATTTGTTAAAAAGGGTAGTCAGGGGTTTCACTAGTTCTTCCCTTAATTCTCTTAGAATTCTGGGGTGAATTCCATCAGGCCCCATTACTTTGTCCACCTTCAGTTTTAGGAGTTCTTTCAGAACCCTTTCTTCTGTGAAAGGACTGGGATTGACTCCCCTATCAAGACTGCTTCTGTTAATTGGATTAGGCACCTCCCCCTTCCCTTTTGTGAATACTGAGCAGAAATATTCGTTCAGTATCCCTGTTTTTTCACTGTTCCTCTCTGTCCACCCAACGTCCATTCTTTTCAGCCTCACTATCCCTCCCTTTGTCTTTCTACACTCCCTGATGTACCTATAAAATGGTTTATCCCCCTTCTTAACCTAGTTCGCTATCTTTTCCTCAGTTTGGGCCTTTGCTATTCTGACTTCCTTCCCTGCTTCCTTCTGCCTTAACTGGTAAAGCTCTCTGTCCTGCTCCTTCTGTGTTTCCTTATACTTCCTGAATGCTATCTTTTTCTCCCTGACTTTCCCTGCCACCTCTTTTGAGAACCATAGTGACTTTTTATTTCATTTTGATTTGTTTATTTGCTTCACACAAAGGCTTGTTGCCTCTGTGATGGCAGTTTTGATGTTTTCCCATTGTTGCTCCACCCCTCCTTCTAGCCTGTTTGCTAGTGCTTTTCTAAGGCACTCTCTCATCTTGCCAAAGTCAGCCCTCCTGAAGTCCAGTACCCTCATTTTTGTATGGCTTGACTCTAGCTGAGTTTAACATGAACCACACAGTTTGATGGTCACTTGTTCCCAGATGGCAACCCACTTCTAGATTTGAGATCCTATCACTGTCCCCATATGAGAATATGAGGTCTAAGATTGTTCTCTGGGTTCTGAAACAAGTTGTTTGAGGCATGCCACCTGTAAGTCATCGAGAATGACCCTCCTCTTGGATGTGGCTGCAGCAAATGTGCTCTGGCATATTCAGGTCTCCCATCAACAGTATCTCCCCTTTCTCTGCCATTCTAAGAATGCCTTCCATCATATCCTTGTCCATTCCCTCCCCCTGACATGGGGGTCTGTACACAACCCCTGTGTGGATTGTGGTGGCATTTCCAGTCTCTAAGGTAACCCACAGTGCCTCCTCTCCTCCCTGTTTACTCTTTTGTTCAGTTGCTTTTATCCCTTCCTTTACATAGAGAGCTACTCCTCCCACTCTTCTCCCCTCCCTGTCTCTCCTGTTGGTTATGTACCCTGGTATGTTAACATCCCAGTCATGGTCCTTTATGTACCATGCTTCTGTAACTGCTATGATATCCAGGCATCCCTCTTCCATCAAGACCACCAGTTCAAGGAGCTTGTTCATAGCAAATCAACTCAAATTAAACACGTCTAAAACTGTTTTGATGACCTACAGTACCTCTCACAAGTTAGCCAAGGCTCTCCCCACCCCACCAATCACATCCCTGGACAGTACTCCACTTGGTGAAGTACCTGTATACAGGTATTTAGGCATCTGTCTGGATCCCCAACTCAACTTCTCTAACCATATCGATTACATATCCTCAAAGCTCTGCTGAAAGCTCAACATTCTCTACCAAAACAAGGATTCCCCCCCGTTCGACATGAACTACTGGATAAAATGATAACATCTATCTTTGACTACACCGATGCAGTTTACAGCACCACGCCAGCCTCCTCACTCACCAGACTTGAGTCCCTTTACCATGCCTTCTGCTGCTTCACCACAAATGCCCCCACAAGGACCCACCACTGTGCTCTTCTCTCTAGCTCCCTCCCCTGTCCCATCACCATTTCCTTCACTCTGTCTCCTTAATCTCCAAATACTGGTTCAATCCTCTCCCCTCCTACCTCTCTGACAATCTCATCTCTGCTTCCATCTCACCGTGCTCCCTTCATACTAGAGATTCCCACTGCTTCTCTCTTCCAAAATCATCCGGAAATGCAGGAAGATCAGCCTGCTCCTACCAACTTCCCTCACTGTGGAACTCTCAACTTCCCCGGATATGAAAAGCCTTGTCCTACTCCTCTGTCAGATCTTAACTGCACCACCTCCCCACCCTCTCATGCTCCCATAATATCAATTAATCTGTGTACCCTGTAACGATTGTTGCAGTTCATGTTTACCAAACTTCATTGCACCTGCTATTATTTCTTGATACTACATGCAAATTAATGTACAAACTGATATATGATGCTCATTTACATGCTGTTAATATGCAAATGATGCATCTTGTTCACTGTTATTCCCCGTTCTTGGCTATCCATTGTTATCACAGTCATTGCTTAATACTTCATTGTTTATTTTATTTCTTTATATTGGCTGCGGAGAACTGTACCAACTCTTATATGTTGATCATCCTGTTTGCTGTTACTGTGCTATTTTATGATCCATGTTTTGCTGTTATCCCCTGTTCCATTTTCCCTGGGTCACACCTGGAAATGAGCTTCAGCTCAGTGTGCCTTTCCCGGTTACCAATGTTTAAATAAATAAATAAATAAATAAAAATGTTGAGTACATTTTTGTTGCTCAGTTTCACTGCACTGCTGCTTGAAGGTCAGAAGTGTCTGCCCCTGCTTCATCAATAGTGACTGACAAGTATGTTGTTTAAACATTTATTCATTTATAGGGATTCCTTATCCACAATGATATCCAGGGACTCCTAGTATTCCAATGGTGAACAAAACCTTGCCCAGGCTTAACTTGAAGGCCTGTTCTCTTTTCATTTTCATGGTCTTCACTGATAGGCTGATCCACAGGTTCAATCCCCTTTTGGAGAAAAAGTGCCTCCAAACATTGCCTCTATATTATACCATGGCAAGAAAATTTCTAGCCTTCTGATTGCACAGGTTGAGCCCGATTCTCAAAGAGCCCCTAGACTGCTGAAATTTGTGGCAATCTAGGGCTGTGGCAAACTCTGGGTGCACCAAGGACCCTGTGCCTGATTCTACAAAAAAGAAGTCCTGGCACAAAACTCTCCAGGTTTTCTGCAAGTTGCAAGCTGTGCCAAACAGTTGGCACACCTGCAGGAATTGCCACAGGAATCCCCTCCACATGGTGCAAGACTAGCATTGGTGGGGGAGGGTGAATCTGCTAGACAGGAGGGAGCTGGGAGCAGATGGTGCATGCAAAGTGTCATAGAGGGAATCAGGATACAGCTGGGTTCACCAGGACTGATGCTGGCACCCGGCAAGGTGCATTAGGACATCACTGTATCTTAGTTTGTATACCTTGCATCCTTGGTGGTCTAGCGGTCCCCCGATCCCTGATGTCCCCTAAAATTAATAGAAAAACCACCCTGTTAGTGTAGGGCCCCCAAATCTCCAATGTCCCCCCAACATAAAAGAACCACCCAGTTTGTGTAGGGACCCTAATACCTGGTGTCTTCAAGAAATAGGATAATATATTCCCTTGTAGTATTGTGGACTACCAAATCCTCAATGTCCCCAAGCACCAGTTCAATATTTTCCCTGGTAGTTCAGTGGACCTCCCCCTCCTGATCCCTAATGTTCCTCTAAAACCCTCTTTGTAATGCCTCTTGGTGGTGTAATGGACCTCCACCTCACCCTTGCAGGGAGTGCCCCACCACCCCAGTCACCCCCTCGTGTCCTGTCATTAAGCAAGCAACAAGCACAGCCCTCCTCACTCCATCATGGCTGACTGCAGACTGAGCTATGAATGAGTGCATACTGTATACAATGACTCTGACCTGTCAAGAAACATGTTCTGTATACAGTAGGCACTTATTCATAGCTCAGTTGGTGGCCACACATCATTGAGTGAGCAGGGCTGTGCTGATCGCCAGCTCAATGACAGGACAGGTGGACACTGCCTGAAGGGTTCAGGGGGTCCACTACACCTCCAGGGAGCATAACAAAGATTTTTGGGGACATTGGGGATCGAGATGGGGAGGCCCACTAGACTACCAGGGAAAATACTGAACTAGTGCTCATGGACATAGGGGATTGGGGGCGCCACTAGACTACCAGGGGATATATTGACATATTTTTCAGGGTCATCAGGAATCAGGGGGCCACTAAATTACTAGGATATTTATTACACTATTTCTCGGGGTCATCACAGATGGGGGGGTACACTAGATTACCAGGGAATATATTATATTATTTCTCAGGGACATCGGTATGGGTGGGGCCAGGTTCCATGTCATAATAGTGATTACAAAACAGTAATTGCTATTATGGTGAGTGTATATCACTGTAAAGAAAATCAGCAATATACTCTCTAAGGTGATCCACCATCCAGATGTAAAAAAAAGTGTTTTTTTGGGGGGGAGGGCTGTGCACCCCCCGCCTCACCCCCCACACACCCCCAAATTAGGATTCTCAACTCTTGGGGGGGTTCATGTTGGGGGGGGCAAAACCCAGATGTTCAGAAAAAATAAGTGCCGCAGGTCGCAGCTGCGGCAAAATGTAACCTGCTCCCGGTCATGAACCCAGTACCTTCAGTGCCACAGCTAGCTACCCACACCACATGGCTAGCTTGGAAGCAGCAGGTACTCTAGTTCCTCGCAACCCTTCCCTGTCCCTCTCCTTCTCCTCGCTATGCCCTCATTCCATTCGCCCTTTCCTATATTCACTGTCTCTTACCCTCATAATAGTGCCCAAAATAAGTTGCTTTTTTTGTAGTCGCTAATTTTGGGTCACTATTATTATGTGACACTGAGGGGGCCTACACTAACTGGGTGGTTCTTTTATTATTTTGGAGGCATTGAAGATGGGGGCTGCTAGACCACCAGGGATGCAAGGTATAGTGATATGGTAATGCACCATGCTGTGTGCCAGCAGCAGTCCTGGTGGTGCCCAGCTGTCTCCCAAATCCCCACATGACTCTTCCCATGCCCCTTCCTCACCTCCCAGCCCACTGTTACACTCCCTCCCATTGGCACACGTCACTTAGACCACACCTGGCTGGTCTAAATGGTGCCCTTTGCTGTGTCCATTGTGGGGCTTGTGAGAGTCCAAAAAGGAGATATTGCAGCCCTACCATGGCATAAGCCTCCTTGTGACCTGGTGCACCTGGTTGTTTGCCGTAACCTTGGCACAAGGGGCTTTAGTGCAGCTGCATTACATTTGATGCAGGCTGCCTTACAGAATTGCGTTTGACACAAGTTGTGAGGAATGTCACCTCTGGTGTCAAACTCTTGTGATGCAAGTCTCTTGCATTGGTCTACCCATTTTGAGAATCAGGCCCTTTGTGCCTTGAACAGTGATGCTGTCTGAGCATAACATATCAAGTCCAGGCACACATATATTACCTTTTTGTATATTTTCTACATGTTTATAAGCACAGTGGAGGGGTTTAAACATGCCTGGGATGGACACAAGGGAACACTGGGTGGGTAGGGAGCAGCCATTGATCACTAAGGGTCAGTGACTGCATACAAGTATACTGTAGGGCTTATGGGCAGACTAGATGGGTCTAACGGTCCTTATCTGCCAACGATTTCTATGTATCTATGTATAATGGTGATTGTGCATAAAAAATTGATTGCAATGCTTCTGATGGGTGGTGCAATAACTAGTGTTCCATAAAATACACCCTCATGTTAACAGTGAGCATCCAGTCTAATATGAGATCACTCTGCCTCTTTTGCAAGTGTGCATTTTGAAGAATGAATTGGATTTTGGGGGGGTTATTTTGTTTTGGGGGTTCATCACAAATTGGATGACTGCTTGGGACTATTTGTGGGTACACTGTGATTCGAATGGCTGAAGTTATCAAGCAGTGTTCTGAGCTAAATGGTTCTACAATCAGGGTTGCTATACATTGCATTGGTGTTAGTGCATGCTCAGTCCACCAGGATGTGATAAAAATGGAATTATTCAGGAGTTTGGTTGTTGACAGTGCTCGGTAACCTCAGGTATGCACAGGGTGGAGTTCTTCATTTAATGCTTGCTGTGAAGTGGCCATCACATTTTGGATGTGCAATGATGACCTAACAAGCCCCCCACCCCAAAAATAACATCATAAATTACTTGAAAGAAAAAAAATGAAAATAGAAATCACTGAGGTACCTGATTAGAAAAGAACATTATGAACAAAATTGTGGTGCACAACTGCCACCACTCTATTTGTTCCCCGTTTAAGAGAAGCTACCTGGAGGAAAGATGGGGGGAAATCAGGGTGGGCCATTCTTGAGGCAATAAAATCTTGTATGAGAATGGTCATCCTGAGGTACAAGAGACCAATGTGGGTCTCTGGAAAGGTCAGGGAAGTAAAGAGAGCCAAAAAAAGGCATTCGCCAGGTACAAGGGAAGGAGGAATGGGAAGAGTATCTAATGAGAACAAGGGAAACCATGAGGGCAGTTAGAGAAGCAAAGACAGACACAGAGATGAGGATTGTGGTGGGGGTCAAGGGAAAGAAAAACAGTTTTTAGATATATTAGGGAAAAAAGAAAGAAGGGAGGGGGAATAGCTAGGCTAACAAAGGGAGGTAGGGTTAGTTAGGAGGACAAGCAGAAAGCAGTCATTCTTAACAACTATTTCTGCTCTGTATTCACAGAGGGCTTCTCCCAGAGACTGACATTAAGGCAGCTGTAAGTGGGATCCCTGAAATGAGGTAGCAATTACGGTTCCATTGTCGTAATAGTGATCGCAAAATAGTGATCGCTATTATGGCAAGTGTATATTGCCGAAAAGCAAACCAGCGATATATATATATCACAGTAACCCAACATCTGTCAACTAAAAAAGTGTTTTTGCACCCCCCCATTCCACACACACCCTTGAATTTAGATTGCTAACTCTAGGGGGTGCACGTCAGGAAGGGTTGGTTGCCACAGCAAAAATAAAGGTGGCAGGAACAGGCAGTGGCCAAAAATTCTTCTGTAGGTTCCCAACCCGGAACCCAGTATCTGCTCTACTAGAACTATCCATCCTCGCCACCACACCACATGGCTAGCTCAGTGGCAGCAGGCACACCAGTCCCCTGCAAACACTTTCCCTGTCCCTCCCCTTCCCCTCATTATCCCCCCTTCTGGATGCCATTCCCTACCCTCACTTTCACATGGAGTTGCTACCCTTACAGGGTAGCCCATGAGTATAGCGCCCAGTATGAGTCGCCATATTGATGGTTGCTCATATTGGTTCACTATACTCACTAGATACCAGCAAGTACTTAACAATGAAAGGATATAGAAAAAGACTAGTAGCCCTAAAGATAGATCATGCCCTGAACCCAGACTGGATACATCCAAAGGTGCTCATTAATTGGCAGTGGAACTAACCAAACCCCTGGTAGGACTATTCAATAGCTCTCATGAGACAGGGGTGGTGAACATAGTCCCATTCCATAATCAGGACACAGGGAGCAACTAGGTAAGTACAGATTTGTGAGTGTTACCTCTATTGTGGATAAACTGATGGAGACACTAGTCAAAGAGGACTTTGTGGACTACCTCAAGAGCAATGGACTCCAGGACAGTAAACAGCACAGGTTCATAGCAGGAAGATCTTGTCAGACCAACTTGTTAGCATTATTTGACTGATAATGAGGATAGTGGGTAAGGGTCACACTGTGGATTTACTCTGCTTTGATTTCTACAAGGTGTTTGACTCAGTGCCTCACAGATAGCTGCTGAAAAAGCTAAAGGATCTGAGTGCAGTGAATGACACAGTTAAGATAGGTGAGAATCTGGTTGGAACAGAGACAGCAGGGAGTTGTGGTTAAGGGATTCAAATTAGAAGACAGGGAGGTCACCAGTGGGGTGACACAAGGATAGGTACCGGCTCCAGTCCTTTTCAGTATGTTAATCAGCAGCCTCGAGGCAAGATGTGTCTCTTCAAAGAAGGCACTAAGCTCTGCGAGAGGGTAAACATAGAAACATAGAAACATAGAAGTTGACGGCAGATAAGGACCGCAAAGCCCATCCAGTCTGCCCATTTCTTTTTCTACCTTATAAATGTGCCATCGGCCTTTGCTCTGTCAGTGACCTATCTATTCATAGTCATTTGTATTGCTCCCTTATGCCTATCCCATGCCTGTTTGAAGCCCTGCACTGTATTCATAGCCACCACTTCTTGTGGTAAGCTATTCCATGCATCTACCACCCTTTCTGTGAAAATAATTTCCTCACATTTCCCCTTAATCGGCCTCCTTCTAATCTCATGCTGTGTCCTCTTGTCCTGCTATTTTTCTTATATTTAAACATGTTAGACTCTTTCACCTTGTTTATGCCCTTAAAGGTGTTTAAATGTCTCGATCATATCACCTCTCTCCTCCTTTGCTCAAGGGTATACATATTGAGCTCCATTAATCTGTCCTCATATGTCTTCTGATGCAGTCCCTGCACCATTTTAGTTGCCCTTCTCTGGACTGCCTCAATTTGGTTAATGTCCTTGTGAAGGTGTGGCCTCCATGCTGCCATGATTACTCCAGATGGGGCCTAACCAATGTCTTGTACAGAGGATTATTACCCCCTCTTACGACTTGTGATACCTCTACTAATCACACCTAACACCCCTAGCCTTACCTACTGCTTTAGAGGTCTGCTTGGATGATTTTAGGTCATCAGTGATGATGATGCCCAAGTTTCTTTCTTCCTTTGTGACTGCTAGCAACTCCCCTTCCAGCCTATATGTGGCTTCAGGGTTTCTCTTCCCTATGTGCATGATTTTGCACTTCTTTGCATTAAATCCCAGTTGCCACTTTTCTGACCATTTTGCTAGTTTATCCAGATCTCTTCTCATTCTGCCCACCCCATCTGGATCATCTACTCTGTTGCAGATCTTGGTGTCATCTGCAAACAGACAAGCCTTACCCTCTAGTCCATCTGCGAGGTCACTAATGAAGATGTTGAATAGGACTGGCCCCAGGACTGATCCCTGAGGTACCCCACTTGTGACTTGCATCTCTTCTGACTGTATACCATTTACCACCACTCTCTGTTTTCTGCCAGTCAACCAGTTTGCTACCCAGTTGACCAACTTCTGACCCCCTGAGCCTACCTAGCTTATTTATCAATCTTCTATGTGGAACAGTGTCAAAAGCTTTGCTGAAGTCAAGGTAGGCGACATCAACTGCTCCCCCTTGGTCCACCACTCTGGTTACCCAGTCAAAGAAATCTATGAGATTAGTTTGACAGGACCTTCCTTTTGTAAACCCATGCTGTCTTGGATCCTGTGTCCCTATGGATTCCAGGTGTTGCACTATCCTTTCCTTAAGGAGTGCCTCCATAATCTTGCCCACTACTGAGGTAAGACTGACTGGTCTGTAGTTCCCGCCTCCTCCCTGCTACCACTCTTGTGGGCGGGATCACATGAGCCCTTCTCCAGTCTTCTGGGACCTCTCCTGTGCTCAGAGACTCACTAAACAATTCTGCTAATGGCTCTGCTAGTTCCTCCTTTAGCTCCTTAAGTACCCTGGGATGTATGCCATCAGGTCCCATTGCCTTATCCACCCTGAGCTTAGCAAGCTCTTGTAGTACCCTTTCTTTTGTGAAGGGAGTAGTGCTCACCTCCCTCCCCCCTGTGTCCATGATGCTGAGCTGTGGGCCCTGCCCTACCTTCTCTTCAGAGTAGATAGTGAGGAGGGGATTAAGGAGATGCAAAGAGATTTGCAAAGGCTAGAGAAGTGGTCAAAGGTTTGGCAGTTGAAATTCAGTGCCAAAAAGTGCAAGATGATAGGGAACAGGAACTCCAGGACAGAACACTGGATGGGGGATGGAGTTAAATCTGTGCACAACCTCTGATGAAGGAGACCTAGTGGTCATAATCAGTGACTCCCTAAAACAAATAAGCCAGTGTAACAAGGCAAACAGAATGCTGGGGTGTATATGAAGGGGTATTAACAGTAGAAGGAAGGAGGTATTACTACCTCTCTATAGATCACTGGTGAGGTCCCACCTGGAGTGCTGTGCCTAGTTCCTGAGTCCTCACCTGAGGAAAAATAAGGACCGGCTAGAGACAGTGCAATGTATGGTGACCAAAATAATTCTGGACCAGCAGGATAGATCTTATGAAGATTGGCTAAAGGCACTAAGCATTTACCTGCTGAAAGCCAGATGAGAGAGGGGTGATGTGATAGAGACCTTCAAGTTCCTGAAAGGAACGAACAAGGTAAACTGTGAGGAACTATTTATCAAGAGTAGCGAAGTGAGAATATAGGGGCACGAGTTGAAACTGACGGGGTGCGGTCAAGAGGGAAGTGAGAATGTTTATTTTACAGAAAGGGTGGTGGAGCCATGGAACAATCTGCCAGGTGATGTGGTGGGTGCCAACAGTATCAATGCTTTCAAACATAGCTGTGACAGAGTAAGGGGTTTAGTGATGTAGCTGTAGGATTGGGTGGGGTGGTTATGGATAGTATAGGTTGGAACCCTGTATGGACAAGAGATCCTGGATTTATTAAGATTTTATGGTCAGACTGGAGGGATCAATGGCCTTTTTGTGCTGTCACGTTCTATGTTTTATGGCACTACAGGAAATGTGGCATCCAGAGTATGTGGCTTTATCAGGTGATGGCTATTGGTTCACTGGTGTTCTTATATCCCCAACCCTCCTGTACCTTCTTTATCCTGAATGCTTGGTTATACTTGTCTAGGCCCACAACTTTGGACAGCCAAGCTATATCCACCAGGTAATATACCACTTCTGCCACCGACAGCTCATCACCTTTAAAACCACCTCAAACTGGTGCAACTGGTCTTCTAGTATATGCCACTCCTCTTCTCAGTCTTGATGTTCCCTGATGCTGAAAGAAGAACAATTAGCATTAACCCTACACATGTGTGGGTCTGGTCCCACTCTGCAGTTTGTTTGCTAACATTTTTTACTCACTGCTAACTGCAGTGTAGTCGGCTGCATTAGGCTGGCCCTGCTGACTCGTAAGCTGACAATTGCTGTAACCAGAAATTCCAGAATCCTCTGCAGCTGTAGTCACAGAGTGCTGTGACTTAGCCCAGGAAGAAGAGCAGAACCAGCAAACATCTGTGTGGCCCCATTATAAACTGGCCAAAACCAATAGTCTGGCCTTCTGAACAGTCTTAATTTGGGTACCACTGATACTTACCTTTACATACGGTCTCAAAGTCTTGTCATACTGGTGCCAAGACCCCCTTCCCTGAAGCCACATGAGACATCATCATTGAAGTCCAGTGTTTAAACAGGATGAAGCTCAGTTCTGGAGTTACCTCACAAATGGTGTTACTAAACTGGCAAACCAGTTTTCAAAAAACGTGTCTGTTTTGGTTTCTTGCTGTTGTTACTCTAGTCTAGTTATTTCTTTTCATTCTTGTCCCTTCTGTGCAGGAGTGACAAAATATCCACAAACTTCTGCTTCCCTTCCATCTAATGTATTTTTCTAAGTGGTGTGTTCCCAGAGGATCTTTCACACTGACAAATGCATGCCACTGCACCACAGTTAAAAGTGCCCATCCCTGTTGTAGAAGAAATGGCCTTAACCCCCCTCACTCTGCTGTACAGGGCCCTATGCAATATGTTTTTCATCTTAATTTCTGATAATGGTTCTGCTTACCTTAGCCCTGGCATCTCTTAGTCCCAACCTTTATTTTTCTGGTACTTTAATCTCCTGCATTCAGAGGACCAGCGTGCTTCCCCACATCTGTGGTGAATTCCCATTGGGGTTGCACAGTGACCCCCCTCAGGTCTGCCTAGCATGTGGGGGTCATATCAGCCAGTTGGGTTGCAAGGCCCAACACCACCATGCTGCTTAGTCTGAGGCTTTCTGCCTTTTTTTCTGTCAATTGGATGCTGACAGCTAGGATGTCAGGAGCATGCATGCAATTTCTTATGTTTGTATAGTTCCAAGAGTGGTTGGTACAGGGTAAAGGGGAGGGATACTGGGAAGAGGGGTGGGAGGGGCAGCTGTGAGATGAGGGGCTAGGTGCACACTAGAGCAGACTCAGTAGACCATGAGACCTGTTTCTGCTGACAATGTTGTATGTTCGTATGCTTGTTCTCTGATGTCAGTGGGTACCACCTCTCCCTATGCCTATCTCAGCCACCACCTGTTGTGTGCATTGTACGGTGGAGCCTGGCAGCCCTCTCACCATGGAAGTTGAGTACAGCCTAAGGGACAATTGATCATCTTCAGTGTGGTCAGCATCCGACACTCCAGGCTTGTTTTGAACCCATGTCACCAGCCTTACAAGTTATTAGACTACCACTGAATCAGTGAGAGAGTGGAGCTGCCCTTTTTTGCTTGGGATATCAAGAGGGCCTCAATATTTTTCAGGGCTCCTAGATCCTCACCCATATTTGGATCTGGCTGAGGGGCTATGGTTTGACCTTTTGCCTGATACAGAACCTCCTCCTCATCCTCTAACAGGAGACAATATAGTGCTGTGGTTTAAGGCACTGAGCTGCAAACCTAGAGTCCTGGGTTTGAATCCCACAGCCCCCACTTGAATACTGTGTGACCTTGAGCTTGTCACTTAACTTGCTTGTGCTCTTCATCAGGCTCTTCCCCCGATGAACAGCCCACATTGGATTCAAAGCTCTAGGGTAACTGTGTTCAGCTGTGCGTCCACTGTAATTTATTAAAGCACTGCGCAGTACTTTTGGTGTTACCTCTATTATTTTGTGTACCTTGTTGCCATTTGAATTCCCACACAGTAGCCACCTGGGCTGCTTGCTAGTGTGTCTGGGGCTGCCAATCCAAGAGTCTTCCTCAGGCTTGGAGACTCAGATCCACTTTGGTTCCCATCTTTCCCTAGGTCTCCCCTAGCCCTGTTTACATATTAGTGGAGAAGTCATATTTGGACAAAAACTGTCCAGCACCGACAATTATGACTGTATATCTTTACCCTCTTGCCCTTACCAGGTATCTTAGGTGGCACTGTGATAGAGTTGTTTAAGCACTAGTTTAGGAAGTAGAAGAACACAGGTTCAGATCTTACTAGAGCCAAACACTCACTGTGTGACCTTAGGCAGGTCAGTTAACCACTCAGTGTTCCAGTCAACTCAGCTGTAGAAATGGTTAGAATCAAGGTCCCACTGGAAATTAAGTGTTGCATCTTAGGTGGTCTCCCCTGGGTAAATACATTTTAAAATAAAAAAAAAGTAAAAAAAAAATACCAGATGCTGGCTTCTCCAGTCTGGATCTCATTGAGGAAACCTTCAGTCATGTTCTGATTATTTCTCTTCTGTTTGCTGTTGAGGCCTTGATGTAGCTAGATGTGGTAGAATCTCAGGGATACTCAAGCAGAAATCCAACCATGACTTCCCTTCATGTCATGCAGCCTTCTCCAGTAATGCTAGCAGAGCCTTTTTGTGCATGTGTAACCCCCCCTTCAGTCTATGTCTAGGGGTCAGAATGTTATGGGGAGGGAAAGTGGCCACAGACCAAAAACACTCTGTGACACATCTCTCTGCTGAACCATACCTAATCAGAGTATCAAAATGGTTGGCCCTCAGGCACAACCTTATAGGAAGGTCCAGCATTGTGAGTCAAATGATTAAAGTTCCTTACAGCTTGTCTCCCTTCAGAATTTACCCAGTGCCTCTATTGACCCTACTGCCTCTACTGACCCTAGCCTCTCCTAGGTGCTAGTTTTCATACCTTTCTCCCTACCCCTTTTCCCCCTAGCCTAGACACTGCCCTTGCAGGATTCTCAGCATCCTGAAGGGGTCCTAAAGGGCCTAGGCTTGCCACCTTTTCTTCCCCATCTACCTTTCCTTAGCCTTCTGGGTCCCCTTGTGGGCCCCCAGCATCCTGGAGGGTTTCTGGGATCATGCCTCATCCCATCCCAGGTGTTATTTCTCATTCCCTTCCTCTCACCATCCCTCTATGACTACAATGCCTAACCGCAGGAGGGTTTACAATCACCTGAACTTCCCTGCCCCCGTGCAGGCTTTATCGCATCCTGAAGGGTTCTCTTTTGGGTCAGGCCTTATGTCCCCTCCTAGGTGTTAATCACACTTACTCCCTCTCTTTCTCTCCCTCTCCCTCTCTAATCCCTACTCCAGTCCCCTGTCCCCTTGCAGGGTTCCCCGCATCCTGAAATGGTCTCTCTGGGACATGACTCTGCATTATCTGTCATGTCATCCTCTTTCTCCTTCACCCCTTATTTCATGATAGCACTTGTTCACTTATTACCATTGCACTTATTAATTGTTCTCACAAATTACGTATGTATGTAACGCTGTTTGCAACAACTACCTTAATTAATTGTATGCTATGTTGATCTTTGTAACTTGAATGTAAAATGTCTCATCCCTATTGTACTCCTTCCTCCCAGGTCACACAGGGAGACTAGTAACCTGTTGTTCATGTGTGTCTTCCTGGTGAAACATTTCAATAAATAAATAAATAATGTTTCTTTGTGTGGCAAGATCTTTGTTTACTGTACCACAATTTATTTAGTTTAAGAGTTTCTCCAGGAAGGGCCTACTGAACTGTGACATCTCATTTGCAGAGGGTACAATGGGCAGATTCCTTAAAATTTCAATGGCCAACCAAATGATTTTTACTAAGGTTCTAAAACAGGCACACTGATGCAGAAAGGAATACAGTACCTGTTTTACTATTATTAGTTAAATAATAATAGTTAGTGTGATCTACATAAATGACAATAATTTGATTAAGTGAATAAAGTACGAGGCTGAAAGTGAAATACTTTAGAATGTTTCCATTGGACAATCAGATTATTAATGAGGAGCCTGATCACACTACTGCATTATCGCTATTATGATACAGTACACCTACCAAATGATCTTTGTTTTAACAAACTCTGGTCAGAGCCGGTATGGCTACTCGGAGCGGCGAGAGCAAGTGAAAGAGAAGAGTAGTCAGAGCTCTCGCCATGGAAGATGGCTGGGGGACAGAACTGTGCATGTGCTTCAGTGCCCCACGAGGGGGGGGTGTCTATGGCTGGTGGAGAGGAAGGGCTGTAGAAACACAATGAATTGGAACTGTGCCCCAGTACTGTGGAAGCACACTGGAGGGCTGTCCAATTACATGCTTCCACAGCACTCTTCTAAGAAGAATTACAGTAATACATCCATGGAGCTCCACCCATGCGGCTGTAAAAATGTGTTAGTGTTAAACTAGTGGTGTGTCCTGCCTGTCTTGTCCATTGCAAGGTGATATTGCTTTTTGAAGGGAAATAATCACTGTCATTGTATTCTCAATAAAATGGATGTGATGATATTTTAAAATCATTTTACTCAGGATAAAATGATTGTCGTGACACAGTTCTAATTGTTCCATTGTACTTGTGGCTAAATAAATTGTGAGTAGATCTGTATTTTGGTTGGAAAGAGGCCCCACATCTCGCACAATCTGCAGTGAAACTGTATTTCTCTGATTATTGCAGGTATGATAGGATGCCTATGCTTTCCCTTACTCACCTGTAGGGTGGCAAGTTCTTTTGGTGAGAACATGTGTCTACCTGCTACTTTGTGCTGTGGAGGCAGTGTTGCCCTTCGAGTGGCAAATTCGAGAAAGATATGGCATTAAGGTATTGCAAAAATTCAGATTTGTTATATTTTTGTTTTTCTGATTGAAACTGAGTTATTTTCATTTTATTTTATTTTTTACTGGAAAGCAGGTGAACAAACTGCCCATTTTTACAAGTGTCCAGTTTGTAACAATAAACAACCACAATAAACAATCAGCATACATACACAGTAAGAAGAAAGTACAACACCATGATGGCAGATAGTTGGTTAATAATTCCTGAGCTTTTCTATTTATGTTATCATGAACAAAAGTAAGGATCATCCTATGGAAGTAAAGAAGCAGAAAGGCATACAGCCTATGATAGCTCTTCAAACTACATATAGTAAGTCAAGTTCTTATTTGTTAATAAAAACTTATCCAATCTATTTTTGAACATGTTTTTTATTCTTACTGATAATAATGTTTTTAATCTTAATGATAATGAGAATACTACATGATGTGCCATGACACTGCAATGACTGGAATATGTTTAGTACTTATTGTAATGGATGAGGGAAGCCACTGACGCCAACTGCACTCAAAATGGCCTGATCAGATCAGGGTACAGATCCACCCAGCTACCACTTGGAAGGAAAAAATGAATTCTGACTAAGCCAACAACCTGGAGGTGTATTTTTCAGGTAACACTCACTCAGCGGTTGTCAGGGAATTTAGGGGAAGTGGGTTGAAGCCAGCTATTCACTAGCTGGAATATATAAGGAGAGACATGAAGCTGACTTGAATGCAAACAAGGCAATATTTTATTGAATGTTGTTAAAATAACAATATCACACTAAATATCTAAACTCTAAAAGTTAAAAAAATTTATAACATTACTAAATTGTGATTACTGCCTTACCAAGTTCTCTACTAAGACTTGGTTTGCTGGCCAAGGCACCTAGCTTCACCTGAGCTCTTTCCTTCTAAGACTACTTGAAAGGCAGAGTAAAGAAACTTACCAGAGCAAGGGAGAAGGATTAAGACTTAGTTTGGCTAAGCAGATTTACTGTGTGGTGGTGTTTTTATTTTTTACTCACAGGGATTGCTACTGTTTGTTGCTAACATTTCATTGCTTTATTTTTTCTCTGATTCAAATTGTTGTTGCTGGTATACCTTCTTCTGCATTATTACAAGGTGTGCCTACAGGTGTGTGCTAACAGATTACTGCTGTAATCTTCTGATTCAAAGTGTCTTTTGCAAGGTATATCTTCTGTTACTGCTTTATTTTTCTCTGGAGCAAAGTGTTTTACAGCGTATATCTTCTCTGAAATTATTACAGGTGGTGCTTTACAGGTTTTACAGTTTTTCTAACATTAGGATAAGCTTTCAGGGTTACTGCATTTGTTGTTGACTGATTGTTTCTGCTCTTACCTCCTTGTTCTTTCGTCCGTGGTTCTTCTTTTTTTAGGCGGGGAAGGGCCAGCCACTCACCCCTCCCCAACCACCCCACGCTACACTCCTTTTATAGGGTACCACAGTTGTGACATTTCCTGTGGCAGAGCAGGAAGGGGCGGATCAGTAGAGCCTCCACAAGGTGATCTCATTTACAGGGGCACTAGTAATTTAACTTGTTATAACAAGTTAAACAAAGCACAATTAAACCATTACTTGCATTTTTTTCCTTTTTTTCCCTTCTAATTACTCTGATAGGTTACAAACCCAGCAACTTATTTGGAATGGATTTCATTAACTGCAGGCACTGTGGAACAATTTTCAGAAGGTCAGTCTTACAGGATTTAGGACACTGTCCTACATGCTGGGCCTTTGGAGATCTTAGGGCTCAGCTCCGGGCAGCATGGGCAGAGATTGCACGCCTCAAATTTCATATTGAAGAGGAAATGCATTATAAGAACCACCCACCATTTCCCCAGCATCCAACAGAAAAACCTCGACCGCAGAGGGTAGTTGGTCCAGGAGGTTGGCAGGTGGTTAGGAGGAGCATATCAGGTGCACCATCACTCTCTGCTCTCCAACACATTACCTCCAAAAACCACATAAACACTACAAACAGGTATCTGCCTCTATCTCTGAAATCAAATAAAGAGGCAGAAGACACTGCAGAGCAGGACACTGTGGCACAGGAGCTAGCACAACAAAACTCACCTAAATCAGGAACCAAAACTAAACAAGTACAAAGGAAATCCAAAAAACTTCTGATCATAGGAGACTCCATGATTCGGGGAGTTGATACCCATCTCCAGCCAGGGGTGATGGTCAGATGTCTTCCAGGTACATCAGCATGGAGAGACACTGACCGCATTGCTAAAATTGTTCACAAAGCAGGAGAAAACATTGATGTCCTAGTACACATAGGGACTAATGATCTCGCCAGCCGGTCAGTTGTGGAGACCAAAGAACACCTGACTAGGCTGGGTGACAACTATCATCTATTTCATCCGGCATCTCCTTCTCTGAGATCCTGCCAGTCTGGGAGAGGAGCAGATGGACGGGAAGGTCAGAGAAGGGAGATAGGAGCTAAACATGTGGCTCAAGGACTGGTGCCAGGAAAAGGACACAGATTTGTAGGAACTGGCAACAGTTCTGGGAAGCGAAAGTTCTTTAAATTTGATGGACTGCATCTGACTAAAGAAGGAGTCAGTGCATTGGGGCAGAAGTTGACATCTTTGCAGAATATTTAAACTAGCAAATGGGGAGAGGGGTGCAGCACCCCATACGTCGAATGGGAAGAACACCCCCCCCCTCAGCTAGTGGTCAAACAGGAATTCAGCATGTTTGCCTTTCATTTGCATCACCAGGTAAGAAAAAAGGTTTGTCTCCCCATACGATGCACAGGGGTAATGCCAAACTTCACCCAACAACTAACACACCAAAATCTGGCCAATGGAAAATCATGTACACAAATGCTCACAGCCTGGGAAATAAGATCCCAGACCTGCAGACAATAATGTCAGAGGCTAAACTGGACATAGTAGCAATTAGTGAGACGTGGTTTACCAGTAACCACACTTGGGAGACTTCAGTACCTGGCTATGTATTGTTCAGAAGAGACCGAGGTGCAAAAAGGGGGGGAGGAGTGGCCCTGTATAAGCAATGAAAATATCAAAGCCACAGAAATCTAGAATACACATAAGGAGCCAGAAGAACTGTGGTCACCCTGGAAACAGGAAATGGGACAGCCATAAGAACTGGGGTTGTCTACAGGCCCCAGACCAGAGGGAGGACATAGACACATTACTGTTAGAAGATATACAAAACATGACAGCTAAAGGGAGGTTCTGATAATGGGAGACTTCAACATGCCAGATACAGATTGGTCAATACCAGCAGGAACATCTGCCAGAACTAGACTCATAGTGGATTCTCTGCAGGGGGAGGGCCTCAAACAACTGGTACAGCAACCCGCAAGAGACAGGGCTATCCTAGATCTAGTACTGACTAACAAAGAAGAAGGGATCACAGATCTCCAGGTAGAAGGTCACCTGGGGGCCAGTGACCATCACATGGTATGGTTCAATTTGGCTACTACATCTAAATCATCCCATTCCAAGGCAAAAATATGGGACTTCAGAGGAGCTGACTTTGATAAGATGGCCAACAGAGTTAAGCTAGCCCTGGCAAAGAAACACAGGTGAGGGGGTACAGGCAAAGTGGGCAAGCATTAAGGATGCAATACTTGAAGCAACATCCCATTGTGTTAGACAGAAAAGGAAGTGCAAAAGAAGAAGGAAACCACTTTGGTTCTCAAATACAGTAGCAGAAAAGGTCAGAGCCAAAAGGCTGGCCTTCAGGAAATATAAGGGAACACAGCGGGATGAAGATAGGGAAGCATACCAAACTGCCCTAAGGGAAGCAGGTAAGGCAGTAAGGCAGGCAAAGTCCCAAACTGAGGAAACACTAGCACGAACAGTAAAAGAAGGTGACAAGACTTTCTATAGATACATTAGTGAAAGGAGAAAGTCCAGAGGGGTATGCTAAGCTTAATGGAGAAAAGGGAGCATGTGAGGAGGAGGACCCTGTAAAGGCATCTATCCTAAATAGATACTTTTGCTCAGTATTTACTAAAGAGAGGTAGGGCCTGGCCCACAGCTCAGCATCATGGACACAGGGGAGGGAGGTGAGCACTACTCCCTTCACAAAAGAAAGGGTCCTACAAGCATGCTAAGCTCAGGGTGGATAAGGCAATGGGACCTGATGGCATACATCCCAGGGTACTTAAGGAGCTAAAGGAGGAACTAGCAGAGCCATTAGCAGAATTGTTTAGTGAGTCTCTGAGCACAGGAGAGGTCCCAGAAGACTGGAGAAGGGCTCATGTGATCCCACTCACAAGAGTGGTAGCAGGAGGAGGGGGAACTACAGACCGGTCAGTCTTACCTCAGTAGTGTGCAAGATTATGGAGGCACCTTAAGGAAAGGATAGTGCAACACCTGGAATCCATAGGGGCACAGGATCCAAGACAGCATGGGTTTACAAAGGAAGGTCCTGTCAAACTAATCTCATAGATTTCTTTGACTGGGTAACCAGAGTGGTGGACCAGGGGAGCAGTTGATGTCACCTACCTTGACTTTAGCAAAGCTTTTGACACTGTTCCACATAGAAGATTGATAAATAAGCTGGGTAGGCTCTGGGTGGGTCAGAAGTTGGTCAACTGGGAGCAAACTGGTTAATGGGCAGAAAACAGAGTGGTGGTAAATGGTATACAGTCAGAAGAGATGCAAGTCACAAGTGGGGTACCTCAGGGATCAGTCCTGGGGCCAGTCCTCTTCAACATCTTCATTAGTGACCTTGCAGATGGACTAGAGGGTAAGGCTTGTCTGTTTGCAGATGACACCAAGATCTGCAACAGAGTAGATGATCCAGATGGGGTGGGCAGAATGAGAAGAGATCTGGATAAACTAGCAGAATGGTCAGAAGAGTGGCAACTGGATTTAATGCAAAGAAGTGCAAAATCATGCACATAGGGAAGAGAAACCTGAAGCCACCTATAGGCTGGGAGGGGTTGCTAGCAGTCAGAAAGGAAGAAAGAGACTTGGGCATCATCATCACTGATGACCTAAAATCATCCAAGCAGACCTCTAAAGCAGTAGGTAAGGCTAGGGGGTGTTAGGGTGTATTGTAGGGTATCACAAGTCGTAAGAGGGAGGTAATAATCCCTCTGTACAAGACACTGGTTAGGCCCCATCTGGAGTACTGCGCAGTATTGGAGGCCACACCTTCACAAGGACATTAACCAAATTGAGGCAGTCCAGAGAAGGGCAACCAAAATGGTGCAGGGACTGCATCAGAAGACATATGAGGACAGATTAACAGAGCTCAATATGTATACCCTTGAGCAAAGGAGGAGAGAGGTGATTATGATCGAGGCATTCAAACACCTTAAGGGCATAAACAAGGTGAAAGAGTCTAACATGTTTAAATATAAGAAAAATAGCAGGACAAGAGGACACAGCATGAGATTAGAGAGAGGCCAATTAAGGGGAATGTGAGGAAATTCTTTTTCACAGAAAGGGTGGTGGATGCATGGAATGGCTTACCACAAGAAGTGATGGCTATGAATACAGTGCAGGGCTTCAAACAGGCATGGGATAGGCATAAGGGAGCAATACAAATGACTATGAATAGATAGGCCACTGACAGAGCAAAGGTCGATGGCACATTTATAAGGTAGAAAAAGAAATGGGCAGACTGGATGGGCCTTGTGGCCCTTATCTGCCGTCAACTTCTATGTTTCTATGTTTCTAATCATTCCTAGGGCTCTACATTCTATACTGTTAATCAATGATGACACAAGCTTTGCAGTACAGTACAGCACTTCTAAATAAGCCATGACAAAAGCTTTGCAGTTCTGTACTTTTAACTAGCCACACTTGAGTGAGTCTTTTGGGGAAAGGAAGGGAACAGGATGGAGGACCATTGCTGCCATGACAAGAAGAACACCAAGCAAAGGATATAGGACAGAAGACTCTTCTGAGGCTGTGCGGATCATCAGCTTCAGATCTCCGTGTACCACAGGGACAGATCACCCCCTCCAGGAATGAGTCTGACAACATCACCCAGGCACAGCCCCTCTGTGGACTGCCGGGAAACCAGGATGAACTAGAAAACAGGATCCTAGAAGGAATGGACAAGAACAAGATAGCTGGTCTAGGAAAACAGGGCTGGGGCACCTGGGATGACACACATGCAGGGGGGTGGCAGCACAGTAAAAACATTTGATGAAAACTAAGGGTAGAACTAGTGACACCACTGACTACCCTCTTTAACAAATCATGGGAGGATGGGGTGGTACTCGAGGACTGGAGAAGGGCAGATGTGATTCTCCTTCACAAAAGTGGGAGCAAGGCAGAAGCAGAAAACTACAGACCTGTTAGTTTAACCTCAGTGGTAGGGAAAATGATAGAATCACTTCTGAAGGAAAGAATTGTTGAGTATCTAGAGGCCAGTGGGGCTCAGGACCCAAGGCAGCATGGATTCACAGCGGGAAGGTTGTGCCAGACAAATCTGATAGATTTCTTTGACTGGGTGACCAAAGTAGTAGATCAGGGAGGGCTGTGGACATGGCCTACCTAGACTTTAGCAAGGCATTTGACACAGTCCCACACAAAGATTAATATACAAGTTGGCCAGCCTGGGAGTGGGTCCCAAGATGACAGCCTGGGTAAAAATTGGCTGGAGAATAGGACACAGAGGTAATAATAAATAGAGTCCACTCAAAGGGGGGTTACTAGTGGGGTACCGCAGGGTTCAGTATTAGGACCGGTCCTCTTCAATGTCTTTATAAGCGACATTGCAGAGGGACTGGAAGGAAAAGTATGTCTCTTTGCAGATGACACAAAGATCTGCAACAGAGTTGATGCACAAGGTGGGGTGGAAAGGATGAGAAGGACTTGGCAAGGTTAGAGGACTGGTCAAATGTATGGCAGCTAGATTCAATGCTAAGAAGTGCAAGGTAATGCACCTGGGAAACAAAACCCGGGAAGAGTACACAATGGGGGTGAGATACTAACAACAACAAAATGGAAAAGGACCTGGGGGTAGTCATATCAGATGACCTAAAGGTGGGCAAGCAATGTGAGAGGGCAGCAAGGAGGGTTGGGGGATACTGGGATGCATAGGGAGAGGCATCACCAGTAGAAAACAGGAAGATTATCCCTCTGTACAGACAGTTGGTGAGACCCCATCTGGAGTACTGCATGCAGTTCTGAGACCCAATCTCCAAGAAGACATAGACAGGATGGAGGCTGTCCAGAGGAGGGAACTAAAATGGTGCAGGGTCTGCACGGAGGACATATGAAGAGAGACTTAAGGAGCTTAATATGTATAGCCTCGGAGGAAGGAGGAGAGGGGGACATGATAGAAACTTTCAAGTACCTCAAGGAATCAATAAAGTCCAAGAGGGTAGCATCTTTCAAAAAAGAGGTGCAAGAACAAAGGGCACAATTTGAAGATAGAAGGGGGTGGCTTCAGAGGTAATTTAAGGAAGTATTTTTTCACAGAGAGGGTTGTGGATGCATGGAATGGCCTTCCAGAGGAGGTTGTGGAGTCAAAAATGGTGGTGGAATTCAAGCATGCATGGGACAGTCATAAGGCAATTCTAGGGGTGGGGGTAGGAAGAAGTAGGCTGCTGGTTAACTAGGATCTGCAGCTTATCCAATAGGTAGGGAAATGGGCAGACTGGGTGGGCCAAGCGGTCCTTATCTGCCATCAAAATCTATGTTTCTATGTTTCTATGTTCTATATGTTTCTATGTTTCTATGTTAAAACCATGCGGTGGTCATTCTTTCAGGCACAGCTGTCTGTGCACTACTGGCTCATAGTTCAGGCAACTACATGTTGCATAGCACAGTTCAGGGCAGTTACACCATCTCAAGATGTGTACACACATTTTGTGATCACAGTTCACCCTAGGTACCCAAAACTTTACACAGTCTCTTTAAAACATTTGGGTTTAAACAGTTTGACACAGGGGCACTGTATCTTAGTGGCCATCTCCTGATGGTACCCAGACACTGGGACAGTGGATAATACCAATGACAGGGGACCCAAAAATATTGCAATTAGTCATTTCTGTACAGTTCTGTCAAACAGTTCATCAATGGGATGCATTTCCTCTTTAAATCCAGCCTCTATTCCATTACCACTTTAAATTCAGTTTTAGGAAAACACTAAATATTCAGTTTGTCATTAAATAAGTCCTGCCCCTTCTCTTTCTGTCTCTATGGGGCTTTGCCTGACTCAGCCCCATGGGAGATCCATGACCAGGGCCTTGCCCACCCCATAATCCCTGGCTGAATGGAGTCTTCCTTTGACTCTGCTCTGTGGGTGGTCCATTACACTGGGTTCTTGCCTGCTGTCACAGTGTTTGGCTCAATGGAGCCTTATTCCCAGCTCTGGACAGTGGGTGGTCCATAGGTGGGGCCTTGCTTGGTATCCCATCAAAATGGGTCCCTCCTAGCTGGCCCATCAGTGCAGTAGTTGGATTTCCACTTGTGATTCTGGTGACCCAGGTTCAGAAATGGACCTGAGTCGTTGGAGGTCCAACTGGGGGGAGAAGGATCGAGTGTCCCAGGGACTGCTCTCCTTCTCTGGGGGGAGGGCTGAGAAAATGTCTGGTGCTTGACAGACCCTTGGCAGAGGCTGGGGGTACCACAGCAACTGTCATCAGAAAGTGGCCGGAGGGGCAGGATAGATGTTGGACGTCATTGCACATTCCCACCTCCCATGTACAGCACAAAATACTTCCTGCCTGTGGCCCTAGATGAAGCTTGCCCTGGCCTTCATCAGCCTCCAGGACCATCCCTCAGACCTAGCCCAGATGTGCGGTGCTGTTAAGAGCACCAGTGCCACACCCCACCCTTGGGGGCAAGCCAGAGGGTATCTGAGTGTCGCAGTCTAATGTGGAGGTGGAGGCTAGGGTCCATGACCAGGCTGAGGTGACGGGCTGTAGGCAGAGTGGGCAAAAATCATAATAAATAATAAAAAAAAGGTCCCCCCTCCACATGATCCCTTGCCCTAAGTATAAATACATATTTCCTGGTGTCCACTGGTCCCTCCCCCACCCGATCATCCACCTGATGTAAAAAAACATACTCCCTCGTGTCCAGTGGTCCCTTCCCCCATCTGAATACTTGATCAGTGTCTGAACACTGTTTGCCTGGTGTTCCATGTATCCCCTCCATACTGATCCCCTGTAAATAAGAGTTCAGACATTCCCTGGTGTCTAGCAGATCCCCATCCCTGATAGGTTCATAGGTAGAGTACAAGTTTGAGAGACTAGTCCAAAAAGAACTCACCACCCTTAACCAAGATGGAATTTATATTTAAAGTCACCCATATATGCATCTAAATTAGATTTAAACTGTTTATATTGGGAAGGGTGTTCCAATAAGGAACAGCTCTCTGAGTAAAGAAGAAATTTCTCCTTACAGTTTTATTAATAGAGGATCTTAATCTCAGCTTATGAGATCTAGTATTCATTAAGGAAGGATACCACTCAAGACAGACGGTTTCAAAAAGGGCTGGATCTATTGATGCTTGGAAAATTAAGCATAGGTCACAACGTAGAGAACAATATTCTAAAGAATGGAGATTCAAGCCTTTTAACCTCTCACCATACTCCAATAATTCAAAATGTTTTATATTCTTAGTAAACCTTCTTTGAATTTTTTCTACCAACACTTTTTCTTCTGCTGATGTTGGTGCACAAAAGGAGGAGCAATAATCTATATGGGGTCTAATTATACTATTATAAATTGGTAATAGTACCTCTGCTTCTCTACTTTTTATACTTTTTAGAATGCAATTGATTAGTCTATTACATTTTTTAACTGTTTTGTTAATATGTTAAGAACATTTCAAGTCATTTGTTATATAAACTCCAAGATCTTTTTCAGAGGTAACAGCTACCAGTTGACAATAATTCATATAATAATTATTCAACCTATTATTTTCACCCAAGTGCATAACTTTACACTTGGATATATTGAAAACTAACTTATTTTCAGCCCATTTAAATAAGTTATCCAAATTATTTTGTAATAAGTGTACAGAATTAATATAATTTACTGTACACCTTAATTTACTATCGTCCGCATACTTATTTAGCCAGACTCCTTGTGTGGTTTGCATGGCAGATATAAGTAGGTTGAACAACACAGAGCCCAAAACCGAACCCTGGGGCACCCCACTAGTTACCAAACTCCAGGGGGATTTATAGCCCCTTATTAATACCTGTTGTCTTCTATCTGTTAACCGGGACAGAATCCACATAATAATGTTATAATGGAGTTCGATATGAACTAAGCATTCAATTAATGTTTTATGGGATACAGAATCAAATGCTTTTTCAAAATCCAAAAATATAATATCCACAGGTAAGTCAGTATCTAATGCTGCACTAATAGGTTCAAAAAATGTATTAGATTGCTGTGACATGATCTACCTGAGGTAAAGCCATATTGTGCTATGTCACTTAATTTATTCCTTGCAACATGACTATTTATTCTATATAGAACTAATTTCTCCAGGACTTTCCCAATACAGGAAGTAAGACTAATCGGTCTGTAATGTTTCACATCTTGCCTTGAACCTCCCTTATGAATTGGAATAACTATAGCCTCTTTCCATTCCTGAATGGCTATTCCTTCCAAAATAGATTTATTATATAACAAAGTAAGAAATCCTGCTACTTCATATGAAACTTCTTTTAAGAAAGTTTTTGAGAAATTATCTAGACCTATTGAAGCTGAGATTTTAAAGGAATTAATAACAGCATAGACTTCAGTAGCTTTAAATGGTACAAATGGGGCCTTGTTAATATTTTATTTATTTATTTATTCACAATTCGGATTTACAACCTTGGAGTCAAGGACTCATTTACAAAGGCACCTGGTCACAGGGAGGGTAGACAACATTTAGGTGGAGTACAACAATGGAGAACATTAGGAGGTGAGATACCATAAAAAAGCATGCAAAGCAAAAGGACATACAAATCAATGCCAGTGATACAGTGGAGCACGCAGGCTTCAACTGGAGGTATAGAGGCTTCAATGAAGCTAACATACTGTACGTATAATACTATGGGATCTCTAGAGATACTGGGTAGTGAATACCTGGGGGGGTGGAGGGTAGTTGCTGGGGAAAGTGGTGGACAGGGAGAACTTTGCCTGTGGATTGGGTCAGGCAGAGTTCTGGGTTTGGCCCAGTCATGGGAATTTGTAGCTCTGAGTGTCAGTGAGGTGTTTACGGAGGGCGATTTTGAAGGGGTCAATTTTGGAGATGTTTGTGATATGAGCGGGGAGGGAGTTATATCAGAAGGGGGCTCTGGAGTGGAAAGATCTTTGGGCGAGCGAGGTCCTTGCTCTCAGCACCTGGAAGGTGGCTATGGTTGCATTTCAGGTGGTGACCGAGTGGGTGGCCCATTTTAGAGATGTAGTAACCCCTGGTGGGGAGAGCCCAAGTAGTGTTTTTTTGGCCAGTAAACAGGTGTGGTATCGCAGGTGCTCTTCAAAGGTGAGTAGGTTCAAGGTGGAGTAAAGCTGGTATCTGTGCATTCTGCTGGGGGCACCGGTCAGCAGCCTGCAGGCCTTGTTGATAGAGGTCTGGACTTTGGAGAGGGCAGTGGGGTCAGCAGCTGCATAGATAGGGAGCCCATAATCAACCAAAGACAGGATGGAGGAGGAGGTGATAGCCAGCCAGAGGGCACAGTCAGGGAGGCAGTCTTTGTGGTGGTAGAGGAGTCCAATCCAGGCATTCATGGCAGAGGACAGGGAGTTAAGATGGGTGTGGAAGGAAAGAGCTGAGTCAAAGGTGATGCCCAGGTATTTGTAGGCTGATACCTGTTCAAGGGGGTGTAGGGTGTGGGAGAGGATGAGAAGGAGGGCATTTCTGGAGTTACTTTGGGGTAGGCAAAAATCTTAGATTTCGTCTTCTTGTGGTTCAGAACCAGACGATGGTCAAGGAACCATTTTTCAGCTTGGCTGAAGGTGAGTTGCAGAGAACTCTGGAGGGTGAGTGGGTCGGGGTGGGAGGTGATGAGGACCACATCGTCGGCATATAGGAGCATTCTGCCCAAGCAGGAGCTGGAGAGGGTGTTTAGAAAGAGGCTGAACAATGTGGGGCCCAGGATGGAACCCTGGGGAACACCAGAGCATACAGGTAGGGCAGTTGATAGGGTACCGTTGATTTTGACCTGTTGGGCTCTGGCATGGCGGTAGCTGGAGAACCAGGCCAGGGAGCCAGATAAGAAACAAAGTTGATGGAGGGAGTTGAGCAATAGAAGGTGACACACAGTGTCAAAGGCCTTGGATAGGTCAATGAACACTGCTCTGGCGATATCCTCAGAGTCAAGTGCAGAGTGTATTTGCTGAGAGAACTCCTGTAGGGCTGAAGTGGTGCTGTGTCCAGGACAGAAGCCATGCTCCTCTGGGCATAATATGTTGTACTTGGCTAGACAATCTATAAGTTGAGTGGATACTATTTTTCCAGGGCTTTAGAGAGTGGAGGGAGGATGGAGATCAGTCTGTAATTGTTTGGTAATGTGCGATCTCCATTTTTATGAATTAGGGTAATTTCAGCTGATTTCCATGTGCTCGGAAATTGGCCGAGGCATAGAGACCAGTTGAAAGGGTTAGTGAGAGGGGCTAGCATGACATCAAGAGTTAGGCAGAGAATCCTGGAATCAAGGGGGTCACAAATGGGGTTGAGGCTGGAGAGGGCTTTTAGTAGGAGTGGTTTGGTGTCATGGGGAGATATGGTGCGGAGGAGAAATGGGGGCAATTCGTGGTGGGGAGGTTGGAGGCATGGATAGGGTCAAAAAAGTGGACAGGAAGGACTGCACTTAGGTCAGAAAAGGCCGTGTTGAGGCAGTCTGCAACAAGTGGGGGGGTCAGTGGTAATAGCACCGTTAACAAGCATCTGAGGGGGGGAAAGTGAGTTTTCCCATTAAAATCCTTAATATTATCCCAGAAAGCTCATGGAGAGCCCCAGGATGAGGCCATGGTGGTTTGGTAATATCTGGCCTTGGCTTGCCTTATGGCCCAGGTGCATTGGTTGCGAGTGGCATTATAGGCTTGTCTGTCTACTGTCCTGCCTGACTTTACCACGATCTGCCATAGGTTGTCTCGCTGCTTCAATTGCTGGATCAGGGAGGGAGAAATCCAGGCGGCATTGTGTCTTTTGGAGCGAGTGCTGGTGATGGGGGCAAAGATGTCACAGGCCTTGCAGAAGGCTCTGGTGAGGAAGGCTAGTGCAGTATCTATATCAGTCGCAAGGGAGATCGGGGACCAGTCAATCTGGGCTAGGTACCGCTTTAGCTTATGAAGGCCCCCGGGGTGAAAGCAGCAGTGGGAGGTGACTTTGCATGTGGGATTGAGCGTGGGGGAGGACCAGAAACAGAGGCTAGGGGAGTGGTCACTAAGGGAGTTGGCTAGGATGCTGACAGACTTGATTCAGTGGGGGCGATTGGAGAGTATTATGTCAAGGAGGGAGCTGGTTCCACTTGACTGGTTAAATCTGGTAGTACAGGTGACTAGTTGGGTTAGGTCAAGGGCAGTGAAGGAGTCCTTTATGTGTGCTGCAATGGAGCCAAGCCAGCTGATATTGAGGTCCCCTAGGATGAGCTGTTCAGTTTTGTGGGGCAGGGTAGAGAGATAGTCAGTGAGGGAGTGGGTAGCTGGACCTTGGGCCCATGGGGGTATGTATGTGGTTGTAAGATAGAGAGGGCCCCTACCTGGGTTAGGGGAGATTTTTAAGGTGATGGCTTGGGCACCATGATTGAGCTTGGGGGCGGGGAGTGCATGGCCCAGGAGGGAGTCACGCATGTAGACTGCACATCCACCACCACATTTACCTACATGATCCTCTCTGTAGAGGGTGAAACGGGAGGGAGACAGCAGAGTCGGGGGTTAATGCAGAGAGCCAGGACTCCACTATGGTAAGGATGTTGGGCCTGTGTTGGGTGACCCAGCACTGGAGTGCAGCAGTTTTCTTTGGGAGACTGCAGATATTCATAGAGGCAATGTGAAGGCTATGCCTGGTAGGGGGCAAAGGGGGGTAGAATGTCTAGGACCAGGGTTTGGGTGGACATTCCCAGAGAGCAGAAGGAGTAATGTGATAAGTTGGATAAGTGGACTACGGTGGTTGGGGTTGATGTGCTTGGCCAGATGCGAGGATCTGGGGGCAGAGGTGCAGGGGATTGGTAGGGAGCTAAGGGCAGGTATGGCTAGGATGGGGTGAGCTCACCCTGCTCCGTAGACAGGGGGTGGGGGAGAGGGTGTTGGTGGAGGATGCGGTGGGGTGATAAGGTGGTCCAGGGTGCAAGGTGAATTAGTGGTGGGAAAGGGGGAAGTGGGGTAAGGGGTTGGGGTAGAAGTGATAACAGGTTGAGGTTCCTGTACCTATCCCTGGTAAGAGTTCCATTTATTTAGGAGTGTGCAAGTGTTGATATTGACAGTACTTAGCCTGTGGGCAGGATGTTTAGCAGCAAAGGGTCCATGGGTTGTGTGCATATTAAAAGCCATGAGCAGAAGGAGGGGAGGGTGGCAGTTTGATGGTAAGGAGGTGAGGGGGGATACACACCCACTGCAGGTAGTGAAGAGGTTACCAGCACAGCACAGCACAAGTGGTATACAGATGAGGATACTAGTTGCTACTACTACTACTAGTACTCTCAATACTGTCAATGTTTCCCTATCCTTGAATATAATTGTAAAGTATTGATTAAATTCTTTAGCTAGAGTTAACTCATCAGTCACTACATTATATTTAATTAATATAGGGCCCACTTTAGGGTATTATTTTTAATGGATCCTAAATAATTAAAGACTTGCTTATCATTAGCTTTTGTAACTATTGTCAATTTGTACTCTAAATTAATCTTAGCCTTTCTTATAACAGACTTAACTTTATTTGCTTTACTTTTAAACCTCTTCCAATTAACCTCAGTACTTTGCTTCCTATATTTATTGTAAACCCTCTTTTTACTTCTAATCAATCTATGTATTTTTTTGGAATACCAAGGGGGAAAGCGCCTGAGATTTTTATATTTAGTACACACAGGGACCCAGTTAAGAATACATTTCTCTAGTACATTTTGAATTCTAGACCAAGCCTCATTGACATTAAGATCCATCAGATCTTGTTCCTAATTCCAATTATTTAAATATTCTTTTATTTTTTCACAATCTGCCTTAGAAAAATTCCACAATAGGGTCTTGCCATTTGTAGATGATTTATAATAGTTAATAGTCCACAAAACCATGCAGTGGTCACTATCACATAGTGGATCAAGGATTTTAAGAGAATCCCCTTGTTCTGATATATTAGTCAAGATTAAGTCAAGAATGTTATGTTTTCTAGTCGGTTTCAAAACCAATTGATCCAAACCTAACTGTATTATGACATCTAGAAAAAAATTGTCTTGCTGATTTGAACTTTCTAAACTGTCCCATATTATATTCAGAAAATTAAAATCTCCCATTAAGATTATATTCTCTAAATTGTTGATATTTTGTAAACACTCAAATAGTTTATTATTAGTATCAGCGTTCAATGCAGGCAGACGATAGCAGAGTCCTACACTTATAGGTCCTTGCTCACAAGTCAATTGTATCCATATAAGTTCAATATCATCAGGTATTGGCATAACACTTTCTACTTCCAAACATTGTAGGCTGTCTTTAACATAAATGGCAACTCCTCCTCCCTTCGACCTTGTACAATTTTTATAAAAAAGGGCGTACTCTGGGATATCCTGGCCCCACTGATCATCAGTGAACCAAGTCTCTGTGATACCACATACATCAATATCCCAATTACATAGAACTATTTGGAGTTCACTTATTTTGTTTAGTAAACTTCTAGCATTCAATAATAATAAATGTAATCTATCTGAATGGATATCAATATGTTTTTTTTCCCCAACACTAGTTGGTGAAGTCAATTTTAAATGTATGGATTCCAGACCTAACAACTCAGTGAACTCGGAGTCTGACTGGCAAGATCGTATCCCCCCATCCCCCTTTAGAAGTTTAAATAGTTAACAATTGTAGTATTGATATGATTGCCCAAAATAACAGATCCCTTCATATTCAAGTGAAGACCATCTCTTGAGAATAGTTCTCTTTTCCCATTAAAACATTCCCAAAGACTAAAGCATTATAAGTTTTGCCGAAGGCACCATTTGCATAATCAGTAATTCACATTTCTGATTTTAGATTCTATATAAGTATTTGCCCTTGGAACTGGTAATATTTCAGATAAAACAATAGTACAACTTATATCTGATAGTGTGTTTGTTAAACCTACATATGCCTCTTTAATTTGTTGTACACTTTGATTATTAAAGTTGTTAACTCCTGCATGAACAATTACTAAAGGATCCTGTCCACAATTATTAAGAATCTGTCTACTCATCTTTGTAATGTCTTGTATTTTAGCTCCATGAAAACAAAACAAGGTACGTGATGTCTTGTCAGGATCACAGATTTGTCTATCCAGCTTAGCTATCATCGAATCCCCCAAGACATAAATCTGTTTGTCATTAGTAGTAACGTCCATATTTTCCATATTCTGTATAGAACCATTTGTATTTATACCATCATTAGGTTCAAGGTAACCCAATAAATCTAATTGTACCTGTTGTTCAAGCCCAGACTGAAGAAGCATTAATCCATTAGTGTTAACTGGCGTTGTAATATTAGGTACCACAATGAGTTCCTGGCTAGAATTAGAAGACACAGAGTTGTACAAGGTGATAATTTCCTGCGTTTCATCAACATTTAATAAAGGCTCAAAGCTGTTATATATGGGGAATTGAAAACATTCTGCCCTTCTACCTTTAGTAGGTTTGGTTCCTTGTATAGTACACCAATCATCCTCGATGTCACATCCTGCTACTTCCTGTCTGGGCTTTTTTCTCTGGGATTTTGTGATAGCTTTATTACCTGTTAAAGTTTCACCATGTGTCACCTGTGTTGGTATAAATTAAATGGGTATTTGTAACCTTTTTGAGGTTTCCTGTTGACTTATTTCAAGTGCCTGCAGTCTAGTGTCAAATAAGCAGATCTCTTCTTCCAGGGCTTTATTTAACTGACATTTTGAGCATACATATGGTAAACATTGTACATCTATGTACCCTAACTGATACATACTGCAGGATTTGCATAACATGCCTTGTTTACCATCCTCTGTTGTTATCACCATATCCATTTGAATACTACCTTCCATTTGATTATAGTATCTATTGTACTACGGTATGCACAGTAACTTGTTTACCTGTTTTATTCTTGTAATATATTGTCTCCTAACTCGCCAAACACGCCTAACATGTGCAGACGCGCATGTCTTTGCATGAGAGCATGCTCACCCTGCTTGGGCTCGTCCGCTCACCAAAGGGCTAAAATATATGTCCCTGGAAGACCTGGAAGTGCTTTCACGGGTCAGGAGAGCCTCGTGACACATTAAGGTATATTTAATAAAAAAGTAGTAAAATCACCACTTTATGCGGCATACAACACACAAAGTATGGTTTCAATATTTAAGATCAGCTAATTATAGCTGTATGGCTTAGTTGTAGTTCTGCCTAATATCACAGAAAAACGGTCGCTCCTCTACGTAGCATGTACAGCATGCTAGGGCTCACAGGAAAGCTTGCATTGCAAGAGCAAAGTTAAGTGCAGTCACAAACAGAATAACATACACATACAAATAGTTTATTATTTAAACTTCAGCAGCACTGGTATATATATTAACAATAAAACTGACTCCCTGTGTATTATAGTTAAACCATTCCCTGATGTTTAGCAAACCCCCCAGCACGTAGTGCCCCACTACCCTGCTTCCTCTATCCTAATGTCAAGCTGGTGACCAGCACAGCCATCCACTCTCCACCATGGCCAACTGCCAACTGAGCTGTTAATGAGTGTGTACAAATTGTACACCTCATTGAGCCAGGGTTCAGGTGGGGAAGGGACCACTGGACATGAGAAAATATGTTTTTGAACATTGGGTGAGGGTTTTGGTGTGGGGATGGACCACTGGGCACCAGGGAAACATATATGTTTACAATCAGGCCAGCGATCAGCGGGGGGGACCACTAGCGCTAGGGAAACTTATACATTCAGGCCAGTGATCAGCGGGGGGGAACAACTAGCACCAGGGAAACTTATACATTCTGGCCAGCGATCAGTGGGCGGGGGGACAACTAGCACCAGGGAAACTTATACATTCAGGCTAGCGATCAGCGGGGGGACAACTAGCACCAGGGAAACTTATACATTCAGGCCAGTGATCAGCGGGGGAGACAACTAGCACCAGGGAAACTTATACATTCAGGCCAGCGATCAGCGGGGGGGACAACTAGCACCAGGGAAACTTATACATTCAGGCCAGTGATCTGCGGGGGGACCACTAGCGCTAGGGAAGCTTATACATTCAGGCCAGCGATCAGCAGGGGAGACAACTAGCACCAGGGAAACTTATACATTCAGGCCAGTGATCAGCGGGGGAGACAACTAGCACCAGGGAAACTTATACATTCAGGACAGCGATCAGTGGAGGGACAACTAGCACCAGGGAAACTTATACATTCAGGCCAGCGATCAGCCGGGGGGGGCAACTAGCACCAGGGAAACTTAGAATTTTGCATTCAGGCCAGCAATTGGCAAGGGGACCACTAGACACCAGGGACACAGGAATGCCTCTGGGGCAGGTGCTGGGGGTACTAAACTCTGGCACAGCCTGTGGACCCATAATGAGCAAGCAAAGGGACAAATAATGCCTTGCATGCCCAATGGGCTCATTTATATGGCTGCTTAAGTGAATAGGAAATAGCCCAACTGCACCATTCATTGTGGAGACATACTCGTGGCCGCATGTTGGGGTGGCACTGGCGAGCTTACCATTAGCATTAATAGGGTTACTGCTGACTTGACCTAACCTTATTCTCAATTGGAGAATGCAGCTGCACTAGCTGTCTGAGAACAGCACCCTTAGACACCTAGGCAAATGCAAAGTACAACACAAACTTTTGCATCGAGCTTTGCAACTCTTTGTGAATCTAGCCTCAAAACTGATTTGATTTGGTCTGAGTGAATAAAGAGTTGTTATCAGATGCCAAGGACTAATTTGATTGTGAGGGTGAGAATGAGGATGCCAGGGGCTGATTAGAGTGGTCATGATAGGGGTACTTCAAACAACCAGAATGAGATCCCATCTCCGTATCCATCAAATTTAATTTCATTTGTCAGACCACTGCAACATTTCACTTCCAGTTTAATAATGCATGGTTATGTAAAGTATATAGAAAAACACAAATATTCATATTTTTTTATTTAAAATTTGGTGACTGTGATAGGCACAATGAGCTGGAGCTTGTTTCTAGATGCAACCTGGAGGATGGGATAGAACAAGTGCCAACAATAGGTGCATGGATTTGTACAAGAAATTATAGTACAAGTATTGAATTTCAAAGATAAAAACAATGTAAAAAGTGTGCATGTATGTTGTTTATAAGGTAGCCAGTTTGAGAGCTAAAGGACCATACCACCAGTGCCGGACAGGAATCAGTAAGGAATCAATGTGTAGAATCAAAGAGGCATAAATTCAGATTACGAAGTACTTTGAGTAGTATGCTTTACAACTTAGTAGGTAAAACAGGTAAAATAGCAAAGGGGGATGGATTAGACATGGGTGGTTGTAATGTGGAGAGAAGAGGAAGAAGTCTATTTGCAGGTGCATTCTTTAGTGAAGTGTGTCAGTAAGGGCATAGGGTCAATACCACGCACAGAATAAACGCATGGCACTTAATGCAACAATCAACCATAAGGGCATGCGCTGCAGTATAATTTGGCAAAACACTAATTAACACAGGCTGCGCATGCCATTACAGTCTATGGGATTTCTTGTTTTTTGTGGGGGAGGGGCTTCAGCCCCCCCATGCCCCCTTGAATTTAAATTACAAACTCTGGGAGGTTGCAGATGTTGAGGATGGGGAAAAACACCATTGGGGGAAAATATTTTTTTTTTTAAAAGTACTGCAAAAAATTGCAACATGGGAAGACCTGCGGGGGAGCGAATCATGGTCCCAGGTCTCCCATTCTGCTGTATGCTGGTGCCCTAGCCACTCCACTAAGGGAGCGGCTCAACCAAGCACCCAGCACATGGGCAACTTGATAAACCAAGTAAGAGCATACAGTGACAGGGCTAGCGCTGTTTCCCTAACGCTGGTCTACCCCTGTCGCTAAACTACATGCACTCACTAGACAGCATATTAACTGCGCTGTCTTTCATGCATGATTTTGACCCTGTGGGGTCAATAAGAGTAATTCTTATAGCTTTATAATATTTACAAAGATTTTCTGACCAATAAGTATTGTCCTAAAGTGCCCCCTTCACCTCCGAGAAGTGCAGTATGAACTCTTAATGAGGGGGGGTGTTCAGTGGGATCTGAGGGAGATAAACAGGAGAATTACATTAGTTACCTTATGTTTCTTAAACTTTCTACATGAGAAATGGATACTTACGTGCTTTGCATCTTATGGATTCAATATTTACGTCAAATAAGCAACTTAATACACAGAATTCCCCTAAACAGAGTCAGCACTCTGATATTCCTATTTGCACAAACCTCAACTCTTTATATTTCTGCAATAACTTCTTTTTAGATAAAATTTCAGATGTTAACATGCTAACTGTGTTCCAATACATGGCATTTTTTTAACCACAAGAGACACACTAAACTGAAAGCTTGTTTACAGGTGTGATCTGGGAGCACAAGGAAGTTAAGTGACTTGCTCAGGGTCACACAATATGCAAGTGGGGGCTGAGGGAATTAAACCCAAGTCACCAAGTTTACAGCTCAGAGCCCTAAACCACTGCACTATACTGCTTCTTTGCCCATATCTTATTACCATAAAAAGAGTCAGTAGAATGCTAATCCTCTTTTGAAAAGTGCAGATCACTATATTTCTTAAAAGCTCCAGTATTAACCTACATATTTTCTTTGATTGTACTAGCTTATTATCTAAATATATGATTACCGTTTTATAGATAGAGCTTGATTTTCACATAGTGATGGAGGGCTTCCATCAAGCCCTGCACCAACCCTGTTGTTTTGCACAACTGCACCAAACTCTTGTAACATAACCGTACCTGATTTTAGTGCATCAAGTGCAGTTGCAACACTTTCCACATTTTATGGCAGCTTGTGCCAAATATTTGGAGTAAGCCATGATGCCCTACAGGTGGCAGGCCTCAGACAGCTAGTTTTGGAACCCACTCATGAGGGAGCAATCTTAGACCTCATACTCTCAAATGAGGGCAGTGAGAGGATCTCAGATCTAGAAGTGGGTTGCCATCTGGGAACAAGTGACCATCAAACAGTGTGGTTCAAGTTAAACTCAGCTACAAAGTCAAGCCATGCAAAAGTGAGGGTACTGGACTTCAGGAGGGCTGACTTTGGCAAGATGGGAGAGTGCCTCAGAAAAGCACTAGCAAACAGGCTAGAAGGAGGGGTGGAGCAACAATGGGGAATCATCAAAACTGCCATCACAGAGGCAACAAGCCTTTGCGTGAAGCAAATAAACAAGTCAAAATGAAAAAAAAAGCCACTATGGTTCTTAAAAGAGGTGGCTGTGAAAGTCAGGAAGAAAAAGATAGCATTCCAGAAGTATAAGGAAACACAGAAGGAGCAGGACAGAGATCTGTACCAGTTAAGGCAGAAGGAAGCAGGGAGGGAAGTCAGAATAGCAAAGGCCAAAACCGAGGAAAAGATAGCCAACTCGGTTAAGAAGGGGATAAAACCTTTATAGGTACATCAGCGAGCGAGAAAGACAAAGGAGGGATAGTGAGGCTGAATAGAATGAACAGTGGGTGGGCAGAGGGGACAGTGAAAAAGCAGGGATACTGAATGAATATTTCTGCTCAGTATTCACAAAGAGGAGGGAGTGCCTAATTCAATTAACAGAAGCACTCTTGATAGGGGGGTCGATCCCAGTCCTTTCACAGAAGAAAGGGTTCTGCAAGAACTCCTAAAACTGAAGGTGGACAAAGCAACGGGGCCTGATGGAATTCACCCCAGAATTCTAAAAGAATTAAGGGGGGAACTAGTGAAACCACTGGCTACTCTTTTTAATAAATCATGGGAGGATGGTGTGGTACCTGAGGACTGGAGGAAGGTGGATGTGATTCCCCTTCACAAAAGTGGGACCAAGACAGAGGCAGGAAACTACAGACCTGTCAGTTTGACCTCTGTGGTAGGGAAAGTGATGGAGTCACTTCTGAAGGAAAGAATAGTTGAGTACCTAGAGGCCAGTGGGGCACAGGACCCAATGCAGAATGGGTTCACAGTGGGAAGGTCATGTCAGATGAATCTAATCGATTTCTTTGACTGGGTGATTAAAGTAGTAGACAAGGGAGGGGCTGTGGACATGGCCTACCTAGACTTTAGCAAGGCGTTTGACACAGTCCCACACAAAAGATTAATAGTCAAATTAACCAGCCTGGGAGTGGGTCCCAGGGTGGTAGCCTGGGTAAAACATTGGCTGGACAACAGGACACAGAAGGTAATTGTAAATGGAGTCCACTCTGAAGAAAGAGGAGTTATTAGTGGGCACCGAGGGTTCAGTATTGGGTTCAGTCCTTTTAATGTCTTCATAAGTGACATTGCAGAGGGACTGGAAGGAAAAGTATGCTCTTTGCAGATGACACAAAGATCCGCAACAGGGTTGATACAACAAGGAGGCATGAAAAGGATGAGAAGGGACTTGCAAGGTTGGAGGAATGGTCAGAAGTATGGCAGCTAGATTCAATGCAAAGAAGTGCAAAATAATGCACCTGGGAAACAAGAACCCAGGGAAGATTACACAATGGGGGTAGTAACAACAACAAAAGGAAAGGGACCTAGGGGTAATCATATCAGATGATCTTAAGGTTAGCAAGCAATGTGAGAAGGCAGTAGGGAGGGCTGGGGTACACTGGGATGCATAGGGAGAGGCATCAGCAGCAGAAAACAGGAGGTTGTTATCCCCCTGTACAGACAGTTGGTGAGACCCCATCTGGAGTACTGCATCCAGTTCTGGAGACCCCATTTCTGCAAGGACATAGACAGGATAGAGGCAGTCCAGAGGAGGGCAACTAAAATGGTGCAGGGTCTGCAAGAGAAGCCGTATGAGGAGAGACTAAAGGAGCTTAATATGTATACCCTTGTGGCAAGGAGGGAGAGGGGGGCATGATAGAAACTTTTAAGTGTATGAGTGGAATCAACAAAGTCCAAGAGGGTAGCATCTTTCAGAAAAAGAGACTTGCAAGAACAAGGGGACACAATTTAAAGATGGGGGCAGTTCAGGGGCAATGTGAGGAAGTATTTTTTCACAGAGAGGGTAGTGGATGCATGGAACAGCCTTCCTGAGGAGGTTGTGGGGTCTAAAACTGTGGGAGAATTCAAGAATGCATGGGACAGACATAAGGCAATTCTTGTGGGGGGTACGAAGAAATAGGCTGTTGGTTAACTAGGATCTGTGGCCTATCCTGTAGGTAGGGAAATGGGCAGACTAGATGGGCCGAGCTGTCCTTATCTGCTGTCAAAGCCTATGTTTCTATGTTTCTATGTAAAAAGGTTCCCTCAAATGACACACATTAGACCAGGAAAAAGCTGGTCTAACTTGCAGTATTTGGCCCTTGGATTGCAAATCCTGATCACCAACCTGGAGAATGCCACAGGCCCTCTGTAACAAATGATTGGCCACAAGCCATGTGAGCCAAATGATCAGCACACCAAGGGCTTGTGGCATCCTCGGGACTCTGAAAATCGATCCCATAATGTCTGTGGCTTAAATAATCATTATTTTTGTTCTGCTTTTCTCAGCTTAGATTTCTGATATTCATTCTGGAGAAGATGGAAGGTTTGATACCTTTTATTGGACCAACAAGTGTCTTGTGCAAAGATGGAATTATACACAAGCTTTCGGGGCCACACAGGTCCCTTCTTCAGGTGAATAGCTAAACTAAGCAACAAGCAGTATTTATATCCACTGTGGAGCAATTAAAACTCAGAAAGTGAAGTAGAAAGGTGATAAAGTAGACCAGAGATGAAAGTCTAAGATGTAAAAAATAAAAACATGAGAAGAAATGGGGAGGGGGGCATCATAGGAGCAAGTCAGTAGGAGATCAAAGGAAGACTAAGAATAGACAAAAGCATGTAGATAGGATCTGAGATCAGATGCTGGCTGAAAGAGTAGAATGGACAGAAGATGCCTAATAGATTCAAGTAAATCAAGAAATTAGTAGAAGCAAAAGAACAAAGGCCTAGATAAACAGAGGTGTGAAAACAAGAGGGAGTAGGTGGGACTGAGCTCAGGAGTTAATAGGAGAGGCAGTGAGGATGTGAGGTATAGGGAAAAAAAAACACAGCACAGGCAGAACTCGGAGGAAAAAATATATTAGTCAGAAAGATACAGCACCAAAGTGTGGTGAATAGAGACATGATATAGTACACAATAAAAAAGAATTACAGTTTACCATAGTGGGTCATGAAACCGATGTCCCGATTCAGTCCAGAAATGTTAGATTTAAATTGTTTTATGTATTTCATTTCCCATGTCCTTCTGTCCTGTGTGTTTTTGAAGTTGCCTCTTAGTATCAAGATAGATAAATCCAGGAGAGAGTGATCTGTTTGTGAAAAATGGTTTCCTACTGGAGTGCTGATAATCTGGTTTACTATGGTGTGACAGTGGTGATTCATCCTTTTTTTTAGTGGTTGGCTAGTTTCCCCAATATAGCAACCATTTGTGCACTTCTTGCATTGAATTAGGTAAACCACATTGCTGGATTGACATGTGAAGGATCCATTAATTTGTATTATGTTGTTCTGGCTTGTCTTAATGGTGGCCTGTGTGCATATGTGGGTGCAGGTCTTACATCTTGCCATGTTGCATGGTGTTGTCCCTCTTGTTTTCTGGTTATTTTGGTCTGCTGGGAGTTTGTTATGAATCATTATGCTCGAGAGGCTGGGGGGCTGCTTATAGGCAATGACAGGTGGTTCAGGGAAGATGTCTTTCAGTGTTTCATCTTCTCTCAGCATGGGTTGTAGCTCTTTGATAATTTCCTGAAGGGGTTTTAGCATGGGGCTGTAAGTGACCACTAGGGGTGTGCAGTCAGTTTGATGTCTTTGCCTGTATTCCAGCAGATTGTCTCGTGGTATCTGTATGGCCCATTCAAATTCTCTGTCAATTTGTCTTGGAGAGTGGCCCTGCTGAATTAGGGAATTCCGAAGTGTGAAGAGCTGTCTGTCTCTTGTTCTCTCATCAGAGCCGATTCGATGGTATCAAATCGCCTGACTGTAGATTACAGATTTTTTTGTATGATTAGGGTGGAAGCTGGAATTATGCAGGTAGCGGTGTCTGTCAGTGGGTTTTCTGTAAAGAGCAGTTTGTATATGTCCATTTTTAGTGATACTGACTGTGGTGTCAAGAAAGTGTATGCTGGTGGTGGAGTATTCAATAGTGAGATTTATGGAATGATGAAAGTTGGTAAAATCATGATGGAATTTTTTGAGAGAATCTTTACCTTCTGTCCAAATCAGGAATATGTCATCAGAGGTAGACCAATGGATTATAAGGGTGGTGTTTAAAAAAATCCTCCTCTAAGCAGGCCATGAAAAGATTGGCATATTGTGGTGCCATTTTAGTGCCCATGGTTGTCCCCATGACCTGTAAAAAGTGCTTGCCATTAAAAGTGAAGTTGTGTGTCAAAGTGAATTTTATTAGGGTGCTGATGGTGGTTTCTGGAATGTCTCCTGTGGATGTGTTTTCCTTTAAAAAAATTTTGGCATGCTGCTATGCTATTTTTTTTATTTAGTTGTTTAACCAGGAGTAGCACACTAAGCTGAAAGCTTTTTTTACAGGTGTGACCTGGGAGCACAGGGAAGTTAAGCGACTTGCTCAGGATCACACAGTATGCAAGTGGAAGCTGTGGGATTGAAACCGAGAACTGGTCTGCTGGATGTCACCAGATTTGCAGCTCAGAGCATTAAACTACTTTGCTATACTGCCTCCCCAATCTTCATGTGGGATGCTGGTGTACAGGGGCAGTGACATCCATGGTGGCTAGGATAGTGTTCAGTGGCAGTTGTCCAATTTGTTTCAGTTTCCTGAGAAAATCGGTGGTGTCCTGAATAAAACTGTTAGTAGTTCTTACTAGTGGTTTTAAAATGGATTCAATAAGTCCTGAAATGTTTTCAGTGAGTGTGCCAATGCCAGAGATGATGGGTAGTCCTGGATTCCCTGGTTCGTGTATCTTGGGTAGCATATAGAATGTCTCTGGAGTAGCTTTGTTTGGAATTAGTATTTTTAACTGTTCTTGGATGTTGTTTGGTAGAGACATGATGATTTGTTTAAGTTCTCCAGTATATTGTATAGTAGTGTCTTTGGTGAGTTCTCTATAGTAAGTTGTATCTGACAGCTGTCTGTGTTCCTCTTTAATGTAATAATTCTTTAATGTATTCATTCTGTAATACAACCTTTATCAAAAACTTTATACTCCTGTGAGTTTTCAATCTCTGTGTAACTCCAGTTAAATGAGAACAGTCATCAAAAAAGGCCATACTCTCAAATATGGGCAGGTTTCACTGTGCATTTTGTGTGCATAAACATTTTGGTTATTTTCTGTTTACTATAATATAGTAGGTTGTATCAGACTAATTTTGCTGACTTGTAGACAGACATTTTCTGCTGCAACCCTTACCCCAGTCAAGAGCGGTATCTTGCAAACTGGACCTCCCCTAACTGGCACACAGACAAGGGAATAAACCTCAAGTTGGCATAAACAAAGGTACCACCCCCAGCTTTAGGGTAAATACCTGGCTCAGCATCTAAGAGATTGGTGGGATAGAGTACAAAATAACATTTAAATTTACACCGAGTTCTGTTAGAGAGGTGCCAGCACTATACTGTGTCTCCTATCTGAAGGGCCCCATAAACATTTTACACAGACTCAAAGGTGGAATGTCCAGTACCAAAAAATTGGGATTGTATTGTATGGCTTTTTTCCTACAGATGGTAGGCAGAAACTGGGTGGTTCCCCAAGTTTGGAACTGTCACTACAGAAACAAAGAACTTCCAGACAAGAACTTTGCTTTCTCACAGGACAGGTAGTATTTGCATTTCACACACAATTTCTCTACAGAATGAACTGTCCATCCCTCTTGCTTGGACTTCTTTTACACAGTGTCTATTACATTGGGGTTGCCACACACTTTAACTTTAAAAACATCCTCCTGATCAGAGGATCTACAATGCTGGTGTGACGTCCCCCACAGCCACATCCTTGACAGTGTTGGAAACCCATCGACACCCCTGACACCTACGCATCCCTGCAATGACCGGCAACACTGCAACACCCAATGCGTGGGGCTGTGTCCCCTGCACCTGGCCACTTTAGATGTCTAACTCCACATTACACAGACAGTGGAGATAGATACAGTATATACCCCCTCATTGCTGTAAAGTCCATCGAAGTGAAATACCCATCTTTGCCAATATACACGCAGTCAGGATTTCACTGTGGGGGTTTCGCTGTGCTGGTCTCACCATTGAGAGACAGCATACCCTGATGACATGGGCTAAGTTAACATCTCCAGAGCAACCTGTGCCTTTCAGGTAACCAGTTAACCCTGACCAGTGCTCCAGGTGAGGGTCTGCCCACCCTGGCACCAGCCAGCCTCTGTCATTCCTTCCAGGACACACATTGGATCCTTCGGTCCCACATGGATTGCTAAAGGCCTCCACACAGACATTACATTTATATTCAGTGCATCTTTGTGCTGACACTGGGGTCCTGATTGGTATGATCTAGCCTTGTCTTGGGCACATACACCACCAGACGACTCTCAAAATTCTCCCAATGTTACTGTCCTCATGGTTTGTCTGCCCCTGTGTTGCAGACATCAGACTTGAATGAAAGAGAAACCTTTTCTACCCTTGAATCCATAGCTTTTTGTCACACACTTTCTCAGTTCCTGCTCTGGGCAGCTGGACAATCTTATAGTCCCTCAGGGGTGTGCCCATTGGGCCTACTGAGTTCTCATTCCCATTTCATTTTCACCGAAATTACCCATTGGGGTCCTGTTGACACAGGTCTTTAATACTTCCTGTTGAAAGCCTGTTGTCTCACTCTCTAGGGTGAGAAAAATGAAATACAGGCAAAGAAGAAATGTGCACTAGGATTTGAGTGCTCAAGGTATTAAAATACAGACTCTTTTACAAAAACCCAGCCTTCACCACCTCAAAAATAGCAGTTACCCCATGATATTCACATAAAATAGCAGCTTTTTTTAGAAAAGAGACACTTGTGTGCCCACCTGACGTGTTTTGGACAGGGTCCTTTATCAAAGGCCTTTGATAAAAGACCCTGTCTGAAATGCATCAGGTGGGCACACAAGTGTCTCTTTTATAATAAAGCTGCTATTTTATGTGACATTCATGTGATATCTGCTATTTTTGAGGTGGTGAGTGCTGGGTTTTTGTAATAGGGTGAGAAAAATGACCAGAGATCCTTCACCCAGCCTAGGGGAGTCTGGCAGGCACCTCCACACTCACAGCTCCACTCTCCACTTTGGACACTACACTTCTCACTGACCAACTGAACTCAAGATTCTAAAATCCCTACCCTGCAGCTGGCAAAGGATTATGCTGCTGCTTGTGTTCTAAATGACATCACTCATTTTCTATCTAGCATTGCTAAGGCAACAATGAGCTGTCTGTAGGGAGCTTCTATAAAACTCCCTACCAGCTGCCCACTACCTTCTTAATCTAACAGTGATGGGATTCTAGTAACCCCAGGGAACTGGGTGGTTACACTCACCATCAATAGATGAACTTTGCTGTCCACAGCAAGGGCTTCAGTCTGCAACACAGGCCATCCAACCTCTGGGTGCCCTACGGGGTGAGGTGGCCAGGTTCACCCCTACCTATGCCAAAACATAGGCAGCTTGCACCAGAGAACAAAGACCTACTGAAACAAGTCAGCTTCACCTACCAAACTATGTTGGGACTCTTTTCAGTGGCTCCAAGAGACTGCTTGAAGCATGCCCTGATAGGATAGAACTGACGGTCCCTACCCGGGTCAGAACCATATACCTATCCATCCCCCTAGCCCTCTAGGGAAAAAGCTATCTAGCCTATGCTACTCACAGAGTAGCCTATACCCACACACATTTCACAATTACACAATGTACTGCTTTAGAAATATACATAAGGCATTGTGATGCAGTTTCCAAACCCTAGTACTACACACCCTAAACCTGAAAAGCAAAAATATTTAACATTTCCTAATTAACACATTTCAAAACACCCAAAAGGGGGACTCTGATGGGCTCTAAATATCCTCTTCTTGCCTTTTTTCTTCCCTCAGGTGCACCAGTAAAATAAAACATCCCAAAACACAACCTGCAAGAAAAACAGTAATCAAACATCCCACCAACAGATACAATCTAATCTCAGAAACATGTTTAAAGGGTTTTCTACAAAAGGCGGTATAAAAGTACCAAAATAACACATACAAAACATTTGGGAGGGGGTGTCCCTTCAAAGTCAAATCTAAGAGTATGTCCTGATTGCAAAAGGCACTCACATTCAAAAGAGTCTTGGTGGGTCAAAGCTGTCTCACAACTGTTTTTGTCCATAGGCTTGAGGCCAGCTGGAACCATTAGTCCAGATCCAGGAGTCTCTTGGACCAATGGATTAAGGACAACTGCTCTTAAATGGGCAAAGTCATAACATAAAAAGTATAAGGAAAATCTTGGCCTACCAGTTCCTGAAGTTCAGGCTGACAATCTACATCATCTCTCTGGATCTGGGCTGGATCTCTTCTCCACCTTTGACTGAAGACAAATATTTGGATCAAGCTCTTCCACGCCACCTCTGGACCTGGTTGCTGCTGATCAAGGAAGAAACTGCAGGCACAATATCTTTAGTTGCTCCTGGGGGGATGCTGATGTGTTGCTCCTGGGGGGGACACTGACTCTGGCCTTTGGATCTCTTTCTTTGACCGATTGCCTGCAGAGTTGGGTGGCGGTCCATGACCACTGTCATCTACTGGTATTGTTTTCTTTCTAGCTGGCATATTCACTTGCTGGATCTTCCAGGTACTGTTATTACCACTTGGGATGAGGACTATAAATTACTGTTTTATCATGGTGAACAATTCTTTTAGTGTAGACTGTCTCATTTCCATTTCTGTCAGTCACTCTGACAGAATCAAGATGGAGGGTGCAACCCAGTCACCATAAAATTAGCCTGTCTTGGATACTTTTGATACCTACAAACATACACATCAGGTTTAAGGGTAGCTCTGGCTTCTTCCAGCAACCATTCCTCTCTATGGTCCTTAATTGCTTCCTACATCCATCTATTGAAAAATTGATACTTTATTCCATATTCTGCTTCAGCTCTGCATCTGATCAGGCATTCCTGTTTGCTGCTTTTGGGCAGACTTAGGCCAGCCACCTGGTTTGGGGGGGACCAGATGTGGGTAGTCAGTCTTAGATGTTCCAAACAGGGAAACTGCAGTCCATCCATGTATTCACTTCTATTTCTTTTGAGCCCTGCAAGTCTGTGGTGGCTCACTTGCAGTTAGGGCCACTGGTAGCCCATTCTCATTACCAGTTGCCTTACTGACTTGTTTGGTTTCTTCTTTTTTGACTTGCCCTGCCCAGCAGCTAATAGCTATTTCAGCCCCCGATACAGTCCAATCCTCACTATTTTCTGAGGCAGTTGCCTCCCAGTGTAAGGTTTCTTCCATTTCAGACTCTTCAATCAAACTCAGATTTGGGCCTGCTGCCCATGGATCCATGGACTCAGTCTTTGGCTGGTCCATCTAAACCTCTTCCTGGACTGAAAAGTCTATCTCTGCCTGATACTGCAAGTCACTTTTGGTCACACCCTCAAAGAATTCTCTCACAAGCTCCTCGGGTTCTTCCTGCCTGAATACAGCTGCCTTCTGTAATGTACAGGTTGGGCCCTCTCCAAGGGTCCATGTCAGAGCCAGACATACTGTTTTGGTATTGGCTTGAACAGTACCACTTTCCACACACATGCCATACTGTTTTCTACAATCCTTGCAGTGTGGAATCATCAAAATATCTCTCTCAGTTTTCATGCAGATCACACACATTTACTGGAAAGGTCAGTAATGCAACATTTGCTGATGCTTCTTCATATCCACACAATGTTTCAAACTGTCCCAGATCTCTCTCTCTCTCTCTGGGTGATCCAGACTCTGGTTTGAAGTGGATGCCCTACCTTTTTGCTTGCCATTTTGCCCTGCAAAAGCAATACACAAGTCCAGGGTTACTGGTCTGCTCTCTGTGCACTGACACACTGGGTCTGACTTTTTAAAAAAATAAAAAAGTGTCTCTCTCTCTTCTGTGCTGAAATCTACTGCTCTGGTCTTGGTTTGTTTTTCAAAACATTTGCATGCACTCTGCATTTTTATACCATTAGGACCCTGCCCCAACATGGCATTTCTTGTTTGTTTACATTGCTTTGAAACCGAGCCCCCACATGGCCACTTAAACCCTTATGCATCACAACCACACTGTTCTTGGCACTCTGACTGCATTTGGTACCCTGCCATAGCGGTTTGCTGTTTACTTTGCACAACACTTGAAACTTGACTCAAGAAATCATATTTGATTCAGCACAGTCTATTAAACCTCTGCACACACTCTCAGCCACTTTGCTCAGTACTGCCCAGTAAACACTGTCCGTTTGCTTGTACAAGCTACAGCTACTCGTTCAATCCTTTGCCCTCAGTTTACTTGCTTTGCTCAACATTTGCTGATTATTTGCACTCAATCTATTTTGCACACATACACCAGCTGTCCAGAGTCTTTATTTTGGCTGCCATACAGGTGGTACCTGCAGAAGCAGCCGGTTACCTCCAATGGATATTGCAGCCTCCCTGCCAATTTGATGACATTTGGGGTTGGTTGAGCTATCAAGCCCTACATTTGGCACCATGATCACTCATGATAGCCACTGAATCAGTCATTAACCAGGAGAACCCCGAGTTTACTGTTTTTAATTGTTTAGAACAAATCTCCAAAGTACACCATCGCAACCGCTCACTACTGCAGCTGCAGTCTGTACTCCTTGCACTCTCCTCTCTCTCTCTCTCCTCCTGCTTGAACACTTTCTCAGGCAAGAACTCCAGGCAAGTGGTGGGACTTAGCTGTGATGACCAATCACATGATGCTATACAAATTAGCTGTGCTCTCTCTCTCTCTCTCTCTCTCTCTCTCTCTCTCCTGCTCACTCTTCTTCATGATGATCATCGAGCAGGCTAATTTAAACTGCAAAAATTAACTTTTTTTTCCACTGCTTGGATTTCAGAGGCTGAAACACTCTTAGGCGATTTTGGTACCATTTTTTTCTACAATTTCTCTAGTGACTCCACCAGTTTAATCCACATCCACTTGAAACCTTCTGTAATTTTAGGCACGCATGTTCTCTTTGTCCACAATTACATTAGAACTTTAAAATCTTGTTTCTTAAAACCGTTTTACACACTTTGTTTGACAGGGTACACATTACTCAGTGCAGCAGGCTTTGGAATTAAAGTTTTTAGTAAAATAGTACAAGCAGCACATTTTACTCCATAGAAAGTCAAAGGCAGCAGATCTCTGAACGGCATTTCACTTGGCACAGTTTTAACTTTCCTCACAATGATTCCTGGTATGGTGCAACATCACCAGACAGAAAAGACCACATACATTCCCTCAGCATTTGCACTAGCATGGAAACTTTTTCCTCTCCCCCAAGATCTTTGTATGAGCCTCCAATGTTGCAACCCTTACCCCTGACAAGAGCGGCATCTTGCAACCAGAACCCCTAACTTGTACACAGACAAGACAACAAGCCACAAGTTGGCAAAAACAAAGGTACCACCTCTGGCTTCAAGGTAATACCTGGCTCAGTATCTAAGAGTTACGGAGGTTAGAGTGCAAAATTACATTTATATTTACACCGAGTTCTGGGAGAGAGGTGCCAGGGCTATGCTGTGTCTCCTATATGAGGGGCCCTATAAACATTTTACATGGACTCAAAGATGGAATGTTCAATACCAGAAAATTGGGATTGTATTGTATGGCTTTATTTCTACAGATGGTAGGCAGAAAGTTGGTGGTCCCCCAAGTTTGGAACTGTCACTACAGAAATACAGAACTTCCTGACAAGAACTTTACTTTCTCACAGAACAGGCAGTATTTGCATTTCACATACAATATCTCTACAGAATGAACTGTCCATCCCTCCTCCTTGGGATCTCTGGACTTCTTTTACACAGTGTCTATTATGTGGGTGTTGCCACACACTTCAACTTTAAAAACATCCTCCTGATCAGAGAATCTACAATGCTGGTGTGACATTCCCCACAGACACATCCTTGACAGTGTCAGAAACCCATCGACACCCCTGACACCAATGCATCCCCACAATGACCGGCAACACTGTGACACCCAATGTGTGGAGCTGTGCCCCTACACCCCCTACTTTAGATGTCTAACTCCACATTGCACAGACAGTGGAGATAGATCTATACCCCTCATTGCTGCAAAGTTCATCGAAGTGAAATCCCCATTGTTGCCAATATAGGCGCGGTCAGGGATTCTCTGTGGGGGGTTTGCTGTGCTGGTGTCTCCATAGAGAGACAGCATACCTGGATGAGATGGGCCACGTCAACACCTGCAGAGCAACCTGTGCCTTTCAGGTAACCAGTTAACCCTGACCAGTGCTCCAGGTGAGGGTTTGCCACCCTGGCACCAGCCAGCCTCTGCCATTCCTTCCAGGACACATATTGGATCCTTCAGTTCCACATGGATTGCTAAAGGCTTTCACACAGACATTACATTTACATTCAGCACATCCTTGTGCTGACACTGGAAATTCTCCCAATGTTATCGTCCTCATGGTTTGTTTGTCTCTCTGTTGCAGACATCAGGCTTGAATGAAAGAGAAACCTTTTTTACCCTTGAATCCATAGCTTTTTGTCACATACTCTCTCAGTTCCTGCTCTGGGCAGCTGGACAATCTTATAGTCCCTCAGGGGTGTGCAATTGGGCCTACTGATTTCTCATTCCCATTTCATTTTCACAGAAATTACCCACTGGGGTCTTGTTGACACAGGTCTCTACCACTTTCTGTTAAATGGCTGCTATCTCACTCGCTACAATGAGAAAAATGACCGGAGGTCCTTCACCCAGCCTAGGGGAGGATGGCAGGCACTTCTACACTCAGAGCTCTACTCTCTACTCTGGACACTACACTGCTCACTGACCAACTGAACTCAAGATTCTAAACTCCCCCCTGTAGCTAGCAAAGGGTTATGCTACTGCGAGAGTTCTAAATGACATCACTCATTTCCTACCTAGCCTAAGTAAACAATGAGCTGTCTGTAGGGAGCTTCTAATGAACTCCCTACCAGCTGCCCACTACCTTCCTAGCTTAACACTGATGTGATTCTAGTAAATCCAGGGGACTGGGTGGTTACACTATAACTACAAATACCAGAATTCCCCTGCACCTGACATCAGAGTAGTAGGGGTGAATTGGATAATCATCAGTCATGATGTTTGAAGGTCATTCATGACTTTTTATTGTTAATCATTAAATGTTACCATAATATCATCAAAGGAGATTGTGATCTCAGGTCATCATCAAACATAAACTTTCAAATCACCAACTGATGATTACTGATTTTTTTTTGTAAGCTTAAATCAGCATGCTAGTTGTTGATGATCTGTGGATGATCAAGTGATGATCATTGATGATTATATTAGTTCAGTGTTATGAGATTGCAAGTCACAGAAGTAACACTTAAAGTTTTATTCATTAATTATGAAAATAAGAATGTCACATATCAGCAAACACAAATTAATTATGAATTATAATGTAAATCATGTGAAGTCAAGTTTTAATCCCATTAGGAAAAGTACATGCAATGTCTGGTATAGGATACATATTTACATACACTAATTTGCATATTTTAACAGCACAGTTTATAGAACAAAACAACAGTAATTTCTATTTTTACATACATTTTGTATTGACAGTATTAGTTTGTAGACTATTAGGAAAGGTTTTGAGCACAAACCAAGTACTTTTTGGAATTCACCACAACCATAAAAGGAACCACTAAATGGGGATATATAAACCAGTAAGAGCCTTTTTAACTCCAGTAAGATGTGAGGGGTCACAGTAAGCATAACTAAAAGCAATAGGCTTCTAGAGAAAAGGTTACATAAGTGATCATTCCAGTAAAGCTGTCTAAATACAAGATAAATTCCAAAAGTATAAAGAAAATATAAATTGAATTTTTACATTTATTTCTGTAATCTTGACCATGGGCAATCATGAAAAATCAAGATAATATGAGATTATGATTAGTCATAATCAACATCTCCGTAACTTCATGATTTTTGATTGGCAGCCATTTGATGTTGATGGTTAATTATTGTTAATGATGATCACAATGATGGTTTTTGAAGCTGAAACATGATCTCTGAAATGTACTGGATAATGATCATTTATGAAACATCATTAAAAAATCATCATTTTCTTGACTGGGGGAGATGAAATAACCTGCAGTGCATAAATCACAGAAAAAGCAGAACCAAACCACACAAAAACACGTATCCTGGATTTTGGGGGGCAGACTTTGGGAAAATGGGGAGATACTTAAAAGAGGCATTAAGGGGAATGGGACAGGAATCAGGGGTTGAGGAACAGTGGGCAGTATTTAAAATGGGGATTAAAGAACAACAGAATTATGCATTAAGCAGGTTAGCAAGAGGAAAAGGAAGAGGAGACCATTATGGTTTTCCAAAGAGGTAGCAAAGAAAGTGAAAGCCAAAAAGATTGCATTCAGGCAATACAAAAAGACACAGGCAGAAGGGGATAGGGAGAAGTACCAGGAGAAACAAAGGAAGGCAGGGAAGTCAGTAAGGGAAGCCAAAGCTCAGACAGAACACATTGCAAAATCAGTGGTTAAAGGGGACAAAACCTTTTACAGGTACATAAGTGAAAAAAGAAAGACAAAGGGAGGGATAGTGAGACTGAAGGGGGAGGATGGGAGTCACGTGGAGGATGACAACAGTAAAGCTGACATATTGAACAGGTGTTTCTGCTCAGTCTTTACTGAGGAAGAGGGGGGTAATGGGTCTGAAGGGAGTACAAGGGGTGAGAATGGTGCAGAAATGGACACAAGTCCCTTTACACGAGAAAGGGTCCTGAAGGAACTGGAAGTAATAAGAGTTGACAAAGCAATGGGGCCAGATGGGGTGCACCCCAGGGTCCTTAAAGAACTAAGAGGTGGTGGCTGAACCTCTGGCTATCCTGTTTATCCAATCACTGGAAACAGGAGGTACCCAAAGACTGAGGACAGCAGATGTAGTCCCCTTATACAAAAAGTGGGAACAAAGAGGAAGCAGGAACTACAGACCAGTCAGCCTCACCCCGGTAGTGGAAAGATCATGGAAGCACTACTGAAGGAGAGATTGGTGGAACATCTGGTTGTCAATGGACTACAGGACCCAAGGCAGCATGGTTTCACTCAGGGGAGGTCATGTCAGACCAACCTCATTGAATTTTTGACTGGTGACTAGGAGGTGGATCAGGAGGGCAGGACATGGCCTATCTGGACTTCAGCAAGGCCTTTGACACTGTGCCACATAGAAGACTATTACACAAACTGGGGAATATGGGTGTGGGCAGGACAGTAGTGTGGTGGGTAGGTAACTGGCTGGGTGGCAGGACACAGAGGGTGGTGGTAAATGGCTGTCACTCCACAGAGGAAGAGTGACCAATGGGGTACCACAGGGATCAGTGCTGGGACCAGTCCTATTCAACATCTTCATCAGTGACATTCGCGGGATCTAGAAGGCAGAATTTCACTGTTCGCTGATGACACAAAGCTCTGTAACAGAGTAGACACACCAGAGGGTGTAGACAGAATGAGAAGGGACCTGCAGAAACTTGAAGGATGGTCAAGGGTTTGGCAGTTGAAATTCAATGCAAAGAAGTGCAAGATAATGCATATGGGCACAAAAACCCTGGCACAATATATCATTTGAGGGTGAGGATATAGCATGCACCAAGCAGGAAAGGATATTGGGGTTGTCATCTCTGATGACCTCAAGGTAGGGAAACAGTGTGACAAGGCATCAGGTAAAGCAAATAGGATGCTGGGATGTATAGGCAGGGGCATCACCAGCAGGAAAGGGAGGTCATAATCTCGCTTATACAAGACACTAGTGAGGCCCCACCTGGAGTACAGTGTACAGTTCTGGAGACCATACCTACATAAGGACATAGACAGGGTAGAGAAGGTTCAGAGGAGGGCAACAAAGATGGTGCATGGATTGCATCACAAGTCCTATGAAGACAGGTTGAAGGAACTGAACATGTACTCCCTGAAGGAGAGAGGAGGAGGGATATGATAGAGACATACAAGTATCTTACAGGGAGAAACAGGGTGCAGGAAAACACTATTTTAAGCGAAAAGATGTTCCAGAACTAGAGGGCATTGGATGAAGTTGGAGGAGGACGATTCAGAGGAAACATGAGAAAGAATTTTCACAGAACGGGTGGTGGACAAGTGGAACACCCTGCCAGAGGAAGTGGTGGGGGCTGAAACAATCACGGGATTTAAGAATGCATGGGATAGACATAAAGGAATTCTAGAGGTCAGGGGTAAGGGGAAACGGACTTCTAGGAAAACAAACTGAACTTACAAGCTCAAATGGGCAGACTGGGTGGGCCATAGGCCCTTATCTGCTGACACTGTCTATGTATCTATCTATATTAGATTTATATCACCTCTAATCTTTTGTTTGCTGGTCCCACTGTCCTCCTTGGACTAAGTACAGTCACAGAGAACTATACTTAGCCCCTAGGTCTAGGGGATATTTATCTTCCACTGCTGAAATTCAGGCAATATTATGATTTCACTTCCACATTTCATTAAAATTCTACATTTTGTGAAATGTTGACAAAATTGTGATTTCAGTTATTTCCATCTACTTTTTAAAAGTATTTGTCCAAATTACACCAAATTTGATATGGTACTGTACTAAGGTCCATACAGATGTGTACCAAGTTTCAAATTTCTGTCTTCAAAGGTGGTTGAGTTTTAATATTAATAATAATAATAATAATAAACTTTATTTATTCAGAGCCTTACAGGAGCATCAAGGCACTTTACATAAAGAATAAACAGAGCAAAATAAAAACAAGCACATAATATAAAACAGATGACCAATAAAAATCAGTAAAATTTAGGCAGCATTTGCTTGGCACCACAAATATGTTTTTAATGCCTGCTTAAATCCCCCCACAGTTGTGCACTCCCATAGCTGATGGGGTAGAGAATTCCAAAGGTCTGGGGCAACAACATGAAGGCACAGGCCCCTGAAGATTTTAAGGACACCCTTGGAATCTCTAGCAACCCCTCATCAGTCGAGTGGAGTGATCACTTGGGGCGGTAGGGTGAGAGAAGCTCTTTCTAGTAGTCTGGGCCAAGTCTGTGTAGGGTTTTGTAGGTCAGAAGTCCAACCTTGAAGGTGATCCACCACTGAATTATCAGCCAGTGCAGTTCACACAGCACTGGTGAGATATGACATGTCCAAGGAGTCCTCATCAACAACCAGGGTGCTGAGTTCTGCACCAGCTGCAAGTGGTGGATATCAACCCCCAGTAGCCCTAGGTAAAGGGAGTTGCAATAATCGAGGTGCGAGGTCTCAAAGGCATGGACCAGTGTGGGAAGATCACCGGACAGAACAAGGTGCTTGACCCTAGTGATGTTCCTCAGATGATAAAGGATAACTTGATGACTGCCAACACTTGAGATCACAGTGTCAGCCCATCATCAAGCACCATCACCAGGTCCCGCACCCATTCAGAGGCAGGAAGCCTTCACACTTTTGGAAATTTTAAAATGACATTTTGCAGTCATATAAACTGCAGAAATTTAAACCCCTAGAACTTCAAAACTAGAAAACTGAATATCAACAATTTGTTTAGGTTCATTGACCCTAAATATTAAGCTTTGGTACCACTACCATTGCCCAGCAGCTGAGCATCACACAGCAATACTGATGACCTGGTTTCAGAAGCAAGCTCAGGAAGTCACATCTGGAGGCAGGCCATGGCCAAAACAACTACCACTCATCAGCGCATATTGGTTGGGGAGGGTTGGTAGTGGGTTCAACCAGTGCAGTGACCCTGCAGCTGGGCCAGAGCACTTGCTCCTGCTGCAGGGGAAGCTTTGGCTGTGCAAGGTTGGTAAATGCACCCCCTTCCCACCAGGGGAAGTGGGAGGGAAAAATGTGGGAGACAAACCTGGTAGCTGACTGAATGACAATTTGGTTCAGCCAAATCAGAGTGAACAGGGTGCATCCCTAAGAGATGAGGAGGAGTACCAATAACCACACACTGGTCAAACAATAAAACAACAAAACGTAAAGTGTTACTTTTAGTTTATTTAAAAGTGCAGCATTGAAAAAACCCTGGTGCTTCTGTTCTAGACATAGTCCTTCTTCAGGAAGGTCTTTGTCTTCAAGAGAGTTATGCTTTACATTTTGTTGTTTTATTGTCTGGCCACTGTGCAGTTATTTGTGCTCCTGCTCTAAGGTTTTCTTTTTTTTTTTACTTATTGAATTCTTGGATACACCTGTGAGTGGGTGCTCATAGAGAGGTTCCACATCTAACATGTTAAACAACAAGGCAAGAAAAACTGAAGACATTATACATTATACAGATAATACAACAAGACTATAGTAAGCAGATAATGAGGGTATTAAACATAACGGGTACACAAATCCAAACAGGAACAAGTAAGCTACGGCATTGTACAAAGTATGCCTGTGTCAGTAGGAGGAGCAGGAGAAGGAAGGGGGAAAGAGGGGCAGGGTAAGCAGGACAGTGTGGGAAGAGGCAGGGGTTTGACTGGGACAGGATAGGGGTACAAGATGTTGAGGGGGGATTTCTAAGTGTTGAGGTTTGCCAATCCTGAGGGATAGTGACAGAGAAGAGCTGGAGGTAGTCAGTGGGAGTGTGGGATGTCTCATCTGTGGCACCTGCAGGTACGCATGTTAATTAGGTGTTGGCACAGTCTGAATTTCAAGGATCCAAGAGTAGTAGCACCAGATATATCAAGCAGTAGTGTGTTTGTCCAGAGTGGTGCCTGGTAAGAGAAAGCACGTTGTCAACTGGCATTGACTGTGTTACTGTGAGTGCAAAGTCTCTTGTATTTCCCTGAGCTACCAGCCAGGAGAAAAAACTATATAGAAACAAGCATTTGTCAATGCCGAATGTTGATTGCGCTGGTGTGTTGAGCTCGCTCACTGCCCCTCTGTCACTCGCTCAGTCTGTTTCTCCAAGTGCTGCAGGCTGCTGTTTTGTACTGGGCTCCTGCCTGCATTGGCACCTTGTTCTGCCCACTTAGAAATCCGCAGCAGTCCGACAGAGCTGCGTTGAGGTGGCTCACTCCCCCTCTCTCACTCACTCATTCTGTTTCTCCTGGTGCTGCAGGCTGCCCTTTTGTACTGGGCTCCTGCCTCTGTTGGTGGCTTTTTCTGCCCACAAAGAAATCTGCAGCAGTCCCAACACAGGTCTGTTGGGCCTGCTGAGTCCCCCTCTCTCACTCACTCATTCCGTTTCTGCCAGTGCTGCAGGCTGCCCTTTTGTACTGGGCTCCTGCCTGTGTTGGCACCTTTTTCTGCCCATAAAGAAATCCATAGCTGTCCCAACAGAGCTCTGTTGAGGGCGCTCACTCTCCCTGTGTCACTCACTCATTCTGTTTCTCCTGGCACTGCAGCCTGCCCTTTTGTACTGGGCTCCTGGCTCTGTTGGCGCCTTTTCTGCCCACAAAGAAATCTGCAGCAGTCCCGTCAATACTCTGTTGAGCTCGCTCAGTCCCCTTCTCTCACTCGCTCATTCTGTTTCTGGTGGCATTGCAGGCTACCCTTTTCTATTGGGCTCCTGCCTGCATTGCCACCATTTGCAGCAGTTACAATACAGCTCCATTGAGCTCGCTCACTCCCCCTCTCTCTTTCGCACATTCTGGTTTTCCTGCCACTGCAAGCTGCCATTTTGTACTGGGCCCCTGCATGCATTGCTGCCTTTTTCTGCCCACAAACAAATCTGCAGCAGTCCCAACAGAGCTCCGTTGAGCTCACTCAGTCCTCCTCCCTCACTCGATCATTCTGTGTCTCCTGCCGCTGCAGGCTGCCCTTTTCTACTGGGCTCCTGCCTGCATTGGTGGCTTGTTCTGGCCAGAAAGAAATCTGATGCAGTCCCGAGACAGCTCCATTGAGCTCGCTCACTCCCCCTCTCTCACTCACTCATTCCGTTTCTGCCCACGCTGCAAGCTGGCCTTTTGTACTGGGCTCCTGCCTGTGTTGCCGCATTTTCTGCCCACAAAGAAATCTGCAGCAATCACAATAGAGCTCCGTTGAGCTCGCGCACTACCGATCTGTCACTCACTCGTTCTGTTTCTCTTGGTGCTGCAGGCTGCACTTGTGTACGGGGCTGCTGGCTACATTGGCACCTTTGTCTGTCCACAAATAAATCTGCAGCTGTACCGACAAAGCTCCATTGAGGTCGCTCAGTCTCCCTCTGTCATGTGCTCATTCTCTTTGTCGTGGCACTGCAAGTGGCCCTTTTGTTCGGGGCTCCTGCCTGCATTGGCGTCCTTTTCTGCTAACAAAGAAATCCGCAGCAGTCTTGATAGAGCTCCATTGAGCTCACTCAGTCCCCTGTCTCACTCACTCCTACTGTTTTTCCCACCCCTGCAGGCTGGCCTTTTCTACTGGGCCCCTGCCTGCATTGGAACCTTTTTCTGGCCAAAAAGAAATCTGCAGCAGTCCTGACAGTGCTCCGGTGAGTTCGCTCACTCCCCTTCCCTCACTCACTCACTCACTCTCTCATTCTGTTTCTCCCAGTGCTGCAGGCAGTCCTTTTGTGCTGGCCTCTTGCATTGGGGCCTTTTTCTGCCCACAAACAAATCTGGAGCAGTCCCGACAGAGCTCAGTTGAGCTTGGTCACTCCTCCCTCTCACTCGTTCCATCTTAATCTATCCCAAACACTGATGTCCCACAGTGACCGTGCTATTCTCCATCAGGAGTGCAAAAACTTATTTTAGCCAAGATGTGAAAAATGACAGCTGTACTGTTCATAAGGAGGTGTGAAAGAATACCATTGTTGAAAATGTGGTGTGAAAATATTACAAATTTGCGAAGATACAAGGGTGCATGGAAATAGTTGAACGCACGCTTGTAACACAGTCATGTTATGGAGTTTTGACACCAAATTTCCAACATAGTGATTTTAGGACCTCTGCTCATGAATAGTGCCACTGTCATTTTCTTAATCTGTCCCGAACACTGATTTCCCACAGCGACCCCATTATTCTGTGCCACAACTGTGAAACCACATTTCACTCAGGATGTGAAAAATGACAGCTGTACTGCTCATAAGTAGGTGTGGGAAAATGGCAATGTTGAAAATCTGGAGTGAAAATATTATACATTCGCGAAGTTACGAGCGTGTGTGCAAACTGCGCAATGCATGCTCATAACACAGTCATTTTATGGAGTATCATTACCAAATTTTCAACATAGCCATTTCAGGACTTCTACTCATGAACAGTGTCACTGTCATTTTCTTAATCTGTCCTGAACACTGATTTCTCACAGCAACCATGCTATTCTGCGCCGGAAGTGGGAAAACACATTTCTGCCAGGATGTGAACAATGACAGCTGTACTGTTCACAAGGAGGTGTGACAAAATGCTAATGTTGAAAATCTGGCATCAAAATATTGCAAATTCATGAAGTTACGAGCGTGTGTAGCAACTGTGCAGCGCATGCTCATAAAACAGTAATTTTGGGGATTTTTCCCACCAAATTTGCAACACAGGCTTTTTGAGAGCCCACCTCATGAACACTGGCACTGTCATTTTGTTAATCAACCCCCAAAGGTGATTCCATGCCGTGACCGTGAAATCACCTTTTGGGGCCGATTACCACCATGACAGTTGGAGCATTCATGAGGAGGGGTCCCAAAAACCCCATGTTGAAAAATTGGTGAAAAAATTCAAAAAAATGCCTGAGATATGCAGCAAAGTTGAAAAAACCCTGTTTAATCCATTATACAGCTTACCTGCATTTCCTCAGTTCGCGGTCGGCTTTGAAGAGTGCAGATGTGTTCCCGGTCCACCGAAGATCATTGCACCAGACTCCAGAGGTAAGTATGGGGTGAGGGAGAGTGTGGGGAGGCAGGGTGCGCAGTGGGTGGTTGCGGGAGGGGGGTCTGGGAGACCGTGAGGGACCATTTTTTCTTTACAGGTAAAAAAAAAGACAACGTGGGATGGTTTTTACCTTCACTGGGGCATTTGGCAGCTAGGGTGGGCTCCCAGTGTGCCACTGGAGTCTCACTTTTGAGGGGCACTGGTAGCTGATGGGGGATTGGGCACTCCGTCGGCAAACAACAAAAGGGAGTTCCTTTCTGCCAGCGGGATTGGGCACCCAGTCGACAAATGACAAAGGGGATAATTCCTTTTTGCCGACAGGGATTAGGCTTTATCGGCAGACACTAGAAATGGGGGGCACATTATACCAGCAGGAAGTGGGCTCCCGTCGGCGAATAAACATTGTGGCGGGGTTATATTGTTTGTAAACAAGGCGGCAACCCACCGCCATGTTCACAAACAATATCAGGCTTGCTAGGTCTGCTCTGCAATGACGGGTCGCTCCCTCATTGCAGCGGATGGCTTACGCTGCAATGACGAGGTAGCCCCTGATTGCAACGGCTGATTTGTCATCAGTTGACGTGAACGTTCCTAGCTTGTGTCACCAGCAGCCTGCAATGGCATTGGGGGAAGTGGGACAAGCCTTTGAAGGCTGTGGGGGCATTGGCCACAACAGTGCCGTGCCTCCACAGCCTGCTTCTCAGCAAGCTGTGCCAATATGTTTCTTGTGCTGCGTGCAATCAACATAAAAAACACAGGCTGTGTGTGTTAGCTCTCTAATTTCTTGCTCAAAGGCTGCCAGAGATGTCAAAATAATATTAATAATGTTGAATTTCTGCCAGTGTTTGACTACACAGAAGGGATCTATAGTGGTTCTCCCAGACTGGAACATGCTTTTCTACACATTGTGTCATTTATTTCATAATGCCCCTCCTTTGCCCCTCCCCCCTTGCTCTCCCTATCTCAATGTCTCTCTTCCCTTGAGACTCTTCAGTACAGCTCCTTCTTTTGTTGACAGAGGAGTGTAATCACCTAGGTTTACATATTTAGATTTATACTTTGCTGACAGAGAGGGGTGTAAGCACCTAGATTTGTCTTAAAGGTATATTTATATTTATTTCTGTTTCTCTTCACGCTGAAAGTAGCAGGGTAACGGGGGAGAAAAAAGAGATTTGTAGGCAGTGTTGGGGGTGCTATGGGACTTGTCTTTAAATTTGTAACAGGTCTGTGGGAGAAACTAGCTCAGGAGATTAACCTTGGGACTGAGTATATTCAGAAAACCCTATGAATCAAGTGTGTCATTGGAAAGTGGAGCTGGCACAGACTTACTGCCTTCTAACAAAAGACAGCAGATTTAAAGGCCAAGTTAGTTGGGGCCCTGTGCTGAATGTATGGATTTTGCTGACAGTGAGGAGAGAACGCACCTAGCTTTGCCTTCAATGTATATTAATACGTATTTATATTTCTCTTCATACTGAAAATAGCAGGGTAAGTGAGGAGAAAAAATATTTTAGGCAGTGTTTTGGGCACTTTGAGACTTGTATTTATAATGACAACAGGTACTGTGAAGGAAACTAGGTCAGGAGATTAATCTTGGGCTGAGTAGATATAGGAAGACCTGTGAATCAGGTGTGTAATTGGGGAGCAAAGCAGACAGAGGCATAGTTCCATCTAAGAGGCATCATTACAGCATCCTGACACTAAAATCCTGACTGTGAACATCCCAACAGTGGGATTTTGCCCATGGTGGAATTTGCAATCATTTGTAAGGGGATGTGGGGGAGAAGCCCCCTGAAACATGAAAAAAATTCGCCGCGGGCAAAGTCTCACTGTCAGGATTTCTGCAGTTGGTATTTTAGTGTTGAACTACTGGGTGCTGGGATTCTATAGTAAAATTGTCTAAGATGTGCACTAGAAAAGACTTCCTTATCCAGTGTGACCTAGCACACTTGTGTCCCAGTGAGTGAGTGCAACAGCAAGGAGTGAAACAGATCCTGGCATCCTAGGCATCAGCAATCATCTGCAGGAGGCAGCAGAGAAATAAATGGCTCTGCCAGTCGACTGAGGTAAGGTACCTTTTCACCTCTGTTGTTACACTCAGTGCAGGAAAAGGGTCAAGGGAATAAGGCAGGCCACTAATGGGAGAAGAAGGAATGCCCTGTCTAAGGTAAGGTGAAATAAGGTTTCTAGTGGGGCAGTAAGCTGAAAGATCTAAAAGTAGTAAAGAGACAGAGAGGAGCAGGGAGAAATTTAAAGAAGGTAGTTAACAGAAAAGTAAAGTTAAAAGGAAAAGTGAGAAGACACCCTATCTGCTGGATGGTGACATAAGAAAGACTGCTAGGAGGTTCAAAGGGTCAGAACCAAACAGAGGGACATGGTGCAGTAAAGAGCAGAAGGAAAACTGATATGGGACAAGTGCAGTACAGTGGGTGTAGAGCTGCAATCTTCAGGGAGGCATTCTGGAACCGGAGGTGCCACCCCATATGTACACACTTCTCTGGATTGCAGGAGGAGATCACATGCCTCTGGGCCAAGTTGACCAGGATCCAGATGGTCTTATCCTTCACCCAGGAGCCATCACATCCTCTGTCACTACCCTACAGGATGCCTAGGGGAAGATGGCTGGATGGACAGTGGTGGGCTCCTGGAGGGTGGGGGTGGCAGGGCAGGTTCACATTCATCCAACAGTGCCAATAGGCAAATGCTTTACTGTTAGTCAGGAGTCAGGAAATCCTGGAGGTGATACAGGAAGGTTTCATGATCCAAGGTGTTACGGAGCCCAACAAGGAAGAGGCAGTCCTTAATCTAGTGCTCACAAATGGGGAGCATGTACATGAGTGAGTGAGCAAGGAACCCTTGAGGGTTAGTAACTATAGCACAGTGTGGCTCTGTTTGGATATGGGAAGGGAAATCTTCTCCGACAAAACCAAAATCCTGGACTTCAGGAGAGTGAATTTTCAGAAAATGGGTGAGGTGCTAAGGTTGCAATTAGAGAGAATCAATGCAGACATTGTGGTGGACCAACAAGGGGCCATCATTAGGGATTGTGTTAAGATTAGATTGAAGAAATCAGGGGACAAATCACCCATCTGGTTAGTGAACAGGAGCAGTGGATATCTCTATAAAGCAGTGTGCAAAAGATGGAGATAAGCACTCAAGAGGTGGATAGGCAGAGAGGGGGCAAAATTCAACAGAAGGGCAGACAGCAGGGAGAACCAGGGATAAAGGACAACCAGGGAGGGGGCTGGAGTAGAAGAGCTAAACAGTCTAGGCAGGTCAAATCATGGAAAGCCATGTGTGCCAAGGCCAGGAGCCTTAGCAACAAGATGGAGGATCTGGGAGGCTGTCATGGTGCAGATGGACCTGGACATTGTGGCCATCACAGAGACCTGGTGTAATGATAACCATGACTGGGAGGTGGCCATACCCGGCAACAGCATATTCAGAAGAGACAGAGCAGGCAGGAAAGGAGGAGGAGTGGCACTTTATGTGAAAGATGCCATAAAGGCCACAGAGATCCAGGAGAAACAAAATGGGGGAGAGATACTGTGGGTTAAGATGGAAATGAAAATTGAGTCATCCATCTGCACAGGGGTGGTCTACAGACCACCAGCCCAGGAGTAAGAAACAGATAGGGAACTGATGCTAGCCATCCAAAGAATGGCAGACAAGGGTGAGGTGGTGCTGGTTGGAGACTTCAATATTCCTGATGTGAACTGGAGCCTATCAGCATCAGCCAGGATCAGATTTATCCTGGACTCCCTTCAAGGTGCCTTCCTCAAGCAACTGGTCATGGAACCAACTCGGCAGAAGGCAATACTGGACCTCATGAACAGGGACAGTGTGATGGGGGTAACAGTGGGGGAGCACCTGGGGAACAGTGACCACTGGTCACTGTGGTTTGAAATCACAGAAGGAGCAGAATCAAACTGCACAAAAACATGTATCCTGTATTTTAGGGTGGCAGATTCTGGGAAAATGGGGAGATGCTTGAAAGAGGCATTAAGGGGAATGGGGCAGGAATCAGGGGATGAGGAACAGTGGGCAGTATTTAAAACAGGGATTACAAGAGAAACAGAATTATGCATTAAGCAGGTTAGCAAGTGGAAAAGGAAGACAAGGCATATGGTTTTCCAAGGAGGTAGCATAGAAAGTGAAACCCAAAAAGATTGCATTCAGGCAATACAAAAAAACGCTGTCAGAAGGGGATAGGAAAAAGTACCAGGAGAAACAAAGGGAGGCAAGGAGGTCAATAAGGTAAGCCAAAGCTCAGGCAGAAGAGTGCATCACAAAATCAGTGGGTAGAGGGGACAAAACCTTTTACAGGTTCATAAGTGAAAAAAGAAAGACAAAGGGAGGGATAGTGAGACTGAAGGGGGAGGATGGGGACCACATGGAGGATGACAACAGTACAGCTGACATATTGAATGGGTATTTTTGCTCAGTCTTTACTAAGGAAGAGGAGAATAATGGGTCTGAAGGGAGTACAAGGGGTGAGAATGGTGCAGAAATGGACACAAGTCCCTTTACATGGAAAAGGGTCCTGAAGGAACTGGAAGGAATAAGGGTTGATAAAGCAATGGGGCCAGATGGGGTGCACCCCAGGGTTCTAAAGGAACTAAGAGAGGTGGTGGCTGAACCTCTGACAATCCTGTTTAGCCGATCACTGGAAACAGGGGATGTACCCAAAGACTGGAGGACAGCAGATGTAGTCTCCTTATACAAAAGCAGGAACAAAGAGGAAGTGGGTAACTACAGACCAGTCAACCTGACCTTGGTAGTGGGGAACATCATGGAAGCACTACTGAAGGAAGGACTGGTGGTACATCTGGTTGCCAACAGACTATAGGACCCACGGCAGCATGGTTTCACCCGGGGGGGTCATGTCAGACCAATCTCATTGAATTTTTTGACTGGGTGACAAGGGAGGAGTATCGGGGAAGGCAGTGGATGTGGCCTATCCGGACTTTAGCAAGGTCTTTGACACTGTGCCACATAGAAGGCTATTAAACAAACTGAGGAATATGGGAGTGGACAGGACAGTAGTGTGGTTGGTAGGTAATTGGCTAGATGGCAGGACACAGAAGGTGGCTGTAAATGGCTGTCATGCTACAGAAGGAAGAGTGACCAGTAGGGGTACCACAGGGATCAGTGCTGGGACCAGTCCTATTCAACATCTTCATCAGTGACATTGTGCAGGACCTAGAAGGCAGAATACCCCTGTTTGCTGGTGACATGAAGCTCTGTAACAGAGTAAACATGCCAGAGGGTGTAGACAGAATGGGGACAGACCTGCAGAAACTTGAAGAATGGTCAAGGATTTGGCAGTTGAAATTCAATGCAAAGAAGTTCAAGATAATGCGCATGGGGTACAAAAACCCTGGAACAACATATCAGTTGGGGGGGTGAGGTTATAGCAGGCACCAAGCAGGAAAGGGACCTTGGGGTTATTATCTCTGATGAGCTCATGGTAGGGAAACAGTGTGACAAGGCAGCAGGTAAAACAAATAGGATGCTGGGATGCATAGACAGGGGCATCATCAGCAGGAAAAGGAAGGACATAATTCCAGTATATAAGACACTAGTGAGGCCCCACCTGGAGTACTGTGTAAAATTCTGGAGATCTTACCTACATAAGGACAGAGACAGAGTAATTTTTGTATTTTTGTATTTGTCCTCTATGTGACGAGGTACCTTTGGAAATTAGCCTCTGGCTCAAAGGTTGTAAACTGATGTGCAAATAAATAAATAAACAGAGAAAGTTCAGAGGAGGGCAACAAAGATGGTACAGGGATTGAATCACATGTCCTGTGAGAACAGGTTGAAGGGCTTAAATATGTAGTCCCTGGAGGAGAGAAGGGAGAGAGGGGATATGATAGAGACATACAGGTACCTTACAGGGGGAACAAGGTGCAGAAACACACTATTTTCCAGTGAAGAAGATGTTCCAGGACTAGAAGGCATGGGATGAAGTTGAAGGGAGGGTGATTCAAATGAAACATGAGGAAGAATTTCTTCACAGAACAGGTGGTGGACAAGTGGAACACCCTGCCAGAGGAAGTGGTGGGGGCTGAAACAATCATGGGATTTAAGAATGCATGGGATAGACATAAGGGAATTCTGGAGGTCAGGAGTAAGGGTCAACAGACTTCTAGAAAATCATAAAGTGAAATTACAAGCTCAAATGGGCAGACTGAGTGGGCAATAGGCCCTTATCTGCTGACAGTGTCTATGTATATATGTAACTCTGAGGTTGTCAGGATGGGGAGGGACAAGAGGATGGCCTACAAAAGATACAAGAGGACTGCAAGAGAAGCAGATAAGAATACCTGAAGTTAGCTAAAGTGGCAGGCATGGTAGTGCAACAAGCTATGGCACATAATGAGTTGCAAATAGCTGAAAGGATCAAGATGGGGAGAAAGTTTTCTTTCCCTACATACGTGAGAAAAGGGACAAAGGAACAGGATAGTTAGGCTGAGGAAAGGAGATGGCTGGGTTGAAGAAGCAAGGCAGAGTACTGAACAAGTACTTCTGCTCTGTCTTTACTATCGAAAACGATGAGCCAGTGCCACTTGGGGAGAAGGGGGGAAGGGGTACAAGCATGATAACAGAGGTGAGGGAGAGGCTTCTAGCACTGAAAGCAGATAAATCCCTAGGACTGGATAGCACTCACCCTAAGGTACTGAAGGAGCTAGCAGAGCAGCTTGCAGGCCGCTGCCGAACATCTTCAGTGGATCTCTGGAGTTGGGTGTGGTGCCGCAGAACTGGAGAATGGCATACATGGTGACTCTCCACAAGAGTGGACTGAGGGATGATCTGAGGAACTATAGGCTGGTCAGTCTGACCTCAGTCATGTGCAAACTTATGGAGACAATACTTAAGGGGTGATAAGGTACGGAGAAGAGAATGGTCTCTTGGACAACAGGCAACACAGGTTTGTGGGAGGAGGATTATGTCAAATGAACCTGGCTGACTTCTTTGACTGGGTCACCAGGGCAATGGATGTGGTACCCCATCATTTGAGAGCTACCAGAATAGTGGCGCACTATATGGTGCTAGTTTGGTAAGCACACACATGGACAGTGACTAGGGATTGACAGCACATGCAGAAAGCACTCCCCTGGTTGCTGTCTGTGGTTCTATAGACAGGACAAAAGCACCAGGAGCCAGGAGGCTGGCCGAGCTGCTCCCATGGTGCAGAGGGCTTGGCCATTGAGCAGTTTGACCAACAGTGGTGGAGACCAGGGTTCTCGTTCTCATCTCCCACTATTTTAGCACAGTACAGGACTTATAATTTTTTTTTAAATGGGGCTGTAAAAACCTCAAACTTTTTAACTTTCCCTAGGGTCTGCTCCCCCTCGGAGTGAGAATCCTAATGACAAGGGGTGAAGGGGAAGAGCCTCCCACATCAGGGGTGCAAGGGGAAGAGTCCCCCACAAAAAATAAATTATCACCTAAATTGCTGCACTATTGTTGATGGTGCTGTTATTGTATGTGCTCACCTGACCCAGTGGCGTGAATGTGGGCCAGGCAGTGGACACAATTACCTGGACTTCAGCAATGCCTTCGATTCAGTGCCACAGAAGTGGCTAATTGGAAAACTGATAGATCTTGGGGTTGGGGAGCAAATGGCAAAGTCGGTAGAAGGCTGGCTAAGTGGCAGAACCCAGAGAGTGGTGGTGGGGGGAGAATAGTTATTTAGCACCACTGAGGTCATGAGTGGGGTCCGACAGGGATCAGTGCTAGGGTTGGTGTCTTTCAATGTTTTCATAAATGACATTGGAGAAGGCATCAAGGGCTAGATGTGCCTGTTTGCAGACAAAACCAAACTCTATAGGTGGGTGGATACAGTAGAAGGAATACAGGACCTGAAGGAAGACCTCAGTAAACTTGAGAGATGATCAGGGATCTGGCAACTTGGCTTCAATGCCAAGAAATGCAAAGTAATGCACATTGGGGCCAGGAATCCTAAGACCAAGTATTATCGTGGGAAGGGGTAGCAGCATCAGAGAAAGAAAAGGATCTGGGGCTGGTGATCACTAGTGACCTGAAATACTCCTCACATTGCAAAAAGGCAGCAGTGAAGGTGAACAGGATGTTGGGGTGTATAGCCAGGGGATTAAGTCATAGGCAGAGCGAGGTCATGCTGCCTCTGCACAGGCCACTAGTGAGATCGCATATAAAATATAGGGTTAGGTACTGGCATCCATACCATAAGAAGGACATGAGCTTGATAGAGAGGGCCAAAGGTGATCAGGGGTCAGCAGTAGAAGTCTTCTAAAGAAAGTCTAAGAGTCCTGAGAATGTGCTCCCTGCAGTAGAGGGAAGGGATATGACAGAGGTCTCAATGTACTTGAAGGGTATAAATAAAGTGGATTGGGAAGGTCTCTTCAACCTAAGTGACAACAGAAACATGAGGGGGCACAGTTTGAAGGTGGTTGGGGAGAGTTTAGGAAGAATGTTGGGAAGCAGTTTTGTCACAGATAGGGCGGTGGCCACATGGAATAAGCTGCCACAAGAAGTGGTCTGTGTGAATACAGTGGATGGCTGTAAGAGGGCTTGTGACTGGCATAAGGGTAACCCATGGGACCATGAGGGAAAGCCAAGAAAGTGGGGTTGGCTGGGGAGGGGCAGGGTCAATGGCATAAGCCAGGGACACTGCAATAATAACAAGCAGACTCATTAGACCAATTGGACTTCTGCTGGCTATTTTGTATGTTTATATGTTCTGGTAGGATGGGACTGCTGAGAGGTAGCACCCATAGTAGTGTCAGGTGAGAATATAGGGTCTCCAAGGGGGGGACTCATGGTGGGGGAAGAGGACCCCGAAGAAGGAGCAGCTTCTGGTGGGGGACTTGATAGTTGAGGGATAGATCTGGGAACTGGAGGGGGGTGGAGCAGGAGGTAAGGTGTCTATCTGGTGCAATGGCTCAGAGGAATGGTCACTAGGATAGCAGGGCAGAGGAGGGAGCTGTATGTCACTGTCCACCTGGGAACCAATGATCTAGCAAGGGATGCAGCTGGGATTGTTAACTGGAGTTCAGGAATCTTGGGAGAGGCCTAAAACAGGAAGCACGTATGGAGATCTTCGTTGAGGGATTATACAGCTGAGGGGAGTACAGGGATTCCCACATCAGGAGCTTCAACTCATGGTTGAAGGAATGGTGCACAGAGGAGAAATGTGGCTACATTGGGAACTGGGGACCAACCTGAGAGGATGTGGACCTGTATAAAGGTGATGGCCTGCATCCATCCAGGAGAGGAACTGCAGTCTGCATTAGACAGTTTAAATCTTACTTTGGCATATATTTAAACTATCTGAAAGGGGTGGCACATGTATTGCTCCTCCCCCAATGAAGCAGAAGAGAAGGAGAACCTGAGTGGAGAAAACTTCCTCAGGGAACAGGTTCAAGGCAAAAGAAAGGGAACTGGAGACAAAGTGGTAAGGAACAAACATAGTTATGTGAGAGGGGGGAAATGGGGCAGACCCCCCAAAAAGGAGGGGGTTGCAATCAGGGTAGGAGAAAGATGTGAAAAGCCTAATGTGCAAGTGAAAGAAGTCTTGGAAATAAAATTCCAGATTTTGAGGCGATCATGGTGGAAGCAGACCTGGACATAGTAGCCATCATGGAGTCATGGTACACAGAAAACCATAACTGCGACATGGCTATACAAGGATGCAAACAGTTCGGGAAGGACAGGGAGGGGGGAAGGTATGTGTGTGTGTGGGGGGGGTTGTGCTAAAATACTATATTAAAAACAAAGCTGCACTCAGATACGGGTGCTCATCAGCAAAATTGCCAGAACCAGGAAACAGAACAAGATGAGCAATCATCACTGTCAGTGAACCGTACCCTAATGCAGGAATATGGTGCTTCAGATCATCACTGTCAGTGAGCCGTACCCTAATGCTGGAATATGGTGCTTCAGATCATCACTGTCAATGAGCCGTACCCTAACGCAGGAATATGGTGGCTCAGATCATCACTGTCAGTGAGCCGTACCCTAACGCAGGAATATGGTGCTTCAGATCATCACTGTCAGTGAGCCGTACCCTAACGCAGGAATATGGTGCTTCAGATCATCACTGTCAGTGAGCCGTACCCTAACGCAGGAATATGGTGCTTCAGATCATCACTGTCAGTGAGCCGTACCCTAACGCAGGAATATGGTGCTTCAGATCATCACTGTCAGTGAGCCGTACCCTAACGCTTGGGGAATATGGTGGCTCCAGATCATCACTGTCAGTGAACCCGTACCCTAATGCAGGAATATGGTGCCAGATCATCTGTCAGTGAGCCGCACTCCTAACGCAGGAATATGGTGGCTCAGATCATCACCGTCAGTGAGCCGTACCCTAACGCAGGAATATGGTGCTTCAGATCATCACTGTCAGTGAGCCGTACCCTAACGCAGGAATATGGTGCTTCAGATCATCACTGTCAGTGAGCCGTACCCTAACGCAGGAATATGGTGCTTCAGATCATCACTGTCAGTGAGCCGTAACCTAACGCAGGAATATGGTGCTTCAGATCATCACTGTCAGTGAGCCGTACCCTAACGCAGGAATATGGTGCTTCAGATCATCACTGTCAGTGAGCCGTACCCTAACACAGGAATATGGTGCTTCAAATCATCACTTGCTTTTTGTACAAGATTGATGAGCACACAAACATAGCAACACAGTGCAGATATCAAGAAAACTCAGAGGGCAAATTGCTTGAATTGTTTCACATTTCACTGAATGCAATATGAGTGCATGGTGATGAAATACTGTTTTTAGTCTGAAATCACTTAAATGGATATTAGCCTAATCCATTGAATCCTTGTCATGCTGACCTACTGACCTCCCATTTTAGAACCACCCCCATTTTGTGCAAAGTTAAAATAACATACAGATATAAATATAGATATAGATAAGGAGATAGAGATAGATATAGAGAAATATATAGATATAGAGCTAGAGAAAGAGACAGATACAGTACACATACAGGAATATATATAGATATAGAGATACAGATAGATATAGATACAGATATACATACAGATATAGATATAAATATAGAGATACAGATAGATATAGATACAGAGATACATACAGATATAGATATAAATATAGAGATACAGATAGACATAGATACAGAGATACATACAGATATAGATATAAATATAGAGATACAGATAGATATAGATACAGAGATACATACAGATATAGATATAGAGATAGATATAGAGATAGAGATAGAGATAGAGAGAGAGAGACAGAGATAGAGATAGAGATAGTGGTAGCGATACAGCTAGAGAAAAACATACATATAGAGACATAGGTGGGCATATATATAGAGAGAGATATAGACATAGAAATAGATATAGCGATTGATACAGAGATAGTGATAGATACAGAGATAGATATAGCTGTAGAGACAGCGATAGAGATAGAGATAAATATACTGTAGATATAGTGATAGAGATAGAGATACATATAGAGATAGATACAGAGATACAGTGGTGTGAAAAAATATTTGCCCCCTTCCTGATTTTCTCTATTATTGCATATTTGTCACACTGGATGTTTTCAGGTCTTTAGACAAAATGTAACATTAGATAAAGGGAACCTGAGTGAACAAATAACACTTGTTTTTTTTTTTTATTTCACTTATTTAATGAAAAAAAGTTAACCAACACCAATTGGCACTCGTGAAAAGTAATTGCCCTTACACTTAATAACTGGTTACTACATTTAGCTGCAATGACTGCAACCAAACACTTCCTATAATTCAATATCAGTCTTTCACATCACTGTGGAGGAATTTTAACCCACTCTTCCTCACAGAACTGTTTTATTTCAGTAACATTTGGTAGGTTTTGAGCATGAACTGCTCGTTTCAAGTCCTGCCACAGCATCTCTATTGGGTTTAAGTCTGGACTTTGACTAAGACACTCCAAAACTTTAATTTTACTTCTTTTAAGTCATTCTGATGTGGACTTGCTTTTTGTGTTTTGGATCATTGTCTTGCTGCATGACCCAACTACGCTTCAGCTTCAGCTGATGGAAGGATGACTGGACATTCTCCTTAAGAATTTTCCGTACAGAGCAGAATTCATGGTTCCTTTAATTATGGCAAGTCATCCAGGTCCTTAGGCAGCAAAGCATCCCCACCATCACACTACCACCACCATGTTTGACTGTTGGTATGGTGTTCTTACTGTGGAATGCTGTGTTTGCTTTATGCGAGACATTATGGGATCCATGTTGTCCAAAAGTTCCACTTTGGACTCATCTGTCCATAGAACATTTCCCAAAAGGCTTGTGGATCATCCAGGTGCTTCTTGGCAAATGAGAGACGAGCATTTATGTTCTTCTTAGTTGCAGTGGTTTCCGCCTTGCTACTCTCACATGAAGCTCATTTTGCCCAGTCTCTTTCTGATTGTGGAGTCATGAACACTGACCTTAGCTGAGGCAAGAAAGCCTGCAGTTCTTTGGATGTTGTTTTAGGATCCTTTGAGACTTCTTGGATGATTTTACACTCCCTTGGAGTAATTTTGGCAGGCTGCCCACTCCTGGGAAGGTTCACTACTGTTCCAAGTGTTCTCCATTTGGAGATTATGGCTCTCACTGTGGTTGATGGAGTCCCAGAGCCTTAGAAATAGCTTTGTAACCCTTTCCAGACTGATAGAGGGCAACAAAATGTTTTTCTGATCTTTTCAGGAACTTCCTTTGATCATGGCATACTGTGCTTGTTGAATCTTTGTGCTGGCAATGTGACTCTGATGGTAAGGGCCAAAATAAGTGAGGTTTATATTGAGCAGGGCTGGCTGTAATCAAGCCTGGCTGTTTCAATCAGCTGACTCTAATTATCCCTTTAATTGGGTTGATTTAACTAGGGGCAATTACTTTTCACACAGTGCCAGTTGGTGTTGGTTAACTTTTTTCATTAAATAAATGAAATAAGTAAAAAAAAAAAGGTGTTATTTGTCCACTCAGGTTCCCTTTATCTAATATTATATTTTGTCTAAAGACCTGAAAACATCCAGTGTGACAAATATGCAATAATAGAGAAAATCAGGAAGGGGGCAAATACTTTTTCACGCCACTGTAGATATAGATATAGAGATAGATAGCGAGCTAGAGATGGAGACAGAGATAGAGACAGATATAGAGATAGAGACAGATAAAACTAGATAGATATAGAGATATAAATATAGATAGAGATATAGAGCTAGACATAGCAAAAAAAGTAGAGATAGCGAAATAGAGATAGAGATAGGTATAGAGATAGATATACATATATATAGAAATATAGAGACAGATATAGACACAGATAAGGATATAGATACAGATACACATATATATATATATACATATATATACATATGTATAGATACAGAGACACAGATAGATATAGAGACATAGACATATAGATATAGAGATAGAGATAGATATACATATAGAGATAGATATACATATACATATAGAGATAGATATAGAATAGATATAGAGATAGAGTAAGAGGTAGAGATAGAGATAGAAATAGGGATAGATATTGAGACAGAGCTAGAGACAGAGATAGATATAGAGATAAAGATACTGGCCCAGATATTCAAACTGCGCCATTCTGAGGCACAAGCCCCTGCGCTGCTCAAAATAGTTGCGCAGGGGTGTGGCCAGGGCGATATTCAAAGGAGTTGCGCTATTGAGCAACTCCTTTGAATATCACCCCCCAACCCATGCGCAGTGGAACTTGTGCCACCGCAAGTTGCCAGAGTTGAGCATTAAACTTGCGGTGGCACAAGTACCATTGTGCCATGCGTACATTTCCGATATTCAAAAGGTGACATGCAAATGGGGCCATAATTTATGCAAGGTGCAGGGAGCCATTTGCATCTATTTATAGCCCCATTTGCATGCCATTAGCATGTAGGTGTGCCGATCCGAGACTTGCTCCTGGCTGCCTACCAGGCAACGCCATCGAGAGACCAGCACCCTGCAGCCCGATACGTAGCCAGTATCAGTGTACACATTTCCCCCACACACAGCTCCGAAGCCCGATCGCGGGCATAAAAGTAACAACCCCGCCCACATATCTCGCCCGATCGGTCGGGCATACAGTAACATGACCCCACGCCACACATCTCCCAAAGCCCGATCACAGGCATACAGTAACATGACCCCCGCCCACATCTCCGGCCCGATGCGTGGGCATGCAATGCTGATGACGCCCACACATCTCCGAAGCCCGATCGGGCATACAGTAGCCTTATTTACACCACACATCTCCCAAAGCCCGATCGGGCACCCAATAACTATGACCCCCACCCACATCTCCGAAGCCCGATCGCGGGCAGAGCGATATCAACCCCCAGTGCCCGATCGCGGGCAGAATGTAAAAACCCCCCAGCCGAATATCTCCCCTGGTGGTCCAGTGGACACGTAATGCCCGTCGCGGGCAGAATGTCAGATTACAACCCACCCAAAACATCTCCCACAGTGTCTAGTGTCCCCCCACCCACCAAGCCCCTCCACCCCGCTCCCCGGCAGCTGGCGGTGGTCAGCATCCCACCTGCCTGCATGCCCGACTGACTGTCGGTGGGGCTGCGCCCGTGGTGCAGAGCTACAGCCAATGGGCATTCAGCCCGCTAGCTTATTGGTGTAGAGTTGCCAGCCATCGGCATTCAGCCTATACGATAGCATGACAGTTCAGATTTGTGAATGATGTTCATTCACAAATCTTGGACTGTCATGTACGGTATTGCTGCATGCCCATTGGCTGTAGCTCTGCACCAATGGGCGGCAGGTCCTACCGACAGTCAGTCAGCGGGCGGTGGGGTGGCAGGCGGTGGGATGTTGCCACTCACTGCGCCAGAGGGGGGAGCGGGTGGAGGGGCTGTGGGTGGTGGGGAGGACACTAGACACCAGGGAGATGTTTGGGGGTTGTAACTTGACATTCTGCCTGATCGGCATTAGGTCCACTGGACCACCAGGGAGATATTCGGGTTGGGGGCTTTTTACATTCTACCCACGATTGGGCACTGGGGGTTGATAACGCTCTGCCCGCGATCAGGCTTTGGGAGATGTGTGGGCGGGGTCATGTTACTGTATGCCCATGATCGGGCTTTGGAGATGTGTGGGCGGGGTCAGGTTACTGTATGCCCGCGATCGGGCTTCGAGATGTGTGGGTGGGGGTTGTTTTATGTTCTGCCCGCGATTGGCTGGTGGGGGCTAGGACCGAGTTGGGGCCAGCCAGGGTGGCAGCTGCTGTGTTGCACCCTGCAATACAGCAGCTCACCTGTGGGTGGCCTCAACTGATCCTTTTTTGGCTCAAGGTTGTGCAGGCGCAGGTTGGGGTTGCGATGCACAACTCTGCACAACCCGACTGAATATCGGGTTGATGCAGTTTATGCATGGTTCCTCCTCCTGTTGAGCATGCATTCATTTGCATTGCGCTGTTGCGCAACCTGTTGTCAGTGGCGTAACTGCCTCCTGCTGAATATCGCAGAATGGCACATTTTTGGACTTACGCATGCGCAACCCTTTTGAATATCTGGGCCTCTGTAGATACAGATATAGAGAAAAATATACATATAGAGAGAGAGCTAGAGATAGATATGCATATAGATATAGATATAGAGATAGATATAGATATAGAGTTAGATATACATATAGAGATAGAGATACAGATAGACAGAGACAGAGATACAGATAGCGATAGATATAAATATAGAGATAAATATAGAATAGATATAGAGATACAGATAGATATAGATATAGAGATAGATATACATATAGAGAGAGAGATACAGATAGAGATAGATATAAATATAGAGATATAGATATCCATATACATACAGAGATAGATATACATAGAGAGACAGATATACATATGCAGTACATAGAAAATACAAAATCACACATGACCCCACAATGCAAAGCATCATAGGCTGCATATGCAAATCACCACAGAATGTTATGCTGGTCCAACTTTAAGCAGAATTGCATGGTGCCGAAAGGCCTCTCACACAGTTTGCAAAGGGTGCTAACAGAAGACATAGACACGTGTTTCATCCTACCAGGACTCATCAATGTACGCCTCATCTGTTTAACACCCCAGTGGAATGGACTAGCTACCCTAAAGGCAGTGTGCTTGGATATATTGTGGTGAACCCATTAAAATAAAAACTATTTAAAAGACAAAGAACCTCTGTGCGCAAACACTGAGGCAAGGGTTACCCCAAAGGGCATTTGGCTGGGAAGCCAAGTTTCAAGAAAATACAAAATCACACATGCCCCCACAATGCAAAGCATCATAGGCTGCATATGCAAATCACCACAGAATGTTATGCTGGTCCAACTTTAAGCAGAATTGCATGGTGCCGAAAGGCCTCTCACACAGAACATATACATATAGAGATCGATATAGAATAGATATAGAGATACAGACAGATATAGATACAGTATAGTGATAGATATAGAGGTAGCTATAGATATAGAGATAGATATGAATATAGAGAAAGATATAGAGATACAGATAAAGACATAGATAGAGACATATATAGAGATAGATGTAGAGATAGATATTGAGACAGAGATAGAGACAGATATACAGTAGATATAGAGACTGAGATAGAGACAGATATAGATATAGAGATAGATATAGATATAGATATAAATATAGAAAAAAAGATAGGGACAGATATTTATTTACTTACTTCAAATTCGGATTAATACCTTTGAGCCGGGGGCTCGTTTACAAAGGCTCCAAGTCAACAAGGAATACAAGACATTTACAGGTGATGAAACATTGCAGAACAGAAAGACATCAACTAACAAGTGGTATTAGTGTGCAGTTACAACATTAAGCAGGGTACAACAAGTGAGGAGAAACAGGACCACACTTCTAGAGAAACATATTAATGCAGCACTAATTAAGTGCAGTACACTGTTTAACAATCATGTTACAGTTCGGACGGGGTGCTCCCAGTCTGCAGAAATGCAGTTTTAGCAGCCAAGGTGAGGCTTTGTCAAGGGGAGGTAGTTGGTGGTGGGAGGTGGGAGGGGGAAGCGGGCAGTTGTGGAACAGGAGGGTGGGAGTGAGAGAGGGTAGTGTTTGACGGGTGTGAGAACCGCTCTCAGAGGCCGTGAGTTAACAGAAACACTGGCAGCCAGATTTGCTGGCAAGAAGAGATTGAAGCCCATTTTTAAAGTGGCCAAGTCTGGGGGAGTTGGCAAGGTCAAGATATAGAGATAGATAGACATATTTATTTATGTATTTAGTTTTTATTTACTGCATAAGGTGTCTTAGCCACAAAATATGACTATTTTCAGACACGACCCAGGAGGTTACAATACAAAATTGGCAGACAAAACAAATAACAGGTATAGTTCAAAGGTAATCAACCATACAAGGAAATATCTACATGATATAGACATATATATATATCTATAGATATAGATATATATATACATATATATAGAGAGAGACTGATATAGATATAAAGATAGAGATATAGAGATAAAATAGATATAGATATACATTTAGATATAGATAAAGATATAAATATAGATAAAGATATATATGGATATAGGCATAGAGCTATAGATATACATATACACATAGAGATAGATATACATATGGTGATGGCTATAGAGTTAGATATAGAGATAGATATAGATATAGAGATAGAGACAGAGACAGAGACAGAGACAGAGATAAAAATAGATAGATAGAACTAGAGCTAGATACAGACAGAGATATAAAGATAAATATAGCAATAAAGATAGAGATAGCAAGATAGAGACAGAGACAGAGATAGGTATAGCGATAGCTATATAGAGATAGATATACATATACATATAGAGAGATATATAGATATACATATAGAGATAGATATAAAGAGACAGAGATAGATATGGATATAGAGATAGAGTTAGAGATACAGATATAGAGATAGATATAGATATAGACATAGAGATATACTGTAGATATACATATAGATATACATATACACATAGAGATAGACATAGATATGGAGATAGCTATAGAGTTAGATATGGATATAGAGACAGAGATAGAGATAGAGATAGAGATAGAGATAGAGATAGAGAGAGAGATAGGGGATACATGATGGACAGGAGCATGGTATGGAAAATATTTCACGAGTGCCAAAGGCATGAGTGAGGTATCCAGAGCTCATGATGAGGAGTGAGAGTATTTTCCATAGCACACGATTTGCACATCATGTATGCAATTTATACAATAGGGGTGCGTGGTAAATGAGTGACAGAGCTTTATGTATTTAGTTTGTGGATGGGCTTTTGGGCTGTGGAGTTTTTTTTTGTTATTGGGGCTGGGTGTATGTTTTGTACTGTTCTGACTGGTTGATGTGTGTGTTGCTGATGTGTGCTTGGATACATGTTGTCTATGTGTTATGTTTCATTGGATGCTGTGCCTTGGTGGGTGGGATGTAGGCTGGCATCAGGGAATGGGGTTTTATCAAACCTTTTTTTTTCTTCTTCAGTTTCTGTGTTTGTGAGCATTTTTATTTAGTTTGTTTATTAAAGCTTTAGTGTACTGCTTGTGTGGCTGTTTTAACTATTTTTGTCCTGCTCATGTTGATTCTATTCAGCCAAACTGTGGATGTTTCACTTTCAAGTTATAGAAGCGGATTCACTTCAGCTGCTTACTGTGTTTTGCAACATATAATATAAGGTAACTAGAGATATTTTTAGTGGTTTTACAAGTTGAATTGTTATAAATTTTGCACTTCACAATTATATATTACTTGTCCCCTGAACCCCTCCCAGGAATGATGAATGCTACACTTCTTTTACTTTTGGTTGCTTGTTGGCAATATTTATTTTTTGGCACAAAGAATATATTTACAACCACAATATTATTACTTCACATTCAACACCTGAATTCTTTCAAAGTTTTTCCTGGTTCCGGCCTCTGTCCTTCTTCTGGTCATTCCTCCATCTTGACTTTCAGGGCTCGGACACTGTGAATCCAGCCCCCATCATCCACACCAGAACCAGGCTGGTTCCACCTACCCGGGCTTTCTCCTTCCAGGCCCAGACACTTCTGAATACAGTGACTGGACCTATCTCCTTCCCCACTTAACCACCATGTCTGGGTTCCTTGTCCCCAGTGCATGTATCCTACCCCCTCCCCCCTCCTCTCCCCCCTGCTCCCTCTCTTTTCTTCTTCCACCGCCCCTCCTCCAGCTTGCGATTGAAGGAGGGGCTTCCCCCTTGTGGGCTAGTACCTTAAATCTTTGCTGGCTATCTTTTTCACTAGCTCCCCAATAGGCCTCAGAAACAGGCACATGCCAAATTCTGACAAGTGTGCTCTGTCAAACCTGTACACCGCAGGCTGATCGAAGGAAATGTCCTTGTGCTGCAGGTGCACTCCCCCATCTCGATTACTGCCCTTGCCACTCTTCTCTTCAGATGCTTCCTGACCTTTTCGATCAGCCGGACGTCTTTAACACCCCTCCAAACCCACTGTGAGGTGATGTCGGACCAGCTGATTGTCACCCTCAGCCACCGCCCTCTCAATTTTTCTAAGACCCCCATGATGTTCTGTCCCAATTCACCCCATGGCAGCCCCCCAAAATTATTGCCCCAGGTGTATAATAATGCAATCCGGCATGTCCCATTTCAGCTTTAACCCCTCCATTGGTGGCTTGAGCTGCACCCATCTCATCCCTCTGATGACTTTCCACTGCACCCTGGTGTGCCCGGTATTGTACTGCAGCTCTGCTTCTCTGGAGGTGGTGACCGCAAACCTTTCGGCCCAATATACGAAGGAATGCCCCACTATCCAGATTTTCTCTTTTGGAACCTGCCATGGAAAACAAGATAAACAGTGTGAATTACTGTTGTCAATACCTGACATACCTCTTATAGCAGTTGGACTTCCATCGCCCCACCTTCTTTACCTCCTCCACTGCAGCACCATTCTCTGCTGCCTCCATGGCTACCCCAATCCAAAAGGAATGTGGGGCAAATTCACCCGGGTCTTTCCCGATGAAGGTCAGGGCCCTCCGGAGCACCACCCCTACCTGAGAACCAGTGACCGGGGAGCTTTCCCCATGTCAGAACAAGGCCCTCCAGTCCCCTCTTGAGTGCTCCTGTATGCCTCCAGTGTGCTTACTGCACAGCTGACTGCAGTTGCCTCACCAAAGACACCTTGGTCCTCTTCCCTCTTTGGTCCATTTTAGACCTGGCCAGGTTAATGACCACCCTGTCATGACCCCAGAGGATGTTCTCATGCTGTAGATCCTGCCCCACAGCTATCTTTCATGGGGCCACCACTTCCCCCACCCGGAATCCCCCTGCTGCCATAACAGAAAAGACAGCCCAGAATAGTGCCCCCTCCTGGGCTGAGGTGCATACCTTCTGAGTTGCCCATAAGACCTTTTCAAGCAGCTGCCCTGTTATGGAGTGCTGCCTGTCCACCCTGGCCACCTGACCCCTCTGCCAACCTGAAACAATGTGCTTTATTGTCCTGCTGGCCGCTACATCAGGCCAGCCCCATGTCCTGACATACCCAGCTGATGCCAGCCAAGTGCACCACCATGGTGGCTTGGGCCAGGTCATCTTCTCACTGCTCTACTACAAACCTCCTTACCTGCTCGCCCTGGGCCGGTTCATCCCTGCCTCACCCGTGCTTCCTTCTGAAAACTTGGAACCTTGCCCACCCTGCTTCTTAGGCCCTCAGTGTGTTTGATGACCAAGCACCCTGGTACAATGCCCTGGCTGTGTCGCTCCAACCTCCCATAACTGGTCCAGGACCCTGCTCCTCTGTGGCACTGCCTGCAGCCTCAGTTCCCAAAACCTATCGAGCTGTAAATGGGAAAGACTGTCAGCCACTTTGTACCTCAACTCTTCGATATGCTGCACTTTGAAAGATAGATTCAGTTGCAGCCCCAACAAGACCATGCACCTGAGCAGCCTGCCCACCATCTCCGTCCTCCTCCCTTGCCTATTAATGACCTCCACTACCCCTTTGTTTTTGCACCAAAACAAAATGCGCTTCCTCTTCATCCTATACCCCCACACATCCAGGGCCACCCATATCAGGAAGATCTCCAAGAATGTGATGTCCTTCAGTACTCCCCCTTCTACCCAAGATGCTGGCCAGTGTTCTGACATCCAGTCCCCTTGAAAGAATGCCCCCATTCCCAGGGCCTCCGAAGCATCCATGAACAGCTCCAAGTCCATTTTCCGCTCCCACTCATCCTGCCAGAATGTCACCCCGTTATAGCTGTCGAGAAACTCCTCCCATACACCAAAGTCCTCCCGAACCCCTTTTGATACATTCACCCACTGGTGCGGTAGTCTAGCCTTTCCCATGGCCCTTCCCTGCCTCCTTGTAAATGCTCTACCTGGGCGAATGGCCTTGCAGGTGAAATTAAGGTGCCCCAGCAGTTGTTGCATTTGTACAAATGGCACCCTTCTCCTCCCCATGACCTGAGCCAGCAGGCCTTTAAGGCATGCCACTTTGATCCCGGGCAGCCAGAAACAGCCCTCCTCCATGTCCACCTATGCGCAAGAATTCCAACCTCCAGCCAGGGCCCTCTGTCTTGCCCTGTGCCAATGGTATCCCTGTCTGCCGGCACATTTCTTCAAAATCCCATAGTGGGACGGCCCGGTGGCACTGAGGGTTGAGGCGCTGGATGCCACACCTCAGACCACGCCGGTGACCTGGGTTCGGGCATGGACTCAGGTTGTCAGGGGTCAGTTGGGGGAAGGGGGATTGAGCATCCCAACGGATGCTCTCCTCCTTCGGGGTGGGTTGCCGGGGTGCTTCACACACCCAAGCGTCCATGAGGGCGGTGGAAGCACCGACTCTCAGGGCAATGGCAGCTCCTATATGGGGGGAGTCAAGGAGGGGAAGACACTGTTAGACACTTGGCAGGCATGCGTAAGCATGTTCCTGCCCCAGCCGGTGTCCTCAGGGGTGGGGATGGGAGGGGAGAGAACCACAAGAAAAAAAATGGAAAAAAACCCTTGGCGGTCCTAGATGATGGCCACTCCAGCCACCCAGTCCAAGAAGGCATGAGCAGACCTCGCTGTGCAACGTGCCCTTCGGAGGTGAGAGAGGAAGGTAGGAGTCACCAGGGACACTCTAGGAGCAGACTCAGTGTCGGGGGTGGGTGGCATGAGCAAGCCTGAAGGAGTGGAATGATGAGGTGAACAAGGAGGGATACAAATAAAATAATAAAAAAATAAATAAATCCCGTAGCATCCCCTGCACCTCCACTCTCGATTCCTCAATGAGGAGGAAATCATCCAGGTAATGCACCACCCTCCTGTGCCCATACCTGGCCCTGAATACCTACTGCACCCAGTTGCTGAATGCTTTGAAAGTGGAACAAGCCACTGAGGACCCCATAGGCATGGCTTTGTCGAAATAGATGCGCCCTTGGAATTGAAAACCCAACAGGTCCAAATCCGCAGGCCTGATGGGCAAGAGCCAAAATGCCGACTCAATGTCCGTCTTCACTAGCCATGCCCCCTCGACTGCCTTGATCAGTGCTATGGCCTGCTCTAGCGAGGCATATGGCACCACCTTTAGGTGATCCGGTATGTCCTCATTCACTGATGAGCTCTCAGGGTATGATAAATGATGAATAAAGTGGAATTCACCTTCCGCCTTCTTGGGTACAATACCCAATGAGGAAATTTGGTAAAGCATGCATGGGGGGTCCCCAATGGGCCCTCCACCTGGCCAGCCTTGATTTCCTTTTCTATCTTAGCCCTCATGATCCTCTCCTTCCCTTTCACTGGCCCAAGGTTCCTGGCCCACATTCTCTCCCTCCCTTGAAATCCCAGTGGGAGCCAATCCAGAAACCCTCCCAGAGCAGTTCCCCTGCCCCCTTATTCAGGTACTCTGTGGTCCACTCCTCCACCACTGCTAGAGAAATGGGAGTATGTGCCCATGCGTAACCCCACCGCCCTCCCTTGGGTGCCCTGTTAATGCCACCCTCTGGGGGCATAGTGCTGCCCTCTGTGGCTGCCCCCTCAGCCCCTGCCCTGTCCCCCTTGGGCACCTCGAAAGGACTGATCATGAAACTGCCCCCCGCTCTGCCCCCTCTGCTACCATTTTGCTGACAGTTAGAGACCGGGTGCGACCTCCACATTTGGAACAAACAAGCTAGACCTTACAGTTGTCCCATGTGTAGGTGGCCTTATTGAAACCCCAACATGTCTTTGCCCCTGCAGCAGGAGTGGTCCTCCTTGCTTGCTATGCCCTAGTCCTAGCTACCTCCCACGGAGAGGGTCCTTACCCACAATTCTGAGTGGGTGCAGTCCTATCTCAGGTCTCCTTTCGCTGCCATCCTCTTCCGCAATGCCTTATCATATTTGAGCCACTCGTACCTGACCTTTGCCTTGTATGCATCTCTGACGATGGACGTGTACGTCAGCATAGGGATGGTGCATTCTGGCTGCTTCTCCAGCAACAATGCGCTGTATACGATGAAACCCCCTTGCCAATTTTCGATGGTCTTTCCCTTATACTTTGCCTCCTCCATCTTGTGGCCTACTACTGCCAGGGCCACCGCCATTTCTGACTTCCCTACTGACTCCTTCTGTTCATATTTCGTGGCTGTGTCCTCATCCACCAGCCCAAAAATGTCGATATACTCCCCTTTCCAGATTTTTTCCTTGATTGAGGCCGGCACATGTTACATAGATACATAGATACATAGACAGTGTCGGCAGATAAGGGCCTATGGCCCACCCAGTCTGCCCATTTGAGCTTGTAAGTTCAGTTTGTTTTCCTAGAAGTCTGTTTCCCCTTACCCCTGACCTCTAGAATTCCTTTATGTCTATCCCATGCATTCTTAAATCCGTGATTGTTTCAGCCCCCACCACTTCCTCTGGCAGGGTTGTTCCACTTATCCACCACCCGTTCTGTGAAGAAATTCTTTCTCATGTTTCCTCTGAATCGTCTCCCCTCAACTTCATCCATGCCCTCTAGTCCTGGAACATCTTTTTCACGCTTAAAATAGTGTTTTCCTGCACCCTGTTCCTCCCTGTAAGATACTTGTATGTCTCTATCCATATCCCTCTCTCCCTCCTCTCCTCCAGGGGTACATGTTCAGTTCCTTCAACCTGTCTTCATAGGACTTGTTATGCAATCCATGCACCATCTTTGTTGCCCTCCTCTGAACCTTCTCTACCCTGTCTGTGTCCTTACGTAGGTATGGTCTCCAGAACTGTACACTGTACTCCAGGTGGGGCCTCATTAGTGTCTTGTAAGCGGAATTATGACCTCCCTTTTCCTGCTGGTGGCGCCCTGCCTATACATCCCAGCATCCTATTTGCTTTACCTGTGCCTTGTCACACTGTTTCCCTACCTTGGGTCATCAGAGATGACAACCCCAAGATCCCTTTCCTGCTTGGTGCATGCTATATCCTCACCCCCCAACTGATATATTGTGCCAGGGTTTTGTGCCCCATATGCATTATCTTGCACTTCTTTGCATTGAATTTCAACTGCCAAACCCTGACCATTCTTCAAGTTTCTGCAGGTCCCTTCTCATTCTGTCACACCCTCTGGTGTGTCTACTCTATTACAGAGCTTTGTGTCATCAGCGAACAGTGAAATTCTGCCTTCTAGATCCTGCGCAATGTCACTGATGAAGATGTTGAATAGGACTGGTCCCAGCACTGATCCTCGGTACCCACTGGTCACTCTTCCCTCTGTGAGTGACAGCCATTTACCACCACCCTCTGTGTCCTGCCACCCAGCCAGTTACCTACCCACACACTACTGTCCTGCCCACACCCATATTCCCCAGTTTGTGTAATAGTCTTCTATGTGGCACAGTGTCAAGGCCTTGCTGAAGTCCAGATAGGCCATGTCCACTGCCCTCCTGATCCACCTCCCTAGTCACCCAGTCAAAAATTCAATAGAGGTTGGTCTGGCTTTCCTCCTCCTGGTGAGACTCATGCTGCCTTGGGTCCTGTAGTCCATTGACAGCCAGATGTTCCACCAATCTCTCTTCAGTAGTGCTTCCATGATCTTTCCACTACCGAGGTGAGGGCTGACTGGTCTGTAGTTCCCTGCTTCCTCTTTGTTTCCCACTTTTGTATAAGGGGACTACATCTGCTGTCCTCCAGTCTTTGGGTACCTCCCCTGTTTCCAGTGATTGGATAAACAGGATAGCCAGAGGTTCAGCCACCACCTATCTTAGTTCTTTAAGGACCCTGGGGTGCACCCCATCTGGCCCCATTGCTTTATCAACTCTTATTACTTCCAGTTCCTTCAGGACCCTTTCTCATGTAAAGGGACTTGTGTCCATTCTGCACCATTCTCTTGCTTGTACTCCCTTCAGACCCATTACCCCCCTCTTCCTCAGTAAAGACTGAGCAGAAATACCTGTTCAATATGTCAGCTTTACTGTTGTCGTCCTCCTCACGCGGCTCTCCATCCTCCCCTTCAGTCTCACTATCCCTCCCTTTGTCTTTTTTTTTCACTTATGTACCTGTAAAAGGTTTTGTCCCTTTACCCACTGATTTTGCAATGTGTTCTTCTGTCTGAGCTTTGGCTTCTCTTACTGACTTCCCTGCCTCCTTTGTTTCTCCTGGTACTTCTCCCTATCCCCTTCTGCCTGTGTCTTTTGTATTGCCTAGAATGCAATCTTTTTGGCTTTCACTTTCTTTGCTACCTCTTTGGGAAAACCATAATGGTCTCCTCTTCCTTTTCCTCTTTCTAACCTGCTTAATGCATAATTCTGTTGTTCTTATAATCCCCATTTAAATACTGCCCACTGTTCCTCAACCCCTGATTCCTGTCCCATTCCCCTTAATGCCTCTTTCAAGTATCTCCCATTTTCCCAAAAGTCTGCCCCCCTAAAATCCAGGATACGTGTTTTTGTGTGGTTTGGTTCTGCTCTTTCTGTGATTTCAAACCACAATGACTGGTGTCACTGTTACCCAGGTGCTCCCCCACTGTTACCCCCATCACACTGTCCCTGTTTGTGAGCACAAGGTCCAGTATTGCCTTCTGCCGAGTTGGTTCCATGACCAGTTGCTGGAGAAGGCACCCTGAAGGGAGTCCAGGATAAATCTGCTCCTAGTTGATGCTGCTGCTGGGATGCTCCAGTCCACATCTGGAATATTGGAGTCTCCAACCAGTACTACCTCACCCTTGTCTGCCATCCTTTGGATGGCTAGCATCAGCTCCCTATCTGTTTCTTCCTCCTGGGCTGGTGGTCTATAGCCCACACCTGTGTGGATGGCGGGCCCCATTTTCCTTTCCAGCTTAACCCTCAGTATCTCTCCCCCATTTTGTTCCTCCTGGATCTCTCTGGCCCTTATGTCATTTTTCACATACAGTGCCACTCCTCCTCCCTTCCTGCCTGCTCTGTCTCTTCTGAATATGTTGTAGCCAGGTATGGCCATCTCCCAGTCATGGTTATCATTACACCAGTTTTCAGTGATGGCCACAATGTCCAGGTCTGACTGTACCATGTTCCCCAATCAAACAGCCCCGGTCCCCTCGTACAGCTTCTTAGTTGCTGCTGTTGCCCCCCCTTTTCTGCCCCAGCCCCTTTACCTTTTAAGGCCAGTATGGCCCACTCCATCTTTTCTATCCCTGCGTCCCCCATGCTGCCCAGCAACCCCTTCAAGTAATCCTTCAGATCATTCTCATTCATGAGATTCATGTCATTCTTACCCCCACCCAGACTCCCGTCATATGGTTCCAGTGCAGGCAGGGGTGCTGGTATAGGTGCCGGGTATGGGACTTCCTGTCTGGGTCTCTTATCCCCTCTGTCCCTGCCCGGGCACTCCTCCCGCTCCTTACACTTTCTCCGTGCCTCTTCCTCCATCTCTCTCTCTCTGTTTTGCTGCCACCAATATCTCCAACATCTACCCCATCAATATGGATGCCTCCTGTAGCATCTTCTCACTGGACAGCTGGGCTCGCTTGGGTGACATGTCTGCTTCTCTGTCACTGTAGGCTATGGGGCAAGAAAATATAATGCTCAGCCTTGTATAATCAGAACAGCCACCCCCCCTTTAACTGCGGTTGCACGGTCTTGCAGGACTGCCCTGCCCTGTGCTCCATCAAACCACTCTCGTGCCCTGCTCTGGGCCTACCATCCCAGTGCCCGCTCGCTCCACTGCTGCACCAAGCCATACTGTTTTAGCATTTTGTCCTTTTCTTTTTTTTTTGCCAGCCTTCTCCACCCTTTCCCCGTGGGGCTGTAACATCCTTAGTGGTCCCAGAACTGGGAGGTCTGGACCTTACTGTCTCTGCCCATGACACTTACTAGCAACCGCTTCCCAAGTTACTACACCATTCCATCCCGAATAATTCCCCCCAGTAATGTGCACCCCCCCAGCATCATGCTGTAGCCTGCCAACCCCTACAGCCCCCCTTCCTGTACCCTGGACTGCTGTGACAGATGCCTACCCAGTCAACCGCTCTCTTCCCCCACACCCCAGCCTAGGCCTATAGTGTGTATCCGTCCTCCACATTAGGCTCCTCTCCTTCATTCCTGGACACTATCCACCACCCCTTTCTCCCCCTTTTCATAGCCAAAGCCCTTAGCCACTCACTTAATTGCATTGATTCCCTAGACCTGAGGCTTCTTTGCCTTACTCTCCCAGAAGTCCCTTACCCTCTCACTCATATTCTCAATTGCTCCCTTTGTCAAGGGAAATTCCCCTCCCCATGGAAACTGGCCTCCATTACTGCTATCTATAAGAGTGGGGACCACACCTCCACCAACTACCACCCTATATTCATTCTCCCCCATCTAAAGCCTTAGAGCATATTGTCGCTGACCAAATCACTGACCACCTCACAAAATAGAATCTTCTCTGCAACCAACAACATGGCTTCCATAAGGGGCATAGCACCACCACTGCCTTCCTCGCTTTCACCTCGCATGCCCACTCTGCCTTGGATCATGGCCACCTCACAGGAGCTATCTTTGTGGACCTCTCTAAAGCTTTTGATACTGTCAACCACACCCTCCTGATAAACACTCTCTCCTCCAGTGGCTTCTCCAATGATACTTTAAACTGGTTCACCAACTATCTGTCAGATAGAACACAACAGGTGTAGGCTCTGTCCTGTCCCCTTGCCTCCCTGTCCACACTGGTGTTCCACAGGGGTCGATTCTTGGCCCTTTACTTTTTAGCCTATATCTAACTCCCTCCCATCGGCCGTCTCCAGAAACCAGCTCCTCTATTTGGACAATGCTGTCCTATACGCCTCCGATTCTGACCCACTTAAGCTCCATCAAACACTCCAACATAGTTTTCATGAAGCAGAAAAATTGGTTCACCACCCAGTGACTAATAATCAATTACAAGAAAACAAAAGTCATGATCTTCTCACACCCACAGAACCCCTGCAAGAACTTCTGTCCCCCACTTCTCACTGTCAACCACTCCTTCTTGAGCAAGTTAGCAACTTTAAATACCTAGGGATCACTCTAGACCCAGTCCTCAACTATAAGCAACATATTCTCCACCTAGCCTCTGCTCTAAACTCGAGATTAGGTGTGCTTTATCAGTACAAACATTGCCTCACTCCTGAGGCTCTACGGCTCACCATCACTTCCTCTGTCCTCTCCCTCCTAGACTACGGTATTACCATATACAGTGCAGCCCCCACTTCCACACTAAACAGACTCTGCCTTGTACTCAACAAAGCCTGCCATCTCATCCTCGGATGTGATCATCTCACACACACTTGTTCTCTCTACAACCCCACAAAATGGCTAAACTTAGATAGCAGAATCAGGTATCATACCTGCCTAATGACAAAGAAGATACTCTTAGGTCTCACCCCTCCCACTCTCTCCTCTATTATTCACCCAGCATCACCAGTCAGATCCACACAAAACTCGAACAAGCCATTAGTATGGGTATCCCACCCTTGTACCTCCCAATTTCAAAGAACCTTCAGCTACCAAGCCCCTTACTGGACTAACTCGCTCTCCCTATCCAAATAGCCAATGTAACAAGGCTAGGTCCTTTTAAATCTAGATGAAGGGAGCTCCTCCAGGACTCTAACATATGTGATTGCCCCTGACACGGTCCTGCAGCATGTTGTCCTATACAGCACCTAACTTTTTTCTGATCCCAGTTCAAAATCCCCCCTATAACACTATTTGACTATCAGCCTGTTACAGTACTTCTGAAACTATGTGGCTGGGCTGAAATGTGAATCGATTACTATTCTGACGTAAGCCTCCTACTGATCAATCATTGACTGCCATGTAATGTTATGTAATGTATCTTAATATGTATTGTACTGTACCGTCATCTCTGTTAACAAATGTTGCTCTGTACCTTAATGTATGACTTGGAACCTTTGTAAATGAGTCTTTGACTCAAAGGCCTTTCTGAATATTCCCTTTTCGTGTAGTGCCACCAACTGTTTCCTCCCCTGGTGGCCATAGCATAAGACCCCCATTAGGGCCTGCTTTGCTCCTACCCTGTCATTTGGGTGTCCTGGACCTCGTGGTTCTGCGCCTGTGGCATGCACCATGCCCTCCCATGAGGTACACTGCCTTTGTTGTCTGTGGTCAGGCCTGTCCAATTTTGGCCCTCAGGGCCACTCACTTGCTGGGAGTGCTGTGCATCTTCTTTTCTCTCCTCCATTTCTTCTTTTTTTTGATCCAGGCCATGCACTGCCCTAGCCCAACAGAACGCTGCCTGCTACACCCCTAACCTCAGCGGCCACACTACTGGCCTGCTGGTCTGCTCCTGTAGGCCCAAGCTCGAACACCCGCATGGCAGGCCTTGTCCCCTCTCTGAGGGCACCTTCCCCATCAACTCATGTTCAGTCCCCCCCCACCCTGCCTCTTCCCCATGGCATGTTCACCAGGGCCCCAAAAACAAATGCTGCAGCAAACCATGCTTGCAGGTGCACATCCTGGCATCCCTCCCTTGAAAACCCAACCCTGAACAAGGAGTGAGCTGTATTCCCATTTTACCCACTTTTGTTTGCTGAATAAAATCTTTTTTTTTAATGAAAACACCAGCAATGTGTCAAAATACCTTCCCTTGTCCCCCCAAATTGACCGTCCTGCACACAGAAAGCAGCCATCCCAGCTTGGCCACATGAACCATGTGGTTGCAAGGGCCTGGCTGCTACAAGCCAGCCTGGAAGGGGCCTCCCCTTATGCCATGCGGTTCTCCACCTCTATTGCTGAAACTACCAAAAAACTTTCTCGCTGGGCCATACCCTGACTCCAGCCTGCCTGGTGAGCACAATGCCTCGCTTTTCCCCAGGGCACAGCCATAGGTGACAAATGAAAGAACCTCCAGGCATTCTGCCTCACTCCCCACACTGGCCAAACAATGCTGGATCTTCCTTGTCTCATAACCTGCTTCTGTGTCCCCCCCACAGCTTTTCAGGTACAACTGTGTACTATTAAAAATTCCAGCAAACTGCTCGCTATGAGCTCTGCTTGCCTATCGTGGGTCAAACTCCAGCAGTATTCTCAACAGTAGGTGCATTCAATTCTTTTCCCCCAAGCTCTTTCCAAGTTGTACCATCACCATTCTTTCTGTGTTGTATCTCGAGGGATGCGCCACAAACCACGCTCGATGGCCTTGACCTGCCCATGCAGTGTCTGGAACCTCAGCAAGCCTTTCATCAGTGCAAAAGCCCTCATTCTTTTTTTTTTACTTTAAACCATGTACCCTCACCTCAAAAGAAATGTCAGGGGCACAGGCTTTATCCAATGAATCACAGGCTGTACTCTTATAAAACCAATGGTACAGAATCAGCTCTGTACTCCTAAACTGAAATACAACACCACCACTGGGTATGCCACTAATGCTACCCTCAGGCCCTGAACCCAGTACCCCAGTCTGCTAGGACACAGATCTATCGCTCAAAACCAACAGCTCATTCTTACATCAAAACACTTGAATTCTTCCCAGGTGTTCTAAAACTTTTTTTTTAATTTAACAATGCAGTTGAGGTAACATACATTACTTGAGCTAGCCCCTGTGCCCCATGGCCCACCAGGCCTAGCTGCTTCCAACTGAAATAAGAACACCCTCCACAAACTCTGCATTCTCTAATCAATATGCACTACAACACAGCAAAAGCGGTCCTGTTTAGCCCATGTTTACTTCACATTTTTAAACACAATGGAAAACCAACATATTAATAGAATCTCCATGAGCTAAACACACTGGGCCACACGGCTTAACAGGCCTAGTTGCTCCCATGTGCCTTACCTGTTGATTGCCAAACAATGTGTTGAGATCTCAGTCTTGAAAATTCCCAGCAAAAAGAGGTTGTCCTGCCTGAGTCCTGGCCTAATATACCCCTACAGGACCCATGGTCAGGACCCCTTGGGGCTCCACCCCACCAGACAATTCCTGGGGCTCTGGCATCACCCTGTCATATTACACCTCATCTGCTTGGTGATGGCACTAGCCCCACCTCATCTACCTGCTAAGACTGAGACAGAGACAGTGAGAAAGCAGCCACAGCTTCCTTGAATCAATTAGGTTATTTTCTAGAGTACATTGAACTGAACTATTACTTTTTGGGCCTGTGTAAGTAACCAGTATTGATTCTGTCTTTGGGGTGGACTTTTCTTAGTTTTAACTTGAATTTGCCAGGGAGGAACTGTAGCTGGGAGATATTTGCAGTCAGTTGTGAGTAGACCTGTTTCTTAGCCTTTGTGAAATAGGTGTCTGAAAGTAAGGAAGGAAGGCACTCCCTGGGGTGGAGGTAAGAGTTGTAGGTGATTGTTTCTGGATGGCATAGGTTTAATCCCACCCACCCTTCCCCTCACCCCACCCACCAAGCACATAACTTCCTTTATAGCCGGGGTTCTGACATCACTTCCCCAAAACTGCTCACAACAAACACCTGTTCATATCCTTAAAGGCACAGCACACTGAATAGGGGGTAGAGATACCTACAAGCCTGCACACACTAAAACAAGAGCAAAAACAAAAAGCATCTGTAACTGGAAGGACACAGACATGTGGGAGTGGTGCAATGCACTGGTTGTGGAGCAACAGTCTTCCAGGAGACATTCTGAAACTGCATTGCTGCCCTATTTGCAGAGCACCTCTCTGGTCTGAGGGAGGAGGTTGTTCATCTCCATGCTGACCTGGCAAGGATTCAGGAAACCTGCTCCCCACCCAGGGACCACCAGGCCACCACCACTACCTCAGAGATTGCCAAGAAAGAGGAGTGGTTGGACCACAGTGGGCTCAGGGAGGGTGAGGGTGGTGGAACAGAGGCACATCCCTCCAGTTGTGCCTCTCCACAGTTCATTTGCCACTCTGGTGAAGCATGGTTCCTCTATGGAGGCACCTGCAGTGGAGACCAAGAAGGATGCTGGGAACCTCCACAATGGAGACCCACAGGAGGGTGGCCCAGGACCCCACAGGGGAAGGAAACAACTCCTGGTGGGGGACTCAATTGTTAGGGGTGGAACTGGGGAGGGAGGGGAAAGGGAGGTAAGGTGCCTGCTCAGTGCCAAGGCTTGAGGGACAGGAAAATGAACTCGATGGGGAACAGTGGCAATGGGGAGGGAGCTGGATGTCATTATCCACCTAGGGACAAATGACCTGGCTAAGAATGGGATCAGAGCAGTGCAACAGGAGTTTGTGGGGTTGGGGAGGGGCCTTAGACAAGTAGCACACACGGTAACTTTCTCAGAAGTGCTACCTGTCTAGGCATGGATGAGCTAGGGTACTCGCACCATGGGTTTCAGTGACTGGTTGAAAAGCTGGTGCAGAGCTCAGGGATTTGGCTTCATTGGGGACTGGGGCTCCACCTGGAGGGATGCAGGCCTATACAGGCATGATGGTCTGCATCTATCCTGGAAGGGAACCAGGATCCTAGGTGATAGGTTTAAATGCTTCAATGGCAAGCATTTAAACTAGCCAAGGGAGGCACTGAAGAGAAGGGAAATCCTAGCCCCCCAAAAATCAGAGTAATTAGTGAGGTAAACACTATGATAGAGCAGTCGATAGGGAGAAGGGCAGGGGTAAATGGAGAAAAGAGCAAAGGCAGTAGGGACCGGGATGGGGCAAAAAGAAATAAAGCCATAAAAAAATGGAGGGTAATGAGTACCAATGCCCGTAGTCTAGGTAAAAAGCTCCCTGAAATGGTGGCCTTGATGGAAGAGGGATGCCTGGATATTGTGGCAGTCACAGAAATATGGTACACAGAGAACCATGAGTGGGATGTCAACATACCAGGGTACACAATCTTCAGGAGGGACAGGGAGGGAAGAGGAGGGGGAGTAGCTCTCTATGTAAGGGAAGGGATCAAAGCAACAGAACCAAAGGGTAAACAGGGAGGAGAGGAAGCACTGTGGGTCACCCTGGAGACTAGTAATGGTTCCACAATCTGCACAGGGGTTGTATACAGACCCCCATCTCAGGGGAGGAAATGGACAAGGAAATGATAGAAGGCATTCTTGGGATGGCAGAGAAAGGGGAGATATAGCTGATGGGGGACCTGAATTTGCCCGATGTTGACTGGAGAACCTTTGTTGCAGCCACATCCAAGAGCAGGGCTATTCTGTATGCCCTACAGGGGACATGCCTCAGACAGCTTGTTTTGGAACCCACTCGGGAGACAGCAATCTTAGACCTGGTACTCTCCAATGGGGACAGAGAGAGGATCTCTGATCTTGAAGTGGTTAGCCATCTGGGAACAAGTGACCACCAAACAGTGTGGTTCACGATAAACTGAGCTGTAGAGTCAAGCCACACAAAAGTGAAGGTATTGGACTTCAGGAGGCCTGATTTCATCAAAATGGGAGAGTGCCTCAGAAAAGCACTAGCAAACAGGCAAGAAGGTGGGTTGGAGCAACAATGAGGAAACATCAAAAGCGCCATCACAGAGGCAACAAGCCTTTGTGTGAAGCAAATAAACAAATCAAAATGAAAAAAAACACTATGGTTCTCAAAAGAAGTGGCGGGGAAGGTAAGGGAGAAAAAGATAGCATTCAGGAAGTATAAGGAAACACAGAAGGAGCAGGACAGAGAACTGTACCAGTTAAAGCAGAAGGAAGCAGGGAAGGCAGTCAGAATAGCAAAGGCCCAAACTGAGGAAAAGATAGCCAACTCAGTTAAGAAGGGGGATAAAACCTTTATAGGTACATTAGGGAGCAAAGAAAGACTAAGGCAGGAATACTAAGGCTAAACAAAGAGGAAGGTGGTTGGGCAGAGAGCGACAGTGGAAAAGCAGGGATACTGGACAAATACTTCTGCTCAGTATTCACAATGGAAAAGCAGGGGGAAATACCTAATCCAGTCAGTAGAAGCACTCTGGATAGGGGGGTGTATAATAGTCCTTTCACAGAAGAAAGGGTTCTGAAAGAACTCTCTAAACTGAAGGTGGATAAAGCAATGGGACCTGATGGGATTCATCCCAGAATTCTAAAAGAACTAAGGGAAGAACTAGTAACACCACTGACTACCCTTTTTAATAAATCATGGGAGTATGGCATGGTACCTGAGGACTGGAAAAGGGTAGATGTGGTTCCCCTCCACAAAAGTGGGAGCAAGACAGAGGCAGGAAATTACAGACCTGTCAGTTTGACCTCAGTGGTAGGGAAAAAAATGGAATCACTTCTGAAGGAAAGAATTGTTGAGTACCTAGAGGCCAGTGGGGCACAGGATCCAAGGCAGCATGGATTCACAGTGGGAAGGTCATGTCAGACAAATCTAATTGATTTCTTTGACTGGGTGACCAAAGCAGTAGACCAGGAGGGGCTGTGGACATGGCTACCTAGACCTTAGCAAGGCATTTGACACAGTCCCGCACAAAAGATTAATAAACAAATTAGCCAGCCTGGGAGTGGGTCCCAGGATGGTAGCCTGCTAAAACACTGGTTGGACAACAGGACCCAGTGGGTAATAGTAAATGGAGTCCACAGTGATGAAAGGAGGGTTACTAGTGGGGTACCGCAGGGTTCAGTACTGGGGCCAGTCCTTTTTAATGTCTTTATAAGTGACATTGCAGAGGGACTGGAAGGGATAGTATGTCTCTTTGCAGATGACATAAAGATCTGCAACAGGGTTGATATGCAAGGTGAGGTGGAAAGGATGAAAAGGGACTTGGCAAGGTTGGAGGAATGGTCAAACGTATGGCAGCTTAGATTCAATGCAAAGAAGTGCAAAGTAATGCACCTGGGAAACAAAAACCCAGGGGAAGAGTACACAATGGGGGGTGAGATACTGACAACAAAAATGGAAAGGGACCTGGGGTAGTCTATCAGATGACATAAGGTGGAGGCCAGCAATATGAAGGCAGTAAGGAGGGCTGGGTGAGATACTAGGATGCATAGGAGAGCATCACTGGTAGCTGGAAGTTGTTGGCCCTCTGTACAGACAGTTGGTAAGACCACATCTGGAGTACTGTGTGCAGTCTCTGCAGACCATATCTCCAAAGACATAGACAGGGTGGAGACTGTCCAGAGGAGGGAACCAAAATGATGCAGGGTCTGCATCAGAAGACAATGAAGAAAGACTGAAAGAACTAAGATGTATAGCCTCAAGGAAAGGAGGGAGGGGGACATGATAGAAACTTTCAAATACCTCAAGGAATCAACAAAGTCAAAGAGGGTAGCATCTTTCAGAAAGAGAGTGCAAAACAAGGGGCTACAATTTGAAGATGGGAGGATGGCTCAGAGGTAATGTGAGGAAATATTTCTTCACAGAGAGGGTTGTGGATACATGGAACAGCCTTCCTAAGGAGGTCGTAGAGTCAAACACAGTGGGGGAATTCAAGAATGCATGGGACAGACATAAGGCAATTCTAGTGGGGGTAGTAGGAAGTAGGCTGTTGGTTAACTAGGATCTGCAGCTTATCTGTTAGGTAGGGAAATGGGCAGACTAGGTGGGCCAAGTGGTCCTTATCTGCCATCAAATTCTATGTTTCCCTCCCCCTTCCCCCCACCCTTACCTCTCCTGTGTTTCTTCCTGGCAGAGGTCATCAGACAAACTGGCCTGTCTTTTAGTCTTGTCTTGTCTGATGTGCTTCATTTTACTTTGTATTGGAGTCTGATTCAAGTACTCTGGCCCACTTTCTGTGGGGAGCAGGAGAAAGAGAAACAACACAGTACAGAGTTATCTTATCCTTTGTAACTTGTTTCTTTGTGCCTATTTTCTGAAGGAGTTCTTGATGGAGAAACATGCTTTCTTAGGAGCAGCAGCTGTGTTTCAGGTGAAAGCATTATACTTCTGTATTTGTTTCTATGGTAACAGCACAGGTTTTTCTTATATGCTGAGGGAAAGCTGCCTAGAGTGATGATATCAGTGACCTTTGTGTGCACTGTGTGTGTAAATGGTTGATATCATCACTGTAAAGCAGAGGGTAAAAGTATCACACTACGGTGGATGATACACTGTTTTATCCCACTAATTTACCACTCACCCCTATTGTATAAATATAGATACAGATATACAGTATATAGAGATACTTAGATAGGGATGATAGAGATAGAGATAAAGATAGATATTTATTTATTTAGTTTTTGTTTACTGGGTAAGGTGTCTTAACCACAAAATATGACTATTTTCAGACAGGACCTGGGAGATTACAATACAAAATTGGCAGACAAAACAAATAACAGGTATAGTTTAGAGGTAATCAACCATACAAGGAAAAATCTACATGATATAGACATATATATAGATATATATACATATATATATAGAGAGAGAGAGAGAGACTGATATAGATATAAAGATAGAGATAGAGATAGAGATAGATATAGATATACATATACATATAGAGATAGAGCTAGATATAGACATATAGATATAGAGATACAGATAGATATGGATATAGAGATTGAGATAGATATAGATATAGAGATAGAGATAGATATAGACATATAGATATAGAGATACAGATATATATGGAGATAGAGATAGATATGGATATACATATAGATAAAGAGATAGATATAGATATACATATACATATAGAGATAGAGATAGATATAGACATATAGATATAGAGATACAGATAGATATGGAGATAGAGATCGAGACAAATATAGATATAGAGATAAAGATAGAGATAGAGATAGAGATAGATATGGATATAGAGATAGAGATAGAGATAGAGATAGAGATAGAGATAGAGATAGATACGGATATAGAGATAGAGATAGAGATAGAGATAGAGATAGAGATAGAGATAGAGATAGATACGGATATAGAGATAGACATAGAGATAGAGATAGAGATAGAGATAGAGATGGATATAGAGATAGAAATAGAGATAGAGATAGAGATAGAGATAGAGATAGAGATAGATACGGATATAGAGATAGAGATAGATATGGATATAGAGATAGAGATAGATATAGACATGGATATAGAGATCGAGATAGATATGGATATAGAGATAGAGATAGATATGGATATAGAGATAGATATAGATGTACATTTTATTTATTTATTTATTTATTGCAATTGCTGATAAATGCCCTTGAGCCAATGGCTCTTTTACAAAGGTTCCACATCAGTATACAAAGAATAGAAATACAGTTTGTGTGAGACTAGCAGGCAAGCAGTTTGCATACAAAATTCAGTACAGGGTATACATGGTCTAAAAGCTACAGGTAATATAAATAACAGAACAACTCAATCAGGCATACATTTAAGAATGATGAGTCACCACAAATAATATTTACATGAATTAAAGCTGCCAGAAAGGCATTGTCAAAGGGAAAGGTAGAGTCAAAAAACTGAGTTGCTGCCAATTGTGCAAGGCAGCGTAGGAAAGTGGAAGAGAGAGTGGGTGAAGATGGGAAACTGGGAGGGAGGTAGAAGGAGAGGTGGGCAGGAGGTAAGGATCGGGGACCAAGTGCAACAGTGGGTGGGGTGAGCACATTAGAAAAGGGAGAGAGAAAGGGAGTTGAAGGAGGGTAAGAGAGGAAGGTGGTAGACCAGGGCTAGGGAGAGAGGCAGGGGTAGATATGGGATGGGAAGGGCGGTGGCAGGCAGAGGTGGTGATAATAGGGAGGTGCAAAGAACAGAAGTGACTACCAGGGAGGATAGGAGAAACAATCATAGGTGGCTCTGGACACAAGCGTTTGACATAGCTTGTGTTTGAATGAGCAGAGGGTGCCTAAGTTGGTGAGTTCACTACCAAGGGAGTTAAACATCTTAGGGAGTCTACCTGCAAAAGACTGCTGGCCTTGGGTGGTGCGACAGTGGGGAACAGACAGAAAATGATTGTCAGAGCTTCTTGTGTAACGGGGGTGGTTGGCTGTGCTTAAGAGAGACTGAACCCCAGGGGGCATGAGTCCCATCAATGACTTTTTTGCTAGTAGGCAGGTTTGGAAAGTAATCCTTCCCTGAAGCTGTAGCCAGTTTGCCTGTTCATAGAGGTCACAGGTATGCATGTGGTGGGCAGCACTAGTAAGGAGTCTGCAGGCCCTATTCAGCGCTGTAATGATTTGCCGTAGTGCTGTAGCTGTGACTGCTCCATAGATAACAAGCCCATAATCAATGATGGAGACAACAGAGCTGTGTATTGCTAGCTTAAGGGCATCAGGTGTCAGGCAGTGCCTGTGTTTATAGAGAAAGCCTATACAGATATTTATGGATTTTGCAACTGAATCAATATGGCTGGAGAAGGACAGAGTAGGGTCCAGGGTTATACCAAGGTATTTGAAAGTCTGCGTCTAGTCCAGGGTCATACCCGAGCTGTTTTTGATAACCAACAGTTGGTGTTTATGTTAATGTGTACCATGCGACAGCATAGTCTTTGTTTTTTTGTAATTTAGTACTAGTTTCTGTGAGACGAACCAGGCTTCAACTTGCTTGAAACTTTCCTGCAGTTGTTTCTCCAAGAGGGAGAGGTCAGAATTCTTAGAGAAAATCACTACGTCATCAGCATACAGAATAATGTTTTCATCACAGGCAGAAGGGAGATTGTTCAGGAAGATGCTGAAAAGAAGGGGTCCCAATATTGACCATTGGGGAACACCAGTCCAGACAGGTAGTTTGGAGGAGAGGGAGTCACCAATCTTAACTTGTTGTGACCAGTTGGAGAGATAACTGTTGAACCATTGCAAAGTATCATGAGAGCCCTAAGTTGCCAAGTTGTTCCAGTAGTAATGGATGGTTGTGACTGTATGAAGAGCCGAGAGGTCTATAAAGGTGGCACCGACAGGGTGTCTCCTTGGTCTACTGCTAGATGAATGTGTCCCGTAAATTCAAGGAGGGCAGAGGTGGTGCTATGTCCTTTGTGAAAGCAGTGTTGCTGTGGGTATTGCAAGTTGTATTTCTCCAAGTACTCCACCAATTGGTCTGCGATGATTTTACATGAGCTTTGGATAAAGGGGGTAGAATGGAGATGGGCCTGTAATTACAGTGTAATGTCCTATCACCAGACTTGTGTATTGGAGTCACCAGGGTGGACTTCCACTTGAGCGGGAACTGGGAGAGCGTGAGGGACCAGTTAATAATCTTGGTAAGAGGGTGCAGGACATCGTCAAGGATGAGGGCAATGAGCTTCAAGTCAAGTGTGTCCCCACTTGATCTGGATTTTTCTGAGCACCTTGAGGAGATATTTTTTGGCATCCCTTTCAGTAACTACTTTGAAATAGAAATGTGGATGATTTGTATCCTGAGTCTGTTGATATTGGGAGGCCGTGGTTTGGTTGGTGTCAAAGAAGTTAGAGGGAAGCCCATGGTTGAGGTCAGTGAATGCCAGATTAAATGTATTGGCAATTGTGGTGGTGTCCAGGGTGTTGCTGCCGTCAACTTTTAGCATATTAGGAGTGGCTTTGGACTCTTTCCCTATAACTTCAGAGAGACTTTGCCAGAATTTCCTTCCATCCAACCATGAGTTTGATAGGGTGCTCCTGCAGTAGCTGGTTATTTCAGTGCAGATAGCTCTGGTATAGACATTCCTGGCTGCCCTGTATGCCTGAAAGTCTGCTTGGTTGCCAGAGACTGTAGCACAAGCCCATAGCAGGTCCCAAGCTTTTAGTTGGTCTAGGAGTTTGCCTGAGATCCAAGGGTTGTCAAGGCCTTTATTTTTGCATTTCTTAAAGGGGGGCATGGATATCACATGCTGCATTGAACTTTGAGATGAAGTATTGAAGTGCAGCATCAACATCCAGAGCGGTGTCAATTGGGGACCAGTCTTGTTGTCGCAGGAGTGCCTTAAGTGATGCAAGGTGTCCCTTGATTAGCATCCGACTGTTGATAGTTTTCACGGGGGGGTTATTGAATTTATTTGACCATATGCACTGGACTGAGGAATGGTCACTAATGGCATCAGGGAGAACTGTAGTGTGGCTAATATGGTCAGGTTGATTTGAGAGTACCCAGTCCAGTAAGGTACTGGTCCCTGTTCTATAGTTGATCCTAGTGGGTGAGGTCACTAGCTGTGTAAAATGTGCAGCTGTCATGGCATCCTTGTAGTTGCTTGCACTGGGGGCAAGCCAGTTGACCTTTAGCTGCTGAGGGTGTTTGTAAGTGATTTAAAGTAGTTTTTTTAGCTGCGATTTCTGTGTTGGACATTGTATTTGAGGTCGGTTCCTAACTGCCTTTTTTTGTGCTTTAAAATTTGGTTTGGGCAGGATTAAGGGATTTTAGTAGACAAATTGGGGATTGTGTGTTTAAATGTGACTCTCTGGCCTGTAAGTGCAGGCATCATATTTCAGGGGATTAGTGCTTAGAGAAGGTGAGTGTTAATAGCCATCTTATTCAGTCTTCAGCTAGAGGAGAGAGAGAGAGAGAGAGAGAGGAAGGGCCTTTAGCTGCTGAGGGTGTTTGTAAGTGATTTAAAGTAGTTTTTTAGCTGCCATTTCTGTGTGTTGGACATTGTATCTGAGGTCTGTTAACTGCAGAAGCAGTTGGGGTCTGGCAGAGGTTGTCTGAATCTTCTTTTGCTGAGCAGTGTTGGAAAGGATTTAGTTGCTGGATAAGCATTACATTCTTTTTCAGTCTGTGAACTTTAGCTCAGTAGTGCGACTTTGTTTAATACAGTGTTTGTGTTGGGACCTTCCTCCAGAGGAGGTTGCAGTGCTTGGAGGTGCAGTGAGGAGCAGACACAGGGCTGATACACTCTACACAAGAGTGTGTTGTGGGCCTATTCACCATCCCCACCCCTCCTCCCCAGATCATAAGTCCTTTATAGGGGACCACCTACTCTGCAATTAGAGGAAGGGGCTTCAGGTGCAGCTGATTTACTTCTATCCAGAGATGCAGCCACAGGGCAGGGAAAAGCATAGGTAGGTCTCAAATAGGAGTACAGCATCCACAGTGAGTTGCTGATAGTGTAATACGTGGATATTGTGGGGGGCCTTCCACTGGAATATACCAGGTATTACTGTTAGAGGCTGTGCTAGGACTACTTAATTCTACTTTCTGTAGGGATAGTTAGTGTGCAGAGACTGTGTAGGTAGTGTGGACCATGTGTAGGATTGTTGGGTGCAATGGTTGTGGGGCAGCAATGCAGATGAATATACTGTGGAGGCTGGGAGGGTGCCCAATATACCACAGGCTAAGGAGGCTTGAGGAAGAGGTTCAGTGGCTGGGCAGGGAGCTGGGGAGGTTGAGGGATGAGGGGAGGATTTCATCAGTAGGAGGGCTGACATCTGAGAGTATTTTGGGGGCATCACAGAGAAGGAACAGTGGGTCAAGGGAGGGGGGGAACTAGATAGGAAGCCAGCTGATGAAAGGTGGACTCTAGTAAAACCTAGAAACAGAGGAGCAGCAGTAGGCAGGAGGGAGGAGAAAGTGCATAGTAAGTCAAAGGGGATAGGGAACATGTTTACTTTGCTAGAAACACATGGAAAAGAGGATGCAGGAGGTGATTGCACAAAGGATAGCACTCACAAAGAAGAGGGTGTGGGGGCATTATAAGTGGAGAGATTGAGCATGGTACGACAGGGGGAGGGATAATACTCGAAGTGAGAAGGGAGAGGTAGGTTGGCAGTCAAACAGGTGGAGAGGAGGGTCTTAATTGGGAGGGATGGGGAAGACACTGGGGCATGGTAAAACATGGTCTTGAGTGTCTCAAAAATGAGAAACCTGGGTGGGGGTGGCGATGGGCACAAGGAAAAGGAGGAGGTGTACTGGTGTTGGGGACTCCATACTCAAGGGATTAGATGGGGTGGCAAGGGGAGAGAGCACAGTCGATATGGGTGGAGTCCATACCAGGATTAAAGGCAGACATGGCAGGACAGGCAATCCTAAAGTGCGAAAGAGGATAGAAGGAACCACATTGTGGTACATGGGGACAAATGACCTAGTGGTGAAACGGTGGAGGTAACAAAGGAGAGGACTGAGGAGTGGAAGGTTGTGTGAGGACTGGGGAGTCTGTGGCCTTCTGAAGTGCTCCCAGTAGCTCATGTAAGCACAGTGAGAAAGGAGAGGATTAGAGAGTTGAACACATGGTTGGTAGAATGGTGCCGAACTAAGGGGTATGGGGTTGTGGGCATCTGGGGAAGTACCTGGGATAATAACAATCTGTTTGCAAGGGATAGGCTGCACTTGAGTGGAGAGGGGAAGGAGGTATTAAAGCAAAGACTGGAGAGGTATATTGCGACTAGGGTGGATTTAAACTAGATGGGGGTGGCAAGTGGACAGCAGGTAGGCAGGGATCTGATAGAATGGAGTCACGGCCTACCCCCCAGGCTAGCAGGGAAGGACTAAGGGAGGCTAACAAAGGAGGGAGTAGAAGGGACGAGATGTAGGCTAGTGAAGGGAAGGGGGCATTATGGAGGGTGGTCTCATTGAATGCAAGAAGCCTAGGAAACAAATCCGCTGAGCTACAAGCATTCTTAGCAGTGTGGAGGGTGGATATTGCAGCTGTCACAGAAATGTACGCAACTGAGCACTAGGACTGGGATCTGGCAATCCTAGGATACAAATTATACAGGAAGGACCGTAAGGAGGGGAGGAGGGGTGGGGTGGCAGTCTATGTGAGGGACAGGATCAAATGTACAAGGAACGAGGGAGAAGAAAGGAGAACAGAGGCAATCTGGCTGCAGCTCCTAGACTCAAGGGGTAGGAAACTGAGGTTTGGGGTGGTATACAGGCCACCATCCCAGTCTGAGGAGCTTGACAGAGAGCTAGCAGGACAAATCAGAAAGGTATGTAGAAAAGGGAAGGTGGTCATTGTGGGGGATTTCAACTTGCCAGGGGTTGACTGGAGCATTCCGGTCACCTCCAGTGCTAGGGAGCAAGTGCTCCTGTATGCAATCCAGGAGGGTCTCCTGATGCAGTTGGTTACTATACCCATTAGGCTAAAGAACACCTTAGATCTGGCATTGTCGAATGGAAAGGCAATAAGGGAAATAAAGGTAGAGGACCCACTATCTGACAGCGATCACCAAACAGTGTGGTTTAATATCACGATGTGTGGGGAGCCAGAGAAATCAATTACCCGGGTGGTAAACTTCAGGGTGGTGGACTTTGGGAGGATGCAGGAAGTACTGAAAGGGAAACTGGAGAGCATAAGGCATGAGATGAATGTGGAGCTGAAATGGGATATTATTAAACGGGGGGTTACAGAGGCAACAGAAGCCTGCACCAAGACACAGAGTAAGAGGAGCAGAGCAAGAAAACTATGCTGGGTGAACAGTGAGGTTGTGGAGGTGGTGAGGGCAAAACGAGTGGCACACCAGAGGTTTAGGAGGATGGGGAAGGAAGTGGACAGGGAGGAATATGCAAGATGGTCCAGGGAGGTGACCAGAAAAGTGAGAGAAGCCAAGGCCCCGAGGGAGCTGAGATTAGCAAAGGGAATTAATGGGAGGGGGGAGAAAGACTTCTTCAGATACATCAAGGAGAAAAGAAAGGGCAAGGAAACAATGGTGAGGATAAAAAGGGGTGGGGAGTGGTAGGAAAAGGGGGAGGAGCAGGCAGAAGCACTGAATGGATACTTTTGCTCCCTGTTTATGGAAGAAAGGGTGGGACTGCTACCGCATGGGCTGGGAGGGTGGGACAGGAGGAGAGGAGGTGACAGATAGAAGAATTGAGGCAAGTAGAGTCCTAGAGGGACTGAGGGCACTGAAGTTAGACAAGGCACCAGGGCCGGATGGTATCCACTCCAGGGTACTGAGGGAGATGGCGGAGGTGTTGGTGGAGCCACTGGCAGATCTGTATAGCACCTCCCTGGAGTCAGGATGTGTGCCACTGGACTGGAAGATGGCACATGTAGTGCCATTACACAAGGGATGAACCAAGTAATTATCGTCCAGTAAGTCTCACCTCCATAGTGTGCAAATTCATGGAAACGATACTTAAGGAAAGCCTGGTGTCATACCTGGAGGACAATGGCCTCCAGAATAGGAGGCAGCCTGGGGTTTGTTACAGGGAAGTCTTGTTAAACCAACCTGATGCAATATTATGACTGGGTGACAGGTGAACTGGATATGGGCCATGCGGTGGATGTTCTTTACTTGGACTTCAGCAAGGCCTTCGAATCAGTGCCTCATGGGCAGCTTGGGGGAAAACTAACTGGTGTAAGAGTAGGGGCAAAAATGATAAACTGGATTACAAGCTGGCTGAGTGGGAGGCTGCAACGGGTAGTAGTGAGAGGGGAGCTCTCAACTCCAAGGCCAGTGATGAGTGGGATGCCACAGGGCTGTGTTGGGGCCAGTATTGTTTGGGCTTTTCATATCAGATATTGGACATGGGGTGGTGAGCAAGGTAAGTCTTTTTGCTGACAACATCAAAATCGGAGCAGTGGTGGATGGAGAGGAGGGGTGGAAGCAGCTGCAGGGGGACCTAAGCAAGCTAGAGAAGTGGTCAGAGAGGTGGCAGCTGGGGTTCAATGCAAAGAAGTGTAAGGTTATGCACTTTGGCGTGAAGAACCCATGGAGAGAATACTGTCTGGGGGGGGTTAAGCTGGGGATCACAGAGGAGGAGAAGGACCTAGGGATAATGATAACGGGGACCATGAACAACACTGCCCAGTGCAGGAGAGCAGCTGCAAAAGTGAACAAAAGGCTGGGGTACATAGTGATGTTTTTTTTGTCCAGATGAAGAGAGGTGATCTTGCCCCTCTACAGGTCACTGGTAAGGCCACACTTAGAGTATTGTGTGCAGTTTTGTAGGCCATACCTAAAGCGTGATATCAGGCTGCTGAAGGGGGTGCAGAGGAGGTCAACAAAGATGATATGTGGAATGGAGGGGAGAGACTATGACAGCAGACTTAGAGACCTCAATATGTACACCCTAGAGGATAGAAGGGACAGGGGGGACATGACAGAGACATTCAAGTATCTGAGGGGAATCAAAAAGGATGGGACAGATGGGATCTTTAAGTTAAGGAGGGGGAGGGTCACCAGGAGGCATGGGCTAAGAATCGAGGGGGGAAGATTTAGGAGGGAGATGAGGAGACACTATTTCACAGAGAGGGTGGTAGCAAAATGGGTGATATCATGTAAATCTGTGAACAGCTTCAAAGGGTATGGGACAGGGAACAGGGGAGAGTGAGGGTGGGGGGTAGCAGTGGGTGACAAAAGGGAGGGGGGTTGGGGCAGCTGCAAACTAGGGGTGCTAGCTGCACACTCTAGCAGGCTTAGATAGACCAGGTGGTCTGTTTCTGCTGGCACATTCGTATGTTTGTATGTTCATAAAATCCCCTAGCAATATAACTTTTGAGTTACGCTTTAGACTACTGATGCAGGTAAGGAATGGGTTCAGGCTTGTTGTTGAAAGTCTGGGTGGAATATATACAGAGGCTGTCATCAGAGCAGAGATAGACATAGATATGGCGATAGCTATAGAGTTAGATGTGGATATAAAGATAGATACAGAGACAGAGACAGAGACAGAGCTAGAGATAGAGATAGATAGGGGATACATGATGGGCAGGAGCGTGATATGGAAAATATTCTCACTCCTGCAGAGTGAGCTCTGGATATCTCATGAGTGCCAAAGGCATGAGTGAGATATCCAAAACTCATGATGCAGGAGTGAGAATATTTTCCATAGCACACAATTTGCACATCAGTCATGTATGCGATTTATACAATAGGGGTGAGTGGTAAATGAGTGACAGGGCTTTATGTATTTAGTTTGTGGATGGGCTTTTGGGCTGTGGAGTTTTCTTTTGTTATTGGAGCTGGGTGTATGTTTTGTACTGTTCTGACTAGTTGATGTGTGTGTTGCTGATGTGTGCTTGGATACATGTTGTCTATGTGTTATGTTTCATTGGATGCTGTGCCTTGGTGGGTGGGATTTAGGCTGGTATCAGGGAATGGGGTTTCATCAAAACTCTTTTTTTTTCTTCAGTTTCTGTGTTTTTGAGCATTTTTATTTAGTTTGTTTCTTAAAGCTTTAGTGTACTGCTTGTGTGGCTGTTTTAACTTATTTTTGTCCTGCTCATGTTGGTTCTATTCAGACAAACTGTGGATGTTTCACTTTCAAGTTATAGAAGTGGTTTCACTTCTGCTGCTTACTGTGTTTTGCAACGTATAATATAAGGTAACCAGAGTTGTGTTTAGTGGTTTTACAAGTTGAATTGTTGTAAATTGTGTACTTCACAATGATATATTGTTTATTTGATGTGCTTCATTTTACTCTGTGTTGGAGTCTGATTCAAGTACTCTGGCCCACTTTCTGTGGGGACCAGGAGAAAGAGAAACTTTGTGCCAATTTTCTGAAGGAGTCCTTGATGGAGAAACATGCTTTCTTAGGAGCAGCAACTGTGTTTCAGGTGAAAGCATTGTACTTCTGTATTTGTTTCTATGGTTCCTTTCTGTTTCCTTCTTCTTAATCACCACTCCCCCAAGGGAGTAAGGTTCCATCCTATTCCTCCTCCCCAGGTGCATCACTGAGCACTTTTGTGCATTAAACTTTAGTTTCCAGGTGTCTGACCACCTCTCCAGCCTCTACAGGTCCCTACTCATGGCTTGCACCCCATTAGGTGAATCCACCCTATTGCAGACCTTTGTATTGTCTGAACAGACACACCCACCCCTTCAGACCCTCCGATAGGTCACCAACATGGATGTTAAAGAGTATTGGTCCTAGCACTGACCCAGGTGGCACCCCACTGGTCATCGCCCATTCCCTGGAATGTGTCCCATTTTCTGCCACCATCTGACTCCTTCCCTTTAACCAGTTTTCCACCCTCCTGGTGATCCTGTGGTCCAACCCTAGTCTGTCCAGCTTATGTACCATTCTGTCATGCGGAACAGTGTTGAAGGCCTTACTGAAATCCAAATAGGCCACATCCACCACTCCTCCCTGGTCCATTATCTGTGTCACCCTATCGAAAAATTCTATCAGGCTAGTCTGACAGGACCTTCCCTTGGTGAAGCTATGCTGCCTGTCATCCTGCATGCCATTCATCTCCAAGTATTCTATCAACCTGATCTTAAGTAGTGTTTCCATCACTTTTCCCACCACTGAGGTAAGACTAACAGGATGGTAGTTTTCAACCTCATCCTTCCTCCACCCCTTATGTAGTGCAACCACCTCTTCCCTCTTCCAGTCCTTTGGCATCACCCTGTGACCAAAGACAAGTTAAACAGCCTTGCCAGTTGCAGCGCCAGTTCATCCTTCACCTCCTTGAGAACCCTTGGGTGTATTCCATCAAGCCCCATTGGTAGTCTAGCGGCCCCCCTGATCATCATAAAATACATTATGATCTCCAGTTCCCTGGTAGTCTAGTGTCCCCTCACCTAGCCGTGCCAGCCCACCCAGCACCCCCAACCCTTCCCCAGCTGGTGACTGGCACAGCACACCTCTCACCTCCATGGCCAGCCACTGACTGTGTGTATTAACAGCGCTAATGCAAAGAAGCACTCAGAAATTATTTGATTGTGAGATTCAGTGATCGCCATCTTTGATCGTGGGGGGGGGCAAGATGGCCAGATTTTTTATAATGGAATAGATAGGGAAATTTTACCAATCTTTAACATTGAATATCTCAGAAACGGTTTTGTCTTTTTACTTGAAATTTGGAGGGTGTTTACGGCATGTCCTGTAGATGTCAATTATGGTGTTTACATGTCAGAGAAACATTTTTTTGCAGAGATGTTCTGTGACCCATTTTACGTGTTGTGGACAGTGTTTTGGATTGTGCTGGTGGCTTGAAATTGATAGGGTGCCTTGCCTTAGTGTCATGGATGTAGTTTTCAGTGGTTGTGTGTGTTAAATGTCAACAGGTATGGAATTGTGCCACTCTGAGGAATGAAAATGTCAAATTTTGACATGTTATATCTTGGACACGGCTTGGTCTTTTTACTTGAAATTTGAAGGGTGTTGATGATGTGATGTCCTGTAGATGTTAATAGCATGTTTATGTGTCGGACAATATATTTTTTGTGGTGGTATTGCTTGGCGCAGTTTACATTTTGTGGACAGCATTTCTATTGCTGTACTACATTAACATTTGTTTGGTGGCTGACCATGCTGTTGTCAATGTACTTTTTAGTCACTGGGTGTGTAATGTGGCCCGACTTGCTCAACTTTCTACTTTTCTATTCTTTCTTAAAAAGTAAGGAAATTCTGTACAAAAAATGTCATTAATGCATCAGTTAGGGTTCTTCTACAGCGACAAAAGCAAGGAAATTCACCATTAGGGTTCCCACCCATTGAACCCCATCCCCACCAACAGGCATCGGGGTGTGTGTTGGGGTCATCGGCCCTAACTCTCACCCCATTCTTTCTCACTGCTCCACCTGAGCTTGTTTACATGGAATGGGGTGAGTTAGGGTCGGCATTGCGCACACCCTCTGCTGATGCCTGTTGTTGGAGCAGGGTTCAACCTGGTGGAACCTTAATGGCAAATTTCCTTGCTTTTGTCGCTGTAGAAGAACTTGACTGATGCATTAACAAAGTTTTGCATGGAATATATATATATATATATATATATATATATATTCTTTGCAAAAACTGCATCAATGCAACAACTACAGTGACAAAGTGAGGAAATTTGGCATTAGGGTTTTCAACCCTAACTCAGATGTCCCCCCCACTGCCACACATACACACAGACACAGACACACACACACACAAATAACACACAACTGGGGGGGTGGTACAAGGCAAGACAACCAATCACAGACACACCATAATGTAACAGAAATATCATACAACTTCTTAAGCATATCACAACAGGCATCCATCATCATGTTTCACCACCTGTATCACTTCTGCTGCCATCCCAGTCTCCTGGGTGCATACAGCCTTCTGCATAACAGCATAATATAAGTAGTAAAACACATGCATTGGTGGGAGTGCAGGGCCCTTCAGGTTCTTCGCACCCACCAACTTGCCCATTTCTGCATAACAGCATAGCCCCATGTTCCCACCAACTTGCCCATTTCTGCATAACACCATTATATAAGTAGCAAAGCACATGTATTGGTGAAAGGGCCCTGCGCCCCCACCAACTTGCCCATTTCTCTATAACAGCATAACAAAAGTAATAAAACACATGTATTGGTAGGAGCATCTCAGATGCTTGTAGAGGATGTCAGTGTATGTACCCAAGAGACTGGGATGGCAGCAGAAGTGATACAGTTGGTGAAACATGATGATGGATGCCTGTTGCGTAATGTTTAAGAAGTTGTATGTTATTTCTGTTGCGTTATGGTGTGTGTCTGTAATTGGTTGTCTTGCCTTGTACTGTCCCCCCAGTTGTGAGTTCTGTACGCATGTGTGTGTGTGTGTGTGTGGCAGTGGAGGGGAGTCAGAGTTAGGGTTGAAAACCCTAATGCCATATTTCCTCACTTTTGTCACTGTAGAAAACCCTAACTGTTGCATTAATGCAGTTTTTTGCAAAGAATTGCCTTACTTTTGGAAAAAGCATAGGTAAGTACATTGTCACGGAAGTTGATGGGAGTACAGGGCCTGTCCCACCAACTTGCAAATTTCTGCATAACATCATAATATAAGTAATGAACCACATGTATTGGTGGGCTCTACACTCCCACCACTTTGCCCAGCACTGCATAACAATATACATGTGCCATACCTTATGAGCAGTTCTATACATTATAACGGGATCTTCCTGTGCACCCAAAAATGTGCTCACCATGGTTTTTACATAAATACTTTTCCATTACCTATAATGAGCATGCACCACAGTTCAGCAATCATAACCACCAGCAACACGAAAACTGTCACAGCTGAAGACTTATGATTTATCTTTCTACATTCCAAATTTCAGACAAATCGGACACACGGTTCAACAGTTATCATAGCAGAATGAACCAAATTCTAATTCATCAGAGTGGCATAATTCCACACCTGTTTAAGTTTCACACACAAGACAACTGAAAGGCACATCCGTAGCACTAGGGCTACCTACCCTATAAATTACAAGCCAGTAGTAGCATGCATAATCCAATGGGGAAAAGATCAGTGATGCCAGTCAATATCTCCCCAACAAATTTTCCAGCATCTGAACAGCACATTTCACATCTCTAGGACATCCCCTCAACACCCTCCAAATTTCAAATAAAAATACCAAACCATTTTAGAGATATGTAATTTTTTTTTAGTATGCTTTTTGTCCCAGCCTTGTGCTGGAACTCAGCCCTGGTCATGGACCCCATCACCCCCTGCTCCCAAATGAGCCACGCTCCCCCATGCCCTCTGGCTTACCCCCCCAGGGTGGGGTCACGGCACTTACCGGTGTTGCAAATGTCAGTTCAGGTCAGAGAAGCTGGCCTGGGAGCACATCAGAGGTGGTGAGGAGCATGTCATGGAGGCACTGGCTGGGGATTTTTCTGTCCCCAGAAGGACTTTTTTTCCTCAAGTGGGGACATGCAATGATGTCCCATGTCTGCCCTCCTAGATGTCTAGACACCAGCAGTGGTGGAACCCCCAGCCTCTGCCAGGGGTCCATAGTGCACCAGACGTTCATCCCCCCTCCCTTCCCCAGAGAAGAAGAGCAGTCCAGAGGATGCTCCATCCATCTCCCCCAGGCCAGCCCCCCAGTGACCCAGGTCCATTCCCAAAACAGGGTCACCAGCGTCATGAACGGAAATCCAACTGCTGCGCCGATGGGCCGGCTAAGAGATATGTAATCTTAGAGTCTGTACACCTTTAAGAATTCTTTGACCATGAGAATCAGCCATGACAGCCACAAAATGGCAGACCTGGCAGCCAAAAATTTGTTGACCGCGAGGAGGGGGCAACTTCAAATACTTATAACTCTGGAACAGAGCAATATGTTTTCACCAAACAAAAACTGGCATATTCCTTTAACAAAGGGCTTTCTACAACCCACGTTTCAGACCAATCAAGCACACAAGGAGGCAATATAGAACAGTGGTTTAAGGCTCTGAGCTGCAAACCTGGAGACCTGGGTTTGAATCGCACAGCCCCCACTTACATACTGTGTGACCCTGAGCAAGTCACTTAACTTCCCTGTGCTCCCAGGTTACACCTGTAAACAAGCTTTCAGCTTAGTGTGTCTCACCTGGTTAAAAAAAATGAACAATGGCTACTACGCAGTGTGCAAAAGTAGCAAAAACTGCATTTTTGTCACTTCACTGCACAAAAAACGTATTTCCAACTGAAATGAAATTTGGCAAATAGAGATGTACCATACCAGATCATGTATACCAAATGTTATCCAATTCTGTTCAACGGTTGCACAGCGATTGAAGTGGAAAACTGTGCACGAGGGTCAAAAAGAAAATTTTTGTCGCTTTGCTGCACAAGAACCATATTTCTGACAGAAACAAAAATTGGTAAAAGAAGAGATGTACCATAGCAGACTGTGTGTCCCAAATTTTGTGAACATCCATTCAATGGTTGCACAGTGACATGAGCAAACAACTGTGCAGGAGTGGCAAAAAGTACATTTTTGGATCTTCCCTGCCAAAAACAATATGTACAACTGAAACAGACATTGGTAAATCAACAGAACTGCCATACCAGACCAAGTATTCCAAATTTCAGGCAAATCCATTCAACAGCTGCAAAGTTATAAGCGTGCAAAAATGTAATGTTTAACATTAAAGTGTCTATTGAACCCTAAAGATAGGGGCGCTATTACATCATAACACACATCTGTGGCACCATGACTTGGCACCCAGGAGATATGGGCCCATCAGCACAATGGAATGGTACAACAGAGTCTCAGAGAAAGAAACACCCTGGACAATCCTTTACAGACATGTTGCCACATGAACAAATCTTTTCACACTGCACATATATATATTTTCCTATTGACTATAATGGCAGACAAAAAGTGACATAACTGTTCAACGGAGCAACATTTTTTCATGAAATCTTCAAAGGACAGAACCACAGCACAGGACCCATGCATATAAACCAATCACAACCCACTCAAATGGATTCTTGTTGCACAGGAAAAAAATGTGATTGCATTGCTTTCACAATGCACATATATATTTTGCCTTTGACTATAATGGGACACCAAAAAATGGCATAGGTTCTGAATGGAGAAAGATTTTTTAATGAGATCTTCAAACGGGAGCACCACAGCACAGCACCCACGTATACAAAACAATCTGAACCCAGTTAAATACATTCTTGTTGCGCACCAAAAAATGACATCGCCACTGTTTTCACATTGAACATATATATTTTCCCATTGACTATAATGACAGACCAAAAAATGACATAACTTTGGAATGGAGCAACATTTTTTCACAAAATCTTCAATGGGTACCAGCACAGCCCAGTACCCATGCATACGACCCAAGCTGAACCCACTCAAATGCATTTTTCACTGCTGGAGGGAGCACGGGGCCCACCCAGCACTGTATAACAATATGCTTCTGCCTTACCTTTTGAGCTGTCCTATACCTTATAATGGGATCTTCCTACGCACCCAAAAATGTGCTCACCATGATTTTCACAATGCACCTATATACCTCCCCATTAACTAAAACGAGCATGCACCACAATTCAGCAACTGTAACTACCTCCACCATGAAAATGGTCACAGTCAGAGATCTATGATTAATCTTTCTACATTCCAAATTACAGGAAAATTGGATACACGGTTCAAAAGTTATTAATACAGAATGAACCAAATGTCATTCATCGGAGTGGCATAATTCTGCACCTGTCTAAGTTTTACACACCAAACCACTGAAAGGCACATCCGTGTCACTAGGGCTACCTACCCTATAAATTTCAAGCCAATAGCATCATACATAATCCTATGGGCAAAATGTTAAGTACGTCACTCAATATCTCTGCAACAAATTAATTTTCCAACACCTAAACAGCATCAGTCATATCTTTAGCACATCCCCATAACACCCTCCAAATTTCAAGTAAAAAAGAGCAAACCATTTCAGAGATATTTAATTTTAAAGTTTTACCGCCTTGAAAAATTCTTTGGTCACAAGAATTGTCTCCGACCTTTTTTTTTTTTTTTAGTTGTTTAACCAGGAGTAGCACACTAAGCTGAAAGCTTTTTTTACAGGTGCCACCTGGGAGCACAGGGAAATGAAGTGACTTGCTCAGGGTCACACAGTATGCAAGTGGAAGCTGTGGGATTCAAACCCAGATCTGGTTTGCTGGATGTCACCAGATTTGCAGCTCAGAGCCTTAAACCACTGTGCTATACTGCCTCCCCTTGCAACCTAGGATCATTTTCAGCTGTCAGGGGACATCTAGTCATGAAATTTGGGCTATCTGGTCCCTCCCAGGGAGATCTGATCCAGAAAAAAATGGACATCTGGTTGGGAAGTCTTGAAAGAAGCTTGCAAAAGAAAACAATCTCGTGGCCAAAGAATTTGCAGGTTCACAATCAAAGATCATTAGCGAGCTGCGACCAAAGATTTTCAAAGGTTAAAACTATATTTTTTGACATAACTGAACAAAACTACAGGCATGGGTTGATAGTTGGATGCCTCCTGAGCAAACCCATTCTTCCTTTACTTCAGAAGTCACCCGTGGGCTGAGATATTTGTTTTCTGACCGCAAACTGAAAACAAGATGGCGGCCATCGAGACCGATAAATTTCTTGCTACTGAAGATTTTTTAGCCGTGAGACTGCAAATACTTTGGTGTGAGGATAGACCAGATGGCCAGAACCCCATTCTTCTTTTGCAAAACAACCATATAAATTTTCCCATTGACTAATAATGGGAGCTAAAAACTTTAATAACTTTTGAATGGCTTAATATTGTTTCACCAAACAAAAAGTGGCATATTCCTTGACCCATGCTCTTTCTATGAGCCAGGTCTCAGACTGGCATACCACATGGCGGCGGTGCAGTGCCACAGACAATATCCCCCAAACCACCCACAAAACTGATGAAAAGTGCATTTTTTGGTGTTTTACTGTGCAAAAACCGTATCTCCGACCAAAACACAACTTGGCAGATCAAGAGATCTACCATGCCCCACTGTGCATACCACATTTCATGCAAACCTGTAGAATGGTTGCAAAGTTATTAACATGCAAAGTTCAGACTTAACATTAAAATGTTTCCTCAGCCCTAACTATGAGGGCACAACTGTGCCCCTATAATATATATTCATGGGAAAAAAACTCCATTAATGCATCAGTTAGGGTTGTTCCACAGTGACAAAAGCAGGGAAATTTGGTGTTAGGGTTCAAAACCCTAACTGCGCATTCCCCCCACCACCACACACACACATACATGCAAGTAGGGGAAGGACCAAGGCAACACAACCAATCACACACAACCAGCAGCACCTAACAGAAATAACATACAACTATCTAAACCATGAAACCACACCCCCATGCTCCCATCTTCCACACACCAACAGATGGGATGTGGTGTGGCATCATCACTGCTAACTGTGATTAACTGTGATGCTGGACGTTCCACACTCTGCCAAACACATATCAATATGGACAACTAGGAATCTTGGGCCCCACGCTAACACCAGCACCTAACACAGAGTACACATATGCTATTTTGGGGTTTACAAGCCCCAAAACAGGATTTTGGACATTCCCTGCAAATACTTTCTCAAATCACTTTCACAAATGTGACACTGCCATGCTATGCATTTGCAATGCTTTCGTGTTTGCAACAGCAGTTTGTGAAAGTATTTTACATGCTTAGACAATGCGAAGTGTCGTAATCACCATACACTTTCGTGAACAGGAAAGTATTTGTGAACTATGCTCTTATAACTGCACATCTTTGCCATCCTCCTGCAAGCAAATGGTTGGGTCCTTTGGACTGAAATTCGTACAGTGTCAAGCCCTGGTCCCACAGATGTCACTTTTACTACTTTAGTGCTAAAATAGTTAAGGATGACAAAGTTACAGTGTTATGAAATTGAGCAATGTCCCATAGACTAACATTGCAGTGCCCATGACGCCTTTCGCCACTCATATGTTAAAAACGAAGTGAGGTACAGAGTTTTCACTACTGGCAGCTTGGTTCACCTTTAGATGAACTAACCTTGTAGAACAACTTTGGAAATAATGTATGATGCCTGAAGTTGGATTTCTCCACTTGCTACGGTAACACAAGTATACACCTCTTGCTAGTTGTGTGCGATTGGTTGTGTTGCCTTGGTCCTTCCCCTACTTGCATGTATGAACTGATGGAAATTAAAACAAAGTGAAAGTGGTAATGATAACGATAACACTAACACAAACGATAATGCAAACACTAATGCAACTGGTAATGGTCACGAGAATCGTCCACGACCTTGTAACCTAAGATCCTTTTCAGCTGTCAGGGGACACAAATGGTAACACTAACTGTAATGCTAACATTGACAGAAATGCAAAGCAGTAACAGTAATGCTAATGCTGACAAAAATGCAAATGTTAACACAATTGGTCATGCAAACGGTGATGCAAACAGAAACACTAATGCAAATGGTAACAGTAACAGTACATGTAACACAAACGCACATGCTTTGTGTCCAAAAAAGGTTCATTCAGAAGTACAGTGAATACAAACAATGTGGGCCTAATAATGGCACTCGGACTGGGAAATGAGCACTTGGAATACTAAATTGCTTATATCTCAGGAACCATACAATATAGAAAAAAAATTAAAATCTCGTATTATTTAGAGTTTATAGGCTACTTTTGTACTTAGCCCCTAGTGGGGAATAAGCATTTTTAGATGAAAGTCCGTAGATTCGAACCGCCTTTGAGATACGGAACCCGAAAGGTGTGGCAGATGCTGTATTGTTATCCTAAGGGAAAAACTGTCAAGTTTGGAGTGTTGTAACTTTGCAGCCCAGTAATATTTTGGCACCAAACTACCAACATTTACATCTGTGGGATGTTGGCTTTCTTCTCTGCAAATTTCAGCCCAAAAGACCAAACTGTTGTTTTGCAGCAGGATGGCCAAGATTTCCTATTATTTTGGCCATACTTTCGCAATTTATTTTTGCAAATTATGACTCTTTCGCAAAACAAACCAAGAAAGTGCCACTTTTTCGAAAATACTTTATGACAGTACTTTTTACAAAAATTTCAAAAACATATTTATGGGGTGTTTTACCCTCATTAAAAGACATGGCTAGCATCCTCGAGAATTGACTAGGTGAACACAACAAGAATTGTGTCCCTAGAGAGTCCCAAATTTACATGCCAAACATTTTTCTGAGCTGTAACTGAACAAAAAATGGCTGACTCATGAAAGTAAAAGGCTCATTTGCGACAGTAAAAACTGCATTTGCGAAAGTGTCATGTTGGTCATTGACTTTTCCCATAGACTATAATGGGATTCAGTGTTTTTTGAATAACTTTTAAATGGTTTAATATGTGTTCACGAAATCTTTGAAAGGCACATCGGGGGCCTGGCTTCATGCTCTCTGAAGTTTTCAGACTGATCATGCAAACTGTGCAGGCTGTAGGTGAAAGCAAAGAAACACGCAAAAATGTATGCGTTTTTTGGTGCACTGTAGCCCTGCGACCGTACACCTGACTGTAACGCAACTTGCCATATCCAGAGATCTATGATACCAGACAATGCATTCCAAATTTCAGGCAAATCTGTTGTACAGTTGCAGTTATTAAGGTGTAAAATTTGAGATTTAACCTTAAATGGGGTACTCAACCCTAAATATAGTGGCAATACCATTCCACTATAATATAACTAGAATAATAGTTTACAATGAATTACAAGGCTGTAATTCCATCGAGAGGTTCTGGGTACATAGATAACCTCTAGAGCAAAGCTCAAGAGGTTTCTATGTCCCCAGAACCTTGAGATGGCATTTCAGCTGAGAATTTCACTGTAACCTATTTTTAATTTTTTGTAATATATGAATGAGAGAACGTGGCGAGGCCTTACTTGGTGAAGCATTGTGCAGGCTGACATGTTCAACAAGGAATCAGGAAGTTGTGCCATTTTTTTTCTGAAGAGCTCAACAGGAAAGTGCAGGAAACAGTTCCTTTTAACAGTAAGAGGCAAAATGTAGTTACACTTCAACAGAATGTGTAACCGTTACTCATTTTTCTTTTTAAAAAAAGAAAAGTAAGGTACTGTTCGGTTACCATGGAGCTGGCTTTGAAATCCTTTGTGCTGATACATGGAAAAGCCAGCTCGCAGTCAGCACAAAGAGTCACGCTGCACTTGTGCATTTGTTTATGAGTGATAATACTATCATTCGAATGAAACAATAATGATCCCTATGTTACACACACATATATATATATATATATATATATATATATATATATATATATTAATATTATAGTGGAACAGTAGTGCCACTATAGCTAGGGTTGAGGAGCCAAATCTATGTTAAACCCCAAAACTTTGCACCTTAATAACTTTGCAACCGTTTCATGGATTTGGCTGACTACACAATCAAGAACCATAGGCCTTGGGATCTGCCAAGTTTTGTACCAGTCGGATATACGGCTGCGGAGTTATTAAGCATGATCTGTGTGCGCGGTTACGCTTTTTCATGAATTCTACGGTCGCGTCTACAGGTCATTACGGTTTGCACGACTGGCCCAAAATCTTCAGGGAATGTACGGCCAGGGTCCCCAATGTGCCTTTTGAAGATTTCATGAAAAAATATTAAACGGTTCAAAAGTTATTCAAAAAACAGTTTCCCATTATAAGTCAATGGGAAAAGTTAACAAAAAGTTCGACAGTGTAGCAAATGCATTTTTACTTTCGCAAATGGGCCTGTTACTTTCGCAAATCGGCCATTTTGTTTTCAGTTGGTGATCAGAAAAATGGTTGGCATTTAAATTTGGGACCCTCTAGCAACCTAATTTTTTTTGTATTCACCTAGTCAGACCCTGAGGATGCTTGCCATGTCTTTATTTTGTGGTAAAACACCCCAGAAATATGTTTTTCAAATTTCTGGAAAAAGTACTTTCACAAATTACTTTCGTGCTCATGAAAGTGTCGCAACTTTTTGTGAAAGCTTTCGCAAATTGCGACAGTAGTTTTCTAGTCTGTGGGAAAATGACAGCAATTCTTTGGCACTGCGCTGCAAAAGAACCGTTGGGAGTTTTGAGCTGAAATTTGGAGGGAACGGAGCCGACATCTCACAGATGTGCCTTTCAGTGTTGTATTGAAAAAATATTACATGGCGGCAAAGTTATGGCACTCCAAAGTTGACATTTTTCCCATAGGATAACATTACGGCACCCGACGCATTACAGAAATCCTTTGGATCCCTGCTGCAAAATAACGGTTTGGTCTTTTTTCCTGAAATTTGGAGGGAAGACAGCCAACAGCCCACAGATGTGCCTTTCAGTGGTTTGGTGAAAAAATATTACAGGGAGGCAAAGTTATGGTGCTCCGAACGTCTCTTTTTTTCCCATAGGATAACATTACGGCGTTAGCCGCGCCTTTCAGGGCCCGTATCTCGGAAATGGTGCAAGATACGGACTTTTCGTCGGAAAAATTCTTAGCCCCCTCATAGGGGCTAAGTACTAAACTAGCCAGGACAGTCATAAATCATACGACTTTTAAATTTTTTTTCTATGTATTACGGTTCCTGAGATATAACTTATTTAGTATTCCAAGTCCTCATTTTCTGCTCCGATACCCATTATTATGCATACATTCTTTGTACTCACTGTCTTTCTCTATTCAGCTTTTGGGGAAAACCAGCCTGTGTGCTTACATTACTGTTACCATTGCCCTTTCCACTTGCGGTTTCATGCCCGTTTCACTTACCGTTGACGTCTACGCCACCACGTGCGTCATCCTTTGTGTTTTCATTTGTGCTTGCGTTTCTGTTATTTTTTGCCATTTGTGTCGACAGTACTGTTTCTCTTTCTGTTTCACTTTGCATCACCATGCCCATTGACATTTCCATTTGCAGGCACCATGTTACTATGTGATAACACATCACGTGGCAGACCGTTCCCGTCTACGCCACCGTTACCCTTTCTGTTCTCATTCGCACTTGTGTTACCATGTGTGCCACTGTTAGCATTTCTGTTTGCGTTGCTGCTCCTGTTACTATGCCACAAGACATCATGTGGTGGGAGCGCAGGGACCAAAGGGCCCGGCTCCCACCGCTGCATTACATTCACTATTTCTCATTATCATTCTCAAAAAGAAGGGAAATTAGAGGCAAAAAACTCCGTTTAATGCATTAGTTAGGGTTGTTCCACAGCGACAAAAGTGAGGAAATTCGCTGTTAGGGTTGAAAATCCTAACTCCGAATTCCCCCCCCAGCACCACACACACAGACACACACACACACATTCAAGTATGGGGAGGACCAAGTCAACACAACCAATGACAGACATCCAGCAGCAGGTGACAGAAATAACAAACAATTGTCTAAATGTACTACGAGACATCCCCACCCACCTGACCAGGTACTGCATGCTCAGTGGAGATCAACAGCAAAACTGAGGCCATGTACACCAAACGTAACATCCCTGATTGCAGCTGCACACAACGTATCACACTTAGTAGTTGCATGGCTTTACCTACCATGCTCTCCACACCACACCACAACTGGTACTGTGCCGTTAGTCAATATAAATGCTGAAGGTGCATGATGACAGTTGTAGAAAGGTTTTAACACTAGTGAGTATACATTAATTAAGAGAAGTACATAAATTAACCACAAGACACTAGCATGCTCAAGATAAAAGTAGTGTTACATTTAGTAGGTGATTTACATAGTAGTACATTTACTGCAATGGTTTACTCAAGATAGAGAGGCTGATGTAAACGTATGGAAAAGCATTGCCTGTTCAATGCTATGAAATTCGTACTGCCAGTATCAGATGCATTCTTACTGATGAAGGTGTACTGCTGATGTACATACATAGACCTTCAGTGTGTTTCTATACTAAAGATGCAGTAAGTATTCTTTGTAAGAAACATTGTAATTGCATGGATCAGGCCAAGCAACTTCTAAATATCATAGCACTACTGAGCCAACAATGACGTACCTGTATCGGAGATGTATATAGGATAGATTTTCCTGTAGGCACTTACTGAGTATGGTTGTACCTGATAAAGACAATCTCATTGCATCTGTGATGACTAACTTATTCAAATAGTAATACATTTACTATTGTTGCAATGGGTGATCTATGCCACTTATGGACACAGTGTAATTTTTTTTAACAGTTGTTTCATACTCAGACTGTATGCCTAGTGTTTGGGTTTGCCACACTTCTGTCACTGATGCTATCAAAGTGATAACTATGTTAATTGTGGTACAACAGGACTCAAGTAGGTATGGTGTAGATATAAACAGAATGTATTTTAGTATTGATTTAACTCACAATGGGGTAAGTGTACTAGGACAGCAGGGGTTATTCTCTATCACTGACTCTGTCAGTTATAATCACACTAGGGTTTCGATGACTGTAATGATCAAGTTACACTGTTCATCTTCATGAGTTCATATTCACAGCCATTCTCCAGTAACTAGACAGTGTATGGTGTAACTGGGTGGGACACTGTGTTGCAAAGCTGCTGCAGTACCTAGCAGAGGGAGAGCATCTACTCATAAAGACAATTAACTCATTGCCTCCACAGGCTCACTCTGAGATTACACCACTTGCCTTCTGAATCTCCTGTATACTTTTAACAGTGAATCCTGGGCCTTTCTAAGCAAAATCAAGCCATAGTCAGCATGTTGCAAACAAATGCTAATAGCTCAATAACTGTATATGCTAGACACAAAGTATGAGTGGCAGAGTTATTCAGCACAAAATTGCTTTTCCAATGGTGGCATGCATGTAATAATAAGTAATTTAGTTTTTTTTCTATGCTGGTCGAAAGAGCAAACTAAATATTTTTTTCACTAAAAAAGTGCAACATAAGCCATTTTTTGTTGGAAAATATGTAAAATATCAACACCAAATTAAGCATACAGACATTAGATGGTGTTTTAATATTATGTTAGTTAAAAAAAAGATATCTTTTTACTATAAAACGTAATTTTTCCCCATTTTAGTCAAGGTGCTTTGGCGAGATTTGAGGGCTGAATCTCAACCAAACACACCATATCATAAACAAATGCATATAACTCCAAAAGTATATGTGATACACACAAAGTATCAGCATGAAAGCTGATTAGCACAAAAATGCCTTTCCAATGGTGCTATGCAACCAGTTGTAATCACTACGGTTTTTATTTTATACCTGCTGAAGTGCCAAAAAAGTGAATTTTATTCAAGCTGCTTAGGTGAATCTTGATGGAAAACATGTCAGCCATACACACAAACAAATGTGAATAACTCCTAAAGTATAAATGATATACACAAAATATCAGTGGCAAAGTTGTTCAGAACAACATTACCTTCCCAATGGTGGTATGCAAATAATAATATGTAATTTTGTTTTGTTTTTTTTAAACTGGTTGAAACAGCAAAAAAAATATTTTTTCACTAAAACAGGCAACATAAGCCATACACACCACACCATAAACAAATGCAAATAACTCTTAAAGAATGCATGATATGCACAAAATATCAGTGACAGAATTGTTCAGCATAACATTACCTTTCCAACGGTGCTATGCAGTCAAATATATATTATATTCTGTTACACTATATATTAAAATATATAAGTGACTTCTCCAGACGTTGCTTGGGCACACTGGGAGTCAGTAGCCGACTTCTGCAGATGTACTCAGGACACATCAGTGTTTTTTTACTGACGACTACAGGCGTCGGCTAGGAGACAATGAGTTAAGCAATAAGGCATGACCAACAGTTATGTTAAATGGTCTGTTAATCACCCTGTAGGGGTTTAATGTTGAATGAGGTATAGCCGAGTGCCACATGTCGCTAGACAGTGATAAACTGACCATTAACATAATACCTGGGAATGGCTTATTGCTATCATAATAAAACTGTTTTTTAAACAACATTAAAGCATGTTCATTATATGGTTAGGCTCTACATGTATGTTAATTTTGAGTCCCCCTCCCCCCGAGGAGCCGGAGGTCGTGAGGGCTGCGCTGAACTGCCCTCCCTGCTAGGATTCACCCCCCTCCCCCCGAGGAACTGGAGGTCGAAGGGCCAGACAGAAAAGCCCTCCCTGCCCAGAAGCTTCACAAGCGCCACAAGATTTTGAGCCCCCTCCCCGAGGAGCCAGAGGTCGCGAGGGCTGCGCTGAACTGCCCTCCCTGCTGGGATTCACCCTCCCTGAGGAACTGGAGGTCGCGAGGGCCAGACAGAAAAGCCCTCCTGCCCAGAAGCTTCACAAGAGCCACAGATTTCGAGCCCCTCCCCGAGGAGCCAGAGGTCGCGAGGGCTGCACTGAACTGCCCTCCTGCTAGGATTCACCCTCCCCGAGGAACTGGAGGCCAAGGGCCAGACAGAAAAGCCTCCCTGCCCAGAAGCTTCACAAGAGCCACAAGATTTTGAGCCCCTCCCCGAGGAGCCGGAGGTCGCAAGGGCTGCGCTGAACTGCCCTCCTGCTAGGATTCACCCCCCCGAGGAACTGGAGGTTGCGAGGGCCAGACAGAAAGCCCTCCCTGCCCAGAAGCTTCACAAGAGCAACAAGATTTCGAGCCCCTTCCCCCCGAGGAGCCGGAGGTCGCGAGGGCTGCGTTGAACTGCCCTCCCTGCTAGGATTCACCCCTTCCCCCCGAGGAGCTGGAGGTCGTGAGGGCCAGACAGAAAATCCCTCCCTGCCCAGAATCAACACAAGAGCCTCAAGGTAATTACCTAGCAAGTGCCCTGCTGCAGTCGCGACCGTCGGGAGCTCTCCTGGCTGTGGACAAACCTGCAGTCAATTCAAACTTGTGTTTTGGTGCCTTTTCCAGGCTCATGCTCTGAAAGCCTCTCTCACACAGTGCCAGGTGAAGCCCCGCTGAACGCTACGCGTTCGGCTCCCCACCGCCCCCACCACCACCCTTGGTCGGCTCTCCCTTTTATAGAGTTACTCACAGGGAGCCAGAACCAATCAGTCGACTTTCCCATTTGCTGGTTATACCCTCCAGCACTAGAGGGAGCCTGCACTCAGTTTCTACTCTCTAATGATATATCACTCACAAGCATGATCCTTGCTATACTGGTACTCCTCCTACCACGGCACCCACTGCTCACCCTCGACCTCGCTTTTATCTCCCACTGATCTTCCCCTCCAAACCACAATCCCCTCTACCTCAATTCCCTGTCTTCCCTCAGCTTATTGCACATCTACCCTCTGTCCATCCCCCATTTCCATCCCTGACCCTGGACTACGCACCATCCCCCAATCCATCCAGACCCTGGACTACCACTCTACCCACCCACCCACCCCCTAAACGCTACCCCAGTATCATGTACCCTATCACATGTGGTCAATCTCCTCGCTAGCGTGTCTGGTTCTTTTCTCTCTTCCTATCCCATGCACATCCCTGGTGAGGTCTCGGCAGCTGCATATGCACCCCACCCTCACCAACCACTACCCTGTGAGGCGCCTAATCATTCTGCTGCTCCTGTTCTCCGGCAATGTGCACCCTAACCCTGGGCCCGCCAACTCTGCCATGCCTAAGCTCACCGGTGGCAGTGGTCTCCGAATTGCTTTCTTGAACATATGCAGTCTCCCCAAAAAAACTGCAGCCCTCCAATGCTGGGTTACGCAACACTCCCCTGACATCCTCATGCTAGCAGAGACCTGGCTCTCCCCGCTCATGCCTGACTCAGCTGTCTCTCTACCAGGCTTTTCCCTGTTCAGGGCTGATAGGTTGGGCAGGTGGCGAGGGGGGTGTGCTATCTACCTGCGCGACTCTGTCCTGGGACATGCCCTCCCTACCCCTGAGCTCAACTACGGGTCGCAATCCATTACCCTTAAGATCACTCTTTACCCTGGTCATGGCCCCCTTTACCTAACCATGGCTTACATACCCCCGAGTACAAAAAACTTAGCGGTCACCTCCCTCCTTGACTATCTATCCTCCTTACCCCAGAAGGCTGAACAACTAATATTGGGTGACTTAAACACCAACTGGCTCAGTTCCTCATCTGATACTATAAAGGATGAGCTTGCAGCCCTTGACCTGTCTCAATTGGTCACCCGGCCCACTCATCTTAACAAAGCAATGGGAACCAGCTCCCTCTTGGACGTAATCCTCTCTAACCGGCCACATAAAGTGGCATCTGTACTTGTCCTTGCGGTCTCACTTAGTGACCACTCCCCCGTCATCTGCTTTTGGTCCTCCCCCACTCTCAGCCCAGTGTACAGCAGCACCCCATGATGCAGGTTTCTCCCAAGGGGTCTTGACAACCTCAAACGCCACCTTGCACAAGTCAACTGGACCCCAGTGGCCTGTGCTCCAGACATAAACTCTGCACTAACCTACCTCACTACAGCCTTCATCCATGCCTGTGATCTGTTTGCCCCCACCACCACATCTGGGAAAAAAAAAGTGGTCAGCTGCATGGATATCCCTTGCACTGATCCAGCAACTAAAAAAGCGGGATAATCTCTGGCACATAGCAAATGACTCTGGTAGAGTGGCTGACAGACAAGCCTATAGGGCTGCCTGTAATCAATGCACCTGGGCCATCAAGCAGGCAAAAGCTAAATACTATCAGGCTGCGTTGACATCCACCTGGGGCTCATCCAGAGCCTTCTGGGACAACATTAAAGAACTGAACGGTAAAACCCACTCCCCCCCTCCATCTCAGATTGACATAAACGGGGCTGTCTCGACAGACCCAACATGTATTGCTGACTGCCTTAATAAAACCTTCACGGACTTAAGTGCAGTTCTCCCTGCCCACATTTTTGACCCATTTACCACGTCCACTCACACTCACATCTCAAGGCCACTATTCCACTTCCAGACAATCTCACTCTGCGATGCCAAACCTCTTTTTATAAAGTCACTCGCCTCCCATAACCCAAGTAATGACCCTCTTGACTCCAAGATGCTCTGCCTTACACTGGATGTCATGCTAATCCCCCTCATGTTTATCATAAACAAATCCTTATACCTAGGTCAATTCCCGGATGCTTGGAAGCATGCTGAAGTAATCCCCATCCATAAGTCTGGGGACCGTATGCTACCAAATAACTATAGGCCCATCTCCATCCTCCCCCCATCCAAAGCTTTAGAAAAATTAATAACCACACAGCTCACAGAATACCTAACTAAACACAATTTTCTATGTCCTGAGCAACATGGGTTTCATCCTGGCCACAGCACAACCACTGCCCTTCTGGAATTCTCCCACCACATACACTCTGCGCTTGACAATGGTCGACTTGCAGGGGCAGTATTCATAGACCTATCTAAGGCATTCGACACGGTGTGCCACCCCTTGCTGTTAAACTCCCTATCCCAACTGGGACTCTCATCTGGCCCACTGAATTGGTTCTCTAGCTACCTGCATAACAGGTCCCAAAGAGTTAAACTAAATGGGACCCTCTCCTCCAACCTACCAGTACTCACAGGGGTCCCGCAAGGCTCCATCCTTGGACCCACCCTTTTCAGTCTATTCCTGAACACCCTCCCAAACTCCTGTTCCAGCAAAACACTGTTCTACGCTGATGATGCAGTAATCCTAGCATCTCACCCTGACCCACTCCTACTCCAAGGCACACTGCAAAGCGCCTTCCTCCAAGCTGAAAAATGGTTCAATAATCATCGACTAGTCCTGAACCTGAAGAAAACAAAGTCAATGCTGTTCTCACACCAGCAAAACAGCGCCAAGGACACGCCCCTTCACATCACTGCCAGCATGCTCCTCCCACTAGAACAGGTAACATCCTATAAGTACCTGGGTATCACCTTTGACCCAGGCCTTACATTCCACTCCCACCTAAAAGCCCTGTCATCGGCCATGAACTCCAGGATCGGGCTCCTCTACCGCCACAATAATTGCCTCCCGGAATCTGCATTAAAACTAGCCATTACATCATCGGTGTTGTCTCTGGCCGACTACGGACTTCCTATTTATGCAGCAACTGTTCCCACCTCCTTATCTAAGGTCCAGACCTCTATTAACAAAGCCTGTAGGCTCCTTACCGGTGCTAACAGCAGAACTCACACTTGCCTGCTATACTCTACAGCCAACATACTCACTCTTGAGGAAAGACTGAAATTTCATACCTGCCTACTGGCCAAAAAATCCATGTCAGGGTTTTGCCCACTAGGGGTCTCTGCACCACTGCAGCTGGCCGTCCAGCCCCTGCCAACCCGTAACTCCATCGCAGCCACCTTCATAGTTCCCAGGGCTAGGACCTCTCGCTGCCAAAGATCCTTTCATCATAAAGCCCCCCCTTGGTTTAACTCCCTTCCCGAGGCTATCACTATGATCCCTGGGATTGGTCGGTTCAAAACCGCCCTCCATCAACATATTATTGACAGTCGATGTTGTAAATGTCAATAGCTGACCAAAACCCTGCCCATATTGCCCTGTGCCCTTTGGATCCCTTAGATGACTGGAAACTGACTGTAACAATGATGTTATATATTGATGTATAATATGCTATTTAACTTATGTATGTATCTCAACATATGCATGTACCTGTACAATTTCTGCCTGTAACTCCACGTGTTTACGTATCTCACCTGTATGTAATCCCTGTCCTAAAACCTCACTATTTGTTGTCTCCCCCCAATGACGAGGTACCTTTGTAAACGAGTCGCTGACTCAAAGGTTGTAAAACTGATTACTTCAATAAATAAATAAATAAATAATAAAAACTAAACATAAGGCTGTTACAGTGTTTACAGTCAATTAGAAAGCTGCATTTCTCAAACCCTTGTTATAATCAGAGATATTATACCTGTACAACTCCTTGGTTTTGCTGAACTCTATTGCTCAGGTGGCCCACCACATGTGGTGTGGTCTGGTGTGGGGCATCGGTAGGTAAGGTCATGCAACTACTAAGTGTGGTATGTTGTGTGCAGCTGCAATCAGGGATGTGTACGTTTGGTGTACATGGCCTCAGTTTTGCTGTTGATCTCCACTGAGCATGCAGTACCTGGTCAGGTGGGTGGGGATGTCTCAGTAGTACATTTAGACAATTGTTTGTTATTTCTGTCACCTGCTGCTGGATGTCTGTCATTGGTTGTTTGACTTGGTCCTCCCCATACTTGAATGTGTGTGTGTCTGTGTGTGTGTGGTGCTGGGGGTGAATTCAGAGTTAGGTTTTGAACCTAACAGTGAATTCCTCACTTTTGTCACTGTGGAACAACCCTAACTAATGCATTAAATGAAGTTTTTTGCCTCTAATATATATATGTATATATTAGAGGCAAAAAACTCCATTTAATGCATTAGTTCGGGTTGTTCTACAGTAACAAAAGCAAGGAAATTCAGTGTTAGGGTTGAAAACCCTAACTCTGCATTCCCCCACCCCCCAGTACCCCACCCCCCCACACACACACATGCAAGTAGGGGGCAGGACCAAGGCAACACGACCAATCACAGACAACCAGCAGCAGGTGACAGAAATAAAACACAACTGTGCAAATATAGTACAAGACACACCCATCATCATGAGCCAACAAATGTAGCCTTTGAGCATTTGATGTTTATGCCTGTAGTTTTGCTGTGTCTCTCCACTCAGGATGCAGTACCTGTTCATGGGGGAACATAGCCTGGCTGAGGCTGTGCAGCTCATAACTGTGCTAATTGGAGTGTACCTGCAATCAGGGAGGTGTACTGTTGATGCCCATGGCCTATGCTTTCCTATGGCTCTACCCTCAGGATTCAGTACCTGCTCTGGGTGGGGAGGGGGCATTGCCTAGCTGAGACTGTGCAACTCATAACTGTGCTATCTTGTGTATAGCTGCAATCAGGGAGGTGCACCATGGATGTCCATGGGCTTATTTTTGCTGTGGTTGTACAGTCAGTATGCAGTACCTGGTCTGTGGGAGGGGGCTTGCCTAACTGAGGCCATGCAACTCCTAACTGCTAACTTGAGTGTCCTTGCAATCAGGGAGGTGTACCATTGATGTCCATACCTTCAGTTTTGCTGTGGCTCTCCACTCAGGATACAGTACCTGGTGTGGAATGTGGGGGGGGACATTGCCTGGCTGAGGCCGTGCAAGTCATAACTGTGCTAATAGGAGTGTACCTGCAATCAGGGAGGTGTACCATTGATGTGTATGGCCTTTGTTTTCCTGTGGCTGTCCACCGAGGATGCAGTACCTGTTCTGGGTGGGGGGGAGCACTGCCTGGCTAAGACTGTGCAAGTTGTAAGTGTGCTAACTTGTGTGCAGCTGCAAGTAGGGTGGTGCACCATTGATATCCATGGGTTTATTTTTGCTGTGGCTCTTCACTCAGTATGAAGTACCTGGTCTGTGGGGGGTGGTGGATTGCCTGTCGGAGGTCATCCAACTCCTAACTGTGCTAACTTTTGTGTGCCTTTTGTGTGGAGGGAACATTGCCTGGCTGAGGCTGTGCAAGTCATAACTGTGCTAACTGGAGTGTACCTGCAATCAGGGAGGTATACCATTGATGTCCATGACCTTAGTTTTTGCAGTGGGTCTCCACTCAGAGATACTGTACCTGGTGTGGCAGGGCATGGAGGATTCCTAGCCAAGTCCAGGCAACTCCTAAGTGTGCTAAGTTGTGTGCATCTGCAATGTGGAAGTGTACTATTGGTGTCCATGGCCTCAGTTTTTTGATGGATTTCCACTCAGCATGCAGTACCTGGTCTGGGAGTGGTGGGCTTGTGTCTTGTAGTACATTGAGACAGTTGTATTTTATTTCTGTCACCTGCTGCTGGTTGTCTGTGGTTGGTCATGTTGCCTTGGTCCTCCCCCCCACTTGCATATGTGTGTGTGTGGGGGGGGTACTGGGGTTGGGGGGAATGTGGAGTTAGGGTTTTCAACCCTAGCACCGAATTTCCTCACTTTTGTCACTGTGGAACAACCCTAGCTAATGCATTAAACAGAGCTTTTTGCCTCTAATTTCCCTTCTTTTTGAGAATGAAGACGATAAATAGTGAATGTCTTGTTACATAGTAACAGGAACTGCAGCACAAATGCAAGCAGCAATGGTCACGCACATGGTAAAGTAAACATTAATTGAAACACAAGTGTAAAGTGATGCCGAAGTGAACAGTGATGCAAACGGACATGCAAGCAAGTACGAAAACACAACTGGCAACGTGCACAGTGATGGCACCAGTATTGTAAATGCAAATGTCAAGTGTTACAACAACAAGAACACCAAAGGGAACTGAAACGAAAACACGAATGGAAGCGTGGATGTAAATGCAAACTGCAATGCGCATGGGCACGGTACCACAATTTTAAATGCAAATGGTAACAGTAACGGCAACAATAATGTCAAAGGAAACAGAAATGCAGAAGAAAATGAAAGCACATATGGAAACGCAAACCATAATGTGCACGGGCACAGTAACACAATACAAAACTCAAATGGTAACAGTAACAGCAACAAAGACGCAAAATGAAAGACAAACGGAAACACAAATGAAAGGGCTGCCATAAATGCAAATGGCAATGCACACAATGACGCAACCCGAAACGCTAACAGAAACAGTAGTGGAAATGCAAATGGTAACAGTAACGCAAAAGCAAGCACAAACGAGATCACAAAGGGTAAAGCACATGGTGGCATAGACGGGAATGGTAATGCAAACAAGTACGTAAATGCAAGTGGGAACAGTAACTAACAGTAACAGAAGCGCATACCCTGTTGTTCCCCAACAGTTGCATACAGAAAGACAGTGTGTACAAAGAATGAATGCATAATAATGGGCCTCGGAGCCAAAAATGAGGTTTTAGAATACTAAATTGCTTATATCTCAGTAACCGTATGACGCAGGGAAAAAAAATCACATGATTCATGAATTTCCTGGCTATATTTTTGCTGCATGATGAAAATTCTGTATCTCGCACTGTTTTCGAGATACGAGCCCCGAAAGGCATGTCGAATGCTACCATGTTAATCTATGGGGAAAAAACATCAACTTCGGACTACCGTAACTTGGCATCTGTACAATATTTTTCCACCAAACCATAAAAAGGCACATCTCTGAGATGTTGGTTGCATTCCCTCCAAATTTCAGCCCAAATGACCAAACCGTTTCTTTGCAGCAGGGTGGCAAAGAATTCCTGTCATTTTGGCCATAGTCTGAAAAAGTACTTTCTCAATTTGTGACACTTTTCACAAGAATTTGCCAAAGTGTCACACCTGCGACACTACTTTGTGACACTACTGTTTCAAAAAATTTGGAAAACATATTTCTGGGGTGCTTAACCCCAAAATGAAGACATGACTAGCATCTTAAGGGTCCGACTAGGTGAACGCAGAAAGAATTGTGTCCTTAGAGGGTCCCAAATTTAAATGCCAAGCGTTTTTCTGATCACCAACTGAAAACAAAATGGCGGATTTGCGACACTACTAGGGCCATTTGCGACACTAAAAAGTGCATTTTGGAAAGTGTCGAACTTTTTGTTAACTTTCCCCATTGACTTATAATGGGAACTTGTTTTTTGAATAACTTTTGAACCGTTTAATATTTTTTCACAAAATCTTCAAAAGGCACATCGGGGACCCTGGCCGCACATTCTCTGAAGTTTTCAGACCAGTCGCGGAAACCGTGCAACCTGTAAGTGACAGCAAAGAATTTGCAAAAAAGCATAATTGCACATTCGGTTGTCGCTTAATAACTCCGCAGCTGTATATTCGACCAGTACGAAACATTGCAAATCCCAAGATCTAATAAGTAAGTAAGTAAATGTTTATTTCTATAAGGTGCCCTTCCCACGCTCAGGGCGCCTTTACAAAATTCTACATACAACAATCAAAACCACAGTAATAAATAACATTATATCCAGACAAAATGTAACATAATTTATGTCACTAAAAATGCTTGATTAAAAAGGAAGGTCTTCAAAGCTTTTTTAAAGCCCTCCACAGTAAGGCTATTTCATATCTGGCAAGGTAGAGAACTCCACAGGGTAGGAGCCATAAAGGCAAATGTTCTTCCACCAGATGTTTTTAAGGTTACCTTGGGAATCTCTAGCAATCCCTCACCAGAGGATCAGAGGGAGCGGGAGGGACAGTAAGAAGTCAGGAGTTCTTCCAGGTAGCGGGGTCTCAAACCGTGTAGGGCTTTATAGGTCATCAACATGACCTTGAAAGTGATCTGCCACTGTACAGGCAGCCAGTGCAACTCGCGAAGCACAGGTGTTATATGGTTGAACCTTGGGCTTCCAGTCAGCAACCTTGCCGCGGCATTTTGCACCAGCTGCAAGCAGTGAATATCCAGTCCCGGCAGCGCTAGATAAAGGGCATTGCAGTAATCAAGATGACTGGCAACAAGGGCATGGACCAGGGTAGGAAGATCCTCTGATGGAACCAAATGTTTCACCCGTGTTATATTCCTTAGATGAAAAAAGGATGATTTGACTACGGCCGACATCTGCGCCCTCAGGGTCAGGCCCTCATCAAATATAACACCAAGGTTACGTACCTGTCATGATGCCATAAGCGGGGTTCCCCCCAGGAATAAACCTGAGGGTTTTCCTGCCCATGGACTTACCATCCTCACCCCTGGTTCCACCACCAACACCTCTGTTTTTCCTGGGTTCAACTTCAGCCAATTGGTACTCATCCAGTTCTGTATCTCCAGGAGGCAGTTGTTAAACAATGTACTTGACTCAGACTCCTCTTTGGGCACAAAAGACATATAGAGTTGAGAATCATCGGCATAGCAATGAAAACTCAATCCATATTGTCTTATAATGTCCCCCAATGGAAGCCTGTACACCACAAATAACATGGGGGACAACACTAAACCCTGTGGCACCCCACAGCATAGGCAGTGAGAGGCCAAGGAATAAATCCCTGACACTACTCTCTGAGTCCTATCCTGCAGGAAACATTTAAACCAACTGTGGACCACCCCCCTTAGTCCACAGAGAAACCACAGGTGTTCGAGCAGCACCCCATGATCCACGGTGTCAAAAGCTGCTGAGAGATCAAGGAGAAACAAGAAAGAATGAGTTCTCTGATCTCTCGCCATCAGGAGATCATTTAGTACTCATACAAGAGCCGTTTCAGTACTATGCTGTTTCCTGAAGCCAGACTGGAGAAGGTCATAGATACTGTGGATGGTTAAAAGGTCTTCCAGCTGCAAGGCGACAACCTTCTCGATAATCTTCCCCAAAATGGGAAGATTAGAAACCGGTCTGTAGTTTTCTGGGCAGTCAGGATCAAGGGAAGGCTTTTTCAAGAGTGGACATACTATTGTCTCCTTCAAGGGATCAGGAAAGATCCCTCTCTCCAGTGATTACTATCCCAGTAAGGATTGGGCCAATAATCTCTACACACCCCACAAGTAGATGAGTAGGGCCTGGATCCAAACTACAGCAAGTTGGATGCAAAGTCTGGATGAGCCTCACTATATCCATGACTGCCAGTTGACTGAAGGTGAACCAAGTTAGTTGGGTGTTTGTATCCCTTGATTGATCACTGCAAGGCCCAATGGGGAGGCACTGGCTGATCTCATCCCTTATAGTGGACACCTTATCAGCAAAGAACGTTGCAAATTCCTCACACTGTAACTGTGATAACGCTCGACCGGTGTGAAGACAGACTGGATTGCATAGTCTGTCCACAGTCCAGAAGAGCTGGGCTAGTCTATTCCTTGCTGTAGCAATTTCCCTGGACAGGAACTCTGCCTTCTTATGGGAAATTGCTAACAAATAGATCTTATGATACAACAGTCTAAGCCTGTCCTCTTCCAGTTGAGTTTTCTGCCAGCGTCTCTCCAATCTTCGGCCCTGTCTCTTCAACCCACGGTTCTCTGTGGTAAACCATGAAGCCCCTAGGTGAAGAGTACAGGGATGAACATGAAATGGAGCAATAGCATCCAGGGCCCTCACAACTGCCCTATTATAGGCCAGCACTAAGGACCCTGGGTCAATTCTATCCAATGGAAATCCCAAGAGGTCCAGCTCCATCATTATGCCTTCTGAGTTAACTTCTCCCAAATGACAGAACTGTACTGTCTCCTTAGGGGCAGGCCTCTTTTAGGGGGCCACAAAACTGAACCTCAGGGTGTGATGGTAAGACCAACTGATGGGCTCCACCTCCACATCAGAGACTCCCATACCCAGGTGGAATATTAAGTCCAATGAATGTCCCCCCGGTGGGTTGCAGAGGTAATAACCCGTGTCAGGCCCAATGAATCCATCAGTTGAAGGAGGTTTTGTCCAAAAAATGCGAGTTCATCATTGACCCAGGCATTGAAATCCCCCAGAATTAACCATTGGGGGGATTCCAATACCCTCTCTGCGATGAAGTCTGCCACCTCCCTCAGGAATTCCCTCCCATCACCTGCTGGACGATAAATGAGAAGTATCCTGAAGCCTGCACCTGCACCCACAATACAGTCAAAGGAGTTGGTACATCCAACTGGCACCTCCTTGAGGTCCAGTTCCTGTCTGAAACAGACTGCAACTCCCACACCCCTAAGGTCCACTCTCGGGCGGTGAATCACTGAGAACCCGCCCAGAACCATGGACTCCAAAATGGTTCCCGCATTTTCATCAAGCCAGGTCTCGTTGATGCAAGCCAAGTCCACAGATGTAACAAGATCTGCCACCAAAGCAGTCTTGTTTCTGATAGACCTAGCATTGCTTAACACCACCTAAATGGGACGAGACTCCAAGGATGACTCCACCCCCTGCCTGATCAAGTCAGTGCCCTTGGGTATGGATACAAGACATGATGGACCTCGTTCCTGTATCCATTTCCCCCCAGGACTCCTTCTGGTTCTAACTGTCCTTATCTGCCACTCTTTTCCCATCCCCTACAAGAGTTCCAGGATCTCCTGTTCCCACCACTCCTTCAACTCACAATGCCGAATATTCAGCATTTCCTATAAACTTCTGAAGAAAGTGTGGGACATTCAAATGGTCGGAGATCCTTCAGTCTTGAGGAGGAGTACCACCTGACTGTGTTTTTACCAATGCAACACATTCTAATCCTAACAACACTCTCACTTCCAGTTCCCAGAAAACTATTCTGGCAACTGAATCAATCTCCATGTAACTACTATATATTTGTCTACTCTGTAAAGTGCACATGTTAGCCTGTTGTGTACTGTGTTTGACATATGCCTGTATTTTTGCCTGATTCCTTAATGTACTCTGATTTTTTGTCTGCCCTGGTGTTTGTTTCTTGCACTGTTTTGTCCTCTCTGTGACAAGGTACCTTTGTAAATAAGCCTCTGGCTCAAAGGTTGTTAAACTGATGTTCTAATAAATAAATAAATAAATCTCACAATAATCAGGAGCCCAACCTAAAAGACCCTCAAAGTTACTGTACAATAATAAAATTAAAACAATACCCAACTAACTAGGATACCAATACGACACCCCCAAAACAAGTTGCAGTATACCCCAAGCTTCTAAAAACCACAAAATACAAATACTACATTGAATAACAATAAAACAGCACTTCCCCACCCTGGAACACTCTCACTGCTCAGAAGGGGAAGCACTAAAAAAAAAAAAAAAAAACATCAGTAAATAAAGAAGACAAAATATAAAAACAAAGGAAAAACAAAAGACCAGCTGGTATAGATCCTGGTAGTCCTCTCACTGCTACACAGGATAATTAAAGAAGTCCTCAGGAAGAACCCCTGGGCAACAGTCTTTCCAATGATAACAATAAAAGTCCTGAAATGTAGTTAAGTCCAGACCTATATAACAGTGTTTCCTATAGTAATAGTGCAGGAATCCTTTAATAATAGCACAGTTTTACCCTAGACCACAGATATTCCCACTATCAGGGCCTTTGGGTATAGGATATAATGGCACTCTCACTGCGAAAGGAAAAAATGAAGTTTAAACTTGTAGAAAAAAATAATAAATGTCTTAAAATAAATCTTAAAAGTCAAACCAGTAGCAGGAACAGGAGCAAGAACAGGAGGAGGACCAAAACAACTCTTCAGGGTTAGATCAGCTTCATTGCAGAAAGATCCCTGAAAATCTGGCCCAAGGTCCACACCCTGGCAACACCAGCTACCCTTAGACCCCCAATGGAACCCAAACTAATCGGTCCCCTGTGAGACATAAGGGTCAAAGCACCCAAAACTGCCGGCTACCCAGCTGGTAAGGGTACCGGCCCCGGAGCTGCCGCTGACTGGTTCGCAGGCCTCAGCCAGTTCGGGCCTAATTACTTGCAATGAATTGAGCCACTAATCCCCTAACTCCATTTCCAGGGGGTTGACCAACGATAGTCCAAAAAATTCCCAAGTTTCAGAAATAGATCAAAAGTTTCAGGAGCAGAAACAAGAGTAATCCAATTCCAGCAATTCAGATGGATATCTAGAGGCAACAATCCTTTCGTCCAAATCCTCGGGGTTACCCCCATCAGACGGCCCCAGACAACATTAACCGACCCACGGATTCAGAATCCTCAGTCACACATTAACAGCATCTGAACAATCTTATGAACACTGAAGTGGCACAGGGGAGAACGGTCCACACGGGAATCAGTCTTGCTCCTTGGTGACTCCAAAAGTCCTCCTCACGTCTCCTCATTCTTCGGGGAGTAAGCCGTGCAACAAATAATCAGGCACCGGCTCACTCCACAACACAGCTCGCTCTTCAATATAGTATAGCACGGCACTGGTTCACCCCCACAGTGCAGCACAGCACAAAGTCGACGATACCGAAAACCGAGAACGAAATAAGGTGCAAAATATAATAAAAAAGAAAAGCAAAATGAACTATCTCTAAAATAAGGAATTAACTTAAACAAATGAAAATAGCTAAATAAAAACCAAAAACGGGAGCTGCAACTAACACACAACTGGCAGCACACCCAGCGTAGGGATATCATCTACCATGCTCAGAGCAACACTTCAGGGCAAATCCATTGAATAGTGGCAAGTTATTACAGTAAATTTGACCCTTTAACCATAAAAGTGCTACTCAACCCTAACTATGGTAGCACTACCATGCTACTATCTATATATATTAATATTATAGTAGTGCAGTCGCGCCACTATAGTTAGGGATCAGATGTCACTTCTATGTTAAAGTCAAAATGTTGCGCATTAATAACTTTGGACCCATTCAACGGATTTGCCTGAAATTTGGCATGCGTGGTGGGGTATGGTAGATCTCTTGCATTGCAAAATTTTGTTTCAGTTGGACTTACAGTCTTTGCATACAAAAACACTGAAAAATGCAAAATTATCCATTTTTGGAGGCAGCTTTTGGGATTTTGGATGTGGCCATGCACAGCCATCGTGTAGTGTGCTGCTCTATGAGATGGCTTGTTTGAAAGAGCATTGGTGGCTGAAAATGCCACTTTTCATTTGGTGAAAAATTATTAAGGCATTCAAAAGTTATGCCACTTTGAAGTTCCCATTATAAGTCAAAGGGAAAATTTATATGTACTGTATGTTTTGTGAACAAAGATTGGGGTTCTGACCATCTCTTCCCACCTGGCAATCAACAAATTTGCAGCCTTGTGGTTCAAGAATCTTTGTCCCTGAGGGCAGAGGCAGGAAACTACAGACCAGTTAGTTTGACCTCAGTGGTAGGGAAAATTATGTAATCACTTCTGAAGGAAAGAATTGGTGAGTACCTAGGGGCCAGTGGGGCACAGGACCCAAGGCAGCACAGATTCACAGTGGGAAGATCGTCTCAGATGAATCTAATCGATTTCTTTGACTGGGTGGCCAAAGTAGTAGACAAGGGAGGGGCTGTGGACATGGTCTACCTAGATTTTAGCAAGTCATTTGATACAGTCCAACACAAAAGATTAATAAACAAGTTAGTCAGCCTTGGAGTGGGTCCCAAGGTGGTAGCCTGGATAAAAAATTGGCTGGACAACAGGACTCAAAAGGTAGTAGTAAACGGAGTCCACAGTGAAGAAAGGAGGGTTACTAGCGGGTTACCACAGGGTTCAGTACTGTGACCAGTACTTTTTAATGTCTTTATAAGTGACATTGCAGAGGAACTGGAAGGAAAAGTATGTCTCTTTGCAGATGACACAAAGATCTGCAACAGGGTTGATACACAAGATGGAGTGGAAAGGATGAGAAGGGACTTGGCAAGGTTGGAGGAATGGTCAAATGTATGGCAGCTAAGATTCAAAGCAAAGAAGTGCAAGGTAATGCACTTGGGAAACAAAAACCCAGGGAAGAGTACACAATGGGGGGGGGTGAGATACTGACAACAATAAAAATGGAAAGGGACCTAGGGGTAATTATATCCAATGACCTAAAGGTGGGCAATCAATGTGAGAAGGCAGTAAGGAAGGCTGGGGGATAGTGGGATGCATAGGGAGAGGCATCAACAGTAGAAAACAGGAAGTTGTTATCCCTCCGTACAGACAGTTGGTGAGACCCCATCTGGAGTACTGTGTGCAGTTCTGGAGAACCCATCTCCGCAAAGACATAGAGTGGAGACTGTCCAGAAGAGGGCAACCAAAATGATGCAGGGTCTGCACCAGAAGACATACGAAGAGAGACTAAAGGAGCTTAATATGTATACCCTTGAGGAAAGAAGGGAGAGGGGGGCATGATAGAAACTTTCAAGTACCTCAAGGGAATCAACAAAGTCCAATAGGGTAGTATCTTTCAGAAAAAGAGATGTGCAAGAACAGGGAGGCACAATTTGAAGATAGAGGGGGGATGGCTCAGAGGTAATGTGAGGAAGTATTTTTTTCACAGAGAGGGTTGTGTATGCATGGAACAGCCTTCCTGAGGAGGTTGTGGAGTCAAGAACAGTGAGGGAATTCAAGAATGCATGGGACAGACATAAAGCAGTCCTAGTGGGGAGTAGGAGGAAGTAGGCTGTTGGTTAACTAGGGTCTGCAACTTATCCATTAGGTAGGAAAATGGGCAGACTAGGTGGGCCAAGCGGTCCTTATCTGCCGTCAAATTCTATGTTTCTATGTTTCAAAAATTCTTTATTCGTGAGGTCTGCCATCTTGTTTATAGATTTCCTATCGGAAAAACACAAATATCTCGGCTCAGGGGTCACTTCTGAAGTAAAACTTGTATGGGTTTTACTCAGAGGGCTCCGATCTATTGAGCCATGTATTTGGTTTCATCCAAATCGGTCAAAAAATAGAGTTATAAGCTTTTAAAATCTTTGATCGTGGCTCACTAATGATTTTTGATCGCGAGCCTGCAAATTCTTTGATCATGAGATTCTTTGATTGCGATCTTGCATCACGTCCTAAAAACACAAATATCTTGGCTCAGGGGTGGGTTAGGGACACAAATGAGGGTGGGTTTTGATCAGGGGGGCTTTGTTCTATCGAGGCATGGTGTTGGTTCGGTTTAAATCACCCAAAACTCATGTTTCACCATTTTTTATTCTTTGATCACGAGCGTGCAATTTCTTTGATTGCGAGCCTGCAAATTCTTTGATCGCGAGATTCTTTGATCGCGATCGTGCATCACGAGTGATGGATGAGATGGATGGATTAAAAAATACATTTTCTCAGCCCAGCACTGCCCTAGGAAGTCAAATGAGGATGGGTTTTGCTCAGGGGTCTTTATTTTCCCGAACCATGGTGGTGGTTTACCGCAGTTCCTTCAATTTTTTTATTTATAGCATTTTTTATTCTTTGTTCGTGAGCCTGCAAATTCTTTGATTGTGAGCCTGCAAATTCTTTGATCGCAAGATTGTTTGATCACAAAATAGGGACAAGATGGCCAGATTTTTTATAATTGAATAGATCGGGACATTTTACTAATCTTTGACATTAAGTATCTTGGAAACAGTTTGGTCTTTTTACTTGAAATTTGGAAGCTATTTATGGCATGTCCTGTGGATGTAAATGACAATGTTTACGTGTTGGAAACATTTTTTTTGTGGTGATATGGTGTGGCGCAGTTTACGTTCTGTGGACAGCGTTTTGCTAGTGGTGGTGGCTTGAAATTGATAGGATACCTAGCCTTACTGTCATGGATGTAGTTTTCAGTTGTTGTGTGTGTTAAATGTTAACAGGTGGGGAACTGTGCCACTCTGATGAATGAAAATTTCAAACTTTGATATGTTATATCTTGGGCACGGTTTGGTCTTTTTACTTGCATGGCGCAGTTTACATTTTGTGGACAGTGTTTTCTATTGTTCTACTACATTAACATTTGTTTGGTGGCTGGCCATGCTGTTGTCAATGTACTTTTTAGTCATTAGGTGTGTAATGTGGGCCAACACTTACAAGTTGGTGGGAGCATGGGGCCCTTCTATAATGCATCAGTTAGGGTTGTTCTACAGTGACAAAACTGAGGAAATTTGACATTAGGGTTGCCACCCCTTACACACCACCCCGCACCCACCAACAGGCATCTGGGTGTGCGTTGGGGTCATCGATTCTTTGTCTTTTAAATAGTTTTTTATTTTAATGGGTTCACTACAACATATCCAAGACACACTGTCTTAGGGTAGCTGGTCCATTCCACTGGGGTGTCAGACAGACGAGGCATACTGATGAGTCCTGGTAGGATGAAACATGTGTCTATGTCATCTGTTAGCACACTTTGCAAACTGTGTGAGAGGCCTTTCGGCACCATGCAGTTTTGTTTAAAGTTGAACCAGCATAACATTCTGTGGTGATTTGCATATGCAACCCCTGATGCTTTGCATTGTATGGGCATGTGTGATTTTGTATTTTCTTGAAACTTGGCTTCCCAGCTAAATGCCCGTAGGGGTAACCCTTGCCTCAGTGTTTGTGCACAGAGGTTCTTTGTCTTTTAAATAGTTTTATTTTTATTTTAATGGGTTCACTACAACATATCCAAGACACACTGTCTTAGGGTAGCTGGTCCATTCCACTGGGGTGTCAAACAGATGAGGCATTCTAATGAGTCCTGGTAGGATGAAACACGTGTCTATTATCTGTTAGCACCCTTTGTAAACTGTGTGAGAGGCCTTTCGGCACCATGCAGTTTTCTTAAAGTTGAACCAGCATAACATTTTGTGGTGATTTGCATATGCAACCCATGATGCTTTGCATTGTATGGGCATGTGTGATTTTGTATTTTATATATATATATATATATATCTAATATATTAGTGGTACTGTAGTGCCACTATAGTTAGGGTTGCAGAGCCATTTCTATGTTAAACCTCAAATTTTGCACTTTGATGATTTTGCAACCATTTGTCCAATTTGCCTGAAATGTGGAATGGAGGGAGATGTTTGGTAGGTCACCGGATCTGGAAATTTGTGTGTCAATCAGATGTACAGTTTTGGAATCGTAGCACACTGAAAAACATGAAAAATCTCAACATTCTGTTTTCTTTAGATGTCCACTTTGTGCTGAAGACTGCATCTGAGTGGGTTCAAATTGGGTGGACTACATGGGTCCTGGGTCACGGATGTATCTTTTGAAGATTTCATGTAAAAATCTTGTTCTGTTCAAAAGTTATAGCATTTTTAGTGTCCCATTATATAGTGTGGGGAAATGCATATGTGCAGCTCAAAAATTGTTGCGATAGTACTTTTTAGTATTGAGCTTGCCAAAAATAGTGTTGTTACCGCCATCTTGTTTTCAGTTAGAGACAAAAAAATATGTAACTCAAAAAATACTGCACTTTTTGACACACCAATCATTGAGTTTACCTATTCGGGGCCTGAGGAACAGAAATCTGGTATTAGTTTTCACCAGCTGGTCTGGAAATGTGGTTTTCAGATTTTTTCCACCATTTTGCTGTTTTCTGATTGTGACACTATCTCAAAGTGCTGCGGCAATATGCTTGACCATAAAAAACACAAGCACAACACTATATTTTACGTTTGCGTTTGCATTCCCATTATAAAGATAGGAGTGTCACGATCATTTGTTAAATGACCATGGTAACACTGCAGAGCAACATTTCCTGAAATGCTGTTTTCTTTGTCACTTCATTGTGGCAAGCTGCATTGTGATATTGGCCTGAAATTTTCATGGTGGCAAGCCCAACTGCCGCAGATGTGCCTTTCATTGGTTTGCTTCGAAAACGTTCACCACATCCCTAGTTATAGTGTACGGAAGTTATGAATTTTCCCACAGGATAACATTGTGGGAGTCATTTTCTTTGTCAGTTCATTGTGGCTACATGTGTTGTATTGACCTGAAGTTTTTAGGGTGCAAAGCCCTACCCCTAAAGGTGTGCCTTTTGGTGGTTTGGTATGGAACCATTGTACATGGCCATAGTTACAGATTTGTGAAGTTTGGAAATTTCCCCATTGGATAACATCGTGGCATTGTTTTTTTCTTTGTCGCCTCATTGGCGCAATGTGGATTGTGGTATTACCCCGAACGTTGCAGGATAAAAAGTCATAGTCTCACAGGTGTGCCTTTTGGTGGTGTGCTGCAAAATCATTCAGCAGAGCCATAGCTACAACGTTCCAAAGTTCCAAATTTCCCCCTAGGATAACACTGCAGCACCAGATGCACCTTTTGGGGCCTGTATGTTGACAATGGTTCAAGATACAGACTTTTTGTTGGAAAATTTCAGTACTAGCTAAGAAAACCTTGAAACTCCTGACATTTGAATTTTTTTTCTGGAGTGTACGGTTCCTGAGATATTTGCAAATTGATGATTTTCAGGTGCATGTGCCAGTATTATGCCCTCAAATTTAGCACTCACATTGTGTTTTGGTGCATGTATCTTGGAAATGATGTGTGATACAGGTTTGGGCATTCATGGTCTCTAGTACTGCACACTGACATGATTACAACGACACATGAATTTTTTTTCTATCTGCTATGGTTCCTGAGATATGGGCAAATTACTGTTGTAAAGTCTCCTTGCCTTATTGGGCTGCTGTATGGCTCCATGCTTATATAAAAGTGGGAGCTCAGGGCCTGGAAGGCCCATGCTCCCACCCACACATACATTATGCTCAAATAGGTGGCCAGCCTGCGCTCCCAACAGGCCAAACATTTCTATCACTACTTACATTACACTTTTACAAAAAGAAAGGAAATTATTTGCAAAAACATTGTTAATGCATCAGTTAGGGTTGTTTCCACACCAACAAAAGTGTGGAAATTCAAAATTAGGGTTATCACCCCTACCACCCCACCCCCACCAACAGGCATCGGGGTGTGCGTTGGGGTCGTCATGCCTAACTCTCACCCCATTCTCCTATACTGCACCACCTCAGCTTCTTTACACAAGGAATGGGATGAGAGTTAGCCAGTGACTCCTAACATACACCCCATGCCTGTTGGTGGGGTGGGTGGTAACTCTAACAATGAATTTCCACACTTTTGTTTGTGTGGAAACAACCCTAACTGATGCATTAATTGTTTTTTAATTGCAGGCAGATCCGCTGAACGGTGAAAAGTTATTAAGGTGTAAAGTTTCACCATTTAACCTTAAATGGGGTACTAATTCCTAACTATGGTACCACTACTGTGCTACCATTACACACACACACACACATATATATATATGTGTGTGTGTGATAAATATATATATTTATATATACTGTATATATAAATGGTAGCACAGTAGTGCTACCATAGTTAGTGCTGAGTACCCCATTTAAGGTTAAATGGTGAAACTTTGCACCTTAATAACTTTGCCACCATTCAACGGATCTGCCTGCAATTTGACAGGCATGGGGTTGTAACCATAGGTCTTGGGATCTGCCAACTTTTGTACCAGTCGTGTGTACATCTGCAGAGTTATTAAGCAACATTCTGGGGTGCATTTATGTTTTTTTGTGCATTCTTTGGTCGTGCCTACAGGTCATATGGTTTGCGTGACCGGTCCGAAAACTTCAGGGAACATGCGGCCTGGGTCCCCGATGTGCCTTTTGAAGATTTCATGAAAAAATATTGAATGGTTTAAATGTTATTCAAAAAACAAGTATCCCATTATAGTCAATAGGAAAAGTTAACAAAAAGTTTGACAGTGTCACAAATGCACATTTTAGTGTCGCAAATGACCCTAGTAGTGTCGTAAATCCACCATTTTGTTTTCAGTTACTGATCACAGAAATGCTTGGCATTTAAAGTTGGGACCATCTATGGACATAATAATTTTTGTGTTTACCTAGTTGAGCCCTGAGGATGCTTGCCATGTCTTTATTTTGGGGTTAAACACCCCAGAAATATGTTTTCAAATTTTTGGAAAGTAGTGTGGCAGTAGTGTGACACTGCCTTGCGCACTGCGAAAAAAGTGTCTCAAATCACTACACTACTTTTCAACACTATGGCCAAAATGACAGGAATTCTTTGCCACCCTGCTGCAAAAGAACTGTTTGGTCTTCTGGACTGAAATTTGGAGGGAAGGCAGCCAACATCTCACAGATGTGCCTTTTGGTGGCTTGGTGACAAAATGTTGCAGGGATGCAAAGTTACGGTACTCCAAATTTGACATTTTTTCCCATAGACTGACATTGCGGCATCCGCCACGCCTTTCAGGGCTCGTATCTCGGAAACAGTGCAAGATATGGATTTTTCATCAGAAAAATGCTTAGCCCCTTTGGGGGCTAAGCAATCAGTGAAAACCTAGCCAGGAAAGTCATGAGTCATATGAAATTTTAATTTTTTCTCTACATCATACAGATCCTGAGATATAAGCAATTTAGTATTGCAACACCTCATTTTCTGCTCCGAGGCCCATTATTATGTATACATTCTTTGTGGTCAGTGTGTTTCTCTATGCAGCTATAGGGGAAAACCAGGGTGTGTGCTCCAGTTACTGCTACACTTAGCGTTTCCACACTCATTTGTGCTAGTATCCCGTGTACACCATTTGCGTCTCAATTACTGTTTCTGTTTGTGTTTCTGTTTGCGTTACCATGTGCACTGCCATTTGCATTTGCAGCCACCCTTCCATTTGCATTTGTGTTTCTCTTTCATTTTGCATCATCTTTGCTCTTACCATTACCATTTGTGTTTCCAGTTGCATTACCGTGCCCCATGCACATTATGGTTTGCGTTTCCATACACGTTTGCACTTGCGTTTCTGTTTCCTTTGCTATTATTGTTCCTGTTATCGTTACCATTTGCATTTACAATTGCGGTACCGTGACCGTGCGTGTTATGGTTTGCGTTTCCATACGTGCTTGCTTTCGCATTTGTGTTTCTGTTTCCTTTGGCATTATTTTTTGCTGTTACCTTTACCATTTGTGTTTGCAATTGCGGTACCGTGACCGTGTGTGTTACGCTTTGCGTTTCCGTATGCACTTGCGTTTGCGTTTCTTTTTCCTTTGTCATTATTGTTGCCGTTACAGTTACCATTTGCATTTACAGTAGAGGTACATGACCGTGCACGTTACCAGTTGCGTTTCTGTACATGCTAGCATATCTGTTTTCGTCACTGTTTGCTTTGGCGTCACTTTGCGCTTTGCATTTATATTAACATTTGCTTTACCATTTACATTTGTGTCACCATGTGCATAACCATTAGCGCTTGCGTTTCCATTGCTGTTACCATCACTATGTCACAAACAAATCACGTGGTGGGAGCACAGGGCCTGAAGGGTCCACACTCCCACCACCACACTCCATTCACTATTTATAGTCCTCATTCTCAAAAAGAAGGGAAATTCATGGCAAAAAACTCTGTTTAATGCATTAGTTAGGGTTGTCCCACAGTGACAAAAGCAAGGAAATTCGGTGTTAGGGTTGAAAGCCCCCCTTGCCCTCTCCCAGCCCACCCCCAATTGGCATCGGGGTGTGCATTGGGGTCATCTGTCCCAACTCTCATCCCATTCTCCTATACCTCAGCTTGTTTACACATGTGATGGGGTGAGAGTTAGGCCATGACCCCAATGCACACCCCAATGCCGGTTGGGGGTGGGCTGGGGGCTCTCAACCCAATAATTGAATTTCTCACTTTTGTCGATGTGGAACAACCCTAACTGATGCACTGAATGGAGTTTTGCCATGAATATATATATATATATGCAAAACACGTTAATGCATCATTTAGATTATACACAAAAGTCAGAATGAGACCTTTAGGTTGCTCATCCCCCCCTCTTGGACCCTCCCATCATCCTGAGATTGACAGCTGACAGGGTGTGTCATTGAGTTTGTGAGACCTAAATGTCACCACATTCCATCTGTAATCATATTCACAAGCCACAGTAAAGAAGAATGGGGTGACATTTAGGCCTCACAACCCCAATGACATACCGAATCAGCTGTCAACCTCGGGATGATGGGTGGGTTCACGAGGGGGGATGGGGTAACCCTAAAGGTCTCATTTCCCAACTTTTAGTGTTTTAACCCTAAATTATGCATTAATGACATTTTTTGCATAGAATTTCCTTACTTTTTGAGAAAGAATAGAAAAGTAGAAAGTTGCACAAGTTAGTGGGAGCGAAGCTCTTCGGGCCCCGTGCTTCCACCAACTTGCAAATTCCTGCCTAAGATAAGAATACAAGTACTGGATATCATATGTATTGCCAGCCGCGCATATGGTTGGGAGTGTGGGGCCCACCACCTTGAAAGAAAGCAAAGTGTCAGTCATCAAAGTGGCATAATTCTACACCTGTTTACATGTCAGACACCTAACCACTACAAATTACCTCCATGACAGTAACACTAGGCACCCTATAAATGTGAAGCCAGTACCACAATGCAAAATGTCATACGCAAAACATAAAGTGTGTCAAGCAATATGGGTGCAGCAAATTAATTTTCCAACACCTAAACACCATAATTCACATGGACAGCACATCCCCTCAACACTCTCCAAATTTCAATGTAAAAGACCAAACCGTTTCCGAGATATAACATGTGAAAGTTTCAGGTTTTCATTCATCACACTGGCAGAATTCTACACCTATTAACATTTTACACACCTAACAACTGAAAAGTACATCCATGGCAGTAAGGCTAGCTACTCTAGTAATTTAAAGCCACTACCACCTTGGAAAACGCCGTCCGCAAAACGTAAACTGCGTCATGTGATATTCCACACAAAATGTAACGTCTGACACCTAAGCACTATAATTCACATCTACAGGACATGCGGTCAGGACCCTCCAAATTTCAAATTAAAAGACCAAACCGTTTCCGAGATATTTCATTTGAAAAATTGTTAAAATAGTGCCAACTGGTCCCTCCAAATCTGGCCATCTAGTCCCTCCCTCGCGATCAAAGATTGTGATCAAAGAATCTTGCGATAAAAGAATTTGCAGGCTAGCAGTCAACTAATTTGCAGGTTCATGATCAAAGAATAAAAAATGTTAAAACAATTTTTAGAGAAAAATACATGAAACCACAGCCATGACTCAACAGGACAAAGGCCTCTGAGCAGATCCCCTCTTAGTTTGCCTTTAGAAGTGACCCCTGTGCTGATAAAATTTAATTTTTCATGTGGCCATCAACTGTAGTCATGCCCTTGTGATCAAAGAATCTCGAGATCAAAGAATTTGCAGGCTTGCGATCAGAGAATTTGCAGGGTCGCGATCAAACAATAAAAAATGTTAAAAGTCAATTCTTAAGCAGAAATGCAAGAAACCACAGCCATGCCTCGAGAGAATGAAGCACCCTGAGCAAAACCCACCCTCATTTGGCTTAATAAACCAACCCTGATCTGAGGAAATTGATTTTTTCAAGTGGCCATGTAGTCACACCCTCGCAATCAAAGAATCTCGCGATCAAAGAATTTACAGGTTCACGATCAAAGAATAAAAGAGTTAAAAACTCAATTTTCTGACCATTTTGAAAGAAAGCACAGTCATGGCTCGATAGAGGGAAGACCCCTGAGCAAAACCCACCATAGTTTTACCTCAGAAGTCCCCCCGGGCCGAGATATTTGAATTTTGCCGACCGCAAACTGAAAACAAGATAGCGGCTATCGCGATCAAAAAAATTCCTCTCAATCAAAGATTATTTGATCACAAGCCTGCAAATTCTTTGATCATGAGGCAGGACTAGATGGCCAAAACCCCATTCTTCTTTCACAAAATAACCATATAAATGTTCCCATTGACTTATAATGGGAACTTAAAAGTTTAATAACTTTTGAATGGATTAATATTTTTTCACCAAATGAAAAGTGGCATGCTCCTTGACCCAAGCTGTTGCAGATGAGCCAAGTCACAGAGCAGCATGCCACATGATGGCCGTGCAGCACCACATACGATATCCAAAAAACTGCCCACATAACTGGCGAAAAGTGCATTTTACAGCATTTTGGTGTGCAACAACCGTAACTGTAACTGAAATGGAATTTGGAAAATCAAGAGATCTACTATGCCCCACTGCACATAGCAAATTTCATGCAAATCCGTTGAACGGGTCCAAAGTTATTAATGCACAAAAGTTTGAGTTTAACATAGAAGTGTCTTCATAACCATAAATATAGGGGTGCAATTGCACCCCTATAATATATTCTATGTCTGAGTATGTTGACATGATACAGTAAAGGAGAATGGGGTGAGATTTAGGCATCATGACCCCAATGACACACCCGGTGTCTGTCAGACTGTGGAGTATCAAGGTGGTGTGTGTGAGGAGGGGTTAGGGGTTCAACCCTAATGTCTCATTTAGTGATTTTGTTTTGGCTTTAACCCTAAATGAAGTAATAACACGGTTCTTTACATAGAATTTCCTTACTTTTTGAAAAAGTGTAATAAAAGTAGTAAAAAACACGTATTGGTAGAAGTGCTGAGCCCAGCTCCCACCAAGTTGCCAATTTTTGCATAACAATGTGCATGTGGGCCCAAGCTCCCAGTTACACAAAGCAACGGAGCCATGCAGCAGCAGTATAGGGCACCAAACCCTTGTAACAGTAATTTGCACATATCTTGGGAACCGTAAGAGCTAGAAAAAAAATTCTAGCATCATTGTAATCGTGACAGTGAGTACTTTATGCAGCATTGAAAAGACTGTACCCCATATCTCACATCGTTTCCAAGCTATGGGCATGGAAAAGCACTGGACAGGCACTATTTCAACCTTTGTGACAGTAATTTCACAATATCTCATGAAGCATGCAACATACGAACAAAATTCCACTGCAGGCTTACTCTATGATTTCAAATCTTTTCCAGTGGCTAGATCACCTAAAGGTGATCTAAGCCAGCTGTAGAGACAAGTCTGTATCTCGCTTCATTTCTGAGATAACGGCACTGAAAGTCATGACACAGACTGCAATGTAATCCTATGGGAAAAATGTCAATTAGGTCATTGAATATCTCTGCAACAAATTATTTCTCCAACACCTAAGCAGCATAGTTCACATCTCTATGACATCCCCTCAACACTCTGCAAATTTCAGGTAAAAAGACCAAACTGTGATTCAGATATGATCATCCCAATTTGGGCTATCTGGTCTTTCCTAGGGCCATCTGGTCTTTCTCATTAACATTCAAAAAATACATATAAATTTTCCCATCGGATATAATGGGAATTTCAAATTGCAATAACTTTTTAACAGATTAATATTTTTTCACCAAACAAAATGCGTCGTGTTCTGCCAGTGAAGCTCTTTCAAATAAGCCATATTGCAGAGCGGCACGCCACACAACGGCCGCATAGCACCACAGACAATATCCCAAAAACTGTCTTCAAAACTGGATAATTTTGCATTTTTCAGCATTTTTGTGTGCAAAGACCATAAGTCTGACTAAAACGAAATTTGGAAAATCAAGAGATCTACCAAGCCCCACCATGCATACCAAATTTCATGCAAATCCATTGAACAGGTCCAAAGTTCTTAATGCCCACAATTTTGACTTTAACATAGAAGTGCCTTCATAACCCTAAATACAGTGGTGTGACCACGCCACTATAATAGTAGCCACTCTGGTGGGAGAGGGCCCCGTGCTCCCACCAACTTGCCCATTTCTGCAGAACAATATGTATCTGAGGGAGAGCAGGCCCTCTGGGCCTGCACTGCCACTTACACATAGCTACAGAGCTATGCATCATTCCTATTGGCCACAGAATGCTTGTAACAGTAATTTGTCCATATCTTGGGAACTGTAACAGCTAGAAAAACAATTCAAGTGTCATTGTAACTGTTACAGTAAGTAGGTTATACTGCAATCACTGACTGTACCCATATCTCAAAATGTTTCTGCGCTATGGGCACCAAAAAGCACTGGACAGGCACTCTTTCAACCCTTGTGACAGTAGTTTCACAATATCTCATGAACTGTGCAACGTACGAACAAAATTCCACTGCAGTCTTACTCTACAATTTCAAATCTTTTTCCATTGTAGAGAAAAGTCTGTATCTCACTTCATTTCCAAAATAAAAGCACTGAAAGTCATGACACAGACTGCAATGTAATCCTATGGAAAAAATGTCAATTAGGTCATTGAATATCTCTGCAACAAATTATTTCCACAACACCTAAACAGCATAGTTCACATCTCTATGACATCCCCTCAACACCCTTCAAATTTCCAGTAAAAAGACCAAAATGTGATTGAGATATGGTCATCCCAATCTGGGTTATCTGGTTTTTCCTAGGGCCATCTGGTCTTTCTTATTAACATTCAAAAATACATACAAATTTTCCCATCGGATATAATGGGAATTTCAAATTGTAAATAACCTTTGAGCAGATTAATATTTTTTCACCAAATGAAAAGCGGCATGTTTGGCCAGTGAAGCTCTTTCAAACAAGCCATGTCGCAGAGTGGCACACCACATGACAGCCACACAGTGCCACGGACAATATCCCAAAAAACTGTCTTCAAAACTGGATAATTTTGCATTTTTCAGCATTTTCATGTGCAAAGACCATAAGTCTGATCAAAACAAAATTTGGCAGATCAAGAAATCTATCATGCCCCACCGCGCATACAAAATTTTATGAAAATCTGTTGAACAGGTACAAAGTTATTATTACCCAGAATTTTGACTTTAACATAGAAGTGCCTTCATAACCCTAAATATAGTGCCATGACCACGTCACTATTATTTATATATATATATATATATATATATATATATATACACACACACACACACATATATATATATTATATATATATATGGGGCTAATACCTATTTAAGGTTAAAGTGTGAAATTTTGCAGCTTAATAACTTTGCCACCGTATGACAGACTCACCTTAAACATGGCAGACACAGAGCAGCATCATAGATCTCTGGATCTGCTAGGTTTCGTACTGGTCGGATATACGGTTGCGGAGTTATAAAGCATCATTCTGTAGCACATTTACACTTTTTTTGCGCATTCTTTGCTTGAACCTACAGGTCGCATGGGTTGTGTGACTGGTCCAAAACCTTCAGCAAACATGCAGCCAGGGTCACCGATGTGCATTTTGAAGACTTTGTGAAAAAATATTAAACGGTTCAAAAGTTATTCAAAAAACAAGTTTCCCATTATAGTCAATGGGAAAAGTTAACAAAAAGTTTGACAGTGTCGCAAATGCAGTTTTTAGTGTCACAAATGACCCCTGTAGTGTCGTGAGTCAGCCATTTCTTTCAGCTAGTGGTCAGAGAAATGCTTGGCATTTAAATTTGGGACCCTTTAGGGACACAATTCTTTTTGTATTTACTTAGCCAAGCCCTGAGGATGCTAGCCATGTCTTTTTTGGGGATGTTAAACACCCCAGAAATGTTTTAAAAATTTTTTAAAAGTAGTGTCGCACTCATGACACTTTTGTGATTTCATTTGCAAAAGTGTCGTGATTTGCGACACTATTTTGTGACACTTTGCCCCAAATAACAGGAATTCTTTGCTACCCTGCTGCAAAAGAACGGTTTGGTCTATTGAGCTGACACTTGGAGGGAAGACAGCCAACATGCCACAGATGTGCCTTTTGGTAGTTTCGTGAAAAAATACTTGAGGGCTGCAAAGTTACGGCACTCCAAAGTTGATGCTTTTTCCCATAGGCTAACATTACACTGCAGTGTCAGTGACTCAGTAGGTAGCACACTTGCCTTTGAGGCCGGTAGATCAGAGGGCTGTGGGTTCAGTTCCCACATCTGGCACTTGGGTTACTATCCCAGTACTGACACTGTAGTGCAGCATGAGAGGGGTGCTGCACTTTTGAGGTGCCGTCTTTCGGATGAGACGTTAAACCGAGGTCCCATCTGCCGGGATTGGTGGTAGTTCAGGTGGATGTTAAAGATCCCATGGCACTTATCGAAAAGAGTAGGGGAAATTTTATTAAGAGGACTTACAGACAGAAAAGAAAACATACATCATATTTACAATATACATACATCATGATTCTTTGCATATTTACAGTCAACCAGCACCTTTTGTTATGCCATAAATTTAAATGATATTAATGCTAGATATAACCATTAACCTTTCTTCTTCAGTCTTTTAAGGTGGTTTAGCCCAATGTTCACAATTGATCCAAAATAATTTCCTTTTTTCCCTCCGTATATTTTTTAGTGTCTAACCCTTTCAATTTCTGCAACGAGATGCCAATATTCCTACCCATCTCAATATATGACACTGTTCTCTGCTGAGTTGCCCACAAACATCGGGATTGCCATATATAATATTTTACAATTGCCAATACTATATACAGTGTTTCAAAATAATACTTCCCCATGTCCCCTTCCACCTGACCATATATCAATGCACCATAAGATAACTTGGTAAAACATGGCTCATTCCATTCTTTAGCTAGATATGCCCAAAAATCTTTTACATAATCACATTTCACAAATAGATATTTTTATGTTTCCCACTGTTGAACACATGATTGTCTTAAGCAATACCTATCCTGAACCTGTTTGTGTTTGCTATTGTTTTGAACGCCCAATTTCCCATGTAGACTGAGCCATACTGTATCCCATACAAACTCTGGCATAAGCTTAGATTTTAACATGTCAAAGTTTAATTGTAAATTATTATCTGGACATTCCCCCAAAGAGAGTTTGTCTCTATCTTCCTCATTTAATATGTGGGAGTATAGTTCTTTCCTATTTTTGAGTTGAATCATTTCTTTTGTAATATTCCATTTTATTACATTTTTCAACATTTCCACCCCATATTTTGTAAGTCCTGGGACTCTATGTAAAGCAACAATTTTCTTTAAGAACCAGGCTGTAGAACCTAATTCAATTTCATGCATAACTTTTTCTTTCCAAATCTTAAATCCAGGACGCTATGCCTCCCTGAGATTGTATGACAAAAACATACTATAGAAAAAGGCAATAGGATTAACCATTCCTAGGCCTCCTTCTTCTGTTTTTCTGTAAGTCACTAACCTCTTTACAGGGTTAAGCCTGCTCCCCCACAATGCTTGAAAGAACACACTATATATTGTTACCCATAATGACTGTGGAGGGGGGAAAAACATAACTTATGTACAAAAATATCAGGATTAGCAAGGTTTTTATCAAAATGATTCTCTTTTTTTGCCCTATAGCCTGATCCTTCCACCCGTTAACTAAATGTTGTGCTCTCTGTAGTTTTGTGTTCCAGTTTAGCCTAGCCATGTCTGCACCTCCATATACTATACCTAATACTGGAATGGTGCCCTTGTGAATTTTAATCTCAGAAAAGGACCTATGCTCTGGGACAGGAGTAACACCTGATGCTATTCCTGCACTTTTATGAAAGTTTATTTTTGAGCCTGACAAATCAGAAAAAAGTCTGGTAATGCTCTAGTAGAATATTTTCATTTGTTGAAGGGTCTATACATAAAATTAAATCATCTGCATAAGCTAAGTTCTTAATTCTGGATGAAGAAGAACATAGTTCCAACCCTTTAACTCTATCATCTTGTTCTAGTTTCCTTAAAAACACATCAATACAAAACACGTACAGTATAATAAGGGACTTACTGGGCACCCCTGTCTTATACCTCTTTTTACTTTAATATCTTTACCTATCCATCCATTTATGTTAGGTGTTAAAGTAGCTTGTTTGTATAAGACCTCCACCCATCTAATAAATTCGTCAGGTATGCCATATGCTTGAAGAACTTTGTACATGTATTGCTGTGATATTTTATCAAAAGCTTTTTCTTGGTCAATTTCTATTATATATCCTTGCAAATTTTGTTTCTCAGCTTCATAGAATATCTCTCTTAGTATAATTAAATTAACTGCTTGTTTCCTGTTGGGAATTGCACATGTCTGACTGGGTCTGATCAATTTGTCTGCAACTGACACTAGTCTATTCATTAATAGTTTGCTTAATATTTTAAAGTCCACATTTAATAGGCTAAGTAGTATCCAGTTTTTTAAATCTTCTCTTTCACCTTTTTTGAAGAGTAGAATTAGTGGTGCTTCATACATGGATCTTCCTAACATACCTTCTTGTAACATACTGTTATATACTATCACTAACGCTGGAATTAAATCTTCACAAAAAATGTTATAGAATTCTGCCCCTATTCCATCTGGCCCAGGGGCAGAATCACTCTTAAGTCCTTTTATAGCACTCCATATTTCCTCTCCCAATATAGGGACTATCAACTGGATACTGTCCTTTTTATCAAGTTTAGGTAGATCCTGCAGTACGTCCTCTCCCCCCAATGTCTTTGGTGCTGTTCCAAAAGTTTCTAAAAAATGAGTATTCACCTGCTTTAGTATTTCTTCCAGTGAGGAAGTTATCTGTCCAGATTCTAACTTTAATTTATGTAGAAATCTATGTTCTACTCTATCTTTGGAATCTTTAAAAGGATCCATTGATCCTTTTTTTATGTTGGTACCAAATCTTAATTCTTGCTCCAGGCTTTTGACTCTATCATATTGTAATATGCACATTTTTTTTTGATTTCATGAATTTGGTTATCTAACTTCAATTTTAATGTCTCTGATTTTGAAATCAAGGCCTGCAGTTGAGCCCTTAACTGTAAATATTTCAAATATTTATCATTCATCTTCTCTCTTGTAAATTTCTGAAACCAATGTTTCCAGGATGCTTTGGTGTCCTCCCATCAGAGGGTAGCACTATCATACATTATGGCCACTGATAACCTAGCCTGCCATTCTTGTTTCCACAGTTTTTGCACCTGTTTGTCTGTTAAGACTGAGCTAGTCAGTCTCCATCGGTTTTTCTTGGATCTAGGAGTATCTTTCCAAGTAACTTTTATAGTTATTGACTTATGGTCTGAAAATTCTCTTCCTAACAAGGTAACATTTAAAATAACTAAAATTTCAGCAACAAAAACAAAATCGATCCTGGTTGATAAATGTCCCTTAAAAATGTGTTTCCACCTGTTTTATATTTTACTCTATAAGAGTCCTTTAATTTTGCATTATCAACTATTTTATTTAAGGCTGTGGAGTCACAGAACATTTTTTTTGTTTTAAGCCCTCTATCCAGTTTCCCCAATCCATAATTAAAATCTCCAGCCCATAACAGTAATCTGGATGTATGCAAGTATGGTTGTACCTTTTGAAATAAAGCAACTCTGAAAGCTTTAGTCTGGGGTGCGTAGATATTTATTATCTGAAATCTTTCAGAATATAAGGAAATATCTATCACTAAAGCTTTCCCTGGATCAATGTCTACTAATTTAGCAACCCTGATACTAGAGTTGTTTATTAAAATTCCTACCCATCACATCTTTCCTGACCTACTGACCAAAAGAATGATTCCTTTGTTCAATGTTTAGAAGCTTGCCATAGTTCTATATTTGTCTTAAGCCAAGTATCTTGAAGACAAATTATGTCATTCAAACACCATGAAGTCTTGCTTATATTAGGACCTTTGCAGTATGCCCCTGGCTTTTGACTGCCCCGGAGATGAAATAGTTAACTCCAGAGAAATCTGGAGTTCCACAGCGCGAGGGCGCTTATTGAAAACTCTATCTGGGTTGTTTGAACCCAAACTGTCAGATTCTTTACTCCGCTTCACTGAACAGACGCTCGGAGACCAGCTCCTTCATTTCGGTTCGTTTTGCGGTTTAAAGTGTTTAAAATTACCGTGCTTTTTGGTTTAAAGCTCTATCTGGAAAACCGTAAGTAAAATAATTTTAGTCTGTGTGGAACTCATTATCGGTTCGCTCTGAACCGATCAGTTTGCTTTAAAAATTGTTTTCTTTGCATTTAGAGTGAGGTACCCGGTTCTTATCAGTCCTAAAAAAACCTGCAATTAAAAGTGTTTTTTTCAAATACCCGTGACACGGTTAGGGACCGATAAGGCTGTCTTGTCTGGCAAGGCCTGAAACAAAGGACAAGTTTGGTTAGGCTGGCACTATGTCTGAGAAACCCAAAAGAAAAACCGGGCCCACTGGGTTTCAACACTGTGATGTCTGTGGGGAAGCCTTTGCCAAGGCTGACCCACACACCACTTGTGTCTATTGTCTGGGGGCTGACCACCTCCTGTCAGACTGCCAGATATGTAAGAATTTCCCTGCAGCCACCCTGGAAAACAGATTGGGCAGGCTCAGGGAACTAGAGGTTAAAAGTCTCTGCTGACCCAGATGGCCAGCCCGGCCCAGCTATTGGCTGGACCAGAGGAGTGCCCTCTGACCAGGGCTATACTCCTCGGCAAAGAAAGGCTGGTCCTGAGGAACCAGTCAAAGCAAAAGGACAGAAAAATCAGCTAGTGTGGAGTCCAGTTTTGTCTCTCCTTCTGCTGTAGAAATAGCTAAAGCCATACAGATTGTCCAGTCTTTGTCTCAGGGACTTGTTGAACCCTCTCTGGTTGGAAAAGGGGTCTCGTTTCAGGTCCAGTGGTTCAGGATTATGATGTTGGGGATTTTTATGAACCACAGGAGGGGGAGGAAGATTTTGATGATTGTAATTGTGATTGGGAAGGTCTGGAAGTGCCAATAGAACTGGACATTTCTCCAGACAGACCCTTTGAGTCTCCCCCTTTATTGTCTGAGTCCCCATCTCATTTCAGATTTTATAAGAAAGTAGCAGAAACTCTCCAGCTCCCCTTAGAAGAGTCTGTGGATGAGCAAGAGGAGCCTGACTATGTGGAAATGATGGATATTCCAGAGGCTAGAAGGTTGTCTATTCCTTTACATAAGTCATTTAGGAGACAAACCACTAAGATTTTAAAAATTCCTTTTTCTGTCCCTCCTGTAGATAAAAAATGGACAGAAGGTATCGTTGTCAGGCTAATACAGACTTCCTTACTGAACAGTGTAGTCATGTGAGGTGTGATGCAAGCTGCAGCCTGTGACAAAGCAATATTCCCTGGCTTCACATCCTCTGATAAGATTCCAGGAAGATTGATGCCATGGTGAAAAAACAGTATGGCAGCTTCTTTGGGACTCAGACAGTCTAATTATATGGCTTATGTGGCTAGATATCAGAAATCTAGATGGGACACTATATTGCAGCTGGGCAAGGCCCATGGCCAGCTGGCTAGTGAGTTGGAACAGGTGGCTGCTGATGGCATTGAAGCCTCTAAAGTTCAATTTCATGCTGCTGTTGATGTTAATGATGTTTCCTCTAGGGTCATGGCCACTTCTGCAGCTCTCCGTGAGGTTGGCATGGCTCAGATGCACTAATCTGTCCCAAGATATCCAGTCAAAGGCTATAGATTTTCCTTGTTATAGGAAATTCTCTGTTTGGAGAACAAACAGAAAATTACATGAAAAAGATGGATGAATACAGAACTACTTACAAAAGTGCCAAAGCTAAGGAGAGGCATGCCACTCAACATAGCATGCCCCCAGGGGTAGGGGCAGGCCTTACAATAGGCCTTTTTACCAATTCCAGGCTTCTTCTGCTTTTGCAGAGAGGATTTTTCAGAGGCAGAGGCAGACAGGGCACAGGCAGGCCTCTCCCCAACCTAAAGCTGCTCCTGCCAAGCAGGCACCCTGGACGGGTGTCTGGGGCCGACTCTCCTGTACCGGTGGGGGCAGACTGGCTTATTTCTGCCAGAACTGGTTGTCCCTAACCTCAGACAAATGGGTTCTGGAGGTGGTAAGCCAAGGCTTGGTTCTCAGTTTCAAACAGTTTCCCAAGATGAGCCAGGTACTTTCCCCTCAAGTCTTTTAGAAACCCTCACACTAGAAGCAGAGTTTTCTCTTTGGACTGCAAAGCAGTGGAAAGGGTCCCCCTTGCCACCAGAGCAAGGGTCTTTACTCAAGGTACTTCCTGACCCCAAAAGACAGGAGACTGGCGGCCCATCTTGATTTAAGATTTCTGAACAAGCATCTTGTAAAACCAAAGTTCAAAATGCTGACTTTAGAATGATTTTGCCATCCTTGAGGCCAGGGGACTGGCTAGCTTCCTGGACCTCAAGGACGCCTACTTCCATATTCTAATCAGGGCCTCTCACCAAAAGTACCTCAGGTTTGAACTGCCCTCAGGCCACTACCAGTTCAGGCAATGCCCTTCGACTTCGCTTCTGCTCCAAGAGTTTTCACAAAATGTCTAGCTGTAGTAGTGGCCCACTTAAGAAGACAAGGGATAGCTGTGTTTCCCTACTTGGACGACTGGCTGATTGTGGGTCAGTCATCAGAGCAGGTAAATCCATTTGCAAATCACCCAGAAACTCCTCACCTTCTGGGGTTCCTGCTGAATGTTCCAAAGTCGTTCTCGAACCAGTTCAGGTACTAACTTTTATAGGTGCAGAGCTGAACACAAAGTTAGCCAGGGCATTCCTCCCTCCGAAAGAGTGGACAAACCTCATTGCCCTGGCATCTTCTTTCTCCATGCAGGTCTCTCGACCAGCAAGGCACTTTCTGCAACTCCTGGGCACATGGCTGCCTCTACAGCTGTTGTGCCAGGGCAAGATTTCAGATGAGGGACATTCAGTTCCACTTGAGGTCCTATTGGTCTCAAAGGAGGGACCCCTCACCAAATTGGTCCCAGTGACCAAGACTCTGATCCTAGCTCTCCAGTGGTGGCTGGATCGGAGCAACCTGTCCTCAGGGGTCCCTACCTTCCTGTCCTCACTCCCTCATCCTTACCACGGATGCGTCCCTGTTGGGTTGGGGCTCACCTGGGTGACCTTTCAACTCAGGAGTTTGGTCCCCTCGGAATCTCTGCTTCACATCAATCTGCTGGAGCTCAGAGCTGTCTTCCTAGCTCTCCAGGTTTTTCAGAAACTGTCCAGAACAAAGTTGTTCAAGTCAGGACAGACAATACCACAACAATGTGGTACATCAACAAGCAAGGAGCACTCGCTCTTCAGCCCTATGCAATCAAGCAATGAAGTTGTGGTCTCTGGCCTATTCCTGAACACCTCTGCTGATAGGGTTGCATCTCCCGGGAAGGACAATGTCTAACGGGCCTTCAACCCATAGGATTTCTCAGGGCCATCAGAATGGCTCTGAACCCTCAAGTGCTGGGGTCAATCTTTGCCAGCTGGGGCACTCCTCAGATAGATCTTTTTGCAGCCCCAGACAACCACAAACTTCCCTTGTTTTGATGCAGGCCCCAGTTCTGGGGTCAGTCCCCTGGATGCCTTTCAGCTGGATTGGGAGGGAAAGTTCCTCTATGCTTCCTCCGTTCCCTCTCCTCTTCAGGGTTTTAGTAAAATCAGAACTCAGCCTTGCAGGGTGATTCTGATTGCTCCAGACTGGGCCAGACAGCCCTGGTACCCTCTTCTTCTGTCCCTATCATTCCACCCTCCCCTGACCTTGCCCAGGGCTCATGACCTGCTGATCTGTGCACAGGGGAGAGTGTGGTATCCGGATCTCAACTCCCTCCACCTCAAGGCCTGGTTCTTGAGGAGTTAGAGTTTGCTCATTTACACCTTTCTCAAGGTGTCTTGGATATTTTGAAGGCCTCCAGAAAGCCTTCCACTAGAGCCACTATAATTCTAAATGGAAGAGATTCTCATTTTGGTGTTCTGAGAGGCAAATCACCCCAGAATCAGCTGACCTGCCTATTTTGTTGGACTACCTGGTCCACTTAAATTCCTTAGGCCTCAAACCAGCTACCTTAAAGGTTCATTTGGCAGCTGTTTCAGTTTTTATTTCTGCAGGAAAACCAGTTTCTCTTTCTTCTCACCCTGTGTTTGCCAAATTTTTCAAAGGGTTACTTCATACTAATCCTCCCTTTCGGGAACCAACTCCTGCACGGGATTTGAATATTTGCATTGCCCAGCTAATGCAACCTCCTTGAGCCTCTGGATTCGGCAGATCTCAAGTTCTTAACTTGGAAAACTGTTTTTCTAGTGGCTATCACTTCTGCTAGGCGATAAGTGATGCAAGCCTTGTCAGTGGAAGAGGATTTCATTTCTTTCCACAGAGATAAAGTGATCCTCAGGACTAACAGAAAGTTTTTACCTAAGGTGGTTTCAGATTTTCATCTTAACCAATCCATCTCTCTCTTCCAGTATTTTTACTGAGCACTCCTCTTCTGGTGAGAGAAGCTTACATAGTTGGATGTAAAAGAGCCATTAGCTATTATTTGGATCGTATCAAGGGTCACAGGTTCGAATCCTCCAGCTCTTCCTTACCTATGCAGATGTGGGTAAGGAGGCCTGCTACTAGGAGGTCGATTGCTAGGTGGATTGTCTCTTGTATCCAGTTCTGTTATCAAAAACTGGCAGGAGCTGCCCTCAGGCCTGAGGGCTCATTCCACCAGGGTACAGCTGCATCTCTAGCGGCTGCTAGAGATATTCCCATTTGGAAATCTGTCAAGCTGCTACATGGAAGACAGTCACACTTTCACTAAGCATTATTCCTGGACGTCCAGTCCAGGAGAGATGCTCGCTTTGGCACAGCTGTCCTGCAGAGCCTATTTCCTAAGTAGGTTCTGACCCTCCTCCATGGGGTACTGCTGTGTATTTCAAGGTCCTAATATAAGCAAGACTTCATGGTGTTTGAAGAAAAATTACTCACCTTAGTAATTGCTTTTCTTCTCATGGAGTCTTGCTATATTAGGACAACCCTTCCTACCCTCTCAGAATCCCTACTTGGGTATGGGGTTGGCAAATTAGTGCAATCACTGTGTCATGCCTGTTTAGCTTCTAGTTCTCCCCCTTCTTTTCTTTCTTGGGTTAGAAACTAGATAGTTTCTAGTTTTTTGTTAATTGTAGCTGGGCCTCTCTGAACTTGAGTCTTTGGGCAGAGGGGGCCAGTAAGTAATTGTCAAGGTTATCCTAACAATATCGTGATACTGTTTTCTTTATTGTTGTTGTGTTTTGTGGTTCTACTGTTAGTAGGTAGCCAATGGCTAGTGTAAGGTTTTTCCACACAGACTTGCTATGTTAGTTTAGCCTCGTAAAGAACCTGATAGTTTGGGTTCAAACAACCCAGATAGAGTTTTCAATAAGTGCCCTCACGCTGTGGAACTCCAGATTTCTCTGGAGTTAACTATTTCATCTCCGGGGCAGTCAAAAGCCAGGGGCATACTGCAAAGGTCCTAATATAAGCAAGACTCCATGAGAAGAAAAGCAATTACTAAAGTGAGTAATTTTTTCTTTCTTTCCATGGCTAAAGAGCATTTTAACATTGCTTTTAATGCTATTTACATTTACTGTTGTTAAAGTAAGGAATTCCATGTGTTAAAGGGTCCCTGAAATTAAAAAATACTCAAAAAACTCAACTACATCAAGGAGTTTTACTACATCTCCATCTCCGTGTCCTCTGGGCAATATGTATATCCCCCCTTTCTTCTATTTCTGAGGTTACTTCTGTGGTGCCAGTGTTTGTAGATGAAGTGTCTGACATTTCTCCCTCAGTATCCTCGTCAGATTTTTCTGAAACCAGAGCCTCATATCTATTCTCTTTCCTCCATGTTTTTTCATGGCTTCTTTCCCTACTTCCTCTTCCAGGTTTTTATTTTTGAGTGTTTTACCTGACCTATTTTGTTTGGCAGCTGCTTTCCTATGTTTTGTCTCCTGGCTGGGTGGTGGGGTGGGGGCGTGCTCTTCACCTCTATTTCTCCTATTCCCTCAGGATTTTAAGCTTCTGCAGCAGCCTGCATCTCAGAGTGATTATCAGTGTCAGGGGTAGGATTTTAAACTGTTTTATGAGATTCCTCCACTATCCCTTGTTGGGAGTTAACACTAGTAAGTGAGGGGGTCTTGCGCTATGGATTTTTGATTTGCTGCAGTGGCAATTTTTTGGGCTTGTAACTGCTGCACTCAGTTAATGAGGCCATCTTGTGAAGGACAATCTTCACAATTATGGGAGGCCCAAGGGCACTTCCCATAACCATGTCCCGTGTTTTCACATAAATGGCACTTAAAAAGGTTGATGCATGTGGATGAAGTGTGCCCACAGTCTAGATAATGGCTACATCTGGGGGTATCATGGACTATACTTAAATGGGTATGGGAACTGCACTTAGAGCATGATTTGGGTTGCCCCATATAAAACGGAACTCCTCTGTCTCTCCCCAGGTAAAAAGTACTTGGCAAGTGTACTGGTCCATTATTTGTAGAGTTTAGTTTAACTTTCATTTTCCAGCCCCCATTCCATATTTGCTCACTGTCTAAAATGGGGGCTGGCTTCTCTAACACCTCACATCTTTGTCTTAACCAGAAAAGTATGTCCTCTACATGGACTCCCTCATTACAAAACATAATAGTGATGTATTTTACAGGTGGTTTTGTAAGAGGGATGGCCATGTAGGGGATCCACAAAGGATTATTCTTCAGTGTCTGGTATTGAGACCAGAATCTGTCTAGACTAGAGACAGTTTTGAAACTAACATCAAAGTTCCCATTTCCTAGGTGAATTAATGCAAACATTTCTGTTGAAAAAAACACATTGTTCCCTTCAATAATTGCTTAGCAACATAGATCCTATCAGGAGGATCTTCCAGGCCTCCCTTGAAAATTAGCTTGACAGCATTTTTTCTTGGGGCTGGCTCCCCTTTGTTTTGGAACAAGTCAGACAGTTTAAACATGGGGTCCAACCAAGCCCTGTTATTAGGATCCTGTAGAATATGCTCTGCTGGCCCCAATCTAGGTGATGGTTCATTTGTTTGAACTGTAGCGTTAGTCACTTGTGCTGTAAAATTTTCATTTTTTTCAATGTTGAGGCCCATATCCTTTGCAGAGGTATTCATTTTCATGTTTGAAGGTGTGCTAGCATTATTCTGGTCATTAGAAGTAGAAGCTTCACATTGTAAAGTCTACGCACAATATTTCTGCACTGTTTTATCTTCAGAATCTGGTTTCCAGACTCCTGACGAACTTTGCAACCACCCTGCACCTTCTAGTGCACCGGCAGGGAACCAGTTTTGCTGTACTGTTATTAATTCCTGATTTCTTACATTTTTCTGCAGTGGTGAATGCATCTTGTTTACCGCACCTGCATCCAACAGTTCTGAACACATTGGGGCTTCCTTCACTGAAGCAGTTTTATTTTTGAGTGCTCCTTGAATATTTGAAAGTCCCAACCTATGTCTTGCTGGAAGAGAAGGCTTTATCTGCTCTTGCCACACAGTACTTTGCTGTTTGCAACTGCCAGCCGGACAGGTTTCCTGTTTTGGGGGGATAGCTTTGTTTCCATAGTACTAGTACTTTTTGCCATCTCACCGCTCAGCTAGATGTTGGTGAGTCACTGAGTGTTCCTGTCGGAGAGCTGTCTTGCAAGTTTGACAACTCTCTCTGTAGTGCTTCTCTTTTTACTTTACATTGCTCCTCTGTTATTAATAGCTCTTTTACCAGTCTTTCTTTGTCAGTTACATTCATACTATTAACCGATAAAGGAGACAATACCTGAGCTTTGCTCTCAGCATTTTCCATGACTGGGGACCAGTCCATATGTTCATCGAAAAAGCATACTGGTACATTATCTTCTTCTTCAGGCAGCACATTCACATCTTTGTTTTCCTCTGGAGATGCAGATGCAAAAACAACCTCTACCTCTCCTGTTTGCAGTCCTCCTCCTCCTCCTGGTTCCATCTGGGTGGCCATCTTTCCAGCTGTGTTTTCCCCACTGCCACATCAGCACTTCCTCCTCCTCTGCAGTCTGACTCCAAACTGAGCTCCTCCACTCTGCAGGAAGTCAAGCCCCCTGCAGGCAGAGTAGGGGAATTTCCCCAGTGTCCCGGCCAAATTTCCCCTCATTCACTAAAAATACCACCAACAGCTTAATCTGGTTCAAGGTCAGTTGGCATTCATCTGTATCCCCCTCCCCCAGGTCACATCTGAAAATAGGCAGGATTTGTCTAGTGCACTTACCCAGTCAACAAAAACTAAATAAATAAATTACGGCATCCGCCACGCCTTTCGGGGCCTGTATCTCGGAAACGCTTCAAGATACGGACTTTTCATTGGAAAAATGCTTAGCCCCTGGGGGCTAAGTGCAAAACTAGCCAGGAAAGTGCTAGGGAGCAAGTGTTCCTGGATGTGATCCAGGAGGGTCTCCTGACACAGTTGGTTACTGTACCTGCTAGGCTAAAGAACACTTTAGATCTGGTATTGTTGAATGGAGAGGCAGTGAGGGAAATAAAGGTAGAGGACCCACTATCTGACAGGTGGACTTTGGGAGGGTGCAGGAAGTACTGAAAGGGAATAAGACATGAGATGGACGTGGAGCTGAAATGGGATATTATTAAATGGGGGGTTACAGAGGCAACAGAAGCATGCACCAAGGCACAGAGTAAGAGAAGCAGAGCAAGAAAACCATGCTGGTTGAACAGCAAAGTTGTGGAGGTGGTGAGGGCAAAACAAGTGACTCACCAGAGGTTTAGGAGGACAGGGAAGGAAGTGAAACAGGGAGGAATTTGCAAGATGGTCTAGGGAGGTGACCAGAAAAGTGAAAGAAGCCAAGGCCCAGAGGAAGCTGAGATTAGCACAGTGAATTAATGGGGGGGGGAGACTTCTTCTGATACATCAGGGAGAAAAGAAAGTCCAAGGAGACAATAGTGAGGATAAAAAGTTGTGGGGAGTGGATGGAAAAGGGGGAGGAGCACTCAGAAGCACTGAATGAATACTTTTGTTCTGAGTTGATGGAAGAAAAGGGGGGACCACTACCAGCATGGGCTTGGGGTGGGGACAGGAGGAGAGGAGGTGACAGATGGAAGAATTGAGGCAAGTAGAGTCCTAGAGGGACTGAGGGCATTGAAGGTAGACAGGGCACCAGGACCAGATGGTATCCACCCCAGGGTGCTGAGGAAGATGGCAGAGGTGTTGGCGAAGCTGCTGGTGGATCTGTACAGCACCTCCCTGGAGTCAAGATGTGTGCCACTGGACTGGAGGATGGCACATGTAGTGCCATTACACAAGAGCAGACCAAGAGATGAACCGGATAATTATTGTCTGGTAAGTCTCACATCCATAGTGTGCAAACTCATGGAAATGATACTAAAGGAAAGAAAGGTGTTGTACCTGGAGGACAATGGCCTCCAGGATGTGAGGCAGCATGGGTTTGTTTCAGGGAAGTCTTGTCAAAGCAACCTGATATAATATTATGACTGGGTGACAGGTGAACTGGATAAGGGTCATGTGGTGGATGGTCTTTACTTGGACTTCAGCAAGGCCTTTGATTTGGTGCCTCATGGACAGCTTGGGGGGAATCTAACTGGTGTAGGAGATGGAGCAAAAATGATAAACTGGATTACAAGCTGGCTGAGTGGGAGGCTGCAATGGGTGGTGGTGAGAGGGGAGCTCTCAACTCCAGGGCTGGTGACAAGTGGGGTGCCACAGGGCTCTGTGTTGGGGCCAGTATTGTTTGGGTTCTTCATATCAGACATTGGACATGGGGTGGTGAGCAAGGTAAGTCTGTTTGCTGACAACACCAAAATCAGAGCAGTGGTGGATGGAGAGGAGGGGTGGAAGCAGCTGCAGGGGGACCTAAGCAAGGTAGAGGAGTAGCCAGAGGTGGCAGCTGGGTTCAATGCAAAGTGTAAGGTTATGCACTTTGCGTGAAGAACCCAAGGAGAGAATACTGGCTGGGGGTTAGCTGGGGATCACAGGGAGGAGAAGGACCTTGGGGTAATGAACAGGGACCATGAACAACACTGCCCAGTGCAGGAGAGCGCCTACAAAGTGAACAAAATGCTGGGGTGCACAGCGAGGGGGTTTTCATCCAGGTGAAGTGAGGATCTTGCCCTCTACAGATCGCTGGTAAGGCCGCACTTGGAGTATTGTGTGCAGTTTTGGAGGCCATACCTAAAGCATGATATCAGGCTGCTGGAGGGGGTGCAGAAGAGGGCAACAAAGATGATATGTGGAATGGAGGGGAGAGACTATGACAGCAGGCTGGGAGACCTCAATATGTACACCCTGGAGGATAGAAGGAACAGGGGGGCCATGACAGAGACTTTCAAGTATCTGAGGGGAATCAATAAGGATGGAACAGATGGGGTCTTTAAGTTAAGGAGGAGGAGGGTCACCAGGGGGCATGGGCTAAGAATGGAGGGGGGAAGATTTAGGAAGGAAATGATGAGACACTATTTCACAGAGAGGGTGGTAGCAAAATGGAATGCCCTACCAGAATGGGTGGTGGTATGTAAATCTGTGAACAGCTTCAAAAAGGCATGGGACAGGGAACAGGGGAGAGTGAGGGTGGGGGTGGCAGTGGGATGACAAAAGGGAGGGTTGGGGCAGCTGCAAACTAGGGTTGTTGGCTGCACACTCGAGCAGACTTAGATAGACTGGGTCATTGGTTTCTGCTGGCACATTCGTATATTCATATAAATCACATGAATGTTTAATTTTTTCATACGGTTCCTGAGATATAAGCAATTTAGTATTCCAAGTCCCATTTTCTGCTCCAAGGCCCATTATTATGCATACATCCTTTGTTTTCACTGTGTTTCTCAATGCAGCTTTTGGGGAAAAATAGGGTGTGCGCTTTCTTTATTGTTACAGTTAGCATTTCCACTTGCGTTTCTGTAACCATTTGCATAACCATTACCGTCTACACCACCGTGTGCATTACGCTTTGCATTTTCGTTTGCACTTCCATTTGCATTACTGTTACCATTTGCATTTGCGTATGCACTTCCGTTTGCATTTGTCTTTCCTTTGGCGTCATCATTGGTGTTACCGTTAGCATTTGCATTTCCAGTTGCGGTACCGTGACCGTGTGCGTTACCATTTGCATTTCCATACACACTTGTGTTTGCGTTTTCATTTGCATTACTGTTCACTTTGGCATTATCGTTGCTGTTACTGTAACTGTTTGCATTTCTAATTGCTTTATCATTACTGTTTGCATCTTCGTCACTGTTTGCATTTATGTAGGCCTTAGCGTTTGCATTTTTGGTTGCGATTCCGTTGTCAATTACGTTACTGTTTCCTTCTGTGGTGCTGTTGCTTTTACCATTTGCATTTCTGTTACCATTTGCATTTTTCTTACAGTTTGCATTTCCGTTGGCATTAGCGTTTCCATTACTGTTTTCATTAATGTTTGCATTTCTGTTGCCGTTAGCATTTGCGTTACCGTTTGAATTACCATTTCTGCTTTCATTAACATTTGTGCTAGCATTTCTCTTACCATTTGCATTATCGCTTACGTTTGCGTCACAATGTGCATTACCTTTTGCGCTTGCATTTGTGTTACTGTTACCATTTGCATTTCCATAACTGTTTCTGTTTGCATTTCATTTTGCGTCACCTTGTGCATTACCATTTGCATTTGTGTATGCACTTCCATTTGTGTTTGCATTTGTTATACCTTTGGCGTCATCGTTGGTGTTACTTTTACCAGTTGTGTTTCCATACGTGCTTGCGTTTGCGTTTCCATTTGTGTTACTGTTTGCTTTGGCGTCATCGTTGCTGTTACTGTACCTGTTTGCATTGCCAATTGTGCTACCATTACTGTTTGTGTCTTTGTCACCATTTGCATTTCTGTTGGCCTTAGCATTTGAATTTTTGGTTGCGTTTCTGTTGCCGATAGTGCTACTGTTTCCTTCTACCGTGCCGTTGCCCTTAACATTTGCATTTCTCTTTGCGTTTGTGTTACCGTTTGTGTTTCCATTGGTGTTAGGGTTTGCGTTACTGTTTTCATTGATGTTTGCGTTTCTGTTGCTGTTAGCATTTGCATTACCATTTCTGCTTTCATTAACATTTGTGCTTCCGTATCACTTACCATTTTGTCGTTTACATTTGTATCACCATGTGCATTACCATTTGTGCTTGCATTTACGTTACTGTTACCATTACTATGTGACACAAAATCACATTCCATTCACTATTTATAGTCCTCATTCTCAAAAAGAAGGGAAATTCATGGCAAAAAACTCGGTTTAATGCATCATTTAGGGTTGTTCCAGAGCCACAAAAGTGAGGAAATTCAGTGTTGTGGTTGCCACCCCTTCCCCACCAACAGGCATTGGGGTGTGCATTGGGGTCGCTGGTCCTAACTCTCACCCCATTCTCCTATACTGCACTGCCTCAGCTTGTTTACACATGGGATGGGGTGAGAGTTAGGGCTAATGACCCCAACACACACCCCAATGCCTGTTGGTGGGAATGGGGCGGGGGTGGGGTGCAAGGAGTGGCAACCCTAACATCAAATTTCCTCACTTTTGTCACTGTGGAACAACCCTAATGAATGCATGAAACAGAGTTTTTACCATGAATTTCCTTTTTATTTGAGAATGATGACTATAAATAGTGAATGGAATGTGGTGGTGGGAGCGTGGGGCCCGATGTTTTGTGACATAGTAACAGAAAGTGCAACGCAAATGCAAACACAAACTGTAAAGCATATTTTGACAGAAATGTTAATGGTAAAGCAAACGTTAATAGAAATGCAGGCGCCAAGTGACGCCAAGGCGAACGGTGACAGAAACGAAGAAGCAAATGCAAGTGTGCATGGAAACGCAACTGGTAACATGCACGGTCATGGTACCACAATTGTAAACAGAAATAGTAAAAGTAACAGCAACAATAACGACAAAGGAAACAAAAAAGTAAATGCAAACGCAAGCAGATACAGAAATGTAAACCGTAACATGCATGGTCACAGTACTACAGTTGTAAACACAAATGGTAATGGTAACAGGAACAATAACGGCAAAGGAAACAGAAACACGAACGCAAATAGAAGCGCATACGGAAATGCATACAGTAATGCACACAGTGATGGTACCGCAATTGTAAATTCAAATGGTAATGGTAACAGCACCAATAATGCCAAAGGAAACAGAAACACAAACAAAAATACAAGCGCGCATGGAAACACAAACCGTAATGTGCATGGTCACTGTAACACAACTGGAAACGTGAATGGTAATGGTAACAGCAACGATGATGCAAAAAGAATGAGAAACACAAACTTAAACGTAAATGGAAGGGTGTCTGTAAACAGTAATGGTAATGCGCATGGTGATGGAAACTGAAACGCAAAGACAAACAGTAGTGGAGGCAGAAATGGTAACAGTAACACAAACGCAAGCAGAAATGAAAACACAAAAGGTAACGCACATGGTGGCATACACAGGAACGCTTATGCAAACGGGTACGGAAATGCAAGTAGAAACATTAAGTGTAACAGTAACTGGAGCACAGACCCTGGTTTTCCTCAACAGCTGCACAGAGAAACACAGTGACTACAAAGAATGTATGCATAATAAAGGGTGTCAGGGCAGAAAATGAGCACTTTGAAAACTAAATTGCTTATATCTCAGGAACCGTAAGACGTAGAAAAAAATTAAAATTTTATATGATTCATGACTTTCCTTCAATTTTTCGATGAAAAGTCCGTATCTCACACCATTCCTGAGATACGGGCTCTAAAAGGCGCAACGGACACCGTAATTTTATCCTATGGGAAAAAGTTTCAACTTTGGAGTGCCGTAACTTTGCCACCCTGTTATATTTTTTCACTAAACCACCAAAAGGCACATCTGTGGGATATTGGCTGTCTTCCTTCCAAATTTCAGCCCAAAAGACCAAACTGTTATTTTGCTGCAGGGTGGCAAAGAAGTGCTGTTATTTCCCCACAGTGTCGCATTTTAGTGTCGCAATTTGTGACACTTTCAAAAATAAAATCACGAAAGTGTCGCATTTTTGATACTTCTTTGCAACACTACTTTTCCCAAAAATTTCAAAAACATATTTCTGGGGTGTTTAACCCCGAAATAAAGACATGGCTAACATCCTCAGGGTCTGACTAGGTGAACACAAAAATAATTGTGTTCCTAGAGGGTCCCAATTTTAAACACCAAGCATTTTTTCTGATCAGTAAATGAAAACAAAATGGTGAATTTGTGAAACTACATGTGCAATTTGTAACACTAAAATCCACATTTGCAAAAGTGTCGAATTTTTTGTTAACTTTTCCCATAGACTTGTTGGGAAACTTGTTTTTTTGAATAACTTTTGTACCGTTTAATTTTTTTTTCACAAAATCTTCCAAAGGCACATCGGGGACCCCAGCTGCATATTCGCTGATGTTTTTGGACTGGGTCGCACAAAGTGTACGACCTGTAGGCGAGAGCAAAGAATTCACAAAAAGTGGAAATGCGCTCCAAGATGTCACTTAATAACTCCACAACTGTATATATCTGACTGGTACAAAACATGACAGATCCCAAGATCTATGGTATTGCTCCGTGCCTGCCAAATTTCAGGCAAATCTGATGCAAAGGTATTAAGGTGCAAAGTTTCACCATTTAACCTTAAATGGGTTACTCAACCCTAAATATGGTGGCACGGTTGTGCCACCAATATAAATATATATATATATATATATATATATACTGTATATATACATATATATTTATACAACATGTGTTTTGGGATAAATGTGGGGATAAAAAGTGATATCTCAGATAGGCAGTGAAGATATCAATGATATCTCCACGTTTCTATAGGTCATAGTAATATCTCCACATTCCTATATGTCATAGTGATATCTTCATGTTCCTATATGTCATGGTGATATCTCTATGTTCCTATATGTCACTGGAAAGAAAGTGAAAGTATGTTTCACTCTCTTTTAGAGAGAAGTCTCTCTCTAGTTTCTGCTTCATCCTCTCCTCCCCCAAAAAAAGACACACACACCTCTCAAACCTATCTGATTAATCCTGCCGTCATTTGTAATTAAATAAAATAATGTAAAGAGGTACCTGGTTGATTGCCCCCCTGTGCTACCGACAAAATCCTGTAATACTTTCACTTTCCCCCCGAACTGTAGAGTGACCGAGCAACATACACTCGCGCTTCCTTCTCCTGTTTTAAAGCGGACTATTCGCTCGCTGTGCTTTCGTTGGTAGAGACGGTCCCTTCTATTATGTAAACCATGTTATCGGGAGATAAAAGCCAGGATTTTCTTTAAAGTACAGACACTTATTTTAAAGCTCTGCTACCAGTAATCTGCTCGTTTACATGCCGCTCGGTCACGCTACAGTTCGGGGGGAAAGTGAAAGTATTACAGGATTTTGTCGGTAGCACAGGTGGACAATTAACCAGGTACCTCTTTACATTACTGTTTTTAATTACAAATAATACCAAGCTCAATGAAATAACAGTATTTCAAAAAAAAAAAACTGTAAATTAACAGGATTAGCCAGATAATTTATTTTAATACAGTATGGAATCTGTGATGTTGCTGAAGATTTGGGGTTGGGGGGGTGCTTTAGGGGATCATGCTACAAAAAGCCCAAAACACATGTTATATAAACAGAACATGACATGGCCCGGGTGAAGATATCATATTTGTGCAAGAGGCCAATGAAATCAGATATCTCACTGAAGCATCACTCGTGGAATATCAATATCATTAACCTCTCGTGAAGATAAATATATTATCTTCACTCAGGCTACGCCATATCCCTATATACAGCCTGCAGCTCCTTGGAAGGTACGGGACAGCGCAGCCAATCGGAACACGGGTGCTTCCAGCATACCCACTCTGATTGGCAGGACTTTCCCCCTGCTATAGACACCTGGCATTTTGTTAGACTTTCCATAGAACTAAGCACATTTCAACTGTGTTATTATGAGTTTTTCAACTGTATTAGCTGGATTGTAATTTCTACTACTGTTTTAAATTGCTTACACCTCTTCTGTCTGACTGCTTTTCCTGCAGCGCCCCCCCATCCAAGCACTCTGCCTTGGTGCCGATAAGTCTAACTACTTTTTTTGGCTAGTTTTCCATTAGCAGGTTATACAGACCTGCCACTAGAAGGATTCTTGGTCTTCTACATAAATCACTGTATTCATTCATGGGCAATATGGCCTGCATTATCATTCTACTTCTTTCCGGTTCTGCTACAAGGGGACTTGAGTCTGAAGGGTGGATGGCCACTAACTAAGCTGTTCCTGATCTCCTTGTTCCCCTTTCTGCTGTATTTTCTCATCTAGGTTTTAAGTGAGTACCTAGGTGGGCAAATTTCTTGCCTAGAAAATATTGCACTAATACAAATCGCGAGACCACTCAATCTGGGACCATGGCTCTCCTTATTGTGCTTTTATTGCTCCTAAGGTGCAGAGTTTTCAGCAATACAGTGCAATTCAAAGTACCTCAATGCAATTAAGTTCTCCAATGAACCTTATCAATACCTAATGTTATAACAGTCTACCGTGCAGACACTATGTCATTCTCCTCTCCCCTTTTAACCTATTCCCCCCAGTTAGCCTACACCCCCTTGCTACTGTCCTCACCTATGTCTACCCAAGCACTTACATTGATCACAATCAACTGTCATTACAGTGGCGCCACCTCTTGCATGAGCATGATATGGGTTGCCAGCGAAGAAATAAAAAGCAGTTTCCATTCTTATAAGCTCCTTAAAGAAAGTTATACTTCTGCTTCTTCTCTGCTCAGGAAATGTGGAGCTCAACCCTGGCCCCTACAACTTACCTCGCCTATCGATTTTGCTAAGGCCACAGGTTTCAAAATGATGATGGTCAAATTTAAGCCTGCCTAAAAAACTAGTACAGCTGCAAGCCTGGGCGTACACGTTAACCCAGACCTTATCATAATTACTGAGTCGTGGTTAAAAAAGACGAACACTGATCAACAAATATCACTGCAGGGCTACAATTTATTTAGAGCAGAGAGAGAGAGTCTAGAGGTGGGGGTGTGGTTATCTATGCCAAATCTAAGTACTTGGTCACCAATATTAGTTGCAAATCTCTAGCCAAGGAATTTGAGTTAGTTTCGCTGAGCCTTCATCTCCCCTCCTCGGAATGTATCACTATCCTAGGTGGTTATAGACCCCGTCTGGTGGTGATGAAGTCCTTAATCTTTGAAATCCATGTTCGTAGATGCAAAACTGAAACAATATTTCTAGGAGATCTAAATATGGACTGGCTGTCACTAAATCACACAGCCTCAAATCCCTTTGTGACGAGCTAGGTCTTGGGCAATTAGTCAGTGAACCTACTAGGAACAACACTCTAAATACTGCCAACAGTTCCATTCTAGATGTGGTACTAACCACCCATCCACACAAAATATCTAATTTGGCAGTGTTTCACAACGACATGGCGATCATGGAATTGTTGCTTGCATAAGATCTCAATTTAAGGCCCGTCCAACCCATCTTTATAACAAAAGATCCTTTCGCAAATTCAGTGCAGTAAACTTCCTATTTGACCTGAGCATGATCAGATGGCAAGATCTTTACCTAGCCAAAGATGTCAACAAGGCAGCTTGCATCCTTAATGACAAACTCACTACAATAATAAATAAGCATGCCCCTTTCATCAAAGTAAAGTGCGGAACAATTCAATTCCTGGTTCACCTCGGATCTCAAGGCAGCCCTTATAGCTCGAGATAAGCTCTGGGCTAAAGCTAGACATTCAAAGAATCTTGGATTGGCAGGCCTTTAGAACAGCCAGGAATAACTGTGTGAAAAACTTGCTCTGCCAAAGCTAACTATTATATTTCTACTCTGAACAAGCTAAAGGTAACCCTCATAAAATATGGAAGACTATCAAAGCTATAGAAGGACGGCCCATGGCCCCCTCTGTTCCAGCAAAGATAGTTGCAAGTGGCAAGATTGTGGAAAACAAGTCCTTAATCCTGGAGGAACTTAACTCCCACTTTGCCACAGCTGGATTAGCTTTTGACTCGTCACCTTATGCTGGTGCTGCGGTGAGCCAGCATACCCCTCTCACCACATCTAGTCCTGCACCCAGCCCCTTCCAGCTGCGCGAGATAACTTATAAAGAAGTAGAAGATTCTCTTCTTAACTTAGACACCAAAAAAAGCGCAGGGGACGATGGCTTGGAACCCTTTTTCCTAAGGTCAGGCTATGCCCATCTCACTGCCCCAATTCTCCACATCTTTAATCTTTCCATTACATCTGCTACTGTGCCGTCCTGCTGGAAATCAGCACATATCCTCCCTCTATTTAAATCTGGTGACCCATGCAATGTAAACAACTATAGGCCTATCTCCATATTGCCTATCCTTTCTAAAGTTCTCGAAAAACTGATCCATATTCAGTTAAAATCTCACTTGGAAACCTTCTCTCTCATTAACCCAGCTCAATCTGGCTTCCGGGCTAATCATAGCACAATCACTACACTAGCAAAAGTAACCAATGATTGGATCTCTGCTACAGATGCTAAGAAGGTAACTGGTGCAGTCTTTTTGGACCTCAGCAAAGCTTTTGATACTGTTGATCACAAACTTTTAGTCAATTGCCTTGTAAAGTTGGGTGCCACATACCATTCCACCCAGTGGTTCTCTAGCTACCTAACTGGAAGATTCTAAAAGTAAAGCGGAAGGCTTTTTTGCTGCTGCCAGTTGCTAGAGGAGTCCCCAAGATCCATCTTAGGCCCTATCTTGTTTTCTCTGTACATCAATGACTTAGATGCTAACATATCTATGTCCAATCTGCACTTTTGCAGATGATACTGTGTTGTATACTTCTGGCTCATCGTTATCTGAAGTCAGGAGTGCTTCAAGTGGACTTCACACAACTTGAATAATCTAATAAAGGCAAAGCTTCTGCTCAATGCCAAGAAGACTAAGCGATGATATTCTCCGCAGTGCTGTCACAGGCCCCCAATACCCTTGCCCAAGACTTCATTGTCACCACGCTAAACGAGCCTCTGGAAGTTGTAACCAAATTTAAATATCTAGGTATCTGGATCGACAATAAATTATCTTTCAGTGATCATCGAAGATGTCTCTAGAAGGTTAAAAGCAAGGTTGGTTTCTTCTACAGAAATAGGCCCCTTTTCCCACTTGAAACTCGAAACAAGCTCTCCCCCTACTCGACTAGGGCGATGTAATCTATTCCTCCACCACTCTTGCAAATCTAAGTAAACTGGACATCCTTTATCACCGTGCGTTACGGTTCATTACCAACTCCCCTTACCGTTCACACCACTGTGACTTATATGCAGCTGTTGGTTGGACATCCCTTACTACTAGACGCCTGCTCCATGCTGGGCTATGGACTCTTAAACTGCTCCTGCAGAAATCTCTTCCCTTATTAGTATCTCACATAGTGCATACTCATTAAGAAAATCTGACTTCATTATGCTTGACATACCAAGGACACGGACTTCCTTTGGTAAACGTGCTATTGCATATGCCCTTCCCTCCATTTGGAACCAATTACAAACCGTACTGAAACTAACTAGCACAGTTTCAATAAACTTCTACAAATCGCTAAGTTCAGCCAAAATAAAAGACACCTGTAACTGTCATTAAGTCTCTTTCTTCCCCATATGTGCCATATTTATCCACTGGCAAGGTATAATTGATTTGTCATATTAACTGCTTTCTCTTCCCCTTCTACTCCTGGCTTTATCTTTGCTTACGCTCCACTGCTACTCTATCAAATCTCTCCTCCCCCATATCAGTTGTAGACTGTTGTTTGTTCTAGCTGCCAAAATACTGTATATGTATTGCACACACCAGTCATCATGTTTCATTTATCAGTATGCAACCTGTAAGCTGCTTCCCTGTCTCATATCAATGTTTACCTCTTGGTCACCTATGTGGTACCCTTGTATGTATAGCCAGCCTGTATCATGTAACATGCATTTCATGTATATACTGTTATTACCTATCTGTGTTTGTACTTTAAGTGTTTATGTCACAGGACCTCCTTGTGAATGAGCTTGCTCAATGGAGTTTCCTGCAATAAACTTGAACTTGAAACTTGATATATATATATATATATATATATATATATAGAGACAAAGAACCTCTGTGCGCAAGCACTGAGGCAATGGTTACTCCAAAGGGCATTTAGCTGGGAAGCCAAGTTACAAAGAAATACAAAATCACACATGTCCCCACATTGCAAAGCATCATGGGCTGCATATGCAAATCACCACAGAATATTATGCTGGTTCAACTTTAAGCAGAAATGCATGGTGTCAAAAGGCCTCTCACACAGTTTGCAAAGTGTGCCAACAGAAGACACAGACACGTGTTTCATCCTACCAGGACTCATCAGTATGCCTCATCTGTTTGACACCCCAGTGGAGTGAACTAGCTATCCTAAGATGGTCTATCTGGATTATGTTGTGGTGAACCCAATTAAGACAAAAAACAATTTAAAAGACAAAGAAACTCTGTGTGCAAGCACTGAGGCAATGGTTACCCCAAAGGGCATTTGGCTGGGAAGCCAAGTTACAAAGAAATACAAAATCACACATGCCCCCACACTGCAAAGCATCATGGGCTGCATATGCAAATCACCACAGAATATTATGCTAGTTCAGCTTTAAGCAGCAGAAATGCATGAGCCTTTTAACACCATGCATTTCTTAAAGTCAACTACTTTCTCTGTAATGATATATCAACTGTAATCTTGCTAATGATTATATATATATATATATATACACTTAGATACATACATAGACAGTGTCGGCAGATACAGCCTATGGCCCACCCAGTCTGCCCATTTAAGTTTGTAAGTTCAGTTTATGTTTTCCAGGAAGTCTGTTGCCTTACCGACCTCCAGAATTCCTTTTATGTCTATCCCATGCATTCTTAAATCCTGATTGTTTCAGCCCCACCACTTCCTCTGGCAGGGTGTTCCACTTGTCCACCACCCGTTCTGTGAAGAAATTCTTCCTCACGTTTCCTCTGAATCGTCCTCCTCCAACTTCATCCCATGTCCTCTAGTCCTGGAAATCTTTTTACGCTTAAAATAGTGCATTACTGCACCCTGTTCCTCTCTGTAAGATACTTGTATGTCTCTATCATATCCCTCTCTCCTCCTCTCCTCCAGGGAGTACATGTTCAGTGCCTTCAACCTGTCCTCATAGGACTTGTGATGCAATCCATGCACCATCTTTGTTGCCTCCTCTGAACCTTCTCTACCCTGTCTATGTCCTTACGTAGGTAAGGTCTTCAGAACTGCACAGTGTACTCCAGGTGTGGCCTCACTAGTGTCTTGTATAGTGGAATTATGACCTCCTTTTCCTGCTGGTGATGCCCCTGCCTATGCATCCCAGCATCCTATTTGCTTTACCTGCTGCCTTGTCACACTGTTTCCCTGCCTTGAGGTCGTCAGAGATGATAACTCCAAGATCCCTTTCCTGCTTGGTGCTTGCTATATCCTCACCCCCTAACTGATATATTGTGCCAGGGTTTGTGTGCCCCATATGCATTATCTTGCACTTCCTTGCATTGAATTTCAACTGCCAAACCCCTGACCATTCTTCAAATCTCTGCAGGTCCCTTCTCATTCTGTCTACACCCTCTGGTGTGTCTACTCTGTTACAGAGCTTTGTGTCATCAGTGAACAGTGAAATTCTGCCTTCTAGGTCCTGCGCAATGTCACTGATGAAGATATTGAATAGTATCTGTCCCAGCACTGATCCCTGTGGTATCCCACTGGTCACTCTTCCCTCTGTGGAGTGACAGCCATTTACCACCACCCTCTGTGTCCTGCTGCCCAGCCAGTTACCTACCCACCGCACTACTGTCCTGCCCACACCCATATTCCCCAGTTTGTGCAATAGTCTTCTGTGTGGCACAGTGTCAAAGCCTTGCTGAAGTCCAGATAGGCCATGTCCACTGCCCTCCCTGATCCACCTCCCTAGTCACCCAGTCAAAAAATTCAATGAGGTTGGTCTGACATGACCTTCCCCTGGTGAAACCATGCTGCCTAGGGTCCTGTAGTCCATTGACAACCAGATGTTCCACCAATCTCTCCTTCAGTAGTGCTTTCATGATCTTCCCCACTACCGAGGTGAGGCTGACTAGTCTGTAGTTTCCCACTTCCTCTTTGTTCCCACTTTTGTATAAGGGGACTACATCTGCTATCCTCCAGTCTTTGGGTACCTCCCCTGTTTCTAGTGATTGGCTAAACAGGATAGCAAGAGGTTCAGCCACCACCTCTCTTAGTTCTTTAAGGACCCTGGGGTGCACCCCATCTGGCCCCATTGCTTTATCAACTCTTATTACTTCCAGTTCCTTCAGGACCCTTTCTCATGTAAAGGGACTTGTGTCCATTTCTGCACCATTCTCACCCCTTGTACTCCATTCAGACCCATTACCCTCCTCTTCCTCAGTAAAGACTGAGCATATATATATATATATATACCTGTATATATCCCCAACGCACACCCCAATGCCTATTGGTGGGAGCAGAGTGGGGATGGGGTGCAAGGGGTGGCAAACCTAATATCGAATTTCCTCACTTTTGTCACTGTAGAACAACCCTAACTGATGTATTAACTATGTTTTTTGCATAGAATATCCTTACTTTTTAAGAAAGAGTAGAAAAGTCGAAAGTTGCGCAAGTTTGTGGGAGTGCAGGGCCCTTGTAAGTGTCTGGCCACATTACACACCTAATGACTAAAAATTATATTGACAACAGCATGGCCAGCCACCAAACAAATGTTAATCTAGTAGAACAATAGAAAACACTGTCCGCAAAACATAAACTGCGCCATGCAATATCTCCTCAAAAATATATTGTCCAACATTTAAACTCCACAATTCATATCCACAGGACATGACATAAACACCCTCCAAATTTCAAGTAAAAAGACCAAACCATTTCTGAGATATTCAATGTTAAAGAGGACAAGAAATAACACATGATACTTGTCCTTTGAAACGTGTCCTGTCATTATTTCTTATGTTGGTTTGAATATTAGCTGAAAGTAAATGTTATTAATTATTTTTATATTACCTGTCTAAGAAAATATTGTAAAATATTGTTTGTCTTGAAAATATGGTGATAGCCCCAAGAAGGATAGGGGCTAGTTGAGAAAAAAGCTGTTCTCAGTTCCTTTATGTTCTTTATATAAAAACTAGTTTCAGGATTCCCTGTCTGCCTCCCTGATAAAGAAAAGGAGACAATATGATTTTGCTGGACAATAGAGTAGCTAACCTTCTGTACTCATAGGTTTAGACTGTTCCGTATTTAAAGAAATCCCCGCTTGAATGAAACTAGGTAGGAGAATGGCTTCACTGTTTTGTTCAATGCAAACAGTCACTCCGGAGCTCCCTTAAAGGTGATAGGAAATGGTTAACTGATTATTTTAACTGTTAAATAAATCAGAAATACCCAATAAAAGCCTGTGTATGTGTCTTTCTTTTTTTACTTTTGATGTTTACAGGGCATTTTTTTTATATGCTGCCTATATTATTGAAATCACCCTCAGCTTCAAATTTTTTTTTTTAGGATTGGGAGGCTCTGTGTGTCAGGTTTTGAAATGCTGACATCTCAGACTCCTGATTCAGTCTGCAGATAACGTGTGCTGGACTGTGAAAATTGTTTGTGCCAACAACTACCATACAGCACACAAAGGATGATTAATCCTACAGTTATCTTGAAAAGACACCAGTCCGAAAATATTATCATTGTGCAGTCACTAGAAAGTGCCCCCCACAGTCACCTTACCAATTCATGAAAAATCTTTATGACAAACTGCATTTTTAATAGTGAGGACCACTGAAATAACAACTTTGGAAGAATTTGTAATGTGACTAGTGGCGGGGTGGGAGACAGCCACTGAGCCTGTTGCCAATAGCCAAATAATAATACATGAAAAGTCCTAACACACTGCAGGTAGGCCAACAGGATAACAGGAAAGAAACAATATCTTTTATTTCCTGTTACCTCGTTGATCTACCTCCGGTGTGTGAGGACTTATATATTATTTTTTGGATACTGGCGACCAGCTCCCTCCGGCCCCACTACCAATCACATTACAAATTCTTCCGAAGCTGTTATTTCAGTGGTCTTCACTTCTCCCCGATGTCCTGAAATCAGGGTCAGGAGCAACTATGACAATTCAGTTGCTCCAGATGAATGTTTTCCCTGCTGCTTCATCCTGCACTCTGTCATACTATGCATTGTCTCTGGCTGCAGAGCACAGATCTTGAGAAGCTGCATGTCCCTCGGCCCCTGATGACCTAAAGTTCTACCTCCACCCCTTTGAATTTCTTGGAGGAGTAAAACACAGTGCTGCTTTGCTGGCCACTGAGATTTCAAAAGCTGGCATTTTGTTGTGTTTTCTGCCAGTTTTCATGTTTTGAGTGGGACCAGTCCGTAATGGACATCTTGAACAGCTGGCACACTGCAGGTGACATGGGTGCATTGATGCCCCCGTCAACTTTTCTTCTGTTCCCCACTGGACCTGAAGCAATACAGGTAGGGCCAGAGGAGTAAAAAGAGGTGACTACTTGCTTGAAAAGAAATGCCCTGTAAACATCAACAGTAAAGAAAAGACACATACAAAGGCTATGCTTGGGTATTTCTGATTTATTTTACAGTTAAAATCATCAGTAAACTATTTCCTATCTCTTTTAAGTGGCAAAGCTTCGGGTTCAAAAGGGCTAACCTAAATTACTTAAAAGAATAAAATGCCTTTGTACATAAAAATACTAATGCAGATGTAAAGGGGCCAAGAACAAATGTTGTTCTTTTAAATATTGTATAAAATGCTTATCTATTCCAAGAGTAAAACTTGTACTAAGCTTACCTGGCTCCAAAGGCTACAATTTCTGTATCTAATCCATTATAATAAATCTGGCCATCTTGTCCATATTTTGCAACGCGATCAAAGAGTCCAGCGATCAAAGAATTTGCAGGCTCACGAACAAAGAATAAAAAATAATATAAATCAAAAAATTGAAGGAATTACGGTAAACCACCACCATGGTTCGACAGAACAAAGCCCCTGAGTAAAACCTACCCTCATTTGACTTCCTAGGACACCCCATGGCTCAGAAAATTTATTTCTTAATCTGGCCATCTTGTCCCTCACTCGCGATGCACGATTGCAATCAAAGAATCTCACAATCAAAGAATTTGCAGGCTCACAATCAAAGAATAAAAAAATGCTGTAATTCAATAATTAGAAGGAAGTGTGGTAAATCACCACTATGGTTTGACAGAACGAAGCCCCCTGAGCAAAACCCACCTCATTTGACTTCCTAGGGCACCCCATGGCTGAGAAACTTGATTTTTAAATTCGGACATCTCATCCCTCCTCGTGATACACGATCACGATCAAAGAATCTCGTGATCAAAGAATTTGCAGCCTCATGTTCAAAGAATAAAAAGTCCTGTAATTAAAAAAAAATCAAAGAACTGCGGCAAACCACCACCATGGTTCATCAGAATGAAGCCCCCTGAACAAAACCAACCCTCATTTGTCTTTCTAGAACACCCCTGGGCTGAGAAATTAGAATTTTTAATCCGGCCATCTCATCCTTCATGCACAATTCACGATCACGATCTAAGAATCTCACAATCAAAGAAATTGCACACTCGCAACCAAAGATTTTAAAATGCTGAAACGTGAGTTTTTCACCAATTTGAACTGAACCAAGGGCATGCCTCAATAGAACGAAGCCCCCTGATCAAAACCCATCCTCATTTGGGTCCCTAGCCCACCCCTAAGCAGAGATATTTATGTATTTAGGTCACGATGCAAGATCACGATCAAAGAATTTCACGATCAAAGAATTTGCATGCTCGTGATCAAAGATCGTTTGCGAGCCACAATCAAAGATTTCAAAAACTTATAACTCTATTTTTTGACTGATTTGGATGAAACCAAAGGCATGGCTTGATAGATCAGAGCTCCCTGAGTTAATCCATCCAAGTTTTACTTCAGGAGTGTCCCCTGAGCTGAGATATTTGTGTTTTTGTGATTGGAAACCTAAAAACAAGATAGCAGACCTCGTGATCAAAGAATTCTCAGGGACAAAGATTCTTGAACCGCGAAGCTGCAAATTCTTTGATCGTGAGGTGGGACGAGATTGTTCAGAACCCCATTCTTTGTTCACAAAACATACATATAAACATTGACATATAATGGGAACTTAAAAGTGGCATAACTTTTGAATGCCTTAATATTTTCTCACCAAACAAAAAGTGGCATATTCAGCCACAAAAGCTCTTTCAAATGAGTCATGTCACAGAGCTGCACACTGCATGACAGCCATGCATGACCATGTCCAAAATCCCCAAAGCTGCCTCCAAAAATGGATAATTTTGCATTTTTCAGCGTTTTCATACACAAAGATCATAAGTCCAACCGAAACACAATTTGGCAAATCAAGAGATCTACTATGCTCCACCACACATTCCAAATTTCAGGCAAATCTGTTGAACGGGTCCAAAGTTATTAATATGCAAACGTTTGACTTTAACATGTAAGTGACAACTAAACCCTAACTATAGTGGCGCGACTGTGCCACTATAACATATATATATATATATATATATATATATATATATATATATATATATATATATATATATATATTCTATGCAAAAACTGAATTAATGCATCATTTAGGGTTACACCACAAAAAGTCAGGAAATGAAAAATCTTCAGGGTTGCCCCTCCCCCAGGCCTGCAAATCATCCCAAGATTGACAGATGATGGGGTGTGTCATTGGGGTCATGAGCCATAAATGTCACTCCATTTCATGTGTGTTCATATTCAGAAGGGATAGTAAAAAAGAATGGGGTGACATTTAGACCTCACGACCCCAATGACACCCCTTATCATCTGTCAATCTTGGGATGATTAGTGGGTCCAGGGGGGAGGGGCAACCCTAAAGATTTTTCATTTCCTGACTTTTTGTGGTGTAACCCTAAATGATGCATTAAAACATTTTTTTACATATAGATCTATATTATAGCTACACGGTAGTGCAGCTATAGTTAGGGTTGAGTACCCCATTTAAGGTTAAATGTTGAAATGTTGCACCTTAATAACTTTGCCACTGTATATTGGATGTGCCTGAAATTTGGCAGGCATGGAGCGGTAGCATAGATATACGGTTGCAGAATTATTAAGCAACATCTCAGAGTGCATTTATGCTTTTTTGTGCATTCTTTGCTCACACCTACAGGTCACATGGTTTGTGTGACTAGTCCAAAAACTTCACTGAACATGTGGCCAGGGTCCCTGATGTGCCTTTTGAAGATTTCATGAAAGAATATTAAATGGTTCAAAAGTTATTCAAAAAACAAGTTTCCCATTATAGTCTATGTGAAAAGTTAACAAAAAGTTTGACAGTGTCGCAAATGCGGATTTTAGTGTCGCAACTGCTACCTGTAATGTCTCAAATCTGCCATTTTGTTTTCAGTCACTGATTAGAAAAATGCTTGGCATTTAAAATTGGGACCCTCTAGGAACACATTTATTTTTGTGTTCACCTAGTCAGACCCTGAGGATGCTAGCCATGTCTTTATTTTGGGGTTAAACACCCCAGAAATATGTTTTTGAAATTTTTGGGAAAAGTAGTGTGGCAAAGTAGTGTTGCAATTGCGACACTTTCATGATTTTTTTTTGCAAAAGTGTCACAAATTGCGACACTAAAATGCAACACTATGGGGAAAATAACAGGACTTCTTTGTCACCCTGCTGCAAAAGAATGGTTTGGTCTTTTGGGCTGAAATTTGGGGGGAAGAAAGCCAACATCCCACAGATGTGCCTTTTGGTGGTTTGGTCAAAGTATATTACAGGGCAGCAAAGCTACGGCATTCCGAAGTTGACGTTTTTCCCATAGGATAACATTACAGCGTCCTCTGCATTACAATAATTTTTTGCTACCCTGCTGCAAAATAACAGTTTGGTCTTTTGGGCTGAAATTTGCAAGGAAGAAAGCCAACATCACACAGATGTGCCTTTTGGTGGTTTGGTGAAAAAATATTACAGGGCAGCAAAGTGACAGCACTGCAAATTTGATGCTTTTTCCCATAGGATAACATTACGGCATCCATCACACCTTTTGGTGCCTGTATCTTGGAAATGCTTCGAGATACGGACTTTTCATCAGAAAAATGCTTAGCCCCCCCCCAATAGGGTATAAGTGCAAAACTAGCCAGGAAAGTCATAATTCATATGGAATTTTATTTTTTTTTCTACATCATATGGTTCCTGAGATATAAGCAATTTAGTATTCCAAGTCCTCATTTCCTGCTGTGAGGCCCATTATTATGCATACATTCTCTGTATTGACTGTGTTTTTCAATGCAGTTTTTGGATAAAAGAAGGGTGTGCCCTTTCCTTACTGTGCCAGTTAGCATTTCCAGTTGCGTTTGAATAGCTTGGCAGAAGACACCAGGAGGAAGGACTGCTGTGTGACTGGACTTCTGTACTGGGACTATATTGCCCTCCTTCCCTCCCCTCCACCCCCCCACCTAAAATTAGTTCTATTTTTATAGGCACAGGATTTGACTGACAACAGAAACTTCCTGTTTAGGGGCAGGAAGTGAGTGATCACAGAACCACCAAGGACCCACCATCCTAGAAGGGCAAGAGTAGCTCTCTGGCCCCCTCTTACTGCTGGAGGTCTGCCTCTGAACAAGTAAGTGGTCTACTGAGAAATATAGGATATTCTTGTCTCAGAACAGGACAATCAGGAGCTTAAAGGGCACACAGGCAGAAAGTAAAGAGAGAGAGAAAACAGAGGAAAGAGTAAGGATTGCAAACAGCTAAGGGGCCAGAAATAAGACATGATTGGTAGTGCAGTGGCTGTGGAGCAGCAGTCTTCTGGGAGATGTTCTGAGGATGCGGTGTTGTCCCATCTGCAGGCACCTCTCTGGGCTGAGGGAGAAGGTTGCTCATCTCCAGGCTGAGTTGGCCAGGATTTGTGGGACCTCCTCTTCCATCCAGGGACCTCCAGTGCCACTGCCGTCGCCTCAGAGGTTGCCAAGAAAGAGGAGCGGTTGAACCACAGTGGGCTCAGGGAGGGTGAGGGTGGTGGAACAGAGGCGCATCCCTCCAGTTATACCTCTCCACAATTCCTATGCCATTCTGGCAAAGTGTGGTTCCTCTATGGAGGCACCCACAGTGGAGACCAATGAGGATGCTGGGAACCTCCACAAAGGAGACCCACAGGAGGGTGGCAGGGGACCCTGCAGGGGAAGGAACCAACTCCTGGTGGGGGACTCCATTGTTAGGAAGGTAGAACTGGGGAAGGAAGGGGAGTGGGAGGTAAGGTGCCTGCCTGGTGCCATGGCTTGGAGGGACAGGGAGCGAATCCTCAGGATTGCCAGAGCAGCTGCACAGGGGAGGGAGCTGGATGTCATTGTCCACCTAGGGACAAATGACCTGGCTAAGAAAGGGATTAGAGAAGTGCAGGAGAGTTTGTGGATTGGGAGGGCCTTAGTCAAGTAGCACGACGGTAACCTTCTCAGAGGTGCTACCCATCTATGGCATAGGAGAGGCTAGGGTGTTCCGTACCATGGGATTCAATCAGTGGTTGAAAACCTGATGTGGAGCTCAGGGATTTGGCTTCATTGGGGACTGGGGATCCACCTGGAGTGATGCAAGCCTATACTGGCATGATGGGCTGCATCTGTCTGGGAGGGGAACCAGGATCCTAGGTGATAGGTTTAAATGCTTCATTGGCAGGCTTTTAAACTAGCCAAGGGGGGAGGCACTGGAAAGGAGCAGGAAAATCCTAGGCCCCCCAAACAATCACGGTAGTGTGGCAAACACCAACATAGAGGTGTCAATAGGAGAAGGGCTGGGTAAATGGAGAAAGTGACAAAGGCAAGAAGGACAGGGATGGGGCAAAAGGGGTAAGGCCATCAGGAAATGGAGGGTAATGAGTACCAATGCCTGTAGTCTGGGCAACAAGCTCCCTGAGCTGGTGGCCTTAATGGAAGAGGGTTGCCTGGATATCATAGCAGTCACAGAAACATGGTACACAGAGAACCATGACTAGGATGTTAACATACCAGGGTACATAACCTACAGGAGAGACAGGCAGGGGAGAAGAGGGGGAGGAGTAGCTCTCTATGTAAAGGAAGGGATAAAAGCAACTGAACAAAAGAGTAAACAGGGAGGAGAGGAGGCACTGTGGGTCACCTTGGAGACTGGAAAGGGCACCACAATCTGCACAGGGGTTGTGTACAGACCCCCATGTCAGGGGAAGGAATGGACAAGGATATGATGGAAGGCATTCTTAGAATGGCAGAGAAAGGGGAAATACTGTTGATGGGAGACCTGAATATGCCAGATGTTAACTGGAGCACATTTGCTGCAGCCACATCCAAGAGCAGGGCCATTCTTGATGCCCTACAGGTGGCAGGCATTAGACAGCTAGTTTCTGGAACCCACTCATGAGGGAGCAATCTTAGACCTCGTGACTCTCAAACGGGGCAGTGAGAGGATCTCAGATCTAGAAGTGGTTACCATCTGGGGACAAGTGACCATCAAACAGTGTGGTTCACATTAAACTCAGCTACAGAGTCAAGCCATACAAAAGTGAGGGTACTGGACTTTAGGAGGGCTGACTTTGGCAAGATGGGGAGTGCCTCAGAAAGCACTAGCAAACAGGCTAGAAGGAGGTGTGGAGCAACAATGGGGAATTATCAAAACTGCCATCACAGAGGCAACAAGCCTTTGTGTGAAGCAAATAAACAAATCAAAATGAAAGAAAAAGCCACTATGGTTCTCAAGAGAGGTGGCTGTGAAAGTCAGGAAGAAAAAGACAGCATTCCGGAAGTGTAAGGAAATACTGAAGGAGCAGGACAGAGAGCTGTACCAGTTAAGGCAGAAAGAAGCAGGGAGGGAAGTCAGAATAGCAAAGGCCCAAACTGAGGAAAAGATAGCCAACTCGGTTAAGAAGGGATAAAACCTTTATAGGTACATCAGCGAGCTGGAAAGACAAAGGGAGGGATAGTGAGGCTGAATAGAATGAATGGTGGGTGGGCAGAGGGGGACAGTGAAAAAGCAGGAATACTGAATGAATATTTCTGCTCAGTATTCACAAAAGAGGAGGGGGAAGTGCCTAATCCAATTAACAGAAGCACTCTTGATAGGGGGGTCGATCCCAGTCCTTTCACAGAAGAAAGAGTTCTGCAAGAACTCCTAAAACTGAAGGTGGACAAAGCAATGGGTCCTGATGGAATTCACCCCAGAATTCTAAAAGAATTAAGGAAGGAACTAATGAAACCACTGGCTACTCTTTTTAACAAATCATGGGAGGATGGTGTGGTACCCGAGGACTGGAGGAAGACGGATGTGATTCCCCTTCACAAAAGTGGGACCAAGACAGAGGCAGGAAACTACAGACCTGTCAGTCTGACCTCTGTGGTAGGGAAAGTGATGGAGTCACTTCTGAAGGAAAGAATAGTTGAGTACCTAGAGGTCAGTGGAGCACAGGACCCAAGGCAGCATGGGTTCACAGTGGAAGGTCATGTCAGACAAATCTAATAGATTTCTTTGACTGGGTGACCAAAGTAGTAGCCAGGGAGGGGCTGTGGACATGGCCTACCTAGATTTTAGCAAGGCATTTTACACAGTCCCACACAAAAGATTAATAGTCAAATTAACCAGCCTGGGAGTGGGTCCCAGGGTGGTAGCCTGGGCAAAACATTGGCTGGACAACAGGACACAGAAGTTAATTGTAAATGAAGTCCACTCTGAAGAAAGGGCGGTTACTAGTGGGGTACCACAGGGTTCAGTATTGGGTCCAGTCCTTTTTAATGTCTTCATCAGTGACATTGCAGAGGGACTGGAAGGAAAAGTATGCCTTTTTGCAGATGACACAAAGATCTGCAACAGGGTTGATACACAAGGAGGCATGGAAAGGATGAAAAGGGACTTGGCAAGGTTGGAGGAATGGTCAGAAGTGTGGCAGCGAGGATTCAATGCAAAAAAGTGCAAAATAATGCACCTGGGAAACAAGAACCCAGGGGAAGAATATACAATGGGTGGGGAGGTAGTAACAACAACAAAGCAGGAAAGGGACCTGGGGGTAATCATATCAGATGACCTTAAGGTTAGCAAGCAATGTGAGAAGGCAGTAGGGAGGGCCGGGGGTATACTGGGATGTATAAGGAGAGGCATCAGCAGCAGAAAACAGGAAGTTGTTATCCCTCTGTACAGACAGTTGGTGAGACCCCATCTAGAATACTGTGTCCAGTTCTGGAGACCCCATCTCCGCAAGGACATAGACAGGATAGAGGCAGTCCAGAGGAGGGCAACTAAAATGGTGCAGGGTCTGCAAGAGAAGCCGTATGAGGAGAGACTAAAGGAGCTTAATATGTATACCCTTGAGGAAAGAAGGAGAGGGGGGACATGATAGAAACTTTCAAGTACCTCAAGGAATCAACAAAGTCCAAGAGGGCAGCATCTTTCAGAAAAAGAGACTTGCAAGAACAAGGGACACAATTTAAAGATAGAAGGAGGCGTGTTCAGGGCAATGTGAGGAAGTATTATTTCACAGAGAGGGTAGTGGATGCATGGAACAGCCTTCCTGAGGAGGTTGTGGGGTCTAAAACTGTGGGAGAATTCAAGAATGCATGGGACAGACATAAAGCAATTCTTGTGGGGGGCAGGAAGATATAGGCTGTTGGTTAACTAGGATCTGCGGCCTATCCTGTAGGTAGGGAAATGGGCAGACTAGATGGGCCTAGCAGTCCTTATCTGCCATCAAAGTCTATGTTTCTATGTTTCCATTACCGTTCGTGTTACTGTTCCCGTCTACACCACCGTGTGGATTACAGTTCGCGTTTTCATTTGCACTTGTGTTTGCGTTACTGTTACCATTTGAGTTTCCATTACTGTTTATGTTTTCATTTTGTTTTGCATCGGCCTTTGCATTACCATTTGCGTTTGTGGTCGCCCTTTCGTTTGCATTTGCGCGTGTTTTTCATTTTGTGTCATTGTTGTTGTTACTGTTACCATTGATATTTCCAGTTGTGTTACCGTGACTGTGCATGTTACGGTTTGCATTTCCATATGCACTTGCTTTTGTGTTTCTGTTTCCTTTGGTGTTATTGTTGCTGTTACCATTATCATTTCCAATGCAGTACCGTAACCATGCACATTATGGTTTACGTTTCTGTACGTGCTTGTGTTTTCATTTCTGTTTCCTTTGGCATTATTGTTGCTGTTACCATTACCATTTGCATTTACAAATGCAGTTCTGTGACCGTGCGCATTACGGTTTGCATTTCTGAATGCATTTGCATTTGCATTTCTGTTTCCTTTGCATTATTGTTGCTGTTACCATTACCATTTGCATTTACAAATGCAGTTCTGTGAACGTGCGCATTACGGTTTGCATTTCTGAATGCATTTGCATTTGCATTTCTGTTTCCTTTGGTGTTATTGTTGCTGTTACCATTACCATTTGCATTTCCAATTGCGGTACTGTGACCGTGCATGTTACTAGTTGCGTTCCATTCGCACTTGCGTTTGCATCTCCATTTGCATCACTGCTTGCTTGCATTTCTTTTACCATTTTATTACCATTCGTTTGTGTCTGTGCGAACTCATTTTGCGCTTGTTTGGCGCTGTAATTTACTGTTACTATGTCACAAAAAAATCACGTGGCCCACGCTCATCACCATTCTTCATTATGTCTCGCTCAAAGAAGGACCTTGGTAAAACTCATAATGCATCGTTAGGGTTGTTCCACAGTGACAAAGTGAAGAAATTCAATGTTGGTTGAAAGCCCCTTGCATCCTCACCCTTCCTCAACCAGCATCAGGTTGTGTTGGGGTCATTGGCCCTAACTCTCACCCTATCACATGTGTAAACAAGCTGATGTATAAGAGAATGGGGTGAGAGTTAGGACCAATGACCCCAATGCACACCCCGTTGCTGGTTAGGGGGGTGGGCTGAGGGTGCAAGGGGGGCTTTCAACCCTAACACTGAATTTCCTCGCTTTTGTCAAAGTGGAACAACCATAACTGATGCATTAAATGGAGTTTTTTGCCATGAATTTTCCTTCTTTTTGAGAATGAGGACTATAAATAGTGAATGGATGAGGGAGCGCTGTGGCTCTTCGGCCCCACGCCCCACCATGATGATTTTTAGTGATGTAGTAATGGTAACTGCAACACAAATGCAAGCACAAATGGCTACGCACATGGTGACGCAAACATAAATGGTAATGGAAATGTAGCTAGAAATGCAAGCACAAAGTGACACCAAAGCAAACAGTGATGGAAACGGAGACGCAAATGCAAGTGCATATGGAATGCAAGTGTTAATGTGCATGGTAATGATACCACAATTGGAAATGCAAATGGTAATGGTAACAGCAACAGTAATGGCAAAGTAAACAGAAATGCAAATGCAAGCACGTACGGAAACGCAAACCGTAATGTGTACAGTCACAGTACCACAATTGTAAATGCAAATGGTAATGGTAACAGCGACAATAATGGCAAAGTAAACAGAAATGCAAATGCCAGCGCACACAGAAATGCAAACCATTATGCGCACAGTGACAGTAACGCAATTGGAACTGCAAATGGTAATGGTAACAGCACCGATGATGCAAAACAAAAGACAAACAGAAATGCAAACGTAAACAGAAGGGTGTGCACAAAGGAAAATGGTAATACGCACGTTGCCATAAACTGAAGCGCAAACACAAACAGTAGTGGAGATGCAAATAGTAACAGTAATGGAAATGCATGCTCAAATGGAAACGTGAAGGTTAACGCTCAAGGCGGCATACACGGGAATGCTAATGCAAACTGGTACAGAAACGCAAATGGAAATGCTACGTGTAACAGTAATGGAAGGTCACACCCTGGTTTTCCCTGACAGCTGCATAGAGAAACAGAGTGACAACAAAGAATGTATGCATAATAATGGGCCCCAGAGCAGAAAACATGCACTTGGAATTCAAAATTGCAAATATCTCAGGAACCGTACAATGTAGAAAAAAAATATAACTTTCAGAGGATTCATGACTTTCCTGGCTAGGTTTTCACTGAATGTGTAGCCCCGCATTTTTGTTGACAAAAATTCTGTATCTCACACCTTTTCCGAGATACGGGCCCCGAAAGGCACGGCAGTCGCCGCAGTGTTAGTCTATGGCAAAAAGCATCAACTTCGGAGTACCATAACTTGGCATCCCTGCAAACTTTTTTCACCAAACCAACAAAAGGCACATCTGTGCGATGTTGGCTTTGTTCCCTCTAGATTTCAGCCCAGAAGACCAAAGCGTTCTTTTGCAGCAGGGTGGCAAAGAAGTCCTGTCATTTTCCCCATAGTGACTTGTGACATGTTTTACAAGAAATTGCGACCGTGTCGCAAGTGTGATACTACTTTGGGACACTACTTGTGTCCATAGAGGGTCCCAATTTTAAATGACAAGCATTTTCCTGATCAGTAACTGAAAACAAAATGGTGGATTTGCGACACTACAGGGGTCATTTGTGACACTAAAAACTACATTTGCAATACTGCCAAACTTTTTGTTAATTTTTCCCATTGATTATAATGGGAAACTTGTTTTTTGAATAACTTTTAAACTGTTCAACATTTTCTCACAAAATCTTCAAAAGGCACATCGGGGACCACGGCTGCATGTTCCCTGAATTTTTCAGACCAGTCGCAGAAACTGCGTGACCTGTAGGCGCGAACAAAGAATGCACAAGAAAACATAAATGCATCACGGAATATCGCTTAATAACTCCTCAGCTGTATATTCGACTGGTACAAAAGTTGGCAGATCCCAAGATCTATGATTATGCCCCATGCCAAATTTCAGAAACATCTGTTGAATGGTGGCAAAGTTATTAAGGTGCAAAGTTTCACCATTTAACATTAAATCGGGTACTCAGCTCTAACTATGGTAGCACTACAGTGATACCATAATATACATATATATATATATATATATATATTCATTCTATGCAAAAAACATTGTTAATGCATCCGTTAGGGTTCTTCTACAGTGAAAAAAGTGAGGAAATATGATTTTAGGATTCCTACCCCTTGCACCCCACCCCCAGCCTGCCCCCACCAACAGGCATCAGGGTGTGTGTTGGGGTTATTTCTGAGTGCCTCTTTACATTAGCAATCATAATGCACACATTCGACAGCTGGCCATGGAGGTGAGAGGTGAGCTGTGCCAGTCGCCGGCTGGGGAATGGTAGAGGGGTGCTGGGTGGGCTGGCATGGTTGGGTGGGGGCCACTAGACTACCAGGAAATTGGAAATCCTTATTTATTTTATTATGATGGAGGGGGGCCACTAGACTACTGGGGATATGAACAACAATAATAATTTAATACAGATCAGGGGGCTACTAGACTACCAGGGATCTAAAAAAGCAATATTTATCAAATACACATGGGGGAGCCATTAGACTACCAGGAAATTGTAGATGGTTATATTTTTATTATGATGGGGGGCCGCTAGACTACCAGGGATATGAATTACAATTATTATTTTATACACATCGGGGGGCCACTAGACTACCAAGGATATAAAAAAACAATATTTATGAACATTGGGGGGCCACTAGAGATTGTTATATATTTTATCATGACGGGGGGCCACTATACTACCAGGGATATGTAAAACATGATTTTTTTATTCAGATGGGGTAGAACGAAGCCCCCTGAGCAAACCCCACCTCATTTAAGTTTCTAGGGCACCCTTGGGCTGAGAAAAAAACATTTTTAATCTGGCCATCTTGTCCCTCACTCGCGATGCACAATCGCGATCAAAGAATCTCGTGATCAAAGAATTTGCAGGCTCGCAATCAAAGATCATTAGCGAGCCACGAACTAAGATTTTAAAAGCTCAGAACTCTATTTTTAGACCAATTTCAATCAAACCAAAGGCATGGCTCGATAGATCGGGGTCCCTTGAGTAAGACCCGTCCAAGTTTTACTTCAGAAGTGACCCCTGAGCTGAGATATTTGTGTTTTTCCAACCAGAAAATCAAAAACAAGATGGCGGACCTCACGATCAAAGAATTTTAAAAATTCTCGGGTCAAAGATTCTTGAACCATGAGGCTGCAAATTCTTTGATCGCCAGGTAGGATGAGATGGTCAGAACGCCACTCTTTGTTTGCAAAACATACATATAAATTTTCCCATTGACTTATAATGGGAACTTAAAAGTGGCATAACTTTTCAGTGCCTTAATATTTTTTCACTAAATGAAAAGTGTCATGTTCAGTCACCAAAGCTCTTTCAAACGAGCCATCTCACAGAGTGGCACGCCACATAACAGCCATGCAGAGCCACGTCCAAAATCCCCAAAGCTGCCTCCAAAAATGGATAATTTTGCATTTTTCAGCATTTTCGTACACAAAGACCGTAAGTCCAACTGAAATGCAATTTGGCAAATCAAGAGATCTGTCATGCCCCACCACGCATTCCAAATTTCAGGCAAATCTGTTCAACGGTTCCAAAGTTATTAATGCCCAAACTTTTGACTTTAACATGTAAGTGACCGCTGAACCCTGACTATAGTGGTGCAACCACTCACTATATATATATATATATATATATATATATATATTTCACAAAAACCTGCATCATGCATCATTTGGTTTGACCACAAAGTCAGGACATGAAGATGGTTGTGCCCTCCCCCCAGATCCGCTAATCATCTCAGTTTGACAGATGACAGGGTGTGTCATTGGGTTCGTGAGCTGTAAATGTCACCTCATTCCATGTGTACTCATATTCGGAAGGGATAGCTAAAAAGAATGGGGTGACATTTAAGCCTCACGACCCCCAATGACACACTCTGTCATCTGTCAATCTTGGGATGATTGGTGGGTCTGGGGGGAGGATCAACCCTAAAGATTTTTCATTTCCTGACTTTTTGTGGTGTAACCCTAAATGATGAATTAACACAGTTTTTTGCATAGAAGTTTCTTACTTTTTAAGAAAGAATAGAAGAGTATGAAGTTGCGCTTTGGGCCCCGTGCTCCCACCAACTTGCAAGTGCAGAGCTACATTACACACCTAATGACTGAAAAATACATTGACAACAGCAAGGCCAGCTACCAAACAAATGTCAAGCTAGTACAACAATAGAAAATGCTGTCCGCAAAACGTAAACTGCTCCATGCAATATCTCCTCAAAAATATATTGTCCACCACATAAACACAATAATTCACATCTACCAGACATGCCGTCAACACCCTCCTAATTTCAAGTGAAAAGACCAAACCGTGTTCAAGATGTAACATTTCAAAGTTTGAGATTTTCATTCATTAGAGTGGCAGAGTTCCGCACCTGTTGACATTTTACAGACACAACAACTGAAAACTACACTCATGACACTAAGGCTAGGTATCCTATCAATTTGAAGCCACCACAATGCAAAATGCTGTTCGCAGAACGTACACTGTGCCATGCAATATCCCACAAAAAAAATATTTTGAACATGTAAACATCGTAATTTACATCTACAGGACATGACGTAAACACCATCCAAATTTTCAGGTAAAAGACCAGTTTCCAAGATATTTAATGTTAAAGATTTGTAAAATTGCCCTATCTATTCCATTATAAAAAAATCTGGCCATCTTGTCCGTATTTTGCCATCAAAGAATCTCATGACCAAAGAATTTGCAGGCTCATGATCAAAGAATAAAAAATGTTGTAAATTAAAAATTTGAAAGAATTCCATTAAACCACTGCCATGGTTCAAGAGAACGAAGCCCCTGAACAAAACCCACCCTCATTTGTCTTCCTAGGGCACCCCTGGGCTGAGAAATTTGATTTTTTAATTTACCCATCTCGTCCCTCTTCGTGATGCACGATCGCGATCAAAGAATCTCACGATCAAACAATTTGCAGGCTCTCGATCAAAGATATGGCAGACACACCATCAAAGAATAAAAAATGCTGTAATTCAAAAATTAGAAGGAATTGCAGTTATTCACTGCCATGGTTTGACAGAACGAAGTCCCTTGAGCAAAACCCACCCTCATTTGACTGCCTAGGTCACCCCTGGGCTGAGATATAATTTTTTTAAATTCGGCCATCTTGTCCCTCCTCGCGATGCATGATTGCGATCAAAGAATCTCACAATCAAAGAATTTGCAGGTTCACGATCAAATAAATTGCACGCTTATGACCAAAGAATAAAAAAATGGTGAAACATGATTTTTTGCCCGATTTAAATGAAACCAATGCCATGCCTCAATAGAACGAAGCCCCTGAGCAAAACCCAGCCTCATTTGTGTCCCTAGCCCACCCCTGAGTCGAGATAATTGTGTTTTCAGCTCACGATACAAGATCACGGTCAAAGAATTTGCAGGCTCACAGTCAAAGAAATTGCACGCTCACGATCAAAGAATAAAAAATGGTGAAACGGTATTTCTAGACAGATTTAAATGAAACCAATGCCATGCCTCGATAGAACGAAGCCCCCTGAACAAAAACCACCTTAATTTGTGTCCCTAGCCCACCTCTGATCTGAGATAATAGTGTTTTTAGGTTGTGATGCAAGATCGTGATCAAAGAATCTCATGATCAAAGAATTTGAAGGCTCGTGATCAAAGATCTTAAGCGAGCGGCGATCAAAGATTTTAAAACCATGTAACTCTAGTTTTTGACCATTTTGAATGAAACCAAAAACATGGCTTGATAGATTGGAGTCCCCTGAACAAAACCCACCCAGGTTTTACTTCAGGAGTGACCCATGAGCCAAGATATTTATGTTACGAACATACGAACATACAAAATTTGCCAGCAGATAAAGGCCTAGAGGTCTATCAAGTCTGCTCGAATGTGCAGCTAGCACCCCTTATTCTGCAGCTGCCCCTCCCTTCCACCCTTCCCTTCATTAACCCTCCCCCTTGTCCTGTCCCATCCTCATTTGAAGCAGTCCACTGTTCTACTGCATACCACTTCAGGAGGTAACGCATTCCACCCAGCCACCACCCTCTCTGTAAAAAAATGTCTCCTCATCTCCCTCCTGAACCTTCCTTGCTCCAGTCTCATATCATGTCCCCTAGTGTCCCTCTCCTCCCTTACTTTGAACAGCCCCTCTGTACTTGTCTTGTTTATTCCTTTCATGTATTTAAAGGTTTCAATCATGTCACCCCTGTCTCTCCTTTCCTTCAGTGAGTACATGTTCAACTCCTTCAACCTCCTCTCGTATGATAAGTCCCCCAGCCCCTTGATCATCTTTGTCACTCTGCACTGCACCCCCTCCAGTAACTTAATGTCCCTCTTCAGATATGGATGCCAGTACTGCATGCAGTACTCAAGGTGTGGTCTAACTAATGACCTATACAGTGGCAGAATCACCTCCTCCCTCCTCGAGGATATACCCCTTGCAATACAACCCAGCATTTTGTTGGCCTTTGCAGCTACCTTCCTACATTGTGCCGAGTTGTTCACTGACCCTGTAATGAGCACACCCAGATCCTTCTCCTCCTCTGTCTGGGCTAGCTGCACTCCCCCTAGCTGGTAACTCCTCCTTGGATTCTTCTTCCCAAAATGCAGCACCTTGCACTTTTTGGCATTAAAGCCCAGTTGCCAGGTGTCTGATCAGGTTTCAAGCTTTGCCAGATCATCCTGCAACCCCTGCCATCCCCTAGGTCATCCACCACCACGCCTACCTTGGTATCATCAGCAAACAGACTGATCTTGCTCTTGATGTCCCATGATATGTCTGCAATGAATATCCCAAACAACACTGGTCCCAACACCGAGCCCTGTGGAACACCACTCATCACTGCCCTTGGGTGTGAGAGCCCCACCCACCACCACCCTCTGTTGCCTTCCCTGCAGCCAGTTTCCTACCCATCTCACCAGCTTTGCACCCGCCCTGTGCCTACTAACTTCCTTCCCAGCCTTCCATGTGGCACTGAGTCGAATACCTTACTGAAGTCCAGATACAGGACATCCATTGCATGGCCCTGTCCAGTTGCCTAGTTACCCAGTCATAGAACTGACCAGGTTGGTTTGGCAGGATCTGCCACATATGAAGCCATGCTGTCTGCTGTCCTGTAGTCCTTTGGCCTCTAGGAGGGCCACCAGCCTCTCCTTCAGGATAGTCTCCATTAGCTTACCCACTATAGATGTGAGACTCACTGGTCTGTAGTTTCCAGGTTCATCCTTGGGGCCACTCTTGTGGAGAGGCACCACATGAGCCATCCTCCAGTCCTGAGGTACACACCCCGAATGTAGTGAGTCATTAAATAGGTCTGCCAAAGGTCCTGCAAGGACCTCTGCCAGCTCCTTCAGTACCCTGGGTTGGATGCCATCTGGGTCTGGTGCCTTGTCCACCCTCAGTGCCTTCAAACCCTCTCGAACTGTACTCTCCATGATTTCCCCATCTGTCACCACTTCCCACCCTGCTTCTGCCATTTCTCCCACCTTGGGTGTCACCCCCTCTTCTCTTTAGTAAATACTGAGCAGAAGTACTCATTTAGTGCTTCCGCCTTATCGCACCCTACTGCTACCCAACCCCCCTCCTTCCTAATCCTTACTATGTGGTCCTTACAGCTCCTTTTCTTCCTGATGTACTTAAAGAAGTCGGAAATCTAAAAACAAGATGGCAGACCTTGCGATCAAGGAATTCTCGGGGACAAAGATTCTTGAACCGTGAGGCTGCAAAATCTTTGACCACCAGGCAGGATGAGATGGCCAGAACCCCATTCTTTGTTCACAAAACATACATATAAATTTTCCCATTGACTTATAATGGGAACTTAAAAGTGCCATAACTTTTGAATGCCATAATATTTTTTCACCAAATGAAAAGCGGCATGTTCAGCCACCAACGCTCTTTCAAACAAGCCATCTTGCAGAGTGGCCTACCACATGATGGCCATGCAGGGCCACAGACAAAATCCCCAAATCTGCCTCCAAAAATGGATAATTTTGCATTTTTCAGTGTTTTTGTATGCAAAGACTGTAAGTCTGACCAAAACAAAATTTGGCAAATCAAGAGATCTACCATGCCTCACCATGCATACCAAATTCAAGGCAAATCCGTTGAATGGGTCCAAAGTTATTAACGTGCAAAATTTTGACTTTAACATAGAAGGTCCTTCTTAATCCTAAATATAGTGGTGCGACCGCACCACTATAATATATATTCATGCCAAAAAACTCAGTTTAATGCATCAATTAGGGCTGTTCCACAGTGACAAAAGTGAGGAAATTCAGTGTTACGGTTGACACCCCTTGCACCCAGCCCCCACCCCATCCCCACCAACAAGCATCGAGGTGTCTGTTGGGGTCAACGGCCCTAACTCCCACCCCATCCCATGTGTAAACAAGCTGAGGTGGTGCAGTACAGGAGAATGGGGTGAGAGTTATGGCCAATGACCCCAACGCACACCCAAATGCTTATTGGTGGGGACGGGTTGCAAGGTGTGTCAATCCTAACACCAAATTTCCTCATTTTGTCATAGAACAGCCCTACCTGATGCATTAAACAGAGTTTTTTGCCATGAATTTCCCTTCTTTTTGAGAATGAGCACTATAAATATTAAATGGAATTTTCGGGCTCTTCGCTCCCACCATGTGATTTGTTGTCACATAGTAATGGTAACGGTATCGCAAATGTAAGCGCAAATGGTAATGCATACGGTGATGCAAACGTAAACTATAATGCAGATGGTAAGAGAAACATCAGCGCAAATGTTAATGAAAACAGAAACGGTAAGGCAAACGCTAATGGCAACAGAAGCGCAACTGTTAATGGAAACAGTAATGGAAATGCTAACGCCAATGGAAATACAAATGGTAAGAAAAATGCAAACAGTAAACACAACATTATCGCAGAAGGAAACAGTAACACAATGGACAACGGAAATGCAACCAAACAGAGAAATGCCAATGCCAACAGAAAAGCAAATGGCGATGAACATGCAAACAGTAAAGGTAACACAAATGAAAATGCAAACAGTTACGGCAACAGCAATGATGACGCCAAAGTGAACAGTAATGGCAACGGAAATGCAAATGCATACGGACATGCACATGGTACTGCACATGGTCACAGTACTGCAATTGGAAATGCAAATGCTAACGGTAACACCAATGATGATGCCAAAGGTAAGAAAAATGTGAACGCAAACAGAAGCGCGTACATAAATGCAAATGATAATGCACATGGGAATGCAAAACAAAACGCAAGCAGAAACCAGTAATGGAAACGCAAATGGTAACAGTAACGCAAATGAAAAAGCAAAGTATTACACACACGGTGGCATAGATGGGAACGGTAACACAAGCGGTTACGAAAACGCAAGTGGAAACACTAATTGTACCAGTAACGAAAGCGTACACCCTATTTTTCCCCAAAAGCTGCATTGAGAAACACAGTGAAAACAAAAAATGTATGCATAATAATGGTCCTCAGAGCTGAAAATGAGGAGTTGGAATACTGAATTGCTTATATCTCAGGAATCATACGATGTAGAAACAAAATTGAAGTTTCATATGATTCATGACTTTCCTGGCTAGTTTTGCACTTAGCTGCCATTCAGGGGGCTAAGCATTTTTCTGACAAAAAGTCTGTATCTCGCACCGTTTTGAGATACGGGCCCCGAAAGGCGTGTCGGACACTGTAATGTTAATCTATGGGAAAAAGTGTCAACTTTGGAGTGCCATAATGTTGCAGCCGTGTAATATTTTTTTCACCAAACCACCAAAAGGCACATCTGTGGCATGTTGTCTGTCTACTCTCCAAATTTCAGCCCAAAAGACCAAACTGTTATTTTGTAGCAGGGTGGCAAAGAATTCCTGTTATTTTGCCCATAGTGTCACATTTTAGTGTCGCAAATCATACATTTCATTTGTAAATCGGAGCAATTTAATAGATCAAAGATCCTTATACTTGTCATAAGATCAGTTGTACCCCAAGATTTTATTACTAAACAGGTATCTATCCAACGTATGCTTAAATTCATCCATTGTTTTGCTAGTCACTATATCCAATGGAAGCTCATTCCAGATTTTTGTAATCCTCACAGTTAACCAATGTTTTCTCCTAACTGTATTTACTCTCTCCCTGTAAATTTGTAGAGAGTGTGCTCTGGTATTGTATACCTGATCCCTTAGTACCAAATTTAATTGTTCCCATAAATCGCTATCATTTAGTGCCTTAAAAACAAGGCACATATCTTCCCTTATTCTTCTAAATTCCAAAGTATATAAACCCAAGATCAGGAGCCGATCCTCGTGACACAGACCCTGTGCCTCATACTGTATATTATACATGTGGCTCTTGTTTGTACTCTTTCTAAACTTTTTATATCTCCTCTGCCCCCTGGGGCCCATAATTAGGTGCAGTATTCCAAGTGTGGATGCACCAAATAGGTATATAAAGGAAGCAGCACCTCTTTGCTTCTACTACTAATCTGTCTATTTATGCAAAATTGTACGTTGCTAGCTTTTTTTATAAGTTGATTATAATGAGATCAAAAAAAATTATGAAAGTGTCACAGGTGCAACACCACTTTTCCCAAAAATTTCAAAAACATATTTCTGAGGTGTTTAACCCCAAAATAAAGGCATGGCTAGCATCCTCAGGGCCCAACTAGGTAAACACAGAAAGAATTGGTGTTCCTAGAGGGTCCCAATTTTAAACGCCAAGCATTTTTCTGATCAGTAACTGAAAACAAAATGGAAGATTTGTGACACTAAAATCTGCATTTGCGACACTGTCGAATTTTTGGTTAACTTTTCCCATTGACTATAATGGGAAACTTGTTCTTTGGATAACTTTTGAACCGTTTAATATTTTTTCACGAAATCTTCAGAAGGCACATTGGGGAGTGGACCCTGTCTGCATGTTCCCTGAAATGTGACCTGTAGGTGCGAGCGAAGAATGTGCAAAAAAGCATAAATGCACTACAGAATGTCACTTAATAATTCTGCAACTGTATATCAGACCGGTACAAAACTTGGCAGATCCCAAGATCTATGCTACCGCTCTGTGCCTGCCAAATGTCAGGCAAATCTGTCAAATGGTGGATTAAAGTTAAGGTGCAAAATTTCACACTTTAACCTTAAATGGGGTACTCAACCCTAACTATAGCTATAATACATATATATATAACTGAATATACTGTAGATACTGTACATATATACACACACGTTAGGTTTGCATATTAATAACTTTGCAACCGTTAAATGGATTTACACAAAAATCAGAATACATGGTCTCAGGTGGTAGATCTCATGATTTACCAAGTTGCGTTTCTGTTGGATGTGAGGTTTTTGTGCAGCAAAGCAACAACAAACATGTTTTTTGCCATTTTTGGCAAATGTCAGGGTCATTTTTAACATCAATGCTGCTAGTTTCTGGGAGAGGGAATCTTGCTTTAAGACTAAGCAGCTGACTAAAAAAGATACAGAATTTTTTACTGATAAATCACTTCTATCTCAGCAGGAGTCAGTGCCTATTGGGATTAAGCACACAGATACTGTATGAGAACCAAGGGGTCTCATTTAAATAAAAAAAAGAAGAAAGTCACTGTGTGTTTCTCTGTTTGGACAAGGGGGCTGTATCAACTTAGTTTGCTAAATCAGGAGCAGAACAGAGAAGTTAATTATGGGTGTGGCTTGAGCAGTAGAAAAGCAGCTGTCTCCAATTACAGCTTCCTGCTGCTAGTTTCTGGTAGAGGGAATCTTGTTTTCAATGCAAGCAGCTGACTAAAAAAGCTACAGAATTTCTTACTGATAAATCACTTTTATCTCAACAGGAGTCAGTGCCTGTTGGGGTTAAGCAAACAGATACTTTATTAGAAGCAGGGGGTCTCACTTAAGTAAAAAAAGGAAAAAGGTCACTGTGTGTTTCTCTGTTTGGAGAAGGGGTCTGTATCAACTTAGTCTGCTAAATCAGGAGCAGAACAGAGAAGTTAATTGAGGGTGTGGCTTGAGCAGTAGAAAAGCAGTGGTCTCCAATTACAGCTTCCTGCTGCTAGCTTCTGGCAGAGGGAATCTTGCTTTCAGATCAAGCAGCTGACTAAAACTGCTACAGAATTTCTTACTAATTGCCCTTCTTCCCACCCCTCCACCCTCCCATGCTAAGCCAGTTCTAGTTTTATAGCCACTACATTTGACTGACAACAGGAACTTCCTGTTTGGCAGTAGGAAGGGAAGGATCACTGAGACACATTAGTTTCATCAACCTTGAAGGGTGGTCTGAGTCCAAACAAGGAGGAAGGAGACAACTGAAGACTACAGGAAGTTCCTGTCCCAGACAAGGAAGGGCAAGAGTGGTAAAGGTACATAGGCAGTAAAAAAGTAGGTGGAAAAATACGTAGAGGGAGGAAAGAGTAAGCATAAAAAGCAACAGGAGAGGGGACACAAAATAAGTCATGATGAGAGTGGTGCAGTGCAATGGCTGTGGGGCGGCAGTGTTTTGGGAGACATTCTGTAGGCTGCGATGCTGACCTATTTGCACACACCTCTCTGGTCTGAGGAAGGGGGTTGCCCATCTCCAGGATAACCTGGCTATGATTTGTGAAACCTCTTCCCCACCCAGGGATCACCAAGGCCACCGCCACTACCTCAGAGGCTGCCAAAAGAAAGAGGAGCAGTTGGACTAGGGTGGGCTCAGGGAGAGAGATGGTGATGGAACAGAAGTGCATCCCTCCAGCTGTACCTCTCCACAATTCATATGCTGTTCTCAAGAAGAGTGGTTGCTCTATGGAGACACCTGCAGTGGTTACCAAGGAGGATGTTGAGAACCTCCATAGAAGAGACCCACAGAAGGGTGGCATGAGACCCCACAGGGGAAGGAAACAACTCCTGTTGGGGGACTCAATATTTAGGGGGGTAGAGGAAGGGGAGGAAGGGGAGAGGGAGGTAAGGTGCCTGCCTGGCGTCACTTCTCAGAGGGACAGGAAGTGAATCCTCAGGATCACTGGAGCAGTTGCACGAGGGAAGGAGCTGGATGTCATTGTCCACCTAGGGACAAATGACCTGGCTGGGAATGGAATCAGAGCAGTGCAGGAGGAGTTTGTAGAGTTGGGAAGGGACCTTAGACAAGTAGCATGTACGGTAACCTTCTCAGAGGCACTGCCTGTCTATGGCAAGGATGATGCTAGGGTACTCTGCACCATGGGATGCAATGACTGGTTGAAAAACTGGTGTGGAGATCAGAAACAGAAACAGTACTATAGAGAGAACTGGTAAAAATAACACAAACACAAGCGCAAATAAAAATGCAAAGGGTGACGCACATGGTGGCGTAGACGGGAACGGTAAGTGAAATGGGTAGTGAACCGTAAGCAGAAGCAGTAAGGGTAACAGTAATGTAAGCGCACAGGCTGGTGTTCCCCAAAAGCTGCATAGAGAAAGACAGTGAGTACAAAGAATGTATGCATAATAGTGGGTCTCGGAGCAGAAAATGAGGAGTTGAAATACTAAATTGCTTATATCTCAGGAACCGTACGACGTGGAAAAAAAAATTAAAAGTCATATGATTTATGACTTTCCTAGCTAGTTTTATATTTAGCCCCCATTAGGGGGCTAAACATTTTTTCGACAAAAAGTCTGTATCTCACACTGTTTCTGACATACGGGCCCTCAAAGGCGCGGCGAACACCGTAATGTTATCCTATGGGAAAAAAAGAGAAGTTCGGAGTGCCATAACATTGCTGCCCTGTAATTTTTTTTCACCAAACCACCAAAAGGCACATCTGTGGGATGTTGGCTATCTTCCCTCCAAATGTCAGTGTAAAAGACCAAACCATTATTTTGCAACAAGGTGACAAAGAATTCCTGTTCTGCAGCGGACGCCGCAATGTTAGTCTATGGGAAAAAGTGTCAACTTTGGAGTACTCTAACTTTGCATCCATGCAATATTTTGTCACCAAACCACCAAAAGGCACATCTGAGGGATGTTGGCTCCCTTCCCTTCAAATTTCAGTCCAAAAGACCAAACCGTTTATTTGCAGCAGGGTGGCAAAGAATTCCTGTTATTTTGGCCATAGTGTTGCAAAGTAGTGTCGTGATTTGCGACACCTTTTGCACAGATTTGTGAAAGTGTCATGAGTGTGACACTACTTTTCCAAAAATTTTTAAAAACACATTTCTGGGGTGTTTAACCCCAAAATAAGGACATGGCTAGCATCCTCAGGGTCCGACTAGGTGAACACAAAAAGAATTGTGTCCCTAGAAGGTCCCAAATTTAAATGCCAAGCATTTTTCTGATCACCAACTGAAAACAAATTGGCGGATTTGTGACACTACTAGGGCCATTTACGACACTAAAAAGTGCATTTGTGACACTGTCGAACTTTTTGTTAACTTTTCCCATTGACTTATAATGGAAAATTGTTTTTTGAATAACTTTCAAACTGTTTAATATTTTTTTCATGAAATCCATGTTGCCAGAAGTTTTCGGACCGCTCGCACAAACTGTGCAACCTGTAGGCATGAGCAAAGAATTCACCAAAAAGCGTAAATGCATGTGCAGATCGTGCTTAATAACTCCACAGCCGTATATCCCACTGGTACAAAACTTGGCACATCCCAAGGCCTATGGGTCTTGATTGTGCATACCAAACTTCAGGCAAATCCGTTGAATGGTTGCAAAGTTATTATGGTGCAAATTTTCAGGTTTAACATGTAAATGGCTCCTTTACCATAATATATATAATATATATATATATATTATGGTAGCACGGTAGTGCTACCATAGTTAGGGTTGAGTAGCACTTTTAAGGTTGAAGGGTGAAACCTTGCACCTTAATAACTTTGCCACCGTTCAATGGATTTACCCGAAATTTGGCAGGCATGGGGGGAGGGGGTGGAGCACCATAGATCTTGGGATCTGCCAACTTTTGTACCGGTCGGATATACGGCTGCGGAGTTATTAAGTGACAATTGAATGTGCAATTACGTTTTTTTGCGAATTCTTTCCTCACACCTACAGGTCCCACAGTTCGCGCGACCGGTCTGAAAACTTCAGAGAATGTGCGGCTGGGGTCCCCAATGTGCCTTTTGAAGATTTCATGAAAAAATATTGAACAGTTCAAAAGTTATTCAAAAAACAAGTTCCCATTATAAGTCAATGGGAAAAGTTAACAAAAAGTTCAACACTTTTGCAAATGCACTTTTTAGTGTCGCAAATGACCCTAGTAGTGTTGCAAATCCACCATATTTTTTTCTGTTGGTAATCAGAAAAATGCTTGGCATTTAAAATTGGGACCCTCTAGGAACACAATTATTTTTGTGTTCAACTAGTCAGACCCTCAGGATGCTAGCCATGTCTTTATTTTGGGGTTAAACACCCCAGAAATATGTTTTCCAGATTTTTGGGAAAAGTAGTGTCACAAAGTAGTGTTGCACTTGCGACACTTTCGCAAATTTTTGAGAAAACTTTCGCAAATTGCGACACTAGTTTTCCAGACTATGGTCAAAATGACAGCAGTTCTTTGCCACCCTGCTGCAAAAGAATGGTTTGGTCCTTTGGGCTCAAATTTGGACGGAAAGCAGCCAACATCTCACAGATGTGCCTTTTGGTGGTTTGGTGACAAAATATTGCACAGCTGCCAAGTTACGGTACTCCAAAGTTGGCATTTTTTCCCATAGACTAACATGGTGGCGTACGTTGCACCTTTCGGGGCGTGTATCTCGAAAACGGTGCGAGATATGGATTTTCATCATGAAAACCTATCCCGTAAACTCATGAATCATGTGAAATTTAATTTTTTTTCTGCGTCATATGGTTTCTCAGATATAAGCAATTCAGCATTCCAACTGCTCGTTTTCTGCTCCCAGGCTCATTATTATGCATACATTTTTTGTACACACTGTGTTTCTCTATGCAGCTGTTGGGCAAAAATAGGGTGTGCCCTTCTGTTATTGTAACAGTTAGCATTTCCACTTTTGTTTCTGTACCCGTTTGCGTTACCGTTCCCGTGTTCACCTCCATGTGCGTTACCCTTTGCGTTCTTGTTTGTGGTTGCGTTACTGTTACCATTTGCATTTCTACTATTGTTTCTGTTTGCGTTTCCTGAACCCCTTTCATTTGCATTTGTGTTTCTCTTTCAGTTTGCATTTTCGTTGCTTTAATGTTACCATTTGCGTTTCCAATTGCATTACTGTGCCTGTGTGCATTACGGTTTGCGTTTCCATACGTGCTTGCATTTGGTTTTGCATTTCTGTTTCCATTGGCATTATTGTTGCTGTTACTGTTACCATTTGTGTTTACAACTGCGGTAATGTGACCGTGGACGTTACGGTTTGTGTTTCCATACGCGCTTCCGTTCGTGTTTCTGTTTCCTTTGCTGTTATTGTTCATGTTAACTTTACCATTTGCGTTTACAATTATGGTACCATGACCATGCGTGTTACGATTTGCATTTCTGTGTGTGCTTGCTTTTGCATTTCCATTTCTCTTTCCTTTAGTATTATTTATGCTGTTAATGTTTCCATTTGTGTTTCCAATTGCCGTACCATGCGCGTCACGGTTTGCATTTCCTTACGTTTTTGCATCTCCTTTTGTGTCACTGTTCGCTTTGGCGTCACTTTGAACTTGCGTTTCTATTAATGTTTGCTTTACCATTTATGTTTCTGTCACCATGTGATCAACCATTAGCGGTTGCATTTCCCTTGCACTTACTGTTACTATGTCATAAAACATCATGTAGTGGGAGTGTGGGGCCACCACCACATTCCATTCACTATTTCTACTGCAGATTCTCAAAAAGAAGGGAAACTGAAGGCAAAAAACTCTATTTAATGCATCAGTTTGGGTTGTTCCACATCGACAAAAGCAAGGAAATTCGATGCTAGGGTTGTAACCCCCCCACTCCCCACCCTGCCCCCCCAGCCGGCATCGGGTGTGCGTTGGGTCGCTAGTCCTAACTCTCACCCCATTCTCCTATAGTTCACCACCTCAACTTTTACACATGTGATGGCGTGAGAGTTAAGGCCAATGATCCCAATGCACACCCCAATGCCGGCTGGGGGGGCAGGGTGGGGGTGGGTGTAAGGGGGGTTTCAACCCTCACATTGAATTTCCTCACTTTTGTCACTGTGGAACAACCCTAACTGATGCATTAAACAGAGTTTTTTGCCTCTAATATATATATATATATATATATATATATATGTATTAGGAGGCAATCATGGGAACTTTAGGCTCTGTGGTTTGGGGCAGGGGTGTGATGGACAGGGGAGGTAGGGATAGGGCTGAGAGCCAGCCCAAGTCAATTGGCAAGGCAAAACATTTTATGGAGGGGATAAAATTAGGGAGGCAGTATAGTGCAGTTGTTTAAGGCTCTGAGCTACAAATCTGGTGACATCCAGCAGACCAGACTTGGGATTGAATCCCACAGCTTCCACTTGCATACTGTGTGACCATGAGCAAGTCACTTAACTTCCCTGTGCTCCCAGGTCGCAACTGTAAAAAAGCTTTCAGCTAAGTGTGCTACTCCTGGTTAAACAACTAAAAAAAAATGCTGCAGTGTGTATAACCTTAACACATACAGTATATACTACCCTCCCATAATGGGTGTAGCTGCACTGTTACAGTAAACCTATTAAGTATAGGTAATACGTGCAGGGTCTCTTACCAGAGTACTATGGAGCCAGAGGGGCCATAAAGGGATGACATTTCTTAAACATATAGAATAAAATAAAGTAAAGGGGTCACAAAGGATCCTCAGTTCTTAGAGAGTTACTAGGAAGGATAAGACAGGCTAGACATATTTTAATACTTATCTGATGGGGAAGGAGTTCACATCCTGTGAGACCTGCAAAAGTAAAGAGAAGAAGGTTAATGTGGAGTAAATACAGCAGCGGTAACAACAGAGAGAAGAGAGATGGAATGGGTATAGTACAGTGTAAGAGGTAAGCAATATAGCTGTAGAGGGAAAGATATATAATTGAACTTAAAGATACAGAGACATATTTAATTTAAGCAATAATGCACAACAGAGTGTGTGTTGTGCTGGAATAACATCACACCGGGGGTGGTTGGGCACAAGGCCACAGGCCTAGTGCATCCAATACCCCAGGCATGACATTATCCCAGCACAACACACACCCCAGAGTGCATTATTTACTATTATACAATGGCTCATTTGTAAAAGTGGCAACAAAAAAAAAAAAGATGATGAAATACATTTAAAGTATTTTTTTTTATTTTTTAAATGGGTAGGAATACTTTATAAAAAAAAATTGTGCTGATTGTTTCAGCCAGTAGGTGGAGCTGCTGAGTTACTCGTGACTGTTCTGTCCTTAGGAACCTTCTTCAGTGCTTACATCCACTCTTATCAGTCTTTATTAATTTTCCCTGTGCCATGGATGTTTAGTTTTTTTTTCCTGGTTTCCCTGTCTTTTTCACAGAGAGGGTTGTGGATGCATGGAACGGCCTTCCAGAGGAGGTTGTGGAGTCAAAATCAGTGGTGGAATTCAAGCATGCATGGGACAGTCATAAGGCAATTCTAGGAGGTGGGGTAGGAAGAAGTAGGCTGCTGGTTAACTAGGATCTGCAGCTTATCCAGTAGGTAGGGAAATGGGCAGACTGGGAGGGCCAAGCAGTCCTTATCTGCTGTCAAATTCTATGTTTCTATGTTTGTGTTTCCTGACTCTGTGTTCATTTGGCATCAAAGATTGCGTCCCCCCCCCCCATTTACAATCATTTACCTTCTGCTATTGCGGGGATGAAGGTAGGAAGGTGGTTTAATTGTTTTTACATCCTGGGGTTTAAAAAAAAAAGCAAGAAATTTACTTGAAGATGACCGAGCAAGCACTATGAAAAGAGCTGTGCAGTGAAAGACACGTTTACTCATTCACTCGCTCGATCTGCTTGTTCACTCACTCAGTCTGATGTCAAGTCTGAAGTGAGAGGGGCCACAGTGATTTAGTGTCCTGGTAGAAAGGCAGGAAGGTTAGTCTGAATACACTAACATGATGGGGTTTAAAAACATTACAAAAAAAAAAAGACAGAAATGTATTTGAGGACGAAGCGAGCATTATGACAAGAACCGCGCGGTCACTATTTAAAAAGAACGCTCAGTGTGGTCTGAAATAGAAACATAGAAACATAGAATTTGATGGCAGATAAGGACCGCTTGGCCCACCCAGTCTGCCCATTTCCCTACCTACTAGATAAGCTGCAGATCCTAGTTAACCAGCAGCCTACTTCTTCCTGCCCCCACCCCCCTAGAATTGCCTTATGACTGTCCCATGCATGCTTGAATTCCACCACTGTTTTTGACTCCACAACCTCCTCTGGAAGGCCATTGCATACATCCACAACCCTCTCTGAGAAAAAATACTTCCTTAAATTACCTCTGAGACGCCCCCCTTCTATCTTCAAATTGTGCCCCCTTGTTCTTGCACACCTCTTTTTTTGAAAGATGCTACCCTCTTGGACTTTGTTGATTCCCTTGAGGTACTTGAAAGTTTCTATCATGTCCCTCTCCTCCTTTCCTCGAGGCTACATATTAAGCTCCTTAAGTCTCTCTTCATATGTCTTCTGGTGCAGACCCTGCACCATTTTAGTTGCCTCCTCTGACAGCTTCCATCCTGTCTATGTCTTTATGGAGATTGGGTCTCCAGAACTGCACACAGTACTCCAGATGGGGTCTCACTAGCTGTCTGTACAGAGGATAATAACTTCCTGTTTTCTACTGGTGATGCCTCTCCCTATGCATCCCAGTATCCCCCAGCCCTCCTTGCTGCCCTCTGCATTGCTTGCCCACCTTTAGGTCATCTGATATGACTACCCCAGGTCCCTTTCCATTTTGTTGTTGTTAGTATCTCACCCCCATTGTGTACTCTTCCCTGGGTTTTGTTTCCCAGGTGCATTACCTTGCACTTCTTAGCATTGAATCTAAGCTGCCATACATTTGACCATTCCTCTAACCTTGCCAAGTCCCTTCTCATCCTTTCCACTCCACCTTGTGCATCAACTCTGTTGCAGATCTTTGTGTCATCTGCAAAGAGACATACTTTTCCTTCCAGTCCCTCTGCAATGTCACTTATAAAGACATTGAAGAGGACTGGTCCTAATACTGAACCCTGCGGTACCCCACTACTAACCCCCCTTTTTTTAGAGTGGACTCCATTTACTGTTACTCTCTGTGTCCTATTCTCCAGCCAATTCTTTACCCAGGCTGTCATCTTGGGACCCACTCCCAGGCTGGCTAACTTGTATATTAATCTTTTGTGTAGGACTGTGTCAAATGCCTTGTTAAAGTCTAGGTAGGCCATGTCCACAGCCCCTCCCTGATCAACTACTTTGGTCACCCAGTCAAATGAAATCTATCAGATTTGTCTGACATGACCTTCCCGCTGTGAATCCATGCTGCCTTGGGTCCTGTGCCTCTCTGGCCTCTAGATATTCAACAATTATTTCCTTCAGAAGTGATTCCATCATTTTCCCTACCACTGAGGTTAAACTAACAGGTCTGTAGTTTCCTGCTTCTGCCTTGCTCCCACTTTTGTGAAGGGGAATCACATCTGCCCTCCTCTAGTCCTCGGGTACCACCCCATCCTCCCATGATTTGTTAAAGAGGGTAGTCAGTGGTGTCACTAGTTCTACCCTTCGTTCTTTTAGAATTCTGGGATGAATCCCATCAGGCCCGATTGCTTTGTCCACCTTCAGTTTTAAGAGTTCTTTCAGAACCCTTTCTTCTGTAAATGGGCTGGTATCAACTTCTGTATCCAGAGTGTTTCTACTGTTTGTTTTAGGTACCTCCCCATCTTCCTTTGTAAATACTGAGCAGAAATATTTGTTTAGTATCTCTGCCTTTTCACAGTCACCCTCTGCCCACCCTCTCCCTTTATTAAGCCTCACTATCCTCCCTTGGTCTTCTCTTCACTCCCTGATGTACCTATAAAAGGTTTTATCCCCTTCTAACTGAGTTGGCTATCTTTCTCGGTTTGGGCCTTTGCTGTTCTGACTGCCTTCCCAGTTTCCTTTTGCTTTTAACTGATACAGTTATCTGTCCTGTTCCTTCTGTGATTCCTTGTACTTCCTGAATGCTTTCTTTTTTCTTGAACCTTCACTGCCACTTCCTTTGAGAACCATAGTGGTTTCTACCTCGCTTCGCTTTTGTTTATTTGCTTTACACAAAGGCTTGTTACCTCTGTGATGGCAGTTTTGATTATTCCCATTGTTCTTCCACCCTCCTTCCTGCCCATTTGCTAGTGCATTCCTTAGGCACTCACCCATTTTGACAAAGTCAGCCCTCCTAAAATCCAGTACCTTTGTCTTTGTATGGCTTGACTCTATTGCTGTGTTTTATTGTGAACCATACTGTTCGATGGTCGCTAGTTCCCAGATGGCTACCCACTCTACATCTGTGATCCTCTTCATCTCCATTTGAGAGAACCAGGTCTAAGATTGCTCCCTCTCGAGTGGGCTCCAATACTAGTTGTCTAAGGCATGCCCCCTGTAGGGCATCTAGAATAACCCCACTCTTAGAAGTGGCTGCTGCAACTGCACTCCAGTTAACATCTGGCATATTCAGATCACCCATCAGCAATATCTCCACTTTTTCTGCCATTCTAAGTATACTTTCTATCATTTTCTTGTCCATTTCCTCCACCTGAGAAGGAGGTCTGTATACAACCCCTGTGTGTATTGTGGTGCTATTGCTGGTCTCCAAATTTACCCCCAGTGCTTCTTCTCCTCCCTGTTTACCCTTTTGTTCTGTTGCTTTGATTCCTTCCCTTATGTAAAGAGCTACTCCTCCTCCTCTTTTACCCTCCCTGTCCCTCCTGTAGATAGTGTATCCTGGTATGTTTACATACCAGGATAAATGAGAGGCATGTTTACATACCAGGATAAATGAGAGGCATCGTAATGTAGTGTTCCTTTTTTTCAGGTAACTTAGCAGAAGATTTTAATTCAGTCTTCACTACATCACAGTGTTGTCAGTCAGAAGAGATGCATGTCACAAGTGGGGTACCTCAGGGATCAGTCCTGGGGCCAGTCCTCTTCAACATCTTCATTAGTAACCTTGCAGATGGACTAGAGGGTAAGGCTTGTCTGTTTGCAGATGACACCAAGATCTGCAACAGAGTAGATGATCCAGTTGGGGTGGGAAGAATGAGAAGAGATCTGGATAAACTAGCAAAATGGTCAGAAGAGTGGCAACTGGGATTTAATGCAAAGAAGTGCAAAATCATGTACATAGGGAAGAGAAACCCTGAAGCCACCTATAGGCTGGGAGGGGAGTTGCTAGCAGTCACAAAGGAAGAAAGAGACTTGGGCATCATCATCATCACTGATGACCTGAAATCATCCAAGCAGACCTCTAAAGGAGTAGGTAAGGCTAGGGGGATGTTAGGATATATTAGTAGGGGTATCACAAGTCGTAAGAGGGAGGTAATAATCCCTCTTTACAAGACACTGGTTAGGCCCCACCTGGTGTACTGCATGCAGTATTGGAGGCCACACCTTCACAAGAACATTAACCAAATTGAGGCAGTCCAGAGAAGGGCAACCAAAATGGTGCAGGGACTGCATCAGAAGACATATGAGGACAGATTAACAGAGCTCAATATGTATACCCTTGAGCAAAGGAGGGAGAGAGGTGATATGATTGAGGCATTCAAACACCTTAAGGGCATTAACAAGGTGAAAGAGTCTAACATGTTTAAATATAAGAAAAATAGCAGGACAAGAGGACACAGCATGAGATTAGAGGGGGGCTGATTAAGGGGGAATGTGAGGAAATTCTTTTTCACAGAAAGGGTGGTGGATGCATGGAATGGCTTACCACAAGAAGTGGTGGCTATGAATACAGTGCAGGGCTTCAAACAGGCATGGGATAGGCATAAGGGAGCAATACAGATGAGTATGAATAGATAGACCACTGACAGAGCAAAGGCCGATGGCACATTTATAAGGTAGAAAATGAAATGGGCAGACTGGATGGGCCTTGCGGTCCTTATCTGCCGTCAACTTCTATGTTTCTATGTTGGGGCAGACCAGGTAGTGAAGCTAATCGTGGTCTCATCAAGAAGGGTAGTGGGGCAGACAATCGTGGTGTGATTCCATTTTTGTTTTGTTTTTAACATTTGATGTAGTCTTTTGTGTGCTTGGACTAGACCCATGATGTTGTGGTGGGATAACATCACGGGTCCAGCCCCAGACTTTTTTTTTTTTTTTAGTTTAACCAGGAGTAGCACACTACACACAGTATGCAAGTGGAAGCTGTGGGATTCAAACCCAGGTCTGGTCTGTTGGATGTCACCAGATTTGCAGCTCAGAGCCTTAAACCACTGCTCTATACTGCCTCAAATACATCCCTGGGTGGGCTCAAACCACCAACCTTTCGGTTAACAGCTAAATGTGCTAACCAATTGCACCACAGAGACACAGGCCATTATTCTTTCTTGCCATTGTATAATTAAGTATTACACTAATATCAGTAACTGTTTACCATGAGTGTCAAAAAGCATAATAATAATAATAGCTTTATTTTTAGGGTGCCTTTCAAAATATCAAGGTGCCTAACAAATTTAAAAGAACACATCAAATATCCAGGACATAGAGTAATATAAAACAGATAATCCAATACAAGATTATTTATTCACCGAAAGCTTGAACCCACAAGTGTGTGTTTAAAGCTTGCTTAAATCCCTCCACGGGACACAAAACACAAAAAAACAGAATAATGAAATGTTTGTTACCTTTGGAAAAGCTGTTCCTGTGTTTTCACTTTGACTTGCATGTTTTTTTAGAGTGTGGTGTATATCACTTAGAGATTTCTGTATAAATGAGATGCACGATTTGTATTCCTCAGACCTGTCCTCTGCAGAAGGGCCACTGAAGGCTTAAAGTGCTGGCCCAAGTGTGTGCATACCAGGCATCTTGCTGGAAAATAAATCTTGCACTTTGCATGTAAAACTGAATCTAGGAGTCCTGAGCATCCTTTTTCTTGTGTTATTATGAGCTGGCGGCTTTGCTTGTGCACTGCCTTTTCCTTTGCTTGTGCACCACTCTACACTACCTACACACTAGCAACAGCACTGACCTCTGACCATCACAGGACTGACCCTCCCACCCCTGACAGTCACAGTACTGTACCCCTTCAGACAGTCACAGGACTGACACCCTCCACTGTCAGTCATAGCACTCAGCACCCATGCCTGGCAGTCACAGAACTTATCCCCATTCCCAACAATTGCATCACCACGCCCTACTACCATGATTGTACTGCCACCATATCCCTGACTGTCACATGGATGACACTTTCCACAGACAGTCACAGCACTAATCCTCAACCCTACCAGTCACAACAGTGTACATCACAGCACTGATGACCACCCCACACAGTCAGGACCGCAACATCCACCCCCGAACAGTTACTTAGTTTGGCACCTTATACAATCTTCCTGCCACATGTACAACTTCCTGCAAATGCTTCTGTCCCTCAAAGTTATAGAATTGCACAGAAGCAGACCTCCCAAAAGTCAAAGGAATGACCCTCACCTTGATAGTCACATAAATGACACCCTGTCCCTGACAGTTATATAACAGACCGTCCTCCTAACAATCACTGGACTGTACCACCACTCTAACAGTTACAGTACTGACACCATCCACCATCAGTCACAGCAGTGACCATCCCCCAACAGGTCACTAGATCTCCCCCCTAGTCACAGGACTGTTCCTCCAGTCACAGGACTGTTTTACCCCCCTCCACAGCCACAGTACTGTATCATCCCCTCCCCCACAAGCATGGGATTTACCCCCCAGTCACAGGACTGTATCAACCCACTCACAATCACATTACTGACACCCCCCCACTGACAGTCTTGACAATGATTACCCACCTCTGGCACTCACAGCACTGATCTACACCTCTGAGAGTCAAAAACTTTCTCAGAATTCCCAGTAATCACAGAACTGCTCTCCTACCCCCCATCTGGCAGTCACAGCAATGACCATACACCCCTTTGAGTCACAGCACTGATCCCCATCCCCTCATAGTAACAGCACTAGTCACATCACTGCACCCCATCCCATCTTACAACACTGATAATTAATCCCCAACAGTCACAGCATAGCCACCTCATCCCCAAAAGTCACAGATCTGACACCCCCAACCATCAGTCACAGCATTAATTCCCATTCACTAACGATGACAGCACTGACCTATTACTCTTAATGTCACTAAACTGACCCCATCCACAACAGCCACAGCATTACCTCCTCACCCACAACTGTTACGGGACTGCCACCCCAACCCTGACAGTCACAGAACTGTACCACCCCTTCAACAGACAACTAACACCTTCACCTGTCAGTCACAGTGGCCACCTACCCAACAGTCAAAGTGCTGATCCTCATCCCCACCAGTGACAGCACTTACCTCTACCCCTAACGGTCACAGCACTACCCACCACCACTGTCAAAGCACTGTCCCCCTACATCCATGACAGTCCCAGGGCTGATCCTCATCCCCACCAGTGACAGCACTTACCTCTACTCCCAACTGTCACAGCACTACCCACCACCACAATCAAAGCACTGTCCCCCAACATTCGCAACAGTGACAGGGCTGATCCTCATCCCCCAACAGTGACAGCACTACCCACCACCACAGTCAAAGTACTGTCCCCCTACATCCACAACAGTCACAGGGCTGATCCTCATCTCCCAACAGTGACAGCACTGATCTCTACCCCCAACAATCACAGCACTACCCACCCCCACAGTCAAAGCACTGTGCCCCTACATCCATGACAGTCCCAGGGCTAATACCGTCTACAGACAGACACAGCAGTAATCCCTACCCCACACAGTCACAACACCCCCCCACTCCCAAAAGTTACAGTCCTGCTCCCACCTGGCAGTCATGGCACTGGCCACCCACCCCTTGACAATAACTGTGCTTGCTTCCCAACCTCAACCATTAAAGCACTGACACCCCCAACCACAACAATCATAGTACTGACCCCCACCATTAACACAACACTGCCTCCAAACCTCCCTTAACAGTTGTAGTACTTACCTGTCCCCTTACAGCAATGCCCCCAACAGTCACAGCACTGACAACCAGCCACTGGCAGTCCCACAACTGACCACACCTCAGTCACTGCATTTTAAAAATAAGTTAAGTACTGGCAGCCCATCACAGAGAGTGCAGGGGTCAAAACTGGTACAGGCCAACGAGCCAAATTCTGGTAGATTTTCTGTTAGGCTAGTAAGATTGTCCTTTAACTAGCCCCGTAGGTTTGTACTGTAGGATGTAACCAAAAAGTACTTCAGCTGGGCTAGTGAAAGAGTCTGTGGGGCTAGAACATTTTCCAAGTCACTAGACTTGATGGCTAGTAGCTGCAAAACTTAATTTAGAGTCCTGGAGTGGGCCATACCATCCACAAGATGGCCCTCTCCCCCTTACCATCTTCTGGTTTTACTGATTTTAATTTATGAAAGTGATCATTTGTAGACTGGAAAATGTGTTATGTTCCTTTGTCATTTTATAATAGATTTGTTGCTGCTGTGTGATGCCCAGAGCCTCTGAGATTGGGCGCCTGATAAGTAAAAATTGCCTTGCCTTTAGACATTCCTGCCCAGTGATCAGCCCTAAAGCTGAGCACCCTATTGGAGTAGGAAAACCTGCATCCCAGTCCCCCCCCAACAGGACCACTCTTCCAGTACCAGTGCAGCTCTGTATATTAAACTTTACATTACTTGTTAAACAGGCTTCTGGAATGTATAATTTCAGAGCTGCTTAAGTGAGGAATTCAAAGAAGAAGACTTTACATGTAACCCCTAGGTGGCACTACTTCTGGGGTTACAACCCCTGCCTGCATTACTATCCACAGGTTGAGGGGCCTGGGTTCACAATTATCTAGTACCAGGGTTTGCCCACCCACAGTAAACACATGTTTTTGGTTGCTACACTCAGAGTAAGATTTCAGTGGGTATTTATTACATTTGTTACAGCCCTCTTGGAAGCTATAACTACCCACTACCCCACCTAGAGACCCTATACTTTGGAACAAGCAGTAATCTCTCGCAACATTCACAATACAGGTCGCTCCTGTAAAAAAGCTTTCAGCTTAGTGTGCTATACCTGGTTAAACAACTAAATAAAATAAAAAAAATAAACATTTGTCAACAGACGTTAATGATATGCTTATAGGTTTCCCACTTACTGAGGTATGGGCTTAAGTGTGAACTCCTGGAACCCCCTGCAAACAACGGTTGTCAGGCATGCACCTTCAGGAATATTCCTAACACTGTAACAGACCACCAGCAAACATGTGTGAGGCAATATAACATTGCAACACCAATCAGGTTTATTTAGGGGGTGCATAACAAGGAAGGGGCAAATCTGATCAAATAATTTTATTCTTACTGGTTTGAACCGGGATACTGCCATGTATTTAGTCCCACTTTGCAGTCCCGTAAATATACTGGGTGCCCAAATGGAAAACAGGCTAGCCTAAATGGTGCCCAGGGTTGCAGCTGTTGTTGGGGCCCTTGATGAAAGAAGACATGATGATTTGGTATGCAGTTTTATTTGTATCCAGATGGCCCAGTCTCTTGAACCATTAACCCAGCAGTGAAATGAAGATTAGGTGGTACCACAATGATTATTAAAGCTTGTTGCAGGGAGCTACCCTTATTTATACTCACTGTATCCAGACACTGTAAATGAGCCAATGAGATAAAACCTGTGGAAGATGTTTCTTGAAGCAGGGGGGAGGGTTCCCTCATGGTCCTCGTAGAGCAGCTGGTCTGGTGATGCAGGAGCAAATGACTTGGGCTGATTTTGCATAGCCCAAGGCTGAATAGCTTAGCAGAGTCACTGAGTTGAAATCACAAACCGGACATCTCAAACTGTCTGGCCACGCAAATACTTCAGCAATTTATACACATCTATATGTAAGGGTGCTGCTGGTTCCTCCCTGGTCCTTCCAGTCAGCTGGCAGGCTGATCCACAATACTGCCTTTTGCTGCACAAATCCCCTGCTGCTGCACACCACAGCTTGCACTGATTGATGAACCTTGGACCCGACGGACTGAACCGCCAAGAAAAGTCTAGGCCCAGCAGGCCTAACCTCTGAGAGCTGGCCGACTCACCAGAGGCTCACACTCCAACCTCCCGGGCAGATCTGGCAAATCTCCACTGTTTCAGCAGTTACCCCCTTTATACAGGGCTAAGGTCCAGGGATCTCACTGACTGTCAAAAACATCCCAAACTATTACAGTCTCTTCATTGGTTTACCTTCTGGTGCCTAGAAAAGGACCTCCTTTCTTCCCCACAAGTCTTTATTATTCCCCATACGTCTCTGGTCAAAGATCCAGGCTCTTGATTGGTTATTTGGCTGCAAAATGGTGGCTGCTGCATTGTCCCAAACACACATTATACTGCAGTTTCAACATAGCTGTCCTGGTGCAGCCAGAATAAACACTATTCTTACATAAATTCCCCACAGTTCCATAGCCCCAGCATTTCTCTTTTAAACACATTTATTAATCTCTCCCACATGTGCCTAGTTTATGTGTTGCTACCTTGCAAATACAGTGCCCTTCTAAAACCAGCAGCAGCTCAATAATATTCATTAGGGCTTCATTGCCCTGACATTTGCCTCCGAGGCAGCACTTTATGTGCTTGCCTTACACTTTTTAAAACACTTTTCCTGCCCTTGCTCTAGGTCCTTGGTGCCTTTTTAATGAAATACTATGCACCAGGATCCACAGGAACACCTTTCAACTTTTGACCGCAACGGTGGTCGCAAACACTGCGCCTCTCGAAAGTGCAAGCAGCAGCTGCATGACTGAAATGCCGGCCACTTGCAGAATGTGCTCCAATAGCCCATCAGGGCTCAAACAACACAATGGGGCTGCCTGGGGAAACTGGGTAGGGACACAGAACTTGGGCCAGGCGTTGACCCAGGGCTTTCATTGGGAGAATGCACAAGAGGTATGGTGGACATACGGGAGGATTATCAGGTAAACCCCCTGAAGGGGGTTATATACAGTCTTTCAGAACTGGTGCTGTGCACCCACAAAGACTAGCAGCTACAGTTCCTCAGGTCTGTGTCTAGAAGTTAAGAATTTGAATCCTTTAGCTGAGCGCCCTGCTAGGAGTAGGAAAACCCACATCCAAACCCCCCCTCAACAAGACCACTCTCCCAGCATTAATACAGTTCTAGATTAATGACAAATGACAGGAATAAAGAACTCCCTCCCACCATCACAGACATTGCCAAAACTGGTCCCTTCAAAATCATCCTCCGGAACCATCTCTTCGACGCTCATTGCTGTAGATGCACCTAATTAATCCCACTGTGGGATCCTCCTGTCAGGCCTCCCTGACTTGACAACATCCTCTGGACCATCTATCCTCTCCCACTCCCACCCCACTCCCCATTCCTACCTCCACCCTCTCCAGGTTTTATCTAGGTATGTCCAGGGCTGTACCCCCAATGTAACCCTTGGGTACCTTGTGTATGACTGTAACCTATTATTGTTTTAGTTGTTTAACCAGGAGTAGCACAATAAGCTAAAACATTTTTTTACAGGTGCGACCTGGGAGCACAGGGAAGTTAAGTGACTTGCTCAGGGTCACACAGTATGCAAGTGGAAGCTGTGGGATTCAAACCCAGGTCTGGCCTGCTGGATGTCACCAAATTTGCAGCTCAGAGGCTTAAACCACTGCGCTATACTGCCTTATTATAAGTACCATTATTATATAACCTATGTGTACTCTGTTTAATGTTCTGCACCTGTACTGTTCTCACTGTTGAAACCACACTGTGTAACACTGTCTACCCTCCTATGATGAGGTGCCTTTGTAAATGAGTCCATGACTCAAAGGTTGTAAATCCGACTTTTCTAATAAATAAATAAATAAACACCTGTTTTGTGTCCCATTTTGAAGAACAGCTCTTCAACAAAGATCCTTTTCCTACCGTACCAGCTCCTGGTGGGGGACTCAATTATTAGGGGGATACAACTGGGAGGAGCTGGGAAATCTGAAGTAAGGTGCCTGCCTGGTGCCATGGCTTGGAGGGACAGGAAGTGCATCCTCAGGATCACAACAACAGCTGCAAGGGATTCTGAGCTGGACGTAATTGTCCACCTAGGGACAAATGACTTGGCTCATCATGAGGTTAGAGCAGTGCAGGAGGACATTGCAGAGTTGGGGAAGGCCTAAGACAAGTAGCAAACACAGTATCCTTCTCAGAGGTGCTGCCTGTCAAAGGCATGGGGAGGCGAGGGTAATTGGCACCATGCAGTTTAATGAATGGTTGAAAAATGTGCGGAGCACAGGGGTTTGGCTTCATTGGGGACTGGGGTTCCACCTGGAGGACACCAGCCTATACTGGCAGGATGGTCTGCATCTGTCCAGGAAGGAACAAGTCTTTGAGCAATCGTTTGAAATGCTTATTGGCAAGCTTTTAAACTAGTCAATGGGAGAGGAAACGACAAGCAGCAGAAAAATCCCAGCCTCTCCCTACAAAACAGGGTACTAAATGAGAAAAGACCAAGGTAGAACGGTCAGTGGGGATGCTGCAACAGAAGGTAAGGCCATCAAAAATGGAGAGCAATGAGTACCAATGCCTGTAGTCTGGGTAACAAGCTTCCTGAATTAGTGGCCTTGATGGAGGAGGAACATCTGGATATCGTGGCAGTCACAGAAACATGGTACACACAAAACCATGACTGGGACGTAAACATACCAGGATACACTATCTACAGGAGGGACAGGGAGGGTAAAGAGGGGAGGAGTAGTTCTTTACATAGGGAAGGAATAAAAGCAACAGAACAAAAGGTAAACAGGGAGGAGAAGAAGCACTGTGGGTAAATTTGGAGACAGGCAATGGCACCACAATCCGGACAGGGTTAGAGTACAGACTTTCTCAGGGGAGGAAATGGACAAGGAAATGATAGAAAGTATACTTAGAATGGCAGAAAAGGGGAGATATTGCTGATGGGTGATCTGAATATGCCAGATGTTAACTGGAGCACAGTTGCAGCTGCCACTCAAGAGTGCAGTTATTCTAGATGCCCCTACAGGGGCATGCCTTAGACAACTAGTACTGGAGCCCACTGAGAGGGAGCAATATTAGACTTGATACCTCAAATGGAGATGGAGAGAGGATCACAGATGTAGAAGTGGGTAGCCATCTGGGAACTAGCGACCATCGAACAGTATGGTTCACAATAAACACAGCAATAGAGTCAAGCCATACAAAGACAAAAAGTACTGGACTTTAGGAGGCTGACTTTGCTAAAATGGTGAGTGCCTAAGGAATGCACTAGCAAATGGGTGGGAAGGAGGGTGGAAGAACAATGGGAATAATAAAAACTGCCATCACAGAGGTAACAGCCTTTGTGTGAAGCAAATAAACAAAACAAGACGATGTAAGAAACCACTATGGTTCTCAAAGGAAGTGGCAGTGAAGGTTCAAGAGAAAGAAAGCATTCAGGAAGTACAAGGAATCGCAGCAGGAGCAGGACAGAGAGCTGTATCAGTTAAAGCAAAAGAAGCTGGGAAGGCAGTCAGAACAGCAAAGGCCCAAACTGAGGAAAAGATAGCCAACTCAGTTAAGAAGGGAATAAAACCTTTTATAGGTACATCAGGAGCAAAGGAAGACCAAGGAGGGATAGTGAGGCTTAATAAAGGGAGGGAGGGTGGGCAGAGGAGAATGTGAAAAGGCAGAGATACTAAACAAATATTTTTGCTCAGTATTTACAAAGGAAGAGGGAGGTACATAAACAAACAGTAGTAACACTCTGGATACAGAAGTTGATACCAGCCCATTTACAGAAGAAAGGGTTCTGAAAGAACTCTTAAAACTGAAGGTGGACAAAGCAATGGGGCCTGATGGGATTCATCCCAGAATTCTAAAAGAACTAAGGGTAGAACTAGTGACACCACTGACTACCCCTTTAACAAATCATGGGAGGATGGGGTGGTACCCGAGGACTGGAGGAGGGCAGATGTGATTCCCTTCACAAAAGTGGGAGCAAGGCAGAAGCAGGAAACTATAGACCTGTTAGTTTAACCTCAGTGATAGGGAAAATGATGGAATCACTTCTAAAGGAAAGAATTGTCGAGTATCTAGAGGCCAGAGGGGCACAAGACCCTAGGCAGCATGGATTCACAGCGGGAAGGTCATGCCAGACGAATCTGATAGATTTCTTTGACTGGGTGACCAAAGTAGTAGATCAGGGAGGGGCTGTGGACATGGCCTACCTAGACTTTAGCAAGGCATTTGACACAGTCCCACACAAAGATTAAATATAAGTTAGCCAGCCTGGGAGTGGGTCCCAAGATGACAGCCTGGGTAAAGAATTGGCTGGAGAATAGGACACAGAGAGTAACAGTAAATGGAGTCCACTCAGAAGAAAGGAGGGTTACTAGCGGGGTACGCAGGGTTCAGTATTAGGACTAGTCCTCTTCAATGTCTTTATAAGCGACATTGCAGAAGGACTGGAAGGAAAAAGCATGTCTCTTTGCAGATGACACTAAGATCTGCAACAGAGTTGATGCACAGGGTGGGTGGAAAGGATGAGAAGGGACTTGGCAAGGTTAGAGGAATGGTCAAATGTATGGCAGCTTAGATTCAGTGCTAAGAAGTGTAGGTAATGCACCTGGGAAACAAAACCCAGGGGAAGAGTACACAATGGGGGTGAAATACTAACAACAACAAAAATGGAAAGGGACCTGGGGTAGTCATATCAGATGACCTAAAGGTGGGCAAGCAATGTGAGAAGGCAGCAAGGAGGGTTGGGGGATACTGGGATGCATAGGAGAGGCATCACCAGTAGAAAACAGGAAGTTATTATCCTCTGTACAGACAGCTGGTGAGACCCCATCTGGAGTACTGTGTGCAGTTCTGGAGACCCAATCTCCGCAAAGACATAGACAGGATGGAAGCTGTCCAGAGGAGGGCAACTAAAATGGTGCAGGGTCTGCACCAGAAGACATATGAAGAGAGACTTAAGGAGCTTAATATGTATAGCCTCGAGGAAAGGAGGGAGAGGGGGACATGATAGAAACTTTCAAGTACCTCAAGGGAATCAACAAAGTCCAAGAGGGTAGCATCTTTCAAAAAAAGAGGTGTGCAAGAACAAGAGGCACAATTTGAAGATAGAGGGGGCGGCTCAGAGGTAATTTAAGGAAGTATTTTTCACAGAGAGGGTTGTGGATGCATGGAATGGCCTTCGGAGGAGGTTGTGGAGTCAAAATCAGTGGTGGAATTCAAGCATGCATGGGATAGTCATAAGGCAATTCTGGGGGGTGGGGGTAGAAAGAAGTAGGCTGCTGGTTAACTAGGATCTGCAGCTTATCCAGTAGGTAGGGAAATGGGCAGACTGGGTGGGCCAAGCGGTCCTTATCTGCCGTCAAATTCTATGTTTCTATGTTTCTATGTACCCCACTGTGGCTTAATGAGATTCCAGCTAACATTCTAAATGCTGCTAACCTGAGAACTGTTAAAGTTGAACTTAACTAGTTTCTACTGCAAAAGAATGTCTGTGAGTGCTCAACTGTTTAGAGCAGTTCTCCAGAGCCTGCACCAATCCTGCCTTCTAGCAACTACTCATTGTCTCATTCACGTGATCCACCCCCCTGCACTCCCTACCCCTGTTCCCCAGACTCTGCTACGTCATGTGGGCTCTCTCATTTGTCTCATGCCTCATCGCCCCTCTTTCTCAGTCTCTCCCCCTTCCCCTACCCCTCCTTTTCTCCATCAGTCTCCACTCTGATGATACCACCACTCCACTGCTTGGTCTCTACCTCCTTCCTCTCTCTCCCCCTCCCTCCTCTCTCTCTCTCTCTCTCTCTAACCGTCTTTCCACACTATCTCACATGCACCATCCTCAGTTCCTCAGCTCCAAAACTGTAATGTAATGTGACAAGGCTTCTATTGGGCTGCTCTATCCTCACACCACTCTCTCCCTATCCTACATTTTCCTCTCTCTCATATACTTCCTTATGCCATACAGCACTTAGTATTAACCCTTAATGAAACTCATAAGAAACTTAGCTTTTTTCTATTCTTTTGTTACTTCCTACCTAGACTTTAGCAAGACATTTGACACAGTCCCACACAAAAAATTATTATACAAGTTAGTCAGCCTTGGAGTGGGTCCCAAGGTGGTAGCCTGGGTTAATAATTGGCTGGACAACAGGATACAGAGGGTAATAGTAAACAGTGTTTACTCTGAAGAAAGGGAGGTTACTAGTGGGGTACCGCAGGGTTCAATACTGGGACCGGTCCTCTTTAATGTCTTTATATAAGTGACAGTGCAGAGGGACTGGAAGGAAAAGTATGTCTCTTTGCAGATGACACAAAGATCTGCAACAGGGTTGATACAGAAGGTGGGGTGGAGAGGATGCAAAGGGACTTGGCGAGTTTGGAGGAATGGTCAAATATATGGCAGCTTAGATTCAATGCAAAGAAGTGCAAAGTAATGCACCTGGGAAACAAAATCCAGGGGAAGAGTACACAATGGGGGGGTGATATAATAACAACTACAGAATTGGAAAGGGACCTGGGGGTAGTCATATCAGATGACCTTAAGGTGGGCAAGCAATGTGAGAAGGAAGTAAGAGCTGGTGCGATACTGGGATGCATAGGGAGAGGCATCACCAGCAGAAAACAAGAAACATAGACTTTGACAGCAGATAAGGACCACTTGGCCCACCCAGTCTGCCCATTCCCCTACCGACTGGATAAGCTGCAGATTCTAGTTAACCAACAGCCTACTTCCTGCCACCCCCCACTATAATTGCCTTATGTCTGTCCCATGCATGTTTGAATTCCCCCACTGTTTTAGACCCAACAACCTCCCCAGGAAGATGGTTCCATGTATTTACCACTCTCTCCGTGAAAAAAAATTTCCTCACATTACCCCTGAGCCATCCCCTCTCTATCTTTAAATGCACCTCCTTGTATCATATCTCTTTTTCTGAAAGATGCTACCCTCCTGGATTTTGTTGATTCCCTTGAGATACTTGAAAGTTTCTATCATGTCCCCCCTATCCCTACTTTCATCAAGGGTATACATATTAAGCTCTCTCAGTCTCTCTTCATATGGTTTCTGATGCAGACCCTGCACTATTTTAGTTGCCCTCCTCTGGACTGCTTCCATCCTGTCTATGTGCTTGTGTAGATGAGGTCTCCAAAACTGCACACAGTACTCCAGATGGGGTCTCACCAACTGTCTGTACAGAGGGATAACCACTTCCTTTTTCTACTTGTGATGCCCCTTCCTATGCATCCCAGTATCCCCCTGGCTCTCCTTACTGACTTCTTACATTGCTTACCCACCTTTAGGTCATCTGATATGACTACCCCCAGGTCCCTTTCCATTTTTGTTGTTGTTAGAACCTCCCCTGCTATTGTGTACTCTTCTCATGGGTTTTTGTTTACCAGGTGCATAACTTTGCACTTCTTTGCATTGAATCTGAGTTGCCATATGTCTGACCATTCCTACAACATTGCCAAGTCTCTTCTCATCCTTTCTACCCCCCCTTGTGTATCAACTCTGTTACAGATCTTTGTGTCATCTGCAAAGAGGCATACCTTTCCCTCCAGACCCTCTGCAATGTCACCTATAAAGATGTTAAAGAGGACTGGACCCAGTACTGAGCCCTGAGGTACTCCACTAGTAACCCCCCTTTCTTCAGAATGTGTTCCATTCACTATTAAGTTCTGTGTCCTGTTGTGCAGCCAGTTTGCTACCCAGGCTACCACCCTGGGACCCACTCCCAGGCTGGCTAACTTGACTATTAATCTTTTGTGTGGGATTGTGTCAAATACCTTGCTAAAGTCTAGGTAGGCCATATCTACAGACCCTCCCTGGTCTATTACTTTGGTCACCCAGTCAGAAAAATCAATTAAATTCATCTGACATGACCTACTTGATGTAAATCCATGCTGCTTTGGGTCCTGTGCCATGCTGGCCTCTAGGTACTCAACAATTCTTTCTTTCACAAGAGATTCCATCATTTTCCCGACCACTGAGGTCAAACTTACAGGTCTGTAGTTTCTTGCTTCTTCTGCCTTGCTCCCACTTTTGTGAAGGGGAATCACATCTGCCCTCCTCCAGTCCTCAGGTACCATCCCATCCTGCCATGATTTGTTAAAAAGCGTGGTCAGTGGTGTTACTAGGTCCTCCCTTAGTTCTTTTAGGATTCTGGGGTGAATCCCATCAGGCCCCATTGCTTTGTTCACCTTGAGTTTTAGGAGTTCTTTTAGGAATCTTTCTTCTGTGAATGGACTGGTGTCAACCCCCTACCCAGAGTGCTTCTATTGTCTGGTTTAGGTAACTCCTCCTCATCTTCTTTTGTGAATACTGAGCAAAAGTATTTGTTCAGTATGTCTGCCTTTTCACTGTCTCCCTCTGCCCACCTCCCCTCTCCTTTATTAATCTTCACTATCCTTCCTTTAACCTTTCTATGCTCCCTAATGTACCTATAAAAGGTTTTATCCCCCTTTTTAACTGAGTTGTTATCCCTTTGTACAGACAGTTGGTGATACCCCATCTGGAGTTCTGCATCCAGTTCTGGAGACCCCATCTCTGCAAGGACATAGGCAGGATGGAGGCTGTCCAGAGGAGGCAACTAAAATGGTACAGGGTCTGCACAGAAGACATACAAAGAGATTAAAGAAGCTTAATATGTATACACTGGAGGAGAGAGAGAGAGAGGAAGGAGGAGAGGAGAGGAGAGGAGGAGGGGGGACATGATAGAAACTTTCAAGTTCATCAAGGGAACCAACAGAGTCCAAGATGGTAGCATCTTTCAGAAAAAGAGATGTGCAAGAACAAGGGGGCACAATTTGGACAGAGGGGGGATGGCTCAAAGGTAATGTGAGGAAGTATTTTTTCACGGAGGGGGTTGTGGATACATGGAACAGCCTTCCTGAGGTAGTAGCGGACTCAAAAACAATGGAGGAATTCAAGAATGCATGGGACAGACATAAGGCAATTCTAGTGGGGGGGTAGGAGGAAATAGGCTGTTGGTTAACTAGGATCTGCAGCCTATGCATTAGGTAGGGAAATGGGCAGACTAGGTGGGCCAAGTGGTCCTTATCTGCCATCAAATTCTATGTTTCTATGTTTCCTGTATGGATAATTCAACTATGTTTGTATTTGTTCTGTGAATTCAATTATATATTGATAATTGAACTATGTCTGTATTTGTACTGTGAATTCAATGATGTCTGTCTTTGTACTGTTTAATGGACATGGACCATTTAGTTCTTACTCAAAGGTTGTTTCTGAAATGCCAATAAATAAATAAAATGGTTGTAATTTAAAAAGCAGGCTTTTGAATCTGCTGCATTAATCATGTAGTTCCACATGGCACTTGTGTTGTTTTATTAAAATTGGTTTTGAAATAATAGTTTGTCACTCATTATTGAAGTTTACCCAAAACACTGTACCTGGTCTTCTCTGTTGTTGTGCTGCAATCTAAGGCTACTGTACTAATGATGCCATTTGCTGTGTCATTCTGGAAACCTGTATCTATCTGCTGAACAGCTCAGAAGGGTCCTGCTGCATGGTAGTAGTGTACTAGTATTTTATGAGGGGGCTGATAACTGTTTAACTGTTGGTGTGCTTGTCTGGACACATGGAAGTTACAGTGCTGTTCAGCTATGAACAAGCTGCAGGCATACTTTGTTGTTTACTGAATTAACCTGCTGGAATGCTACTCAGAGTTCGTTTGGGGGACAAATGGTCTCCATAGAGACAATTATGCAAATTAGCACTCCTATGATGTCCTCACAGCACTGTTTGTCTCGGCAGCTTAGAAAGACGCCTGAACACAGAACAGACTTCTCTTCAGATGCTGAAACTCCAGGAGTAAAAAAAAAATGTTCCCAATAAAATCAATGCCCCAAACAGCTGCGGTACTGCTAGATACCAGGAGCAAAAGTGGAAAAAGGCACAATACAGCAAAACACTACAAACCAATTTCCATTGATCTTACATTATTAAACAGGCTTCTGGAATGTAAAATGTCACAACTGTTTAGATAAGGGGTTCAAAGAAAAAGCATTTACAGTCTCTCAGGTGGTGTACCCACAAAGAACTACAGCAACTTTGCTTACCTAGATGTGTTTCTAAAAAATCCTGCAGTTCTGTTTACTTCTTGTTAAGTTCCACTTAGTTTGTTGCTCTCTGACTTCAGAACTACAAGTTCAGCCTGTGAGACTCAAATTCCTCAAGGTCCTAGTGCCAGCCTGATAATAAACTGACAGCAGAATATGCTTGGAAAGGGTGACCAAATCCTGTGTTTTAAGAACTATTTCTTCAGTACCCCAGCTAGAGGGGGAGAAGAGGGGTTGTCAGGTGTATGGATGGAGGGTCATTGGAAAACCAATTCTGGGAGCATGACTGTAGCACTGTGGAGGGATGCATGATAGCATTCCTGTCCCTTTTCCTCTTCTACTTCATAGCAATAAGACAGCATGGCTATGCCCTTGCTGCCTTAAAAATGATTCCAGCAGCTTAAACCAATGTTCTATTGCATCTTGAACAGCAATAAAGTACAAGCACTCACCTGACACATTTCTGATCACACAGATCCTTTATCAAAGGCTAGGATTCATTAAGAAAAGTAACTCTAAAATAGTACTTAGACATATAATGACATGACATGACACATACAATGTTTAAATTCATTGGATAATCAAAAAATAAATAAATAAGAAATTTAAGGAATACATTGTAAAAGTGGTTTTAGAATATTTTGAATTCAGTGATAATGGTAACATGTCTTATGCAATCTTATGGAATGCTTTTAAGGCATTCTTTAGGTGCAAAATAATAAGGGCAGGATGTGCCGACTTGCCAATGCACTGGTGCAGCACACCATCCATAATGTTATGTGGTGCATCTGGAGGGGTTGTGCAGGGGGCATGCCCATGCATATAGTGCATAGCCCCATTCACAACCCAACTTGGATGTGCATCCCCGGAGCTAGTCCGGAGATGTGCCTCCAAAAGATAAGTCTACAACAAGTAGACATAAGTGGGTATCCACCCACAGGTAGGCTGCCATACTGCAGACAGCAGCATGGCAGCCTACCTACCCTGGCAGTCCAGGTCCCCTCTCCTTGCCTGTAGCCTCAATCATGAAATATAGGTCCTCGTAGATAGCCCTGGTGGTATAGGGGTACCCCCTCCCTGCCCATATCACTGATCTTGACATATAAGTGCCTGTAATATCCCTGGTAGGATAATGGTACTCCCCTCCCAGCACCTATATGTCATGATTGGTGTTACAGGCAGGGAGGGGGGTACCACTATACCACCAGGGATATTACAGGCATCTATATGTCATGATCAGCGATTCAGGCAGGGAGGGGGACCATTACACTACTGGGGTGTTGGGTTATGGCTGTACTGCTGGACTTACAGGGCACCCAGCACATTCCGCCAGCTACATCCCTGCAATGCTTATGCAAATGGGGCCATAATAACATGCAAATGGCCCCATTGTGCCTTGCATGTCTAATGGCCACATTTGCATTTTTGTGGCTGTGAATGGCAATTTTGGGTGCAGCACAACTGGAGATGTGCTGCCCCATTGGTTTCCCATCCCAAGCAAGGGATTTCACAAGCACATCTCAGGCTGGCTTCAACTGTGGTATTCACAGAGGGGATGCACTGGAAGTAGAGCAGTGTGGAATATAAAATTCCACCTGTGAAATGTTCATGGAATGACGATTCTGATTCCACAGAATTTTGCAGAATTGTCATGCAAATTCTGCAGAATTTTGAATAATTGTAAATTTCAGTTACTTCACTATAACTTTAAAGGTTTGTATCCAAATAACAACACATTTGGAAGTTAAGCAGTACCCTATGGCTTACAAATGTGTACTAAACATCAGATTTGTACATTAAAAGAGGATGGAGTTATGGGTTGCCAAACATTTAATCAAAATTTAGTTTTCAGTTATTTTCAGGTAATTTTAAAATTTTGTCTCCAAATTTCTCCACAATATGAAGAATTAGAGAAACACATTGAATGTACAGTATATATGCACCGTGTTGTAAGTCTCAAGCCTTAATGGGAGCTGAGTTATAGTTAGTCAAATATTTTGCCAAAATTTGGATTTTTGTAATTTTAGTAAAATGATAGTATTAATTGAAATATCACAAATAAAATTGCCAGGTACACAGGTTAGCACTACATGTATATAGGCACATAGTTTCAGATTTCTATCTTTAAATGGAACTGTTTTATAGGCTACCAAACCTGTTACCAAAATTTAAATTTTGGTTAGTTCCCTCTTATTTTAAAACTACTGTACATATCTAAATTTAGCCAGAGTTGAAACATTGAAACTACTATACCACGTGGCCATTTCTGAAAGAGTTCATATGTTCAGCTTTATTTGGGATTAAATGAAATGTACAGTAGTCAAACTTTCACAACATTTAAAAATTTAATTTTGCAAGAAGGTAAACTACAAATTTATAAACCCCTGAAACTTTAAAACTAGAGAATGCAAAACCATTAAATATGGCAGGTTTGTAGACCTTACATGGGGACTGTGTGTGCCAGTTTTAATAATTGGTTGCTGTGAGAAACTGCAAAACAACATCTCCACTTAAAATCAAATCCCATGAGTCTTTGTGTAAATTGCAGCATTTCATAAAAAATTCAATAAAACTGGAATTTTCTAATTTCACTCAGCCTTATCTGGGGGTTCTAATTAAAGGATAGGGGTATAGGTGGCTGGGGGGGAATACTACAAGTCTCAATGGCTGAGAGGGACCTAGGGGTGGTGGTAGATGTCAAGATGAACAACTCTGAGACTTGTAGGAGGGCAGCAGCCAAGGCCAACAGGATGCTGGGATGCATCGCTAGGGGGATCACCTCCAGAAGGAGGGAAGTGATACTCCCTCTGTATAACTGCTTGGTGAGGCCGCACCTGGAGTACTGCGTGCAGTTTTGGAGGCCACACTTAAAGAGGGACATTAACCTCCTGGAGAGGGTCCAGAGGAGGCAACCAAAATGATTTGGGGCTTGGGGACAGGACCTATGAGGAGAGGCTCGAAGAGCCAAATATGTACACATTGGAAAGAGAAGGACCGGGGACATGATAGAGGTCTTCAGGTACATGAAGAGGGTAAATAGGGAGGAACAGTGAGGGTGCTTCAAAGGAAGGAGGAAGGGGCCACTAGAGGGCATGGGTGGAAGCTGGAGAGGGAAGATTCAGGGAGAAAGGAGGAGGTGCTACTTCACTGAGAGGGTGGTAGAGCCATGGAATGCACTACCTAGGGGCTGGTGGAGGCAGAGACAGTAGAGGGGTTCAAGGGGGACAGGTGGACAGGGGAAGGTTCAGGAAGCAAAATCCAATGCAGCAAGAATATCCAGAACTGGGAAGGGAGAAGCCAGAGAAGGTGAGGGGGACAGCAAGGTCAGCACCCAGGGTGGGGGCTGACCAAACGAGCAGACATGAAAGACCATTAGGCCTATTCTGCTGGCATTTTAGTATGTTAGTATGTTAGATAGCGCAGTGGGTTACCAGGTTCAGGAGTTAGATGAAGAGTTTCACCAAGAAATGGACAACTGAGCTGGGTAGCATAACAGCGGCACACCCCCAGGTTGGAGCAAGAAAGCACAGAGTGTTAACAATTCCAGCCTGAATGCAGGATATCTAAGGATCACATCCAGTAAATTTGTAATCCTGGGAGCCTGGTGTACATGCAAGTCTAGGACTTAGAGGTACTCAAAAACATAAAGTAGGGGAAGACAATGTCTTGGGCAGCAGGAAGAAAGAATTTTGGCTAGTCCAACAGGGTAGGTTGATAGGAAAGGGAGTAGGTGACACATTTTAAGGAGGTTTGTCACTGTAAAGAACAAAAAGGATATCTGTGGGATCAGTAGTTCTAATGAGTCAATCTGGCTATGCCAAAAGAGAAGGAAGGGATAGTCACCCAATGAGGAACAGTAGGACTGCAAAAAGCGCAGCCCAGCTTATCAACTGAAGTAGTGATATGTGCATTGTTAATGTTAAATTTCACACAAAAAATTCTTGATGTTTCATCTACAGAATATGTTATCATAAATATGTGAGAAAATGTTACTAATCATTTTTTTCTTCTGCAAAATTAAACCTGCTTAACCAATTTATCCAGTTGTGTTAAACACCATGATACACGGACTATGGATATGCATGTCAAATTTTAACTCTATACATGTAAGAGCAGAGAAATTAAAAACATTCACATTTGTTATATTTTTGTGAAGGTTTTGCAAATATTTACATAGTAAAGTTTTGAACCCCTGTAACTTAGTCTCTTCTCTAATTCACTCCATATTTAGATAATTCTATAAGCATTACAGAAAGGTTATCCATAATAATTTACACATGTCTCGCTCCAAAGGTGCTTGAGTTATATGTAGATGAAATTTGTTCATGAAAGTTCCTGAAAAAAATAAAATGACAGATGTTGAGTACATATAATTTTGAGACAATGCATCATATTGTCATGAAACCTGGCACATTGTTAGAACACATATCATCAAGAAAGCATACCAAATTTAAGATCCCTGACCCCCTAGATGGTTGAAGTATATGCAGACAAAAAATGTTCATGAAATTTTGCATAAACAATAAAATGACACATTTGCAAGCCCCTATAATTTTGAAACTATCCAACCAAATTACATGATATTTTGTATGTTTGTGGCCATTGATGTACAGAATACATGTTCCAACCTTCAAATCTCTATCTTGAATGGGTAGTGACTTATAACTAAATTACAAAATGTTTTAAATTCCACAAAATATTGACAAAATTCTGCAGAATTTCACAGAATTTTGCAAAACTTCACCATAATTTCATGGATTCAGAACTGTTTTCATTCCACACAGTTCTAGCTGGTAGCATCCCTGGTGTATCTTCTGTGAATACCACAGTTTGGGCACAGTGCATCTCGTTTGCACTGGGGCAGCTGTGATGCACATGTGCAAATGCTTTATGAATCCTGCCCCATGCTTTGCAACTAATAAGAATAAATCTTCTCTTAGAAAGGTTAATACTAAAGCAAGGGAACTTAATAAATCAAGCTAGAATACAAATAGAGAAAGAACAGGATCCCTGCCAGACTTCAAGAAATAATGGCTGTTTGCCATTAACAAAGCTTTATTCTGCAAAAGCAGAATTTGCATTAACTATGACCAGACAAAAAATTTGGGATGCCAGCAAAAAATCCAGAAAATTGTTAGCCTTTTGTCTTAAAAAGAGGTTGACCTAGGACATTATTGCAGGGGTGAAAGATTAAAACAACACAACTTCTCTAATGCTGATATCAATATTTTTTGGGAACGTCTACAAAGAATTAAACACTAAGGGCCAGATATTCAAAACTTTGCGCCGGGCAAAAACCGTTTACGCAGGTTTAGCGCGGGATTAGCGCGGGTCTGCTATATTCAAAAGGCCAAATAGTGCGAGCAAACTGCATTAGCACTGGGCAAAATTATAATGTATGCAAGGGGCAAACTGACATGAATACAGGCGCAATGCTATATTCATCGACTAGCACCGCGCTAAGTGGTTTTGCATGACTTAGTGCGACACTTAGCGCGGTGTACATTACCGTCCAGAAAAAGCTTGTCTTAACCCTGGGCAATCAGCTTTGCGTGACACTATATGGCTTTGCGCGGTGTTTGCGTGGGTCTAGCATGGGTTTTGCCCGACCCTAACAAAGAAATATGACACATAGATAAAGCCAAACATAGAGGAAGCATGCTGCTAACTGATGACATCACAATGATGCCATCATCTGCCACCAGTCCCAGCCATGCCAGGCAGTAAGTGATGACCCTGCTGCCAATGGACAGCATGGCAGTGTCATACAGCACACACCTGCGGACCACCTCTGTGGACACCAACAGATGCCAGCACACATGCAGCACTGTGGGCATGGAGGATGTTGAGGGAGTATGTATGGGTGGTGAGGCTGTGCCACAGACCAGGTGTGGCTGCAAGGCTGGGGCACATCATGCAGTGCACATGGGCCAGTATTGAGAATACCCCAACACCAGTGTGCCTTGCGGATAATATTGCCCACCATACCACACAGCTGTACAACTGCCACAGCACACAAAGCCAGAAATGTACATGTCACTGTGAGCATCCCATGCCACAGGTACACAGCATCTGTGGGTCACACAACAGCGTAACAGTAATGTCCACTGTCAGTAAACACCTGCAGGTTGGGCCTCTCACTGTGTATAGTGCAGTCATCATCACTGCCCTACACACCATAGACAATGCTGTGTCCACACACTACTGGCCCCCTTGCTACTGTAGTTTCTGCTGTGCACTGTAGCATGACCTACAATGTGACAGTTGCATGCAGCACCACCACCATCTGTGCCTATGCTGTGTTGTCCCAGTACAGCTGCAGGCAGCAGTGCATGTGGAAGTAGTGTTCAAAACTGTATAATATTCCCCAAGCTGTTTGTGCAGCACTAACACGTTTGCACGGGTTTAGCGCAGGGCTGAACAGTTAGCCCAGTGTAAACTGCATGCAAATCAGGTCATAATGAGATGCTAATCTGGATGTTTGCCCACAGACTACCTAAGTAGGCTCATTTGCATGTCACTTTTGAATATGGTAAAGTTTAGCACCGGGCAAACGTGTTTGCTCCGGGCTAACGGTTTAGCTCTGCACTAACAGTTAGGGGGAATATTTTACAGTTTTGCACACACTGTACTTTCACATACACTGCTGCCCGCAGCCGTACTGGGTCCACGTGATTTGCCGGCACATTGGCCACATAGTTCATCTTCACTCTACCTTCACATCGCTGCACCTGTGTTGCTGTTGTGGTTTGCACTTCCTGGTTGCCATATTCAGAGATGTCTTATTCCAGGCTAAGTTTCCTGCACTCCTGCCAGTTGCCTGGCCTCATTCCCATGCTATATTCAGAAGCTGTTTGCCCTGGGCTATTCCTTTTGAATATAGCTTGCTCCCTGCTCAGGCTAAGTTTGCCCGCCGGGCAGTGCTAATTTTGCCCTGCGGCAAAGTTTTGAATATCTGGCCCTAGAAAAATAGAGCAGAAGCATACTTCTTTACTTGACAGAAAAGGCCCCCTTATCATGCCTATTGTAGATAAGATAGACAATGAAAACTTAAACAGATTATATTATCTATAGAAGAGATCACATGAACTGTAGTATTAAAGAACTCGCCAATAACAAAACTCCTGGCCCAAATGGCATTCTATGGAAAATTTATAAAGCTCTGAGACCTCTCATCCCCCAATATCTTCATAAAGTGTACAAAGATGCCTACTTTGCAAAGACATTGCCTGACTCCCTTAATAAAGCCTGTGTCACCCATATCTTAATAAAAGAAAAAGACCCCCCAGGTGTATGAAAGTTACGGACCCATTTCTTTATTGAACAAGGATCGTAAAGTACTGGTAAAGGCACTCTCAATCAGTATCAGAAATGTGGTCATCAAATCAACTGGTAGAGAGCAGGTAGACTTTATGCCAGGCAGGTCTGGGATGGAAAATATCGGGCAGTTCCTGAGTGTAACAAAAGAACCCCAGAGCAAATGCACTGGGGCAAGGGTTAGCCTGGAGGATATTGGTCATACAGCCAGTTCCTGCTGAATGATATATATATACTGTCCAGAACTGGGCAGTATATACTGTTTATTGTACAATACTGTGTGTTCCAACTGTTGCACAATCTTATAATGTTGTATTGTTTGTACTACCAACATACTATTGTAACTGATCATCCTCCACAACCCTATGTAACCCCCTTCCCCCAGGTCACACCATGAGATGAGCAACTTGTTGTTCAGTGAGCACTCCTGGTGAAACATTTCAATAAATAAATAAACTGCAAAAAATTAAAAAAAAAAAAACAGCAGCTATACTTTCCATTGACCATTTTAAGGCATTTGACACTCTTGAATTAAGTTATTTATTTGAGACCCTGGAACACTATAAGACTGAACGTTTTCTCAGTTTTCTCAGTAATTGTGTGAAAATGTTATATGGAAATCCCTCAGCTCAAGTTATAACAAATGATGTGATTTCTCTTCCTTTTAAATTAAGCAGTGGAATTAGATAAGTATATCCCCTGTCCCCCATTTATTTATACTGGCATTGCAACCACTTATCATGGAAATTCAGGCACCTAAGATTAAAGATGTTAAAAGTGGGAGAATAGTTAATAAATATATATATATATATATATATATATATATATATATAGTATAGATATATATATATATATATATATATATATATATACAAGTATAGACACAGTGTGTGTGTGTGTGTATATATATATATACAGTGTATATATATATATATATATATATATATACACAGTAATACAGTATACAGTAATAGCCTTTGCAGATTACTTATTTACTTTATCTCATCCCACAAACATCATCATAGCACTGAAAGTCATTTTGGGCCATACATGCCTATGATGGATTGGTTGTGATCTGTTAGAGACTGAATGCCGGAAGCAAAAAGGAACAACTTATCTGGGTCTTAAAATCTTATGAAATCAACTCCCACACAGCTAATTCTCTAAAGAATATTAAAGTACTACATTCTTATTTCAAAAGACCTAAACTACCAGCATGGCTAGAAACTCTTTGGAATGACCTTACCATCTAGGCTGAGAACAGATACCCCAGTAAACTCAAGTTTGAGTGAGTATGATGTCACCAGCCTTGGACATTTGCTTGACCCTGTCTCAGGTATCCATGTGTCCTTGTGTCCTTTGAGGATCTTAAACATAAGTATCCATTACACCATTTCACTTTGTTACTTACCTGCAAATTAGGCAGGCCCTTTCAAACTCTATTTTGGACACTAATTTCAAAGCACCCCCCTATACAATCAGACTGGCAAATTGCTATTTATAATAGCAGGTTTGAAAAGAGGGGTCTTCTGGGTTTATAAAGCATTACTTGATAACATAGACAGTGCTGCCCTCACAGAAGCTCCAAAAGCAAAATGGGAATAGTAGTTGGGATGTATCTTTTCCATGGAAGATTGGTTGCTCAGCTGGCTTACCAGTTATCACTCATGCAGAGAGGTCCAGAGTAGAACTTCTAAGTTTAAGATATTACATCAGCATTATTTTTCCCCTCAGATATTAGAACCAATGGAATGTAGGATAGCTGGTACCTGCTGGAAATGTGGGGTACTTCATAACATACAAACATACGAATTTGCAAGCAGATGAAGGCCTTATGGTCTATTGAGTCTGCTCAAGTGTGCAGCCAGCAACCCTTATATGGCAGCTGCCCCTCCCTCACTTCCTCTGACCCTTCCTCTTACCCTTTACCATCCCCTTTGGAAGCAGTCCACTGTTCTACAGGATTCCACTTCCACAGGCAATGTGTTCCACCCAGACACCACTCTGGCCATAAAAAAGTGTCTTCTCATTTCCCTCCTGAACCTTCCCCTGTCCAATCTGAGATTGTGACCTCACGTGTCCCTCCCCCCTTTAACTTGAATAGTCTCTGTGCCTGTCTTGTTTATTTCGTTCATGTACTTGAAAGTTTCAGTCATATCACCCCTGTCTCTCCTCTCCTTCAGTGAGTACATGTTCAGCTCCTTAAGTCTGCTCACATAGTGTATGTCCCCTAGTCCCTGGATCATCTTTGTTGCCTTGTGCTACACCCCCTCCAGTAACCTAATGTCCCTCTTCAGATATGGTCACCAGTATTGTATGCAATACTCCAGGTGTGGCCTAACCAGTGACCTATACAATGGCAGGATCACCTCCCCTCTCTTTGAAGATATACCCCAGGCAATACAACCCAGCATTTTGTTGACCTTTGCAACTGCCTTCCTACATAGTGTTGAGTTGTTCATTGAGCCCGTTATAATCACCCCCAGATCCTTATCCTCCTCTGTCATGGCTAGTTGAACCCCCTTTCCCCAGCTGGTAGCTCCTTCTTGGATTTTTTTGCCCTGAAATGTAGCTCCTTGCACTTTTTGGAATTGAACTGCAACTGCCAAGTATCTGGCCAGGTCTCCAGTTTTAACAGATCATCCTGCAACCCATGCCACCCTCCTAAGTCATCCACTACTGCTCCCATCTTGGTGTCATCTGCAAACAGACTGATCTTGGTCTTGATGCCCATTGAGATGTCTGATATGAACAACCCAAACAACACCAGTCCCAGTACTAAGCCCTGTGGTACTCTGTGTGTCACTGTCCTCAGAGATGACAGCTCACCACCCTCTGCTGCCTTCCCTGTAACCAGTTTACTATCCATCCCACAGTTTTCACCCCTGCACCTATACTTACTACCCAGCCTTCCATGTGGCACTGAGTTGAATACCTTACTGAAGTCCAGAAACAGGACATCCACTGCATGGCCCATGTCCAACTGTCTAGTTCCCAGTCATATTAATTCACAAGGTTGGTCTGACAGGATCTGCCCGTGATAAACCCATGCTTCCTAACATTCTGCAGCCCATTGGTTTCCAGAAGAGACACCAGCCTCTCCTTCAGGATTGTCTCCATCAGTTTTCCCATGATGGGATGATCACAATGGGATAACAATCTCTTATATTTGCTCTGGAGTTGTCCCCATGTTTCTGGCATATGGAAGAAGGTTCATGAGATCTGTGAAACAATAATTAACAAAAGTATCTCATTTTCTCCCTTGACTTATACATTGGTCCTCTCCTCTCCTCTCCTCTCCTCTCCTCTCCTCTCCTCTCACTTGAACAAACAAACTCTAGCCACAGCCGATAGGGCCATGAAGAGCTACCAAATGACCAAAGTTATTTTATTGTTGGTGCCATATACTGTAGTGCTGTTTAGTCACAATCATCTGAACTGGCATGCTGCTAATTCAGTCCTCTTTGAATTTTCTTAGAGTACATGGTGTGTGTATGTGTGTGTTTCAGACAATGTATAATAAGTTAACCCTAGGTTGCTGAAAGAAATAGAATAAAACTATTAGACTGAGCAGCACAGATGATAGAAAAACTGCCATGCTGCTAAATCAGTCCTCTTGAATTTATTTAGTCAGAGTAAATGCTACATGTGTGTGAATGACAGCTAACAGACTGCAATTGCACTGTCTGTAATCTGACACTGATTCTGACTTTCGCTTTCACAAAAGCCAGAGAAAATGAGTTAACCCCTAGGTTGCTGAAAGAAATAGAACAAATCTGTTAGACTGAGCTGGACAGAGAATAGAAACAGCAGTTTAAAAAGTTTTTTTGTTCATATTCTGAGAAGTTCTGAAGTACAATAAAGTAGCACCCCCCCAGATGCCTTTAACATAGAGTAGCAAATAGCAAAAATCAGAGGGGGGTGCACTACTTGGCAGCTGTGGAGGAATACATCCAAATGTCTAAAAAGGAAGTTCCAGGAAAATCCATTTTAGAGCTACAGTCTGATTGATGACAGAAGGGCTGTAGGCTCCACCCACAGCCCTAAGACATTGGATCAGGGTGTTATCTTCTTCCTAACACTTAAACCATTGGTACTCTCCAAATGGAAAGAAAAGAAACATCAGTCTCTTGCAGAAAGGTATGATAGTATGATCCTTCTAGCAAATAATGGAAGGATTTGCTATATGTTATCAGAACAGATTGAAGTGTATAGTACTTGACAATATGGTGGTCATTTGGACCTCAGAATTTAAAGAACACCTAGATTTCAAATTTAAAGGCAAGTCTCCATCTAAAATGATGCTAAGGTCCTTTATTTTATTTTTATCTGTAGGAATCGCTTGAGTACTGTCATACTTAAAATATTGTGCACAATAGTTGTATACTTTGAGATAACTGTCAGTTTTCTTTATTTCTAGCTCTTGCATAAAATATTTGAATTTTAAATGTGTTATTTCTATAGTTTAGTTGATACAGGTATATTCTGCTGTATAATTTAATTGAAATTGTTAATGTTGTATGATTTTTTTTAAACAAAACAGTAAAAACTTTAATTGGGGAAAAAAAGTAATAAGTGTCAACTCAATTGTGATACCACTCCCTAATAATGAACATTCAGCAGCAATGCTTAAGGTGAAAAGCCTGTATGATTCTATGTTTTATTCTGTTAATTTTGCCCTTATCACCTGTATTGTATTATACTTATTTTCTCATATTGAGTCTGTTTAGCACTTTCTTAACATTTGAAATAATAAAAAGCATGCTCCTTTTAATTAGACATCAGTATTCTCTGTTGTTTTTGAACACCTGTTGCTTACAGCAGCAGTGCAATGAAAAAAGCCCCCCCCAACAAATAGCTTCTGCTACAATTAGGAAAAATATTACCATACCTGTCAAATGCCCTTGTCTAGCTACCTCCTCTGCTGCCAACTGTGAGTCTTTTTTTTTAATCTGAACCCTTGCCACATGTTTAATGTTATGTCCAGACAAAATGTGGTGGGGATCTCTTTTTCTTGAAAAAAAAAATATATTAAAGCATTCATAAAATTCTCAGATGTTGGTGGAATTAGAAATGTGTACCACCAAATACAACTGGAAGATGTCTGGAATCTTTTAAAGTGAAAAAAGGTAGGGTCAAATGTTTGCCCAATTTTATTGCACTACTGCTTAATATCACTTTTCTTGTGACTGCAATGAATGGACATGCAGCACCCAATGCTCCCCAACCTTAAGGGACAATAGTTTCATAGAAACAGGGTAGCTATTGCTGATAAAATCCTGATGTGTGTCATAATAAAATTAGTTCAAACGGAAAAAGTGAAACAGTAGGTTTAAAATAGGGGAAGAAGAGTGCAAGAGAGGAGGCGGGGACAATCTCAACTGGAATAAAAAATATAGCTCAAAAGTTTCCCCAAAACATGTCATGCTGTTATATTTTTATTATTTATTTGAAAATTGATAACTGGGAAATGCACATTGAGGCAAGGCTAATTTTCAGATGTGACTTGGGGAAGGGATGCAGGGATAACACAATGTAACATTATAGTACTTCCCATGACACAAATAAAGTGCAGACAATTGACAGCATGAGTCAGAACTGGTGTGGAACAGGTGAACGTGCAAAATATGTTTTAATGCAAAATTAAGCAAGCAATACAAAATCAGACAAAGCAAATGAATGGATTAAGGAGTTACAGCAGGGAATTTACTGCAGGGGTTGATTATATAATTAGGGAAAGGAGAAATTCCTTAACTAGGAAAAGCACACTAAGCTGAAGTTTGATTCCAGGTGTGACCTGGGAGCTCAAGAAAGGTAAGTGACTTGCTCAGGATCACACTGTGTGCAGGTGGGGGCTGTGTAATTCAAACCTAGATCTCCAGCTCAGTGCCCTAAACAACAGCACTATACTGCCTCCTTTATTTAGCCTTATATTTAGGCAGGAGGAAACTAGAGAGGATGGGTGAGACAGGGGGTTCAGGAGGGGGAGAGAGACAAGTATGGGGGAGCAGGTTAGCCTTAGCAGGCACCTAAAGGCATGGAGAGGGGGAAGTATTTGCAGTATTTGGAAAGCAGTATCCCACTTGTGACTGATATTTTTCCTTTGTTTTTCCCACAGGGCAGCATCTGCAATGACATGTGTACAATTTGTTTTTGCTGTCCACTGGCCTATTGTCAAGAGTCAAGACAGCTAAAGGCCATGAATGCGTGGCATTAAGCAGTGGTCTTTGCAAACTGCTGGATCATAGAAGAAGTGCATCCTGTGTTGTCAGACAAGCGAGCTTATTGATGCACTGCTACTAGTAAATGCATTTTTAGATTATTGTGTGCTTGTGCTTCTTTCTTGTAGTTTTTAAACCACTGTAATGAGGATTTTTTTAAGAAGGTGACAAGTATATATATTCTTTCTTTGCAAAACAGTTGTGTTACTGCACCAGTTATGGTTCACCTGAATACCACTAAAGTAAGAAAAAGTGATGTTAGGGTTTCTAATCCTAACTCTTCACCACCAAACAGCAAAAGGACAAGACCACACAAGCAACCACAAACAGCCAGTGTCATATCAATTGAGCATGGACTATTAAGTGTGCATCAATTCAGCACTGTCAATTTAGCTATGCTCTGTTCAGCAACTTCAAAGTTTAGTACATGTGAAAATTCAGCATGCGCTACTATATCCTTAAAATGTATACTGTGCCTAGGTATTGTACAGCAGTCACACTCTGCTACAGTTACTGACCTGGTTGCTCAAGTTCACTCACCCTTATTAAACCAGTATAAAATTTACATCCCCACATTGGAGTATGTTATAGCTAAACACAGACTACAAGAAACATACTCATCCTGCTCACATGAATTTTTTTATAGAAGGGATTCACTGTATTTTACTGTGTTGGTACCACCAGTGTGTTAGGGTTTAGTTGCAGTAGTGTTTCCACTCTCCTGCTCGCCTTGCAATGGAATGCAGCACACTGACTGCAAAATTCTAAACTAAAGCTGTGCATTGCTAGAAATAAGATTACCATTGTTGTATTTACTCCTCCTGCTCACACACACTATGTGAGTAAGTTTAACAGAATTGAAAATGACTTGGGAATGAATTACATGGTCCAATGCAATGCCTTGATTCAGCATGTGCTGTTTGAGTAAATTTAATAGACAATTACCATCTACAGATCAGACTACTACCTCTTTACCTCTCTCCTCCTCCTCCATATCAGTGCCCCGCCTCCCTAAGCTTGATGCTGCAATACTGCTCTTATAAAAAATAGTGTGTTGAGACTGTCGGTGGCGTGAACTGTCAAGGTAACAAACTGACATGAGAGTGCATTGTCCAAAGCATTGCTAAAACATTATGTAACTCACATGACCTAATGTGGGATATACTGTAACTTGCACAAAAAAGACAAGAACCGTAAGTTGTTGATGAGCTGAATTGATATTGAGTTGAAACAAAAGAGCTAAATTAATGCAGAGCTGAAACAACTGAGCCAATATGATATGCGTTGAATTATCCACACTCAGCTGACACGGATTCCAGACAGACAACATCAGGTAAGACAAACAGCTTACAAATATTTCCAGATGAAACAAATATGTTAGCACTGATGTTCTACCATTTGGGGTTTGCATCTGCAGCATGTACACTGCAGAACATAGACACTCACATGTGGCTGCAGATGGGAATCCACTATACTCAAATCTCAACATTGCTTCTGTGTACAGAAGCACATACCCCTGCAGTCAGATACAAATCCACAATATCCAAATTATGACAGTTCTTTTGTCTACAGAAGTGCAGGCCCCGCATGCACTGTTAGACATACACACGCTTGATGGGCTCACACTTCTGCAGCTGCAGGTGTAAGATATGTGCCAGTCTCTAGCTGGTGAAGTGGCATCCAATCCATGATACCAAACTTACAATAGTACTTCTGTGTGCAGATGGGCCAGCCCCTGAGAGTTCTTCAACCACAGGTGTAAGACATACACAGCAACTTCTGGCTCCAGAAAGGAAGGCACATGAGGAGTCAGCACTTATGCAGGTGGAAGTACTGTTACAATGTGGGTATCATGTTTTCAGCTGAGGACCCAGACATTTTTCAAGGAGGTAGCAGTTTGTTAGTTATGCAGCTGCATATAGAAGACCATGCACTAGCTGATCATCCTGTCTAGTGAGATAATTCTTACAGCATGCATGAGTGCATCTGGCTGCAGAGGCATAGGTCCCCATGGGCCATTTAAAGTTGCAGCCCCAGTCCTCTGGAATTCATTGCCAGGGTTCCTCTGGGAGGTGCCATCTGTCGAGTTCTTCAAAAAACATCTAAAGACCTTTCTATTTGAGCAGGCCTTTGGGACACGAGTCTGGGACCATCATACAGCTGATGAAGCAGCTTGTTTTTAGACTTTTTAGAAGTTCATGAACATTTTTATATATTGTATTATTGTCTGTTTTCCTTCTGCTGTATTTGTATGTTTTATCATTTGCTGTGAGGGCACCCTAAGCCTTTGGGAAAGGTTTCCTGAAATAAATAAACTCAATTATTACTACAGATGCCTACTGTAAGACATACACACACAGGCATATGAAGAAAGACTAAAGGAGCTTAAGATTTATAGCCTTGAGGAAAGGAAGGAGAGGGGGGACATGATAGAAACTTTCAAATATCTCAAGGGAATCAACAAAGTCCAAGAGGGTAGCATCTTTCAGAAAAAGAGATGTGCAAGAACAAGGGGGCACAAATTGAAGATGGGGGGATGGCTCAGAGGTAATGTGAGGAAGTATTTCTTCACAGAGAGGGTTGTAGATGCATGGAACAGCCTTTCTGAGGCAGTCATAGAGTCAAAAGCAGTGGGAGAATTCAAGAATGCATGGGACAGGCATAAGGCAATTCTAGTTGGGGGTAGGAGGAAGTAGGCTGTTGGTTAACTGGGATCTGCAGCTTATCCATTAGGTAGGGAAATGGGCAGACTAGGTGGGCCAAGCAGTCCTTATCTGCTGTCAAATTCTATGTTTCTATGTAGGTATGGCTACATTAGCACTGGCCTATGTGGGGCCTCTCCTTATGCCACAGATCCAAAGTCATGAAGGTAGTACTACTGATATTCTTCCTTTGTTAGGTAGGACCTTGTACCTTTGTTAAGTAAGGTAGTGTTACTACATTTGTGTAATCTGGAAACAGTTGAATGCTGTTTATCTTACCTGAATGTGTGGGATTGTCCTTTTGCTGCTTTGGGGAGTATGGAATTAGGGTTGGAAACCCTAATGCCACACTTCCTGATTTCTGTTGCATTAAGCTGAACTAACTGGTGAATTAACACAGTTTTTGCAAAGAATTTCCTCTCTTTTTGAGAAAGTCAACAAAAAGCCGGCCCGTCGGCGCAGCAGTTGGATTTTGCATACGCTTGGCGAAGCCGGTTCGGGAATGGACTCGATTGGCTGGAGGGCGGCCGGAGAGAAGGATCGAGCGCCCCACGGGCTGCTCTCCTTCTCCGGGGGGAGGACGGACAGGTGTCCGGAGCTCCAGCGACCCCTGGCGGAGGCCGGGGTATCGCGAAACCGACCGGCGCTCACTGACTTGGAGGCGGGGCAGACGTTCGACGTCATTGCACATCCCCACCTCCCAGAAAAACCAGGAAAATGGACGGCTGCCGACCTCCCTACATGAAGCCCGCCCACGGCTTCGATTAGCCCCCCAGGCCAGCTTCCCCGACCAATTCCGGTCTCTGCGGGGTGTTTGGGTCCGCACCCTGCAGCTCCGCCGTGGGGGGTAATCCACGGGGTATCGGGGGAGTTGTGGCCAATCTGGGGGGTGGAAGCCGGTGGCCCGTGACCGGGCAGAATTACCGGGAGGTCGGCAGCTAGGAAGGGGATAAAGAAGATAAATAAAAAAAAAAAAGAGAAAGTCAACAAAGTGAAATTACAACAGTACTACTAGCTGCAGATTGACATTGCAAGATGTACACAGCTTGGTGGCATGAAGCCTATTTGAATTAAGTTTGGCAAGAGTTATGTCTAATCTATGCATTTGTTTAAACAGAATGGATTTGTACATCAGGGCACATAGTATACTACATAAATAACAAAACACAATTAGAGTCATTAATAGTTCACCATCACCACCACCATCGCAACATACACACCAGGGGATGGATATTCAAACTGCGCCCAAAAAGTGCGCAACAGCAGGAGCAAGCACAAGTCAATTGCGCACATGCAAAATAGACGCAATATTCAAACATAGAGCAAGACAAATTGCGCAACCAGCCAACGTCTGAATATCACACAACCTGTGCCATAGTGCAACCAGGAAGGGGAAGCTGAGCAGAGACGATGCACCATAGCACAACAAAGGCAGCCCAGCTGAGCAGTCCAGAGGCGCCATAGTGCAAGCAGAGAGACCCCCAGCAGCAGAGCAATCATCACAACCAGGGAGGTAGGCAGAAGCCCACCACCTATGCCACAGATGGGCACAGGGACACACTGCAGAACTAACAATGTACCCCCACACCCCAAGCACAGCATAACTTGGGGAGAGATGAAATATCCACTGGCCCATGGAGACAAGCAAACAAAGCACATCCGGGCCGTGTTTCCCCAGCACACCCACTGGCAAGCTGAGACTGCCACACAACGGGGCGGACCACCCCAGTGTACATCAGCCCCCTCCTTGTGCACAGCACATCCTGCACTGTGAACCCAAGACACCACCCATGAGCAGTGACCATCACTGCAGGAATCCCCATGCATCCCCCATCACACTGCAACCTCGTGTACCACAGAACTATACAAGCCAGACCCACCATGAGCACCCAGCAGTGGGTGGCAGCAGACGGCAATACTGACTGCAAGCCACACCCACACCAGAGACACCTCCCCACATGCACACACACACACATACCCATGACTATACCATCCCAGATGCCATGCACACCACTGCAACTGAGCACCTATAGCCAGCTGCAAATCAGAGACCACCACAGTATTCATATCAAAATATATAATTCAAATAAACAAGAATAAGAATAACAGCAACTAGAACTATGTACAAATATTCAAAACAGTGGTGGGGGTATGGGTACAAGGTAGGGGTGGGTAAGGGGCAGGGGTGAACAACCAGGAGAGGGAAAGTGGGGTGAGGTGATGGGCAGCTACTGCCTGCCAGCCTGCCCTCCTGCTGCCTGGTGCTGGTCCTGGGGCCTCCTCCTGCACCTCGCTCCATGTCGTTGAAGGTCCAGCAGGATGGCGAGTGAATCCATGGCCACCCTTGTCAGCTGCTGCATTGACCTGTCAATGCATTGCAGGATCCGGATACCTAGGACAAGGGATCAGAGTCAATGGCTGTGACTGTCCATATCCCTGAATCCCACCCATCATGCATGGCATACAGCCAAGTGCCCCACTCCTGTGATGGACTGCACCCACTCACAGTGACCGTGCACAAGACATGCCCAACCAGGCAGCAACAGCCATGTGTATCACTGCACACACACACACACACCACCCATGTCCAGCACAGCACAACCAAGGCTGTCCAGTGATGTGGCTATGTGGTGGGATGCTAGTGCCACAGCCATGTACCCAGTGCATGCACGGACCACCAGCGATGCAATCACAGACATGCAGTGCCACTGGACAGTGATGACTGTCACATGTTGTGTGCATGGCAGTGTTGTCCATGGATGGTGGCCATGCCCCCCCACAGCATGCAATAGCATCCATGATGTAATGACACTCACCCTCATCAAGCTGCTGCTGCTGCTGCTGTGGCCCAACACTTCTGCCACCTCTGCCAGCCACCTCTGCACCGCCACTCTTTGTCTCATCCCAGGCCTGCCTCCGCTCCTCCACGCCTGTGGGAGACAAATGTTGAGAAACACATCAGTGAGATCTCAAAGCAGACAGCCCCCTGCCCCATTGAGTGTGCCTGCCCACACAGCCAGACCCATACATCACACACCTGCAAACACCGTCACAGCAAACCATAGACCAACCTTCCCCCATGCGCTGGTCACATTACACAGTGTCACCCAAACGGACAATACAGGTGCATAGATGGCACACCCACTTGGCCTAGGCACAATACCCCTCCTGGCATGTGACCTGAGGTGCTCCAGCAGTGCCTGCTCCCTCCTGCACAGGTCACTGTACTAGTGCCTGCACTGCTCCAGTGTCCTCCGCTGCCCAGTGGCCTGCTCCAGATCAGTAGCCACCTGCTGCCACACATGGGTGCGGGCCATGTTCAGGGGGTTCTCCCCCAAACAGTAGCCCATGGTGAGGCTCCACCACAGCCACCAGGTTGGCCACCTCCAACGCACTCCACTGTGGAGCTCTCCTGCATGCCATCCCTGCAGGTGTATAGTAGGCAATATGGCGCTCTGCAGCGTGGCAACCCCACATGGAAATGTTGCACAATACAACTCCATCAGTCCCTATCATGCTGTTCATATAGCGCCGTCGGTCCACATCGTGCTGTTACCGAACAGTGCGATAGAGCCGTAGACATGCCAGACGTACAATGCCAGGGGGGCAAAGGTCGGGCACAAGGTCATGGGTCTGTGGCGCAAGGCCACGCACAGTGCCATCAGACATCTACACGTCCAGTGCGATCAGTCACCTGCGTGCCAGTGCCACAGTGGACTATTGTGCAGTTGTGCCACAGCGCTATGTGGTGACCAGCGCTGTAGTGCCACTGGCACAATGGTGGCGTGTTCTGAATTGCTGATCATGCACAGCATGTCATCAACATGGCAGATGCCTGCATAAGCTACCTAGGCATGCACAATGTGGTGTACTACGTAGTCATAGAAATGCGCCATTGGCTCAGCTGGCTCAACCGTAGTGCGCAAAGCACAACAGCGCGATATTCAGCTGTCATATGCAGATCATCTGATCAGCTATTCAAAGGTGCAGTGGTGAGATTTGCATCTCATTAAAGTTGCTCCACTACTAATTTGCATGCATTGCACTATAAATGTGCGACAGTGATCTGCGGTGGCCATATTCGGTTACTGCAGGTGAGAGGTGAGTTGCATGCTGTGTGATGTTCTGGGCAATGGTCATGGGATAATGCTGTAAACTGCACAGTGACAGATGTCCACTTCCACCTATACAGACCGTGACATGGCCGAGCAAGGACTGGTTGAGGAGGAGGATGATGGTGGATGGAAGAGGAGGCCCAACTTCACAAAGTCAGAGACAGAGGCACTCTTCCAGGCCTACCTGGATGAGGAGCCAGTACTTAGTGGATGGCAGGGCACCCCTCAGGCCCGTGCTGCTGCATGGGAGGGGGTAGCTCACGCCATAAACCTGCACAGAAGCCACCAGCGCTCCATGCAGGAATGTAAGAAAAAGATGGGGACTGACAGGAGATGGGTGAAAGAAAAGGTGGCAGCCCTCAGGGCGGCATGCACTGCCACAGGCGGGGGCCAGCCAGAGGTGGTGCAGCTGACCCCGGTGGAGGACCATCTGGCTGCATCCATGCAGTGCAGTGCCATCGAGGGCATTCCAGGAGGTGGCTACCAGACAGGTGGAAGCCCATCACTGCACGGTATGACATGGTGGTGGTGGGGGGGAGTTGATCCCATGCACAAACATGTTCTCACTTTCTGTTACAGATCCTGTGCATCTGCAGAGGACAGTGGTGGTGGGACCATGCAGTGTGGACATCCAGCCAGAGTTGGAGGAGGGTCCATCCACCTCTGCTGCCAGCTGGCATGCGTTGCACCAGTGTGCATGCCTGGCTGCCATATCCGATGTCGGTGAGTCAGGTGTGGGGGGTGCCCATCCTGTCTCTCAGCAGTCTGGCATGCAAGCATGCCAGCATGCTGTGGCTGTGGCTGTTGCACAAACCTGCACCATTGATGATGCAAGGACCGCAATGGGCAGTGACACGTGTGTGTCACATAACGGACACACAGCAGGACAGCATGTGCCCCTGGACCTAGCTGGTTCCAACGTGTGTGCCAGCATGTCAGCACAGTCCCAGGCTGTGCCTGTCAGCACCGGTGGGGCAGCACCGGTGGCTGTGCAGGTCTCTGGCACTGTTGTGGACACAGCAGTGGAACGACTGGTCCCTGGGGCACAGCAGTTGGAGGAGCAGCAGCAGCAGTCACCCACTGGGTCTGGGGGTACAGAGTTCAGCGGTGGCACATGCACACCACCTGTTGACTTGCCCATACCTGGTCCTGGTGAACAGCACCCACCCTTAAGGGGTGTTGAGCATCAGGACCTTCCATACCCTGGGGGACAGATTGCCGATGTGGCAGACAACCTATTTGATGAGCACACCCACCTGCTGCGGGCATCAGCACAGCAGCAGATGGGGGTTGCAACATCCATGGAGGCACTGTGCGTGGCTGTGGAGTGGCACAGCAGGGGCAATGTAATGATCCTTGCAGAAATGGTCCAAATGTGGATGGATGTGACCGCCACCATTGACAGGCAGACCCAGGCATTGGTCACTGTCATGGCCGCATTGGGCACACAGTCAGGTGCCCCTGTACCACACACCCCACACAGTACGCTCTCCACTACCCATTCCCGGCATCGTGCAACACCCAGCCTGTCGACGCTGGATTCTGCTGTGGGCATCCCGAGGACACCTGGTGCAGGTATGTTTGGCATGCTGCAAACCCCTGTGCGGACAAGGTCGAGCTCACGCAGTGGGACCCCTGGTGGTACATTGGTGCCACCCCATGTGGCCCATGCTCAGCCTGCCAGTGCTGCTGGGTCACGGCGGGGCCGCCCACACATCCAAGGTGGCCGTGGCACAGTGCCACATGACTGACCTGTCTCCCAGTACAGGCCCTGTCTGGTGCTGCCCTGTGTGCAATGTGTGTCATGGTGGGCAGTGCACTGGTGGGTGCCCTGTCCAACACGCCGACACACGGACCACCTGCACACCCACCTGACTGCTGTCCACAGGTGCGTGTGCATGATGATGCCTGCATTGTACTGTACACCAAGGTGCAAGGGTGCCCAGAATCTGACACACGTACTTGGACAGTACAGGTGGTGGGGGTGGTCCATGGATCTGTGTGTTTGACATGTCTGTTCCTGCTCTGCTGTGCACCTGCCCATGTACACTTTGTGCCTGGTGTGTGTGTCCATATAGCGTGTAATTATCCACCCCTCCCTGTTGGTGTGTTTGTGCGCCTAGACCCTTCCACTCCCCTTGCCGTCATGCACCCCTGGTGTGTTACCCTGTGTGCCTGTGGGTTGCACCTAGACAGTGTTGGTTGCACATGGCCCCATGACTTACCTGTGTCATGTGAAATGCTCCTCTGTGATGGTGTCCCGGTGCAACTGGGCCTGCCGGATCAGTCGGGTGTCATGCTGTCCAAGGGGGGGCTGCTCATCCCCATCATCACCGGCGTCCCCATCGCTGTCCCCCTCCTCGATCTGTACGGCTATCCCACAGTCTTTGGCCATGTTGTGCAGGATACAACAGGCCAGGAATATCCCACAGGCCTTTGAGGGGCTGTAATGTAGGGCACCGCCGGAGGTGTCTAGGCATCAGAAGCGTGCCTTCAGCATCCCAAACACCCACTCTATGATGTTGCGTGTGGCGGCATGTGCCTCATTGTAGCGTTGCTGCGATGGGGTCATGGGGCGCCGGTAGGGTGTGAGCAGCCAGAAACAGAGTGGGTATCCACTGTCACCTGTGTGGAGATAAGTATCATATTCAGGTCCATATTGCCCCTAGCCCTGTGTGCCACTACCATGGCACCTGTGGCTTTCCCACCCTTGCCCCAAATTTTCCACTCCTACATGCATACTCACCCACTAGATGTCCTGTGGGGATGTCCCCACTCTTGAATCGATGGCACAGTGCGGACTGATGCCATATGAAGGAATCATGTGCTCCACCAGGGTGTGTGGCACAGACATTGATTATGCGCCCACTGGCATCACACACCATCTGGCAGTTGACACTCGAAAAACCCTTCCTGTTTCTGTATGCGGCCCCTTCGGGGCCAGGTGGCATGTGAATAGCCACATGGGTGCAGTCTATCACCCCTAGCACACCAGGCATACGTGCTACCCTGTGGAACTCCTGCATGTTTGCTGTACGCTCTGCCGCGGTGCTGGGGAAATGGATGTACTCTGCAGTATGTGGCAGCAGTGCGCTGAGGAATTGGGTGAGGATGCGTGACGTGGCCGACTGTGTTATGCCTGTGGTGTCCACTGTTGGCCTCTGGAAGGTACCCATGGCAAGCAGGCACATGCAGGCTGTTACCTTTGCCTCTACTGACAGAGTATGACTCCGTCGTGAGGGTGCCTGCATCACATCACTACACAGCTCACAGAGCCGCCTCAGTATTGCCCTGTTCAGGTGGTACCAGCCCACAATCTCAACATCCAAGTACAGCTCAAAGCTGATGCGGGCATGGTACTGCCTGTTGGGGGTGTACCACTGACGGGCCCTTCCACGGCCACGTCCCCCTGCAGCATGCCTTCTCACCCCCCTCATTACAGCTTCCATGTGGAAGCTGGCACTGTCCATGTCCCTGGCTTGTGTTCCCTCCCTGGCTGTTGTTGCTCTGTTATCCCCGCTGTCCTGACTGCTACCTCCACTGCACCGGGTACACCTGCTGGCCTCTGCAGTCTGTGGACCCACACACCTTCCCTTGTCCTTCTTCTCTCCTGTGCACTCCCTGGCCTGCACTGTTTGCTACTGTCACCATGTCTGTCTCCCTGCCTCATGTGGCTTCCCTGTAGTGTTCTTGCGCCTCTTCCTTGAGCCTTTTAATTTTGGCTCATTTCCGCTGTGGCGCACCTTCTGGCTGATCTACTGTTGCGCATTGCGCAAGCCTTTAAATATCGCATTGCACTCTTTATGCATGGATCCACCCCCTTCGGTTGCGCATGCCTTCATTTGCATTGCGCTGTTGCTCAGCATGTTTTCGGTGGCGCAACTGCCTCCCATTGAATATCGCAGAATGGCGCATTTTCGGACTTGCGCTGGGGCAACCCTATTGCACATAGCGCAACCATTTTGAATATCCGGCCCATGGTATCTTGCACTGAAATGTACAATGAATGATTCTAGTGTACAAGGTCTGTGAGCAGCTGGATTCCTTTTAGATGACAAGAGTATTTCAGATGCTGCAATAGATTTACTTCAAATATATTTTATGAAAACAACACAATCAATATGCTTTTCTTGGCAATGCCTTTCTGTATACTGCAGCTCTCTGTATCAAAGAATGCATGTGTAGCTTTACTACAGAAAACAAACATGAAGACAGGATGCTCCATGTTCACAGCTAGCTGGCCGTGGGCACAAGTGCATGTGCCATGCAGCAAATGGCACTGGACAGCAAACAGTGACATCATGTGCCATGCAGCAAATGGCACCGGACAGCAAACAGTGACATATTCAGACATTGCATTGGCCATAACACCCACAACATCCAGACTGAATGTTGCAACAATGTGCAGGAGTACATGTGCAGCACAAATAGCATCCAACAAGTGCAGCTGCACAATACAGAGTCGATGCAGCTGCATGTCACAATGCTGATAGTGCAGCATGCAAAAAATCACAATATTCAGAGATTCTATGCAGATGGTCTCATTTCACAGCCCGTGCCCTAACAATAACAGTAACAAGTCATTACTGGAATATATTCATCCATTTGAATGTGCAAGCAGAGAACTGTGCCTATAAAAAGCAGCACAGCACCACCATTCCATAGAGGTGACAGAGGGGTACTGTAGCCTTGAAGGTACATTTGATGTGTGTGTGTCTGCCTGCAAGTACTGGGTCCTGTTCATGTTAGAAGGGTTGGAATGTCTGTGTGCCCCAAGAGCACCAGCTATGTCCTCCATGCAAAGAGATGACAAATGTGTACAGTGGAGGGGTTGCCATGCTTGTTGGAGAACAGAGACAGGATAGTACCCAATGTGGCATGTGTACATAGTGAAGCTAACAGGGCTTGCATACACCCATGAAGTGTCATTGGGTATGAACCCTGCCTCATATTCCTGGCATAGGATGGATTAGTGCCAGATGTAGGCACTGTGGGCCATCCTTGCATTTCCTCAGCCATCCTGTGTGTTTGCACTGAGTTAAGAGCTGCCTTGTAAAAAGTTATTGGGCGTGATACAGTTCCAAACTGTGCACTGTCTGCACTGCACTATCATGCTGAATATTCCTCTGCTTACCCACTCCATTTGTGCTCTACATGCATTATTTATGCACTGCTGCACTATCACATGTGCATGGCACAGCCACCTTCTTTGAATATTGTGCGTCAGCGCCAATTCCCCACTGTGCCATCCTAGTTGCCTTTGAGCAGCACTATCCTTTAGAATATTGGGTCCATGAGCTCTAAAGGGCTAGTGTACTGCTTGGAATTAATAGTCATTTGCAGATGCAGTCAGCTATCACTTCCAATATCTGAAGTATTTTTTTATTTTCTGTTTGCTAATTGCAAGATTTTCCACATGGCAATGCTGGGGTGATGTGTGGAGCAGCACTCTGGCTGGAGGGGAAAAAAGTCAGTTCTGTTCCTTCCACTACAGCATCAGAAATGAGACCAAACACCTTGAGGCATCACAATGCTTGCAGCCTGAGCAGTGACTTTCACAAGCTACTAATCAAAATGCAGAAAATTGTGACCTCACTAGTAACCAAGGAGAGCCAGTCCCTGCTGATTCATGTGAAAGTGAAACCTGGCAGTGAGAAATGGTTCTCATTGGTTACTAGTGATGTCATAGTCAGTGTGGTTTCAGTGTTGATGTAGTGGGAGGAACAGAACTTACTTTTTTTCCCCTCCAGACAGAGTGCTGCTCAACACATCACCCCAGTACTGCCACATGGAAAATCTTCTAATTAGCAAACAGAAAAGAATAAATACTTGAGATATAAGAAGTGATAGCTGACTACATCTGAAAGTTACAATTAATTGCAGGCAGTTTCCAGGCAGTACACTAGCTCTTTAAATATAAATCCAACACTATAGTTTAGAGACAGGATTAATTATTACAAAAATGACAATTATTTAAATGCTTACTGCATGAAAATCAAATTATTTTGAATTCTGCAAGTTCCAAGCACATAGCATAAAACATGTGTAGCTGTACCAAGTCTGAATTAAGGACCAATACAAGAGAAAGCATATTATGTAAGAACCCGCTTATAGCAGAAAAGGATCTGACAAGGTTGTAGACTGTATGCTGCATGTTACAGTAGCATGCAGCTGTTGCACCTAACATTGTAATAAACAATTGTGTCTGATTCTGCCTCTGTTAGTTTATATGACAGAGTATTGCAATCAGTGGTTTATAAAATATACGGAACAAATGAATTGTTCACCATACAAACATTAACAATTAAAAATAAATAATAAAACATGTGATCCTACTTCACTTTAAACTGTTTCTGTCATTTTAATTGTGCAATGCTATCACCATAATAAGTTTAACTTTCTTGTTTGAAATGGTAGTAGTATTAGAAGGTTTTATTTACTGTATTAGTAGGTTGCCTACCCTTTCCTATTCTTTGAAGTCACAGAATTGTATTCCCTCTCAGAATGAAAGATGTTAATTAAGGCAGTGTGGCAAAATTTTTGCAATAATATCAACAATAATAAATTGTTCGAATTAGTCAATGGAAGAAAGAAAATGCAATTGCACATACCCTAGTAATGCAGAGCATCATGTGAAAGATATGCAAATACCTATGAGAGAATTTGGACTGGCTCAACTTTAAGCAGAATTGAATGGTGCCAGAAGGCCTCACCGTGCAATCAGCAAAGGCAAAGAACAGCCGAATCCAGTATTAATAGTGAGTGAAAATGAGAGACTGTAAAGACAGTGACTTATTTACAGCACTATCATGTTGGGCTATCCTGCAAGGGTAGCGACAGCACAGCGAGAGATGGCGACCAGAAGGGGAGGGATAGGGAGAAGGGCTATGACAGGGAAGTGTGCCTGCTGCAGCCAAGCCAGCCATGTTGTGTGGTGGTGAGGGTGGCTGGCTCTGGTGCAGTCAGCACTGGATTCGAGGGCTGGACCAGGGAGAGACTTTTGCTGCTGCTGTTGTTTTTTTCTCATGCATTCCTAGGTGTTGCCCTCTCCCTGACATGCACCATTCTGGAGTTGGTAATCCAAAATCAGGGAGGTGGTGGGGGACTATGGGCAGGATTCACAAACCGGGTGGGACCTAAGTCCCACCCCACAACTCCAGCAGTGGACTGAAATCGCCCGTAGTGGTGGTAATTGTGATTCATAGCTACAGCAGTTGCGGAGGGTGTTACAGCTGCTCCCACTGGCCATAGCAACTTTCCTCAGCTGCGGTGATCTCCCTGGTGACACCACCTGCAAGCTGCCATAAGTCATGGAGCTGGTTATAATTCGACCCCACCTTTGTGAATATCCGCTGCTACAGGTGGCCACCCTTTGGCACCGAAGTTTTGCCACAGCTATGGGACTTTCACAGGGTTTGTGAATCCTGCCCATGTATTTCTGGATGTGCATTCATCAGCATGTGTATATCGTCAATTTGTTTTTCAGGAATATACACTCACCATGGTAGCAATCATTATTTTGCAATCGCTATTATGACATGGAACCAAGAACAGCAGGAACATACACGTTTCATCTTTATTTGGACTCATCAGTGTGCTATATCTGTATCTCAGCCAAGGGAGATGGAGCCAGCCACCCCTTAAGGGGGATGTTATTTGTTTGGGTCATGTGGAGCACAAGAATAGAGACGTAAAAGAACTACAAAAGAATCCTAGAGCAAATGCCTTGAGGCATGGACTATTGGCCATACAGTCCAAAAAATAGAAGAGTCTTCTGGCCTACACAGGCACAAATGATGCCAAACACACATTCAAATCTTTGATTGTACTCTTTTCTTTTTCTAGTTAATGTAAGTCCCAACATTCTGCATATAAAATGTGCTTCATCTGGGGAACTCTGTGTAAATTCAAAGAATACATAATTATAATTGCATAATTAATTATTACAGATTTTATGATATCCAGCTTTACAGTCTGAAACAATCCTTTTCCTCTGTGCTTTCTTACAATATAGAAAATTGTTGTTGTCAGTTACTCAATTCTATCTTCTAATCATTTAAAAAAGTTAACTGAATCCATCACCATTCAAACCTGCTACCCAATTTTATGTGGGTAATCAAGAAACTACCTGCCTTTTAACACTGGCCTCAAAGGCTCAATGGCTGCAGGAGGTTTTTATATATCTTTACAGACATACGCTGTGTACAAAAAAAGAAAATCTTTGTTTACTTTTCCAGAATTCTAAATGAAGGCATCATGCTATTTCATGTTAAATAAACAATATCATATCATATCAAATCATGTTTCACCTTGCTTGGAATTACAAGTTCTTTCACCGGGTGTCTATATTGCACATGCCAATGTAATTCTTTATATTTATCTGTTGACAATAAAATATTTAAACAGCTTTTAATAAGCTTTTTCTTATAACTAAATATCTGAATCTTCCACCTAAATACTTAGTTCTTACAGCATTTAACCATATCCCTAATGTTTCAGCATTCTGCTTGTTCTTACGCTCGGTGTCTGACTTATTGGCCATACAGCCAAATTTTAATGTGGATGAAAGAGTGTTAATGACAGCAAATGAAAGATGAGGAAACCTGAACTTGCAAATATGACGAGAAGCACAATAAAAGCTATGTAGTGATGTTGATGATTTGTAGACTTATTTTTTATTATTATTATTTCCATTTCTGTCCAAGAACAACAAAACACCTCTCACTGTGGGTTAGGGCAGAAAAAGAAGTAACATTTGAGCCATAAATCTTTCTGAAAAGTAAACAATGGTACTATTGCTACTTCATAGAACCCCCCCAAGAAAAAAACAGCAAAGATTTACCTTTTCATTTCTATAATATACTTTGCCCAATAAACTCACCTATAATGACTATTTAACTTGCAGTCTGGGCTTTGGATTGCTGTTTGCAATCCTACAGTAGAACTTCTGGCTGGTGGGATAGTCTGCATATGCCTCAGCAGCAGAGTTTCAGGAACAAAGTTAGGTAGAGTTTTGTAAAAAAATCTGTTTTCTGCCATTCTGTTGCATATGGCTGGCTCCGCTGCTGCTGTCAGGCATGGCATGATATTAACCCTGTTGAAAGGGCAAAAAGGCAATTCTCAGAACCATCAAACCCTTTCCATTTTTTCAGTGTAAGCCAGAGACCACCGACAAAATGGGTCCAAGCAGGGCAATGGTTGTTTCTCCTTTGTTTTTTTCTCTGCTTTGGGGAGTTGGAAACATTGTTGTGTGGTCACTGTGGCAGGATTCTCCAGGTGCTGCTGAGAAGAAGCCTTGCTGCCCTCCTGGATGGATGCTGCTGCTGGTACATGGCTTAGGTCTGGTTGGGCTATATTGTGGGATGGAATAGTGGTAGTACCTCATAAGTGCACAGTATCCCTTTATCACAACTTTCCCACCCTGGAAAGATGAAGAAGTCTCAGCTACAGCATGTTGGAACCATTTTATTGGGTTTTTACTGCCAGCACTGCCACCAGCTTTGAGGGCCAAGGGCAAGGTAAGAGTGAACACTATCAACTGTGCTACTCCCGTGCAGTTCAGAATTTAGGCATTATCTATTCCTTGTAGACAATGGGTGCTGGAGATGTGCCGAAAATATAATTCCACTGGCAGAATGCCCATGGAACTACCATTCCAGTTCCATGGAATTTCATGCACTTAGTGCAAACATTCGATGGAATTTCACCCAATTTTAAACTTTAATATTTTGATCTAGTTTTTTGGTGGGTCTACAGGTACTGAAGGTTTGCAGAAATTTCAGAGTCCTAGACTGAAAATGAGCTGAGTTATGGGGAGCCAAAGATTTAATCAAAATTCATTTTTCTTTTTTCTATCTAATTTTAAAATTCTTATCCAAATTTCTAAATAGTTTCAGACTTTAGATAAACTTGCAGCATGGTTATGTGCACAATGTTTTAAGTCTTACTCTTTAAAGGAGGCTGTGCTATAGCTAGCCAAGCATTTTTTGCCAAAATTTTGATTTAAGTTTACTACAGTTGTGAAAGTATTCATAGAAATGTTATAAAACTTTGCAGGTATATGAACATTGCTATATTTATGTATGTACCTAGTTTCAGATTTTAAATACTGAAATTGCACCGAAGACTGTGGTGCTCTTGTGTAACAATAAACACATAAAAACTAGAAAACTTGGACACTTGCCACCACATATGATGCCAACTCTATAGTGTAAGTTAAAAATGATTTATTTACCTGTTAAAATAGGTGGATGCTGTCTTGTGCATTTTAACATGTAAATAAATTGCTCTTAATTTACACTACGGAGTTGATATCATATGTGGTGATGAGTGCCCGAGTTTTCTTGTTTTTACTAGTTTCAGATTTCTAGCTTCAAAGGTGCCCGAGTTATGTGCTGATGGCAATTTTTATGTTTGGTTTGGGTTGACCCTCAGGGCCAGCAGGCCACGGTCCAAAGCTGGGGTCCTTGACTTTAGAAGGGCTGACTTCAGTGGGATGAGGGAACTGGTCATGAACAAGTTAGTTGGGGGCATGGCGGGGTGGAGGATAGATGGAGGTCATTCAGGGAGACATCCTGAAGGCAGCTACGATATGCATAGGGACATTAACAAAGAAAAGAAAGTTTAAGAAACCACTGTGGCTCTTGGCAAGGACTGGGGAGTCTGTGTGGGCCAAAAGAAGGCTTCTATAAATGAAGATGAGGTTGGGTACAGTATTATCTACAGAGACGTAGGAAGACAGGGAGGGCTGTTCAGGAGGCCAGGGCAGACATGGAGCTGCTTCTTGTTGGGTGGGGGGTCAGGAACAGAGAAAACATTTTCAGATATATTGGTGAAAGGAGGAAAAAAGTGGGGGAATAATAGAAACATAGACTTTGACAGCAGATGAGGACTGCTTGGTCCACCTAGTCTGACGATTTCCCTACCTACAGGATAAGCTGCAGATCCTAGTTAACCAACAGCCTACTTTTTCCTACCCACCACCAGACTTGCTTTATGTCTGTCCCATGTGTTCTTGAATTCCCCCACTGTTTTTGAATCATAGGGCTAGTTGGATGGGCAAAGGATCACCATCCTAAATGACTATTTTTGCTCAGTTTTCGCTGGGGAGGTTGGCATGTCCATGCTGAAGATTGACATCAGGGTGGTCACTGGCAGAATCCCAAAAATGGAACAGCCACTTTTCATTAGTGAGAGAGTTCTGAAAGGGATGGCTACATTTAAGATATATAAGGCTCTGGGACCAGATGGGTTACATTTGGGGATGCTGAGGCAATTAGCCATGGAGATAGCTGAACCATTGATATGTCTGTTTGACTGCTCACTTGAGTCTGGGAAAGTTGAAAGGGATTAGAAGGTGGCAGACATCATATTGCTTCATAAGGGGGAATAAGGAGCAACCAGGGTACTACAGGCCTGTCAGTCTAACCTCTATCATATTGGTTTACTGGTCTTCCTGGTGATAGCACTGCTAAACCCACTACCAGTCTAGCATTGCTTGTAAAGTGCTTTGGATGTATGAAAAGCTCTATATAAATGCAGATTCTTCTTCTTCTATCATGGGGAAGCTGATGGAGTCACTGATCAAAGAGGACCTTGTAAACTGCCTGGAGAGTGATGGGCTCCAGAATAGTAAACAGCATGGTTTTGTGGTGGAGGGATCTTGTTGGACTAGCCTGGTAGTTTTCTTTGACTGAGTGATGGAGGAATTACACAAGGGCCATGCTGTGGATCTGCTTTATTTTGACTTCAGCAAGGTTTTTGACTCAGTACCTCACAGACAACAGCTTAAAAAGATGGAAGACCTTAGTGCAGCTAAACCCTCATGAACTGGGTGGGTAACTGGCTAAAGGGGTGGCAGCAGAGAGTGGTGGTCAATGGTGCTGAATTAGAAGACATGGAGGTTATGAGTGGGGTTCCACAGGGATCAGGCCTGGGTTTGGTACTCTTCAACATGTTCATTAGTGACATTGGAGAAGGAATGCAAGCCGTGTTATGCCTCTTTGCAGATGGTACAGGGTTGCATGGAAGGGTGAATGGTGGTGGAGGAGTGGAAGAGATGTGGAGAGACCTGCAGGGGCTGGAGGGGTGTTCAGTGGTCTGGCAGTTGAATTTGGCTTCTAAGACCATAACAAGACAGTTTCCTTGTTTCCTCAAGGTATGTAGTGAGTAAAACAAAACTTCTGTATTACACGATTGCTGGGCAGATAGTTTAACCCGTGACAGATGAAATGATGTAACATTTAAAAGCTGGACATGGGTAAAAGAACTTGATTTGATTCTTAGGAAAATGGCCTTGCAACTATAGTTAATGCAGATCGTATAGGGGATAAGCTTATTTTTTTATTTTATTTATTGAAATCTTGGATTAACGATATCTTTGAGCTATGAGCTCATTTGTGAAGATTTGCAAAAGCTCATTTGCAAATGGCCTTTTTCTGCTGGCAAATTTTGTATGTTCATATGTTCCACGTTAAGGGTAACAATAACCATACATTAACATATAATACGGTACAAAAACAATAAGCACAATAAAATACAGAGAGGAGCATAAGGCATAAATGTACCACAGTAGAATGGTGCAGGCAAGGTGGATGAGCAAACGTTTCATGGGAGGTACAGGTAACAGATAATGAAATGATCCAAAAAAGAGAGGGATAAGGAAGAGTGGACTAGGTGTTAATGCAGCCAAGGCCTTGTCGGAGTAAGCTTAGGCTTGAAAAGGGTATATTCAGGTAGAGGAGAACACTACTTCAGGTTGGTAAAGATTCTTAGTACCAAGCCAGGGAGAAAAGTCTATAGATTAATAGAATACAGGTGCAGCCAGAGGTCTTGTTGGTGATGGGAGAGGTCAGGGGTATGGGTGAGGATGGGGTAGATGGTGGTCAGGAGGGAAGGAAAATAGGAGAAGAGGGGGTGATGGGAGGAGAGGCAGGTGGGGGTAAGGAGGTGAGGGAGTGGGGGAGCAGATAGGGATAGAGGAGCTTGATTTTGATTTGGGGCAGGCTATAAGTTGCAGTCACAGCTACTAGTGGCTATGATGTGTGCCCAAAGTTTATTTGTAAATGGTCCGATCTTGGGTTTAGCAGTGCTATCACCAGGAAGACCAGTAAACCAGTAGGAGACATGTTAATCAAAGGTCCTCTGTCCCTTTGTTGTGCGGCAGAAGGGGACTTGGTGGGAATGACTGGTCTTGCACCTAGTCCTGGTGGGAGGGTTGATGTTGGGTTGACTATTTTCTGGAGGGCTGGGGGTGTTAGCCCAAAACAATTTTCTTGACAAGTAGGCAGGCCTGGTACATGACCCTCCCATGCAGGTGCATCCAGTTAGACTGGACGTATAGATCACAGGTGTGCATGAGATGGTGAGCAACTGTAACTAACCTGCAAGCTTTGTTTAGGGTGGTTTTGACCCTGTTAGGGGTAAGTGACCAAGGCAGCACTATAGACAACTAGACCATAGTCCATGATGGGGATGATGCTACTGCAGATCATGTCACAGAGCTTGCATTATATTGTAACCCCCCTGCAAATGGGGGTTCCCAAAAAGCCTTCGTGGAGCTTGCCTAAGTGCTCCCAGCCTGCGTGGTGTCTGGCGTTAAAGCCAATTTAATTGTGTCACTGTAGTGCTTTCAAGGCCTCCACATACTGTCTCTTTAAGAGCTGTCTGCTTGCAGACATAATTAGTCTGCATGGGGGGACTGTGTGTTTCCCTGCTTGAGTCCCACTTCGTTTCTACCTTCACTAAGTGGGCAGAGTGAGCACTTTCTAAAGATGTAACTGTTTGCCTGAAATCTGTTGGAGTAATAATAAAATGCAGTTTGTTCTAACCTGCTTTCTTGCAGCATGAATTCTGTCTGTGTGCCCATCATCTTGGTCCCAGACTGCCGAGTAGGACCAATCAGTAGGTGACAGCCCTAAAATGGAGACTGCTTGGGCTAATCAGGAAAGGGACTTCAAGCTGGAGCTTGTTAAAAAGGGGGCTGAATGGAAGGTGGCACTGGGAGATGTAGTTTTGGGTCCTCAGTGCCCTTTTTGCACCTATAGAGGGAGCCCTGCTGTGACTTACAACTGAACCGACCAACCGAACTTGTGTGAGCCTAAGGGAAATGCCCTGAACTGTTGGTGGCAAGGCAGATGCGAGGTGAGTGTGAAAGGAGAAGGAGTTCTGTGCTGTTGCAGTGTGTAGTTTGTGTGGGAAGCACACGGGAGGCCCTAAATTTGGCCTGCAGCCATTTGAAAGTGTGCATCGGGCTGTACCCGAGTTTCTGAAGAGGAAGAAGTGTGGGAACCAGGTTTGCCTGTAGAAGACCGAAGATTTTTCTGAAGAGCGTTCGGCCTGTCAGGGACTGAAGCTGCTGTGTGTGCTCCCAGGTATTTTGCAGTGTTTTGCTATGAGAATCGAGGAGCAACCTGCCTGATATAGCAATTTCCTTTACATATGAATGTGCTTGGTGCTTGTGAGGAATCGCAATTTTATTTCCCCTTTACTGTGAACTGTGTGCTGAAGCTGGAAGCAGTATCCAGTCTGATTCGGACTGAATCCGCCTTAAATCAAATGCAGTTGGACCCTGTCACAAGGGCTTTGACTCCCTGCCCTGCTTTTCTGGCAATGCAGAGCAGCCATCCTCTATCTGGTTCTCTGCTTGGGGCATCGTGAGTACAAACAAGGGTAGCTCGCTGCGCCTTTCATTTAATCAGTGTGTCAACTGATTGCTTGTGTTTCCTTTCCACGAACTGAGTCATCCAGCTCCGGATTACAATTTTGTGTTGTGCATGTATTTCCTCCTTGCAGGGCCCCATCTATCTGCACCAGCCGGCCAACCCTGGGCAACGGACCTGGCTAGCCCTCCCTATCCTCGGTACCCAGAGAGTGTGACATTTGGACCCTGAATTGCACGCACTGTACAGTGATTTGTGTGTTTACTGCCAATCAACCTGATTTGCCCCCTTTCCTTGTTACTGCCCCCTGAATAAACCAGATTTGTTGTTATTGAACTATATACTGTCTGGGGAGTCAGTACATACAGAACCAGCCTTGCACTGTGTTTGTATATATTGTCTTACCTTGTTTTACAGGGGGTCCTCAGAGACGTGCTGCAAGAATCAGTCCTGAGGGTAAGTGGCTACTGTATGTGTAAGAAGTGTGGATATGTGGGGTATTGGGAAGGCAACTCCCGTGTACTATGTGGACCACTGGTGGGAACAAAGGGGGGTCACAGTGTCCCAGAGGGCTGTATCCGAGTTAGTTTAACCACTATCAACCCTAACCTCTGGGTGGAGGCACCTGTCCACTAACCTAGGCCCCTCAACCTGTCACTAGCCACACAGCCAGGGGTGGTAGCCCTTGGGATAGTGCCACCTAGGGGTTACAACATAATGATGTGGTAACCAGAATCCAAGATGTTGCTAAACAAAATGATATGGGAAGGATTTCAATGATCAACAATTTTAAAACATATAAAGATCTTAAAGAGCCCCTGACACCATTAGAAAAACTTGGAAAAAATGTAAGATTTAGACAGTTCAGTTTACATTTCATGCATTTTTTATAATTATTTATCTTTTTTCTATATTACCGAGGACAGCTGTATGAAAGAGGCTTCCTGCCCCCTAGGCTTCTTCTACTCTTTCTGCTATCCTACATTTGACATCATAATCCAGGTTGCACCTGGAAACGAGCTTCTGGTCATGGTGCTTTTCCCGGTTACCAACTTTTAAATAAATAAATAATCCCCCATTTATGGAATCGTAATTATCCCCACAGGAACAGACTGTGATGTCATAAACAGAACTGTGATGCCATATGTAGGCAAGCAGCCAGAACAGATAGGGCAGTGATCCTGTTTACATGCAAATGTTCTTAGTAATAAAGAGGAATGAGAAATACAGAAATAATATTAAAATATAAGCTCACGTGTGCTAAAAATGACATTTTCTCAAAGTTGTCACAATGGTGTCAGGGGTTCTTAAAACATTCACATAAACAAGAGGCCTATATTTATAAATGTGAAGAAAATTTCCATTATAAAGTTTTGGCTAATTTAAGGTTTAATGTAAATGTAGGTATTTCATCTGGTTTTATGAAACAGAATGACTATATCATTGGCATAGATTATAAGGGAAATCACCCAGTGAAATGGGATACTGAACATATCCTGCTAGAATGTATAAATTTGGGTATGTGAAGAGAAAAATGGTTAAATGTGCTCTTGGTCAAAATTGGTGGAAAATCAAATGCTGAGAAACTGAGTGCACTTTTAAATATGGAGGAAGTTTCAGTGTTGTATAGTGTGGCACAGTTTATGACTGCTGCCCTTAGGTTGCTAAAGATTGGAACTGACTAGATATCTATGTACAGGTTTTACATGGTATAATTGTATGTTTTTATGTGATGCTGATGTTAAAAAATGTATACATGTTTTGTTTTTTGTAATACGCATTTGCAATTTAATCAACTTGTAACTTGATGATGGTACACTTAGGGAGGGGGAGCCCCAGGACAGAGTGCTGGATTGGAGGAGAGAGACCTGGCACTGCAGATGGGGGGTGGTGGTGTCTGTGAGTTGTCATTGGTGACTCATTTGAGCGATCAGGTCAGTGCAGTAAGGCTTGTGGTGTGGCTAACAGGAAGTGCATTGAGAGATGTATTGATGGAGAAGAAGGGGACGTGTTGCTTCCCCTCTGAAGGTTGCTGGTGGGGCCTCACGTGGAGTGCTGAACTCAGTTCTGGAGTCCTTGCCTTGGAAAGTGATGGGGGTGGATTGGACACGGTGCACTGCAGAGTAGCTGGGGTCATTCAGGCTCAGCAGGGCAGATCTTGTAAGTAGCATCTCACGGGATGAGGTATGTACTCACTAAATATGAGAAGGGAGAGGGGAGATATGATAGAGACATTCAACTTCCTTAAAGGAGTTAACAGTGTGAACTGCGGGGAACTATTTAGTCTGAATATCAATTTGTGGATACAAATGGAAATTAACAGGAGGTAGGTTCAGGAGGGATGTGAGGAAATACTCTTTTATGGAAAGAGTGGTGGACCCTTGGAACAGCCTCTCAGCTGAGGTGGTGGGTGCAAAAACAATCAGGATTCAAACTGGGCTGGGACGTAGTGAAGGGAATGGTGGTTGCCAGGGGCAACGGGACCAGGGAGGAGAAGAGAGAGATGAATGGGAGGGTTAGTACCCTGGAAGAACAGTAAATTACAGAGATTATAGGGTACTTAGGCAGACTGGATTGGCCTCTGCTCTTTTTCTGCCGTCATCGTCTATGTTTCTAACATACTAACATACTAAAATGCCAGCAGAATAGGCCTAACGGTCTTTCGTGTCTGCTCGTTTGGTCAGCCCCCACCCTGGGTGCTGACCTTACTGTCCCCCTCGCCTTCTCTGGCTTCTCCCTTCTCAGTTCCGGATATTCTTGCTGCATTGGATTTTGCTTCCAGAACCCTTCCCCTGTACCTGTCCCACCCCTTCTTGAGCCCCTCCACTGTCTCTCCTCCACCAGCCCCTAGGTAGTGCATTCCATGGCTCCACCACCCTCTCAGTGAAGTAGCACCTCCTCCTTTCTCCCCTGAATCTTCCCTCCAGCTTCCACCCATGCCCTCTAGTGGCCCCTTCCTCCTTCCTTCAAGCACCCTGACTGTTCCTCCCTATTTACCCTCTTCATGTACCTGAAGACCTCTATCATGTCCCCCGGTCCTTCTCTCTTCCAATGTGTACATATTTAGCTCTTCAAGCCTCTCCTCATAGGTCCTGTCCCCAAGCCCCAAATCATTTTGGTTGCCCTCCTCTGGACCCTCTCCAGGAGGTTAATGTCCCTCTTTAAGTGTGGCCTCCAAACTGCACGCAGTACTCCAGGTGCCTCACCAAGCAGTTATACAGAGGGAGTATCACTTCCCTCCTTCTGGAGGTGATCCCCCTAGCGATGCATCCCAGCATCCTGTTGGCCTTGGCTGCTGCCCTCCTACAAGTCTCAGAGTTGTTCATCTTGACATCCACCACCACTCCCAGGTCCCTCTCAGCCATCGAGACTTGTAGCAATCCCCAGGGTGTACACTTGGCCTGGGTTTCTGGCCCCCAGGAGGAGTACCTTGCATTTCCCTGCATTGAACCTCAGCTTCCACTTTCTAGACCATCTTTCCAGAGCCTCCAGGTCCCCCTGCAGGTCCACCCTCCCCTCTTCCCCATCCACCACCGCCCCCAGTTTCAAGTCATCTGCAAAGAGACTCGTCTCACTCCTGATTCCTGTCCTTATGTCAGATACATAGGCGTTGAACAGAAGGGGCCCAAGGACTGATCCCTGTGGGACCCCACTAATGACCCTCCTTGGGGATGAGACTATCCCACCAACTATGACCCTCTGGGTCCGGTCCTGGAGCCAATTGCCTATCCATCTGATCATCTGCTTCCCCACCCCCATTTCTCCCAGCTTATCCAACAGGCCCACATGAGGAACAGAGTCAAATGCCTTGCTGAAGTCTAGAAAGAGGACATCCACTGGTCTACCCAGGTCCAAGGCACTTGTCACCCAGTCATAGAACTCACCAGGTTTGTCTGACACGATTTCCTGGGATGAATCCATGCTGTCATCGTCCAGGCACCTGACTTATCCAGGTCCCCCAGCCTCTCCTTGACAATGCCTCCATCACCTGCCCACCACCGATGCCAGGCTGACAGGCCTGTAGTTCCCTGCCACCTCCCCTTGATCCCCTGTGGATAGGCACTATATGCGCCAACACCTTCCAGTCTTGGGGCACCCACCCTGTCCTCAGAGAGATGGTGAAAAGCTCTGCCAGGGGTTTCGCCAGGACATCTGCAAGTTCCTTCAGCACTCTGGGATGTAATTTATCCGGCCCTGGTGCTTTCTGTCTTAAGGGAGCTGAGGGCCTCTACTCTCTCTGCTGTGATTTCACCTCAGGTACCTCTTCTCCTGCTTAGCCCCTTCCCCACCTGCCAGTGATGCCTCCCTCTCCCCAGACCTGCCGATCGGTAAGGGTCCCCCCCTCCTCAGTATCTCTGTCTCCTCCCATGTATGATGCAGCACCCCCATGTTCCCTGGTGAAAACTGAGGTGAAGTACTCATTTAGCACCTCAGCCTGCTCCTCCGGGTCTTGTGCCCATCTCTCCCCTGATTTAATCCTGCTAATCTGCCCCTTCACCCTTCGTCTTTTCCCAATGTATCTAAAGAACCCCTTTTTCCCTCTTCTAATTTCCTTGACCAGGTTCTGCTCCTTCCTTGCCTTAGCCACCCTCACCACTCTAGTGGCCCTTCTAGCCATCAGCTCGTACTCCCCTCGATCCCTTTCACTTCTTGAGCACTTGAATTGCATATAGGCTGCTTTCTTTCCCCGCACCACCTCCTGGACCTCCCTAGTCCACCAACAGGGTTTTTGGGCCCTACCACATTTTTGTCTTACTCTTGCACAGGTGCTGGCAGCATTCTGCACCCCTCTCCTGATGATTTCCCACCTACTATCAGCATCCATGTCTGACCCAATCCCATCCAAATGCTCCTTAAGGATCCTTCCCATTTCCTTAAAATCCACCCCCCTGAAGTCAGTTACTTCTGTCTTTGTGCAGCCTTCTACCCCTCCTAGGTCCAGGCAGAACCAGACCATGGCATGGTCACTCCCTGCCAATGGGTCCCTTACCTCCAGGCTCCCCAATCTGGTCACTGTCTGCCAGGACCACATCCAGTACCCGTGCTCTCCTGGTCGGTTCCTCACCTGCTGAGTTAGAACGCATCTTGAAAGACATCCAACAACCTCTGTTCCTTGGTCACAGAGGATGTCATAGTCTCCCAGTCTGTTCCTGGCATGTTTAAGTCCCCCAGCACCACCACCGTTCCTCTGCCCAGTCTGCAGTGTCTCCTAACATCTGCCACCAGACTGTCCTCCAGCTCCTCCGCCAGGGCAGGGGGTCTATACACCACTCCTACTTGTACTCTCTTGCCCCCCCTTGTTATCAAGGTGACCCAAATTGCCTCCACGGTTCCCTCCGCCTCCTCTACTCCCCCTATGCCAATGCAGTTTCTGACTATCATTGCTACTCCTCCTCCCCTTCCCTCCCCTCTGTCCTTCCTGAACATAGTGTAACCCTCCAGGTTCAGGTCCTAGTCATGTCTTGCAGTGGCCCAAGTCTCAGTGACCGCTGCCACATCCACTGCTCCCTCAGTTAACATCGCCTGGAGCGCATGCATTTTATTACCCAAGCTTCTGGCATTTAGCAGGACTACCTTCCACCCTTTCCCTATAGTTCCATTTCCCTTGCTCGTGTTCCCATGGGGATTCTGTTTTCCCCTGGTCTGCACTTTGCCAGTTGGCCTTTTCCTGCAATCCTCCTAGTCCCCAGGGGGGTGGAGACAGAGTCCCTCCTTTATCGGCACCCCTTGACAGCCTTTTTCTCCTATCCCACCCCTTCACAAGTTTAAACCCCACTTTTCACTAATGAGCCCTCTATTTTCAACTTAAGATTCCCTCCCTCCAAATTGAGATGTAGTCTATCTCTAGCATACAGCTCCTTATCCTCCCAGGTCTCCCCAATCCCCATCAACCCATACCCTCTGGCCTCACACCACTCCCTGAGCCACTGGTTTATCTCCCTAATTTTCCTTTTGTGTTCCCCACTAGCCCTTGGCACTGGCAGGATTTCTGAGAAGGAAACTGTGCATCCTATGTCATGACAGACCCTGGTGAGCTCCCTGAATCTTGCCTGTATCTCTAGCTTTTCTACATTTTTTTGTTTCATAAACTTTCCCACAAAAAAATAAAATGAGAGTTTGAGTGCCTATCATTTTGAGATGATGTGCCTTAATCTCATGACATCTGGCAAACCATTAGACTTCCTATAACAAGTAATCATGCCACATTTCAAATCTCTAGCTCAATAGAAGGCTGAATTATGAAAACATTAGTCAATCTAAAAAATTTAATTTCAGTTATTTTGATCTAGTTTGGAAAGTATGCATCAAAATTATTCCCAAATATGGTTATTCAGGAACTAATGGTTTTCATAAGTACAGTATACTAAATTTAAGAGTCCTAGCTTGAAAGTGGGTGAAATGTGGCCAGACAAATATTTAATTAAAATTTTATTTACAGTTATTTCCATCTAACTTTAAACATGCTTATATAAATTTCCCCATGATGTCAGGATATAAAGGAACTTGCAACACGGGTATGTGCATTAGTTTTTAGGTATCAAGCTTTAAATAGGGCTGTTCTATAGGGAGCCAAACATTTTGCTAAAATTTAAATTTCAGTTATTTAAGAATACTTTTGAAAGCATTTATCAAAATGGTATAACATTTTGCAGCTATAAGAGTTATTAATCTATTTATTGGTATATTATAGTAGCACGGTAGTGCCACTATAGTTAGGGGTGTGTAGCCATTTCTTTGTTAAACCTCAAAGTTTGCACTTTAATAACTTTGCAACCATTTATCCAATTTTCCTGAAATGTGGAACGTAGGAAGATGTTTGGTAGGTCTCTGGATCTGGAAATTTTCATGTCGATCAGATGTACGGTTGCAGAATTGTAGCATGCTCAAAAAGTGAAAAATTCCACAACATTCCATTTTCTTTAGATGTTCACTTTGGACTGAAGAATGCATGTGAGTGGGTTCAAATTGGGTAGGCTACATGGGTCCTGGGTCACAGATGTGCCTTTTGAAGATTTTGTGTAAAACTCTTGTTCTTTTCAAAAGTTACTGCATTTTTAGTGTCTCATTATATCCTATGGGGAAATGTATATGTGCAGCTCCAAAATTGTCGCAATCATATTTTTTAGTGTCGAGTTTGCCAAAAATAGTGTTGCGCTGCTGTCAACTTGTTTTCAGTTAGCAAGAGAGAAAAAACAATATAACTCAAAAAATACTGCACTTTTTGACACACCAACCATTGGATTTACCGATTCGGGGCCTGAGGAACAGGAATCTGGCATTAGTTTTTCACCTGCTGGTCTGGAAATGTAGTTTTCAGATTTTTTCCACCATTTTGCCATTTTTTGATCACAACACTATAACAAATTGCTGCGGCAATAAGCACGACCATAAAAAATACAACCACAACACTATTTTTTATGTTTGTGGTTGTATTCCATTATAAAGATAGGAGTGCCACGATCATATTTTAAATGACCGCAGTAACACTGCACAACCACATTTTCTGAAATGCCATTTACTTTGTCACTTGATTGAGGCAAGGTGGACTGTGATATTGGCCTGAAATTTCAGGGTAGCAAGCCCTAGTGACGCAGATGTGCCTTTCAGTGGTTTGCCTTGAAAACGTTCGCCACATCCCTAGTTATAGTGTTCAGAAGTTACAAATTTTTTCATAAAATTACATTGTGGGAGTTTTTTTCTTCTCTTTGTGGCTACGTGCATTGTGATATTAACCTGAAATATTCAGGGTGTAAAGCCCTACCCCTACAGGTGTGTGCCTTTTGGTGGTTTGGTACTGAACCATTGAATATGGCCATACTTACAGCATTGTGAAGTTTGAACATTTCCCCATAGAATAACATTGCGTCGCTAGTTTCTCTTTGTCGCCTCATTGCTGCAATGTGCATTGTGGTATTACCCTGAATGTTTCAAGTCGAAAAGCCCTAGTCTCGCAGGTGTGTATTTTGGTGGTTTGCTGTGAAAACATTCAGCAGGACCAGAGCTACTGCATTCCAAAGTTCCAAATGTTCCTCATAGGATAACATTGCGGTGCCTGTGATGCCTTTCGGGACCCGTATCTCAAAAAAGGTTTGAGATATGGAATTTTCATCAGAAAATTTCTAGGTTAGAAAACCTTAAACCCCCCCGAAATTTGAATTTTTTTCTAACATGTACGGTTCCTGAGATATTTGCAAATTGCTGTCCAAATTGGTGATTTTCATGTGCGCGGGCCAGTATTATGCCCTCAGATCTAGCAATCACATTGCGTTTCGGTGCACGTATCTCGGAAATGATGTGAGATTTGGATTTGGTCATTGTGTGGTCGTGAAAACTGCACACTGTCACGATTACAACAACACTTGCATTTTTTTCTCCCTTCTATGGTTCCCGAGATATGGGCAAATTACTGTTGCTAAGCCTCCTTGCCTTATAGGGTTGCTGTATGGCTCCATGCTTATATATAAGTGGGAGCATGGGCCTGGAGGGCCTGTGCTCCTACCCACACATACATTATGCACAAATAGGTGGCTTGGTAGGAGCACGGGGCCCAAAGGGCCCTGTGGTCCCACAACTCACCAATTTCTATTACTATTTACATTACACGTTTCAAAAAAGAAAGGAAATTCTTTGCAAAAACTTCATTAATGCATCAGTTAGGGTTGTTTCCACACCAACAGAAGTGTGGAAATTCAATGTTAGGGTTACCACACCTACCACCCCACCCGCACCCCCCACCAACAGGCATCGGGCAGGGTGTGCATTGGGGTAATCTTGCCTCTCACCCCATTCTCCTATACTGCCCCACCTCAGTTTCTTTACACATGGAATGGGGTGAGAGTTAGGCTGACGACCCCAACGCTCAACCCGATGCCTGTTGGTGGTGGTGGTGGTGGTGTTGGGGTGGTAGGGGTGGTAATATTAATGTTGAATTTCCACACTTATGTCAGTGTGGAAACAACCCTAACTGATGCAGTGACAAAGTTTATGCAAAGAATGTACTATAGTGATACCATGCCACTATAGTTAGGGTTGAGTACCCCATTTAAGGTTAAATCTGAAATTGTGCACCTTAATAACTTTGTCGCCGTATGGTGGATTTGCCTGAAATTTGTAATGCACAGTTTGGTATGATAGGTCTTTAAACCTGTCAAGTTTTGTTATGGGCGAATGTAGGGTTGCAGAGCTACAAAGTGCCACAAAATGCATAAATTATGGGGTTTTGTGCATTTCTTTGCTCGCGCCTATAGCCCATATGGTTTTTGCAGTCAGTCCAAAAACTTCAGGGAACATGCAGCCATGGTTGCTGATGTGCCTTTTGAAAATTTAGTGAAAAAATATTAAACAGTTCAAAAGTTATTCAAAAATCACTGACTTTCGTGATTCAGCCATTTTTTTTTTCAGTTGGTGGTCAGAAAAATACTTGACATTTAAATTTGAGACCCTCTAGGGACACAATTCTTGTTGTGTTCACCTAGTTGAGCCCTGAGGATGCTAGTCTTTGAGTGTAAAATACCCCAGAAATATGTTTTTTAAATGTTTCTAAAAGGTAGTGTCACAAAGTACTTTCACAAATGTGACACTTTCATGATTTTTCTTTTTTTGTGAAAGTGTTGTGATTTACGAAAGTAATTTGTGACACTATGCCCAAAACAATAGGAAACCTATGCCACCCTGCTTCAAAACAATAGTTTGGTCTTTTAGGTTGAAATTTGCAGGGAAAAAAGCCAACATCACACAGATGTGTCTTTTTATTTATTCATTTAGCTATTTATCTATTTATTTATTTATTTTTTCATTCATTCATTCATTTATTTGTACAAGTCGGATTTACAATCTTTGAGTCAGGGACTGATTTACAAAGGCACCTTGTCTCAGGGAGGGCAAGACAATAGAACATTGTGCAGATACAACATTGGACAACATTACAGGTGCAGGCATCGAACACAGAATACACTTAATTACATGTTGGTATAAAATACAGGTTTACAATTAAAGATTTACAATTTCTCTGGAGATGCAGTGGAATACAACCTTGTATAAACCTAAGGGGGTAGGTAAAAAGGGGTAGGGGGAAGATGGATCGGCAGTCCAGGGGACATTGTTGAGATTAGTGGGGCCAGGCAGGGAAAGGTCCTGTAGTAGGATTGGGGGACAGGGTTAGTTGCACCTACAGCAGTGGACATTAAAGAGATGGTTCTGGAGAGTGGTTTTGAAGGGACCAAGTTTGGCAGTGTTGGTGATACAGGTAGGGAGGGAGTTGAACCAGGTGAGGGCTCAATAAAAGAAGGACCTCTGGGTGAGGGAGGTCTTGGTTCTGGGCACTTTGAAGGTGGCTTTAACAGAGCTGTGGGTGGAAACAGATGAGGATGACCATGGTAAGGAGGGAGGCAGAGACTCCGCGGGTGGAAGTCCGAGCAGGGATTTCTTAGCAAGAAGGCAGGTCTGATACTGCAGACATTCCTTGAAGTTGAGCAGGTTGGTGGAGGAATAGAGCAGGCAGGTGTGGAGGCAGCTGGAGGCTCCGGTCAGGAGCCTACAGGCCTTATTGATGGAGAGCTGGATTTTAGAGAGAGCAGTGTTATCAGCTGCAGCATAGATGGGCAAGCCGTAGCCCACTAGGGACAGGATGGAGGAGGTGATGGCCAACCGGAGGGCAGCGAGGGGCAGGCAATCCCTATGGCAGTAAAGTAGGCCAATACGAGAGTTTATGGCAGAGGAAAGAGTGTTGATGTGGGTGTGGAAGGTCAGGGCAGTATTGAAAGTGATGCCTAGGTATTTGTATGTGGTCACTTGCTCTCATGGGAGCTGAGAGTTGGGGGTAATCAGGAGGGAGCACTTCTAGATTTATTTTGGTGGTGAGAGAAGAGCATTGATTTGGTTTTCTTAAGATTTATGACTAGTCTGTGATCAAGAAATCACCTTTCTGTTTGGTTGTAGGCGAGTTGAAGGGATGATGGAGAGTGGCAGGATCTGGGTGTGAGGCAAAGAGAACTGCATCATCTGCATGGAGGAGCATCTTGCTATTGCAGGAGCTGGGGAGAGTGTTGAGGTAGAGACTGAAGAGACTGGGACCCAGGATTGAACCCTGTGGGACCCTGGAGCTAACTGGTCGAGTGTTGAAGAGGGAGCCGTTGATCTTTACACGCTGGGATCTAGCAGAGAGGTCGCTGGAAAACCAGGCAAAGGGACCATCAGAGAAACCGAGTTGGTGGAGAGAGTTGAGTAGGAGGGGTGACAGACAGTGTCAAAGGTCTTGGAAAGGTCAATGAACACTGCAATGGCCAAGTTGCTGGAGTCGAGAGCAGAGTGCGTGTGTGCATGTGTTTGTGTGTACACATATCTGTGCATGCATTTTGTGTGTGTGTGTGTGTATGTGTTTGAGTATGCATTGGTTGTGTGTGTGTTGTGTTTTGTGTGTGTGTGTTCATGCAGAGTGTTTGTGTGTGTGTGCGTGTTTTGGTGCAAGTCAAATGGAAGTTGCCAGGATAACCTTCCTTCTTGCTTTCTGATCAGATGGCCTCAGCAGCAGCAGCAGGAGGAGGAGGAGCAGCTGCAGCTGTATCAAGTGCATCATCAACAACTGCGGGGAACATACAGACAGCAGCACCAGTACGAGCCCCATCACCAAATGTCTGGACCACTGGATTGTTTGACTGCCTTAGTGACCTTGGTATCTGTAACTAACTGATGTTTGTTTTCTTTCAGGAAAAACTCACTGGGCCCAATTCACCAACATTGCCATGAATGCCACAAACCTAGAATGTGCCAAACATATGGCACACGGGGCTTGTGGCATTCCCTAGTCAGTGATCAAGATTCTTGTTCCGGTGCACAGACACAGTAAGTTGGACCAGCTTTTTCTGGTCTAACTTGTGCCAATCGTGGGTACCCTCTTTACAGGGCTTGTGCCAAATACTGGCACAATCTGACGTAAATTGGAACAAACTCTGGTCAGGACCAACACGGCAGCATAAAGCCATTCACACCACTTATGGAGAGCATGGAACTCATGCGGGAAAGTTAGAAACATAGAAAATTGATGGCAGATAAGAACCTCTAGCCCCATCTAGACTGCCCTTTTATGTTGGCTCGCGCATGCACAGCCAACATATTGGAGTAATAGCAGATTTGGAGGTGCAGTCACTGTTAGGCGAATGCTGGGCATGCTTCAGGAGGTGCGTCCCTCATTCCCTAATCAGCCTGCATGCTGGCGCCACACCATGCATACATAATGGTGTGAGCATATCTAAGGAAAGGTCAGCTGCAATGTGAGCAAAGCTCGTCATATGAAGCGGATCCCTTGATGTGCTTTCCCTGGTGAGGAAAAAGCAATAACATGGTGGCACACTGCCAACCATAATGCTGCCTTTGAGGGTGCCCAGTCCCCCTGTCGGCATGCCCTGTCTCAATGTATGGGCTGATGGGGGAGCCCACTTCCCATCTGCATAATGCACCCCCTCATTTGCTATATGCCGAGGGGGTGCCCAATCCCTCTCGGCTCTTGCCCCCCTTCATTGTGTGCCGATGGGGGTGCCCAATCCCCTGTCGGCTACAACATCCCCCCTCTCCAAAATACTTAGGTGGCACATTGGGAGCCCACCCCAGAGTGCCAAATCACCCTGAAAAGTAAAAACCGTGCCGCAAGGTTTTTTTTTCTTTTTAAACCCTGTGAAAAAAGAAAATGGTCCCTCGCTGTCTCCCTACACCCCTCCCACAACCTGTGCCCACCCACTGTGCACCCTGCCTCCCCACACCCCCCTCACCCCAAACTTACCTCCAGAGTCCGGCACGATGATCTTCAGTGGATCGGGAACACGTCTGCACTCTTCAAAGCTGACCGTGAACTGAGGAAATGCCGGTAAGCTGTATGATGGAATAAATAGGACTTTTTCAACTTTGATGCATATCTCAGCCATTTTTTGGAATTTTGGCACCACATTTTCAACATGGGATTTTTGGGACCCCTCCTCATGAATTCTGGCACTGCCATGGTGTTAATCATCCCTGAAAGGTGATTTTATGGTCACTGCACAGAATCACCTTTTGGGACTGATTAATGAAATGACAGTGCCAGTGTTCATGAGGCAGGCTCTCAAAAAGCCAATGTTGCAAATTTGGTGAAAAAAAATCCAAAAAATGGCTGTTTTACTAACATGCATTGCGCTGTTTCCACGCATGCTTGTAACTTCGTGAATTTGTAATATTTTCACTCCAGATTTTCAAAATTGGCATTTTTCCACACCTCCTTATGAACAGTACAACTGTAATTTTTCACATACTGCCCAAAATGTGTTTCCGCACCTGTGGCGCACAATGGCGTGGTCGCTGTGGGAAATCAACTTTTGGGACAGATTAACAAAATCACAGCACCACTGTTCATGAGGGGAGATCCCAAAATGCCTACGTTAAAAATGTGCCTAACAAACTCCTCAAAATAATTGGGTTATGGACGTGTGTTTCGCAGTTTTTATGCATGCTCACAACTTCATCAATTTTTCATATTTTCACTCCAGATTTTCAACATTGCATTTTTTTACACCTCCTCATGAACAATACAGTTGTCATTTTCCACATTCTGCCCAAAATGTGTTTTCATTCCTGTGTCGCCAAATGGCATAGCCGCTGTGCAAAACCACCTTTCAGCTAACAAAATGATTTGTGCCACTTTTCATGAGGTGGGCTCACAAAAAGCCCATGTTGGAAATTTGGAGTGAAAATACCAACACATGCCTATGGTGTTATGGTTCCCAACTGTAGCACCCCACCCTATAGAGACTGACAGGTATCAGGGGTGTGACTTGGGACCATCAGCTATAATGCTTATGCCATTCCACCCCCACCCTGCAACCAGTGACAGGCATCGTGGTGTGCTTTGCACTGTGTGGCCACACAGTTCACCCCATTCTCCTATACTGCACCCACCTCAGCATATTTCCTTATGGAATGGGGTAAGAATAATGCCCAAAGACCCCAAAGCACACCACAATGCTTGTCAGTGTCTACAGGGTAGGGTGAGGTACAATGGCATGAGTGTTATAGCTTATGACCCAAAGGCACACTCCAATGTCTGTCGGTCTCTACAGGGTGGGGGTGGTGTCACTTCAATACTTCACTGCCATTCCTATTATGCATCTCTAACTCCAGCACTACCAATGCCAATGCCAGCGAGACAACATTCGGCATAGACAAATGCTTGTTCTTACCTATGACAGTGACTGGTGATCCTGTTTGGGCATCAGCTTAGCCTCTCCTTCCCACTTCTAGGGTTCCTTTATGTCTATCCCAAGCATGCTTGAATCCCTCTACTGTCCTTGCTCCCACCACCTCTTGAGGCAGGCCATTCCATGTATCCAACACCCTTTCAGTGAAGAAGAACAACTTCCTCATATTTCCTTTATCCTCCCCCCGTTCCAATCTCATAATGTACCCCTTGTTCTTGTACTCGTTCTATACTAAAATATGTCACCCACTTGCACCTTATTTATGCCTTCAAGATACTTGAAGGTCTCTATCATATCTCCACTTTGTCTTCGCTCCTCCAGTGAATACATATTGAGGTCCATCAGTGTCTCTTCATATGTCTTGTGGTGCAAGCTCTGTACCATCTTAGTTGCCCTTCTCTGAACCACATCCACCCAGTCTACATCTTTAAGAATATGTGGCTCCAGAACTGCACAAGGTATTCCAGATGAGATCTCAACAGCATTCTGTACAGTGGTATCACCACTTCCCTTCTTCTGCTCATGATACCCCTCGGTGCACCCCAGCATGCCACTGATTCTCCTTATAGCCTTTGGGCATTATTTGGCTACTGTTAGGTCATCCAAGATGATAATACCCTAGTATATTTCTTCCCTAGTGACTGCTAGCAACCCTATCCATCCTGTAGCTCTCTGCAAGGTTTCTGCACTCCAGGTGCATGACTTTGCCCTTCTTCACATTGAATCTCAGTTGCCACACTTTGGACCATTTTTCTAGCTTTTCTAGGTACCTCCTCATTTTCTCCACCCCTTCTGGAGTGTCTACCCTGTTGCAAATCTTGGTGTCATCACTTTTCCTTCCAGCCCTTCTGCAATGTCACTAATGAAGACATTGAAAAGGAGTGGCCCAGGACTGATCACTGATATACCCCACTGGTCACCTCCCTTTCCTCGGACTGGATATAGTTAACCACCATCCTTTGCTTCCTATCCCCCAGCCAGTTCCTAACCCAGTTCCAGTGATGAAGTTCTGCTTGAGGATGGAGCTCACGGCAGAGAAGTGAGCCATGGCCAAGATGTCCACTGGAGTTTGCATATCTGCACTGACTCAAGAGATCCTTGGCAATCAGAATCATGAGGTGGCATAATACACTGTTTGTGAATAAAGTTGTTCATTCTGAATTTTTATAGTGTATAGTATTATTTTTTTATTCATTTGTTAACCAGGTTGGTGCACTACTCCTAGGACCATTTTCAGGCATGGCCTGGGCTAGAGACTGGCACAATCAATGGTAAAATACAGTGAACAACATCTGTCAATCATATATAAGCAAGTACAGAACCCACTGCAGTCAGGCAACATACAGAGGTGGACAAATAATAATTCAAGCACACAGTGCAAAATATAACAAACAAGGTGGGCATTATAAAAGATATACAAATAAATAAATACAGGCAAGGTTTCAATGTCCTGTAACGAAAGGTCATGTTACAGTTATGTGAAATGTGCAATTTTACCGTTATGTGAAATGGGCACACAGCAGTTCTTTGGCTATCAGAATGAAACTGTCATATGCAATCTCTAGAGGGTCCATAATGCTCTTGTACCACAGAAGGGTACAATCACATTCCATGACCTTTGAAGTGTGATACAACAACATTTTGAAAGGGATGGAATTCTATGCAGAGCAATTCTCTGGTTTACACTGCATATCAGTTCTAGGCAGATAAGGATGTCTTTCCCCACCTAGACAGCCTGTTTCCCCTACCTACTGTGATGCAACAGACCCTGCTTATTTGCCAGCTTTATCACCACTTCCACTGCATCAATGTTCCATTATGCATATCTTATGCATTAGTGAATGCCAGTGTTATTTCTGACCCTACCACCTCTGTTTAGAGGATGTTCAATGCATTCACCGCCCTAGTAGAGAAGAAGGACTTTCTCACATTTTGCCTAGCTCTGTCCTCCCCCAACTTCATATCATGACCCCTTGTTCTTGGACACCTTTTAATCTGAGTATGCTTCCCTCTTGAACCTTATTATACCTGTGAGGTATTTGAAAGTCCCTGTCTTTTCATATCATACCATATCAATCCATAGTTACCTCTAGAGTGTATATAATGAGACACTTTAGTCTCTGGTCATAATTATTTTATAACTGGTCAGCAATTTTTTACATAGGCTGACTTAGTTATAATTAGCCATTGTAAACCATGGGTTATATGAACATACGAAGAAACCAGCAGAAGAACGCCATTTGGTCTATCGAGTCTGCTCGTGTTGCAGATCCACAGCTTGAGCTACTGTACCTGTCCCTGCTCCCCACTCTTCCCATACTTTTTATTTATTTAAGTCTTTGGTAACCGGGTAAGGCCCTCATGGCACAAGTGCCTGTTTTCAGGGGTGACCTGGGAGCACTGTGTGGTTAAATGACTTGCTCAGAGTCACACAGTATGCAAGTGCAGGTTGTGAGAATCAAACCAAGGTCTGGTCTACTGGATGTACCAAGCTCGGCTCATTACTTTAACCTCTAGGCCATCTTCCCTACCCATGACCCTTACCCTCCCCCTATACCTGTCCCAGCCTCTCTTAAAGCTGCTCACTGTCTTCAATAAGATTATCTCTTCTGGAAGTGCATTCCAAGTGTCCACCACCCTTTCTGTGAAGAAGTGCTTCCTGACCTCCCTCCTAAACCTCCCACCCTCCAAGACTGTGCCCCCTCATGTTATGGTTGCCACTCAGCTTAAAGAGACTCTCCTTATCAACCTTATTTATCCCTTTCACGTACTTGAAGGTCCCAGTCATGTCCCATCTCTCTCTCCTGTCTTCCAGGGAGTACTTGTTCAGTGCCCTCAATCTCTCCTCATATGCCTTACCCTGCTGACCAGCTATCATCTTTGTAGCCCTCCTCTGGACCTTCTCCAGCAGGTCAATGTCCTTTTTAAGGTGTGGGCACCAGTACTGAACTCCATGCTCTAGATGTGGCCTCTAGATGCGGTTATAATGGCGGGCACGTGCTGAGTCACTAAAGAAACAGCCACTTCCTGATTGGCTGTTGCTGTACTACTGTGCAGGGTAAACAGTTTCAGAAACATGGTAGCTCCTTATCCCACGTATCAAGGAGCCGCCAGACCGAGACTCATCATCAGTTTCTCTTTTTTTTTAACCAGCTCAACATCTACACACAAAAAAATCTATCTGGTTGATTCTGTCATTCTGAACCCCGCAGTGGACAACTACCACCAGCGGGAACCAGAAATGGCTCAGGGGCTAAAGTGCCTGAGGAAAGCCTGATTGTGATTGCAATCCCAAATGTCCAGCTCTGGAAGTCTGCAAGTGAAAAAATAAATGCCAGATTAAATAAAAAAGTTTTTCAAGAAAAAAAATCAAAGGAGACAAAAATAGACTGTGTGTGTAAGACTGACACATGAGTGAGACACAGCAACACTAAGTGCACTTTGGCAAAAAAAAATTGCTGATCAGCAATTATAAAAAATAACAGATGGGGAAGTTTTGAACTCGAATGCAATGGTCGCTCTCAGTGTGGGATGCTTGAATAACTCCATCGGGCTTTGCCTTCTGGGTTTATGTTGCATCCCACATCTCGGACGACTATTAAATTCTCATAACGCACACTTCCCCATCCATTATTCTGTCTGTTACAGTCACTGCACTATTTTTTCAATCATAAAAGATTTTATAATGATTGTTCAACAATGGAACATACATGAAGCAGAGATGACTTGGCATCAAATGCGGTAGGTAACAGTTGTATACTTAACTTTTGCTTATAGGATACACTGTTTGCAAATAGAGGCATGCACTGAAGGAATTTTATACTAAGCAGATATCTACATTGGGATGTTTAGTCCCATTCTATATTAACCACAATAAGTAAGAACATCAAGCATTGCATGGTGAACCCTAACCCCCTAGTCCTGAGTCAATAAAGGGGTATGCAGCCTGGGTATACATCAGCCTGGAAGAGATGTGCCTCATCTAGTTGTACCTTTACAGAAGGGAACTGAGCAAAATCCTGAACATTACCAGCAATTGCTGACCCATCTAGTGGGGGTGGGGCTGAACCTGTATTATCAAGAGTGACCCCTTTCTAAGACCTTTCAGCCTATAAGGACTGAAGTGAACCAGTTCGGGCGGAAGCTTAATGCGGAGTAAGACTGTTGTCTGGGTCAGAAGGGTGGGTTGCTAGGTGGTGGGGTGGGGGTAGAGCATAGGTGTGATCTGAGATAAAGGCACCATTTCTTGTTGGAAACCTGTGTGTGGTTGGCGGAGGTGTATGTCAACCATTCAAAAAGTGCTAACTAAGCCACTGTCGTATGCCATGTAAGAAGAGAGTGAGGTAGATTCTGGAACCACCTTATTAAGCTAGTCCTTTTGGTTTCAAGTAGTACCATGAGGAGCCATTTTTTTGATTGGCTGGAACAGTTCGACACATTCAAGGTATTGCCCAAGAGGGAAAGGGCCTTTTGTTTGCAGGATCTTGGAGCAGTTCAAAATGATTCCTGTCCAAAAGGCACCAGTATGGGACACTGCCATAGTATGTGCAGCAGATTGGCCTGTGGGGCCTGACACCTCCAGCATGTGGAATGGGGGATGAGTCCCATCTTTTGGAGTGTGTCCGGAGTATGGTACCATCCCAGCAGCAACTTAAGGTATATAAGCTGGCTCCTAGAGTCCCTGTAGACCAGATGGGCTTCCTTGAGGTATTGCCGCCCTTCGGTGTCTGTTATCTTTATTTGTAGATCCTGCTCCCATTGCATCTTACACTTGATTGTAGTTTTGGGTAGAAAGTCCCTTAGCATACTATACATCTTGCCTGCAATGCCCTTTACTTTGCCTTGTTTATGCTTGGTGGTCAGTTACTAACACCCATCTCCCAAAGGTGCTGTGACTCTGAGGATCTTGGATGCATCCTGGATCTGGGGAAATCTCCAGAAGTCTATTTTGGGTAGCAGATACTGTGCCTGCATTTGCAGGAAGGACATCATGGCTTCAGAGTCCAGTGCATAAAGATCTGCTATTCTGCAGATGCCTGCCTGCTGCCAAGAATGCCAGTTGATGGTTTGCCCTTCCCATCACTAGCACATCTGGGTTGGTCCATAAGGGGCTGTACTGTGCAGGTGGTTCCCATAAGGGGGCTAGACACTGTGTGAGATGTTTGCACCTGTGCCAGGCTTATCTTGTCTTTCAGATAACAGGAGGAAGGTGGCCCTTTGGGTGTCCCCCTAGCAGGTTCCTCAGCCATTTGGATTCTGATAGGTCCATTTCTATATTCACCCATATAGGGGTATTTGGGGTTTTAGGGAGAAACCATCTGATTGCTTGTGCAGCCCTATATGCTAGTAAATGTCCCTGCAGCCAGGGGAGGCCTATTCCCCCAGATTAGTAGGACCATAAGCTAGTTTTTCCAAATCTTGGGGATTTGCCTTACCAGATGAACCCTGCTATCACCTTGTTGATTTTCAGAAGTGTGTTTGGTTGTGTAGAGATTGGTAGGTTGCACATGAGGTATGCTATCTAAGGCAGCATGAACATGTGTGCAGCATCTACCCTGCCTTTCAGGGATAGGGGTAGCTTAGTCCAACTTTGTGTTTCTGCTCTGATAGAGGCTGTGATGGGTGTATAGTCTGCCTAAACCAAGTTCCTCCATAGTGTGGTGATGGTTATCCCCAAGTATGTAAAACCTTGGGGTGCCCTTACCACTGGCATGCCCTGTAGGCATTCCCTTGTGCAGGGCAAGTTTAGTGGTTACAGAGTGCCACTACACCATTTTAGTTGCCCTCCTCTAGACTGCCTGTAACCTGTGCATGTCCATTTGGAGTCATGGTCTCCAGATCTCAACACAGTACACTGGCTGAGGATTCATCAGTTACTTAATTTTACAGTGGTATAAACACCTCATACTTCTTGCTGGTGATACCTATGCAGAGCAACATCCCACTGGCACTCCCATCTGCTTTGTCACACTGATTGGCTTCTTTTAGGCCATCAGAAATGACAGTCCCCCATTTTCTTTTCTCTTTTGTGCTCCCTATTGCAGTACCCCCTTCATGTACCTTCTGGGTTGGCAGTATAGCCTAGAGATTAGAGTAACGAGTGGTGAACAAGCTTGGTACATCCAGCAGACCAGACCTGTGTTTGATTCTCACAACCTCCACTTGCATACTGTGTGACTCTGAACAAGTCACTTAACCGCTCAGTGCTCCCAGGTTGCCCCTGAAAACAGGTACTTGTGTCTAGTGTGCCTTATCCGGTTGTCAAAGACTAAAATAAAAAATTAAAAAAAATGTACTCCACCCCTTGGTTTCTATGCACCAAGTACTTGATTTCTTATTTATTCACAATGAATGTATGGTGTATTGTAGAATTCCATACCTTTTAATATACTGTTGTACCACAGTTCAAAGGTCATGGAATGTGATTGAGCCCTTTTGTGTTACAGCATCCTTCTGACAGCTAAAGAGACTGCACACCTCCATTTCATTCTGAAAGCAACATAACTGCCGCATGTACATTTAACTCAGTACTATATACATTAAATAAAACACAGAATGAACAACTTTATTCACAACCAGTGTGTTCTGCAAACTCAGGCTTCTGATTCCCACTGACATAAGCTTCACTTTCAAGGTTAGAGGGAATCAGAAACCATCTATGGCAGAACACACTGGTTGTGCGTAGTTGCCAATCCATTATTCTCTATTTAATGACATACTGGACAACTCCTCAAGCTTAAGTAGTTCTATCTTTATTGTTCCATTCAGTTTTCCACCCCCCACCTTGATAGTGTCTACCCTGTTGTAGATCTTTGTCTCAACCATTAAAAAAACATATCTTACCTTCTAACCCCTCTTTATTATCACCAGTGATGTCAATAAAGAGTATATGTCAAAATACTGATCCCTGTGGTGCACCACTGGTCACTCCCTCAATATCATGTGAATGTCGTTTCCAACCACCCACTGATGTCAACTCCCCAACGAATTCTTTACCCAGTTTAACATTGTAGTACCCACTCCCAGGCTGCCAAGCTTCTTTACTATTCTGCTATGTGGAAAGGTATTGTAGGCCTTACTGAAATCCATGTAAGCCACATCCACTACTCCACCCTGATTAATATCCCTCATCACCCCCTCAAGGAAAACTAATGCAGTACAAGTCACATTAAACTGTTCTCTCAACTCACTGGTGTAGCATTGTTCAATGAGTTTCCTAATTTGGGCAGGGTTTAAGTCAATGAATTAGTAAAAGGTTAGTATTGGTTTGCAACTAGCTGTTATGTACTACAAGCTTTCTTTTCAGCTGAGTGCTTATGAGTTTCATTTCAGAAGGCAGACTAAACAACTCTTAAGGAATGCTGTGATATTTATAAACAATACCATGAAAATGCATTGCATAAACACTGAAAAGCAGCTACTGCCATTTCACTAAACAGGTGCAAGTGAGTTGAATAGGCTGTGAAGGATAGTTGGAAAACAGTTAAAAGCTTCAACAGTTCGAGTTGCCACTGCAGTAGCATCACACAAAAAAAAATGCTACACCAGTGAGTTGATGGAATAGTTTAATGTGAACTGTACTGTAGATTACTTTGATATCAGTGCCCCCGTCCCTCCAAATGAATCCATGCAGCCACAGATACTGTAAGCTACAGGATTCAAAATATTCCACAATCCTTTCCTCCAACAGTGTCTACGTTACTTTCACCTCCTCCAAATTCAGGTTGATGGGCCTGTAGTTTCCAGCTTACTGCCTGCTGCCAGCCTCCTCCCTGCTTCCACCTTTGTACAAAAGAGCCCTTGGTGAGGATACAGCTCTGCAATGGTGCGAGCTCACTTGTTACCTGATGTTGCAAGTATTATGCAGGAAAGAAGTGATGTACAGCATTGAAATGTGATGAAGAATGCACTTGAACATAGGGTCCCTGACAGTGAGCTACTTTTATCACATCCTCTTGGCACAGTAACGTAGACTAGAACTCCCGGCTTTGAATATTTTTATTTATTTATTTATTTAAAATTTGGTGACTGGGTAGGCCCACTGAGTCCCGAAGGTCCCTTTTTCAGGGGTGACCCAGGATAACAATACATATTTTCATACAGAACAAGACTTAGGTTACAGAGTAGTTTCAAGTGTGTGAGCAGGTTACAGCCATGGTTATCATCATGCATCAGTACTTACAAATATGTTGACAGTAGAATTAACAAAAAGAAGAAATGTAATTTTACATGGTAAGCTCATTGTTTACTACTGGCATGGTTCAGTGGAAAGTTAGCTGTGGTACTATGCCTAGAGGGAAGCACCCTGGAACCTGGTAAGGTGCTTGGTGGATCTGGTTATTAGGAGGACAGAAGCAAGTGGGTGGGGGGGGCATGGGCCGTGGCAATGACAAGTGCTAGAATCAGACATATAGGCTTTGAGTCTGGTGCGGAAGTTCATCATTGAGGAGGCTTCCTGCACTAGGGGTGGGAGTTTGTTCCACAGGTAGGGGGCTGAGTAGGAGAATGACCCGCTGCCAATGTTAGTCCTGACTCTGGGAACTCCATTTAGATTATTTTATGCTCTAATCTGTGTAACCTCACAACAAGATCTAATTGGTATTCCCATACACATTGATTTTATATAAAAACATATTTTCCTGACATGTTATAGATTGCAGTTTGATACTGTTAGACCCCCCAACAAAGTCTGACCAAATGTCCAAGCAGTGTACCACACTTTCAATAAAAAAAATACTTTCTTTCACCACCCATTAAGTTGAGCACTTTCAGCATAATTGTAAGTCCTTTTTTGGTTGTGTGTCTACACACACACACACACATGTGCTGCGTCTCTCAATCCTAACACAATGCATGTATGAAACTAGTGTTTAGCCTGGTGTTTCACTTTCCTATTTGTAGCTAACAGCAGATGTTTTGAAGGTAAAGACTCCTGTTTATTTATGAACTGGATATTTCTGACATATTTTTCATACATTACATAAGTTAATTCAAGTATGTCAATAAGAGATCAATCACTTTTCTGTTGTAACACATATCAAGATTCAGAGGCAGTAACACAAGCTTGCTTGTAACGGTTCAAGCCAATCTCATTGTAAATGCAAATAAGGCACTTGTAAATACACCCCCCTCATTCTTGGATTGCACTCAGAAGTTCTGAAAGCATAATGTTTTCAGTGTTCTCTTGTCTATGTTTTCAATGCTTCCTATTTATATTTTATGTTGTTTTCAAAGGCTTAAAATAGTCCTGTCACACAACTTGCACAGTGTGTAGTACTAATAGCCTTTATTTGCAGGGACCCTGGTTTTCCATTTTTACCTGCACCATTTTGGTAGCCCTTCTCTGGACTGCCTCAATTTGGTTAATGTCCTTGTGAAGGTGTGGCCTCCGATACTGCACGCAGTACTCCAGATGGGGCCTAACCAGTGTCTTGTAAAGAGGGATTATTACCTCCCTCTTATGACTTGTGATACCCCTACTCATACACCCTAACACCCCCTAGCCTTACCTACTGCTTTAGAGGTCTGCTTGATGATTTCAGGTCATCAGTGATAATGATGCCCAAGTCTCCTTCTTCCTTTGTGACTGGTAGTAACTCCCCTCCCAGCCTATAGGTGGCTTCAGGGTTTCTCTTCCCTATGTGTATGGTTTTGCACTTCTTTGCATTAAATCCCAGTTGCCACTCTTCTGACCATTTTGCTAGTTTATTCAGATCTCTTCTCATTCTGCCCACCCCATCTGGATCATCTACTCTGTTGCAGATCTTGGTGTCATCTGCAAACAGACAAGCCTTACCCTCTAGTCCATCTGCAAGGTCACTAATGAAGATGTTGAAGAGGACTGGCCCCAGGACCGATCCTGAGGTACCCACTTGTGACTTGCATCTCTTCTGACTGTATACCATTTACCACCACTCTCTGTTTTCAGCCCATCAACCAGTTTGCCACCCAGTTGACCAACTTCTGACCCACCCGAGCCTACCCAGCTTATTTATCAATCTTCTATGTGGAACAGTGTCGAAGCTTTGCCAAAGTCAAGGTAGGCGACATCAACTGCTCACCCTTGGTCCACCACTCTGGTTACCCAGACAAAGAAATCTATGAGATTAGTTTGTCAGGACCTTCCTTTTGTAAACCCATGCTGTCTTGGATCCTGTGCCCTTATGGATTCCAGGTGTTGCACTATCCTTTCCTTAAGGAGTGCCTCCATAATCTTGCCCACTACTGAGGTAAGACTGACTGGTCTGTAGTTCCCCACCTCCTCCCTGCTACCACTCTTGTGGAGTGGGATCACATGAGCCCTTCTCCAGTAGTGTGGGACCTCTCCTGTGCTCAGAGACTCACTAAACAGTTCTGCTAATGGCTCTGCTAGTTCCACCTTTAGCTCCTTAAGTACCCTGAGATGTATGCCATCAGGTCTAATTGCATTATCCACCCTGAGCTTAGCAAGCTCTTGTAGGACCCTTTCTTTTGTGAAGGGAGTAGTTCTCAACTCCCTCCCCTCTGTGTCCATGATGCTGAGCTATGGGCCCTGCCCTACATTTTCTTCAGTAAATACTGAGCAAAAGTATCTATTTAGGATAGATGCCTTTACAGGGTCCTCCTCCTCACATGCTCCCTTTTCTCCATTAAGCTTAGCAATACCCCCTCTGGACTTTCTCCTTTCACTAATGTATCTATAGAAAGTCTTGTCACCTTCTTTACTGTTTGTGCTAGTGTTTCCTCAGTTTGGGACTTTGCCTGCCTACTGCCTTCCCTTAGGGCAGTTTGGTATGCCTCCCTATCTTCATCCCACTGTGTTCCCTTATATTTCCTAAAGGCCAGCCTTTGGCTCTGACCTTTCTGCTACTGTATTGAGAACCAAAGTGGTTTCCTTCTTCTTTTGCACTTCCTTTTCTGTCTAACACAATGGGATGTTGCTTCAAGTATTGCATCCTTAATGCTTGCCCACTTTGCTGTACTCCCTCATCTGTGTTTCTTTTGCCAGGGCTAGCTTAACTCTGTTGGCCATCTTATCAAAGTCAGCTCCTCTGAAGTCCCATATTTTTGCCTTGGAATGGGGTGATTTAGATGTAGTAGCCAAATTGAACCATACCATGTGATGGTCACTGGCCCCAGGTGACCTTCTACCTGGAGATCTGTGATCCCTTCCTGTTAGTCAGTACTAGATCTAGGATAGCCCTGTCTCTTGTGGGTTGCTGTACCAGTTGTTTGAGGCCCTTCCTGCAGGAATCCACTATGTGTCTAGTTCTGGCAGATGTTCCTGCTGGTATTGACCAATCTGTATCCGCATGTTGAAGTCTCCCATTATCAGAACCTCCCTTTAGCTGTCATGTTTTGTATATCTTCTAACAGTAATGTGTCTATGTCCTCCCCCCTGGTCTGGGGGCCTGTAGACAACCCCAGTTCTTATGGCGGTCCCATTTCCTGTTTCCAGGGTGACCCACAGTTCTTCTGGCTCCTTATGTGTATTCTGAATTTCTGTAGCTTTGATATTTTCATTGACATATAGGAAGTTATCTAACATGATCCCAATGTATTTGAAATGCTTGATCTGCACTAGAGCCGTTATGGATGGTGAGGGAATGGGCTTTATGCGTGCTACACACACACTGCTGAACAGCATGAGCTTGGTTTTGCTGAGGCTCAGGATCAACTTGTGGGCACTGAACCATTCTTCAACCCTCGCAAAGTCAAGCTGTAGTTGATGCTCAATGAGTTTAGGGTCCTGGTGGCTGGTAAAGATGACAGCACAGGGTTTTAAATAATTGATTAGCAGTTTTTTTCTTGGGACGATACTAACTGTACAGAAAGTATTTATATAGATTTTCTAGAAGTGCTATGTTTGTTAAACACAGTGAGGCAAGAGCTATGCATTTTCACAAAGATTTGGCACTTTCATGAGCAAAACGCTAATCAATTTTTAGAGTTAAATAAATCCCTGCAGCATCATCTGCATATAGTAACATTCTCTGGTGACAGGCACTAGTAAGATTATTCATGAACAGACTAAACAGTAACGGTCCCAGGTGGTACGCCTCAGATGACTGGCTTATGATTCGAGGTAGTATTGGGAATCCTGACTTGTTGGAACTGGCCCACAAGATAACTCTTGAACCATTGTAGTGCTTCTTTGGTAAGACCAGTAGAGGAGAGCTGTCTGAGTAGAAGTGGCTGGTTGACAGTGTCAAAAGCTTTTGTAAGGTCGATGAACCCCACACCAGCACAGTTTCCCTGATCAAGTGTGTTGTGGATGAAACCTGTAAACTCCAAAAGAGCAGTGATGGTACAGTGCCCTTTTTTAAATCCATGCTGTTGCGGGCTTTGGATTTCATATTTCTCCAGATATTCGACTAGCTGGTCCAAGGCTATGCATTCAAATGCTTTGGAAAATGGAGGGAGAATGGAAATGGGCCTGTAGTTAGTGTAAAGCACCCTGTCTCCACTGTTATGGACAGGTGTGACAAGCATCTGTTTCCAGAGATCTGGGAACTGTTATGATCTAAGTGAGAGGTTAAAGGTCTTTGTGATAGGCAAAATGATTTCTTCAGGGATGAGTGAGAATAGTTTAAAGAGAGTCACTGCTGGTACAAGGTTTATGGATGGCCTTGCATATGTAGGTTCTTGCCAGGTGAATTGGGAGTCTCTTTGAAATAGAACTGTGGGGTGCTGCTGTCAACGGGTGTGTCAGAAAGGTATGAACTAGTGTTGGGTGTGTCAAAGAAATCAGGCGGCAGTACACTACCCAGCTCTGAGAAAGCATCATTGAAGGTATTGGTAATTTTCCCCGAGATCGAGAACTGGGGCTCCATTGATGTTAAGCATTATGGGTGGTAGACTTTGTAAACAGTCATATTTTACTGTCAAAGGCAGACAACATTAACTGAACATTTTCTTCAGCACATCTTCTATGTGGAAATAGCCACAGCCTTCTTTGTACTCAAAAAGGGCATAATTAGTGCCTTTTCTAGCACTCTATCCCATTTCCAAAAGAGACATGACAGCCCCCATTTCCTCAGAGACAATCACGCTCTCTGAAAGAAACCTTTTTTTTCCTGTCAGGAAACATTTGCTAAAAATCCAGAAAGCAGCACTGGGCATTTAAACTCAGAAGCTTTGTATTTTTCCTCTATTAAAAAAGGCAAAATATCACCTCAGACTTTAGCAGTACTTGGTCTCAGTTCATCTCCACAGAAGCTCCCAAAAGAACCCCAAGGCTTGTCTTCCTCCTTATGGAGAGGGGCACCCCTCTTTTGGAGATTGCAGGCAATGGCTGCTGCCACATAAGAAATGTTTTACCAATGCCAAATCCATAAACAAGAAGGTTTAAACTGAAGGAGCCAGGCACTACATGCCAGGTTGAAGGCTCCTTCCAACTGACTAGAATGCTCAGTTCTTTCAAAACTGAGAGCTCTGGCCCCTCCCCTTTGGAATGTTCAGGCAGTGCTGCTGCCAGGGTATTCAAAGGGCACATATGGCATCAACATAAGAAAGCAAAGCTTTCTTAAAGGAACACACACACACACACACACACACACACAACACACACACACACACACACACACACACACACACACCAGAGTAACTCCCACAGGAGGGCTTATGTAAAATTCAAACAGAATAGCATCAAAGGGAATTGGGCAGGCTGCAGGGAAACAGAATGCAAATGTAAAAGAGCCATCAGGAAAGCTAAGATGAGGAAACAGAAACAGGCAATGATGGTGGAAAAAGACCAGTGGTCCTTCTAGTCTGCCCATGGATTGCCCCTGACCTAATTTCCAGCCAGGAACCTATCCCCACCTTTCAACTCATCCTTCTCCCACCCCTCACACATTGCACAGCTTCCTGTTATTCCTCTTATTCTGTCCCACCCATGCTTAAAGCCTTCCACTGTTGTGGAACCCCCCACTTCTGCAGCCAGGTTGTTCCAAGGCTCCATCACCCTTTTAGTAAAATAATTCTTCCTCAAATCCCTCTTGATGTTCCCCCACTTTCAGTTTACATTCATGCTCATGTGTCACTGAGCTTGTATTCCTATTAAATAATTCTGCATAGTTCACTTTGTTAAACCCTGTCAAAAACTTGAATATCTGTATCATGTCATCCCTCTCCCTCTTGTCCTCTAATGAGCAGACGTTTAAAGCCCCGAGCTGTTTCTCTAAGGATTCCCCCCTGTAGTCCCCGAATCATCTTGGTTGCCCTACACTACCTATCTTTGGTGAGGTGAGGGCTCTAGAACTGGACACAATACTTTAGGTTTGGCCTCACCAAATATCTATAAGGGGGAGTATTACTTCTTTCCTTGTACTATCTATGCTCCTCCCTATACACCCTAGATTCTGTTCACTTTGATGTAGGCTTTGTTGTACTGGCTAGACTGCATTAGAGTGTTACTGATGTTGGGCCCTCTGCATGAATGTGCAGAGTGGCTATGCACTGTGCATCTGCGGCGCACAGCCACTTCACACCCATTGCACCTTCCCCCCCATGGGATGCTCAAAATGGGGTGTGCAGCCCCTATGCACCTGATTCCCTGGCCACATGGATAGCAATGCACCAGGGCGGGCAGGAGCATGCCGGCACTATGTGGTATGCACTATGATTGCATAATGCCACACAACGGGGGCATAGGAGGGTGCCGAGTACTCCAGGTGAGACCCTGCCATAAATACCCTACGCACAGAGCCCCACACACAGCAGTTACCTGCACTTGCCCTGGCAGTGGTAGGACTCCCTCAACACAACTGGCCACTCACCCAGGCCTGATGCCAGCCCCCCCTTGCAGGTGACACACACCCCACCACACTGCAAGGTAGCTCAACCACAATGCATTGCAGAAACCTTCCAGCCCCTCTACATGTTACTGCCAGGTTGCCCATAGGCTAGATACATACCCCCCCAACCCTGGTGGCTGCAGGACTGGTCCCTGACAGTAGCACCACTCGTACCCCCTGTTCATACAGGTGCCCCATCTGTGCCAGCCCACAACCCCTCCCACATTGGTGGTCTGTGGTCTCCAACCCCCTGTGGAACTGACAACCCCCCTGCCTCCATTCCTTCCCATCAGTGCTGTTGCTGGGAATGGCCAGAGACACAGCCCTCCTTAAACCTCCTTGGCTACTGGCCACCCGACCTCTGTTGGGAATGCACTGCCTATTTATAGGGCACACTCCCAGCATCATGTACATGGCTGGCTGCTGAGGAGGTGTGTGTCGGGAAGTCCACTGGTGATTCCTAACCAAGGCACCGACAGAAAGGTATGGGGATGGGTTGTCAGTAGGGGGGTGCTGTAATGTGCAGGTCAGAGAGGTGGGTCCAGATAAAAGGGGGTGCCCATGCACAGGTGTACAAGCCCGGACCATCATTTTGGTGGGGTGCTTTACCTACTGAGCCAGGGTATGGATGGGACAGGTGTGCCATTCACCGCAGTGGACCAGGCCCAGCTGTGTGTGTCAAGGGGGGTCCATACAGCTGCCACCAGTGATGAGGCTCAGATGTGTAGGGGGGAAGGTACCATGCACACAATTATGGGGCTCTGTGGGGGGGCATTGTGTGCCTGGACATGGTGTGGAGATGGGTTTTGGGCAAGAGGGGGTTCCTGGCAAGTGGGGCCATGGTGCGCAGGGCTGGGTGCATGTAGTGGCAATTCATGCAACTAGCCCATGCATACCTGTGCATGGGATCCACTCTGGGACCCAGGTTGGGAATCCGATTGGATGCCCACCTGTGTCCACAGCTCTGCCCCTGGTTACCCAGCTGCCCACCCTGCGGAATCCTGTGCAGGGGGGCAGTGCTGGGGACAGGTGGTGGCCATTGATGAATGTCGACCTGGGCACACCTGTCTGCAGGTGCAGAGCTATACAGGTGGGATAGCAGCCAATGACTTCTAAGTCACACACCTCTGTTACACAGAAACATAGACTGTGATGACAGATACTATGGTTTGGAAACATGGAGCCAATTATGGCAGTCTGCATACAACCCATCTCTGTGAACCCCTAGGTAAGCAGCGCCACCATGTTTGCTTGGATGTTTCTGTGAACAGTACTAGTTTGTCCAATCAAGTGGCGAAGAGCACAGCACTTCATCAAAATCAATTATAGAAAATGTAAAATGAGTTTTAGAACGTGCACAACAAATGTTTAGAATGTGCACAACAAGATTTCAGCAGCTACTGATTTCACTCCATAAGTGCAAACCATACACTATAGCTCAAACAAATATGATGTACTATAATGTATTAGGCATAACAGATAGACTTAATTTTTTAACAGAGAAAAAGCACCTACCAAAACAACCAGAATGCCCACAATGAAACCTAAGTCCTCAAGATCAGATACCACAAAAGGCACACACAGAAATGGTTAAAACTGCAGTAATAAGATTAACTATATCAGAGTTGACAAATCACTAAACAAATGTAGTGATTCCCCTGACTCCCAACCAATATCTACCACACAAATGTTATACCTTCCTGGAGACAACAGTGTTCTCTTTCACAGTCACCCAAACTGACTTGAAAGAAGGTAATTTTAAAGGGACACTGTCAATGGTTTACTCACTTTTGTCCCTAAACGTGGCTTCAGTGTCTGTAACAGTGTCAGAACTGAGGCAAAAGTAAGCTGCATTTATTTCCACCCCAAAGTACTTAATTTAAAATAATTTCCTATAAAAAAAAACCTCTGTGATCCACCTGAGTTTACTGTGCCAGCTCCCAATGCACAGTCACATCTCTAAATGGTGCTGAAGCGCAGGTTCATGCCTCGGCTCACCCAAGTTAAGCTAAGCATATTTTTTGAGAATATGAATGCAAGTTGAGATGAAACAAGGACTTAAAGTTATAACAATCGGGGTCTAAAACTCCAGTCACGATACCAGGCATGGATGCCTGTGCACATTCTCTGAGATACGCATATGCATTTGCACATGCCCAGTATCGTGGCTGGAGTTTAAAGCAGTACTGCAATGAAAAACATTATTCTGAAAAGCTAATTTTCAGCTATGGTTGTGAAAAATATTGGCAGAACTGTTGATTTGGGTTTTCTGGATGCTTTCTATGCTATGTACTGTACATCTGCATTTTTGTTTGGTTTCTTACTCTCCTCGGGTCCTCAGTATTATTTCTATGCAAAACTGATGCGGCCATCTTTTTTTTCCTTGAGAAATAAGTATTTCAAAACTTTCATAAAATTCTTAATTGATGATAGAAACTGAAAGATTTACTACCAAAATAAACTGGAAGACATCTGGCATCGATTAGGAAGGAAAAAAGGTTGAGTCAAATTTTAGCCTATTTTCGTTGCACTGCTGCTTTAAGACCCTCTACTTTGATCACATTATGTCCTCATTTCATGTTGACTTGCACTTTTCCGAGTTCGGTTTTCTTCATACTCTCAAAAAATCTGTTTTACTGAACTCGGGTGTGCTGAGGAGTGAATGAGTCTTCTGGCACGTTAATGTCATTTAGAGATGTGACTGCACTTTGGGAGCCAACACAGTAAACCCAAGTGGACCATGGGGGATTTGCTTTGATAGGAAATTATTTTAAAAGAGAACTACTAGCAGAGGTGAAGCCCCAACTGCTGCACATTTCAAGGTTTCACCTCACAGATCCCCCCTGCAGGCACCATATTTAGTAAAGAGTTTTTCTAACTGACAAAGTGTCTGAATCTCCAGTGCAGCCAACATGTTTAAGTATGGCGCTCCTCACCCCTCCCCCACAATCGTGCAGCATACACGGTGATATAACGATGCAGCACTGCCTCTTCTTTATTGGTGCCCTTATGTACAGAAATGTAATCATCTCCGTATCGCGGATGCCCAGAACTGTTTTTACAGAATTTGTCTGAATGCCATGCATGTGCCAGGCGTACACATGGCATTTAGGCAAATTCTGTAAAAGTAGTGCTGTGCATGGGAGATACAGGGATTATTACATCTCTGTACCTAAGCGCACCAATAAAGAAAGGGCAGTGCTGTGTCAATATATCCCAGTGTTTGCAGCTCGATTACGGGGACTGAGAGGCATCATAATTAAACATGCTGACTGCACTGGAGATTCAGACATGGGGGATCTGTGAGGTGCAGCCCCAATCTGTGCAGTGATCTGGGCTTCACCTCTGCCCATAGATCTCCTTTAAATTAAGTACTTTTGGGTAGAAATAAATGCAGCATTACATTCTGCCTTGATCCTGACACTGCTACAGACACAAAAGGCACGTTTATGGACACCCCATAAAAATGAATCAACAACTGACAGTGCCCCTTTAAGTTTGAAAAATGTTGTAAAAAGTAGTTAGCACTGGGAGCTCTTCACAAACTCAGTCACTCTGCTGCTGCCAGAATTCTGGAATCTCGGTTGTTGGACAGAGTTTAACCCCATTAAGCCAGTACTCTGTTCTGGGGTTCTTTTTCCTTAGGTGCATTACTTTGCACTTAGTTGTCATACATTTGACTATTTGTCCAGCCTATGGAGGTCATTTTGTAAATCTCTTACCCCCTTTACCCTTCCGTAGAGTTTAGTGTCATCTGTGAAGAGACTAATATTACCCTGGATCCCTACAGAAATGTCACTATGAATATATTAAAAAGTACAGGGCCTAGGGTTGATCCCTGTGGTACTCCACTGGTGACTTCTCCCTCTGCTGATTTAACCCCATTAACAACAAGATGCTGCTTGATCAGAGTTCCCATCAGCTTTCCTACAATAGATGTAAGACTAACGAGACAGTAGTTCACTGGCTGTTCCATATCCCCTCCCTTTCTCCAGTGGAACCAGATAGCTGATTTTCCAATCACTAGGAACTACCCCTGTCTTCAGTGACATGTTGAATAATTTTGTCAGAGGGTCAGACAGTTCCTCTGTCAGTTCCCTTAGCACTCTCAGACAGGAACAGTGCCAGTATGCACCAGAAGGGTGGAAGTTGCATCCTGCACAGAAATGACCCCCTTCCCTTTGCCAGTGGGTCCAAAGTGATACATCTGCTCAATAGCAATATCTTAAGAAAGGAAACATGAACTGCCATTGATTGTTTTGACCCAGTAAGTTTCTCTACAGGCCCACATTTTTTATATCTGTGGATCCATTTCAACCCATGTTTTAAACCCCTTACTGCTGTCACTGCTCTTGGATATAACCCGTCTGGTCCTGAGGCCTTATCTTGAGGACTGACAATCCCTCTAGTGGCCGCTTGAATGGCACTTTCTGGTAGGGACCAGTATCCTCTCTGGTGAAAACAGCAAAAATAGTCATTGAGGATGCCTGCTTTTTCCCATCCTCTTCTATTACCCTATCCCCATCTGACAATCTAACAATTCCTCCTCCATTTTTCCCTGATGTATCAGAAGAAATGTTTCTCTCCAAATTTGATCCCCTCAGCAGCTCGCAGTTCCACATGTGCTTTAGCCTCCCTAACTGCCCTCTTTGTCTATTTTTCTAAATGTATTCCACCCTTTCTTCCTCCTCCTTTTTCTTTCTAAACCTACAGAAGGCCTTTCTTTTGGCTCTAACTGCTTCCCTTACCCTCGCACAGAACCATGTAGGTCTCTTAAACTTATTACTTTTCACTGCTGTCCTCACACAGATTTGTGTCGCTTCCTGAATGGCCCCTTTGATTACCTTCCACATCTCTTCCACACCTTCCGTATCACCCACTCTGATTAATTTCTCCTGCACCAGCCTTCTTATGTTTATGAAATCTGCCTGCTTGAAGTCCAGGACCTCCATTCTTGATTGTGTTTTTTTGTGCCCAAGGGTCAAATTGAACTAAACGGAATTACGGTCACTGTTTGCAAGTGGTTCCCATACCGTTACTTCCCCTACTGATTATTCCAAATTAGTGTGAATGACATCCTGAAGGGATTCCTGCCTGGTAGGTTCTTTTACAGGCTGGACCAGCAGACAGTCTTTAAAGTTGTCCACCATAACTTGGATTCTAGAACCCTTTGCTGCTGGCATATTCCAGTCTATATCTGGCAGGTTTAAATCCCCTACCACCACTTCCCCATTTCTCACTCCCCTTTTTATTTCTTCTAGCTCTCTATCACCCCCTGCTCCTTGTTCTGGTAGACCCCTTCTTTTCTAGGTGAAATCCATCACCCTTGAAGACTCTGCTCTCCTGGAAGTCCCCTAATCCTCCATAAAATGGAACCCCTTCCCCGACACCATCCCTTAAGTCACTCTCCTCTCTGTATTACATCACTCCTTATCCTATCCTGCTTCGGCTCTCTGCCTCTCACAGGGAGGACTTCAGAAAAGACCACGGAGACTGAGTGTGTTACCAATCTCTCCCCCAGTCAATGGAAGTTCTGCTTCACCATCACAACTGACTGGTTCACCAGATCATTGGCACCCAGGTGTACCAGCACCTTCAACTCCCCTGCTCCCTCATCACCATCCTCCCTATCTTACCTAAATTCTGCATAGCCAGTGCACCGGGAAGGCACTGAATCATCCCAGTCCCATCCAGCTCCCCTTCAGCAGCCTTTCTATCCCCCTAATCATTGACTCTCCTGGTAGACATGCTCCCCTTGGATGCCATTACATTTTCCTGCATTGCCCATCAAGGATCCTAGTAAGCAAAACAGAGTGAAGGAGGCTGACTGCCCATAAATGCTCCTGTATCAGTAATAATTTAATTTGTGGCTTTCTAATATATGTTTATCCAATTTATTCTTAAATTGTTCTTTATTTGTACTTTGAACAATTTCTGCTGGAAGATGATTCCAGGGGTTCACCACCATCTGGATAAAGAAAGCTCTTCTCCTTTGTGTATTAAATTTATTTGGTCTGAGTTGAAGAATGTCTTCCAGATGACCTATCATATACTTTAAATGTTAAACTTCAGTTATTCATAATAATATTATCATGTGTCAAATTATAGCATAACAAGTCACCCTGTTTCCTCCCAGTCTGGAGTGACATTGATTTAAGCTGCTTCAATCTAGTTTCATAGGTCAAACCCATGCGTTGATAGATCAGTCTTGTTACTTGTCTCTGCACCTTCTCCAGTCTATCACTAGAGGTTCCTTTAATAGGTCCCCACAAGGGGGCTGCCATAATCCAGAAGTGGATCTATACAAAGGTATAATAACATTAGCTTTTGGACTGTGGAAATGTCTCTTTATGGCCCAGATAAGCCTTTTGGCTTTATTGATTTGGCAGCTGATATATGATTTATATGTCAGTGTGTCAGAAATAATAATACAATACAAAAGAAATGTAAACAATTAATATGTCGGAGTAAAGTAAAAATTGAACAGAAATTGGCCGATACTGCAAATAAAAACTATTAAAAACCTATATGCTTACATCAATTCATTAAGGGGTAACTGTGAGCTAAAAACAGTTACTGTTAGTGATAATAGGGTAGAGGAACCAATGGAAATTGCAAATATTTGTGATAATTATTTTGGTTCTTTTTTTTTACCAAAGAATGAGTATACAGCAGAGATACCACTTGGCAAAAGTACTGATATAGTATAACAGACAGTAAGTTAATAATAGCCAAAATCAAAACTTTAAAGAAATCATGTTCTGCAGGCCCCAATGGCATTTCTCCCAATCTCTTAAAGCTATCACCTGCACAGATTGCTGTACCCCTTAAATTAATCTACACCAAATTGATTTTAGATGGGGTTTTACCTGCAGATTGGTTATCTGCAACAGTTGTGCCCATTCATAAAAAGGGTGGAAAATATATATACTTACGAGCTACAGACCATCCTAATGTTGGTCCCCAGTACAATCTTAGAATCCATTCTAAAGGATATTATACAGAAACATGTAAAATTGCATAATTTAATTGATACCACACAACACGGTTTTATGTCAGGAAGGTCATGCCCAAAAAATCTTTTATGTTTCTATGAAAAGATATAGTATCTGTTGCCTTGGATAATGGAAAAGCTGTGGACTGCATATATTTGGACTTATCCAAGGCCTTTGATACAGTGCCACATAATGAAATAATGAACACATTACTTGATATTAATATAGATCACAGAACAGTGAGGTGGATACAGGGTTGGCTACAGTACAGCTCACAGGTAGTCCGCATAAATGGTTATTCCTCTTCCTTGCAGGTAACTAGTGGAGTTCCTCAGGGCTCAGTTCTTGGCCCTCTGTTATTTCAAAACTAGGACAAAATGGTTCTGGGTGGATTAACAAATTTGCTGATGACACAAAACTGTCTAACATTGTGTTGAATCTGGTTGATCAAGATAAATTACAATCAGACCTGGAGTCTGTGGTAAACTGGGCTGATTCTGTAGGCATGAGTTTTAATAAAGACAAATACTGTGCAACGCATTTTGGTAGTCATAATAAAAAAGCAAACTACTACATCAGAGAAACTCAGATAAGAAGTACTGAGGAACATAGAGATTTAGGTATTATTATTATTTATTATTATCAATTGACTCAGATTCCCCCTCACAGCAGAGTCAGATGCATGAGCCTCCTCCAGGGGTGTGAAGTGGTTCACCATCTGGATGGTGCTGGGCTGGACAGCCTCCTTATGATTACTCCTGCCTACTCCCCCTCCCCACCACTCTCCGTCCCTGTGAACCAGTAGGTCTCTGGGGGAGTGGGGATGTGATGGGGTGCTCTGTTTGGGCTGATGATGCAGCTGAGATGTCTATATTGCTGCCACCAGCTGAGTCTGCAGCTGTGCCATGGTCCTGCAGAGGAGGCAGCGCCCGCTCCTCCAGAGCATATCCCTAGAGAAGAGCATCCTACAGCTGTCACCACTGACTGCCTCCCTCTGAACCCCATCCCTATACAGGCTGCAGCTGTGCCATGGTCCTGCAGAGGAGGCAGCGCCCACTCCTCCAGAGCATATCCCTAGAGAAGAGCATCCTACAGCTGCCACCACTGACTGCCTCCCTCTGAACCCCATCCCTATACAGGCTGTAGCTTGTGCCATGGTCCTGCAGAGGAGGCAGCACCCGCTCCTCAGAGCATATCCCTAGAGAAGAGCATCCTACAGCTGCCACCACTGACTGCCTCCTCTGAACCCCATCCCTATACAGGCTGTAGCAGTGCCATGGTCCTGCAGAGGAGGCAGCGCCCGGTCCTCCAGAGCATATCCCTAGAGAAGAGCATCCTACAGCTGCCACCACTGACTGCCTCCCTCTGAACCCCATCCCTATACAGGCTGTAGCTGTGCCATGGTCCTGCAGAGGAGGCAGCGCCCACTCCTCCAGAGCATATCCCTAGAGAAGAGCATCCTACAGCTGCCACCACTGACTGCCTCCCTCTGAACCCCATCCCTATACAGGCTGTAGCTTGTGCCATGGTCCTGCAGAGGAGGCAGCACCCGCTCCTCCAGAGCATATCCCTAGAGAAGAGCATCCTACAGCTGCCACCACTGACTGCCTCCCTCTGAACCCCATCCCTATACAGGCTGTAGCTGTGCCATGGTCCTGCAGAGGAGGCAGCACCCGCTCCTCCAGAGCATATCCCTAGAGAAGAGCATCCTACAGCTGCCACCACTGACTGCCTCCCTCTGAACCCCATCCCTATACAGGCTGCAGCTGTGCCATGGTCCTGCAGAGGAGGCAGCGCCCGCTCCTCCAGAGCATATCCCTAGAGAAGAGCATCCTACAGCTGCCACCACTGACTGCCTCCCTCTGAGCCCCATCCCCATACAGGCTGCAGATGTCATTAGCTTCGTTTTTTAATTCAGTATTATTTTTTACTTCACTAGTCTTTTCCCACTGTGTGGCAATTTGTAGGGAGAGATCATAAACAGTATGCCAGCACTCCAGTTCCATTCAAAGGGTGAATAGCAGGCTGAAGCATGGAACCTGTCAATGTGTGCTCCGTCCTGACAGCCCTACAACATTGTGATGTTGTTGTTATAGCAGCTACATGTTTCTGGTAAGGAGCGAGGACAGGTGTTGTGACGTATTTACAATGTTTTGCTGCCCAGTGCACCACAGCCTCATCCTCTATAGACCAATATAAAAAGCCAAGGCTACAAGCACTCAGAGTGCTAGGTGAATCTGAACAGAGCACATCAGTGCCAAAGGGAGCACTGCCCTCAACTTTCTCTTAGCACAAGAAAACTTTGGAATGTGGAAAGAAAGTTGTAGGGGTCAATTTTAACTTTCATTTACTGGCCCTGGTCATGGCACAAACTGCCTTTGAGACCCCCCCTGACTTTCCCATTCAGGGTAATGTAAAAAAAAGAACTCCCCTGCATCCAGTCCCACCCCCCGACACCCATGTCCCTTTAGTCAGAAAACCCACTCACAACTTGACAAGTATTAGAAAGAAACCAACCCCTGTACATCCAAAGTTCAGTGATGGGACACAGTAGACAAGGAGGCAGAATAAACAATCGATGTCCAGCAACGTCTGGACTGAGAGGAGGAAGTAATACTATACGCAGATGGTAGTGAGGTTATGGAACAGGCTACTGGTGGCTAAAATGAGCTGCAAAACTAAATAAAATTTAGATAAATATCTTAATAGTGGTTACCTTCATTTCTACCATTCAGAACTGGGAGAGCAGTTTAAATGAGCTCCATGGCTGTCATTCAAGCCAAACACCATAGAAGAAACCATATGATAGTACGTAGGACGATTCAAGGGAAAACTAAGATAGCACTAGTTCACAGATGGAGCGGTGAACACTTGGAACCGACTGACAGAGCATGTGGTATCAGCTGACAGTATAATAACCTTCAACAATGGAATGGTTGAGTACTTTTGATGAAAATATATCTCCAGTGAGCTGGTAGGAGGAAGGAAGGAAGGCTGAACACCACTGCTCTTCTTCTTCTTCCTAGGAATGTTCACAGCTATGAATGGGAGACTTGCATACACAGCTTGTTTGAAACCATGAAAAGAGAAACAGAGACATGGGCCCTACTCTTGTAGCACCATTGAACACACAAGGGTTAGGGGCAGACTAGATGGGCCAAGCGGTCCTTATCTGCCATCAAAGTCTATCTTTCTATGTTCTAGACTTCAGGAGGGCAGAGTTTTTTTTTATTGTAGCTTCTGTGGTTTTTCCATTTTCTCCCTGTGCTTCCGGGACTCCAGCAAACATGGCAGTGCGTACACATGGAGGTGCACATGCCGGTTCAGCCTCATCCGCTTCACCCCTGGCAGTCGCTGGGGTCCCCTGTAGTCCGACCAGCCATCCATCCTCCACTGGGTGGCAGCCAAGGGCCAGGGAAACCCCTGATCCCTCCCAAGGAGAGGAGAGCCACCTCATGACAACTCAATCCTGCTCCTCACCCTCCCTCCATGCTAACCGCCCACAACCCAGGCTCATTCCCGAGATGCTGGCGTGGCGTGAGGTGTGGTGTCCAGCACTTCAGCCCTCCACACCACTAGGCCAGCAAGGAGGGCAGATGTTATAAAGATGAGTGAATGCTATAGGGATGACCTGGCAGGAGGAGATGGCCCGTACGGGGTGCAGGAACAGTGGAGCATCTTAAAGGCAGTTAACCTCTGTGTTAGCTAAATGAACAAAAGCAAGAGGAAAAAGAGACTGCTATGGTTCTCAAAAGAGGTGACTGAAAAGGTAATGGTTAAAAGAGTAACATTCAGAAGGTGTAAGGAGAAGCAGTGGGAGGAGGAGGAGGAGGATGGGGAGGTGTATCAGAAAAACAGAGGGAAGTGGGGAGAGCAGTGTTGGCAAACAGCCTATTGGATCTGTCAGTGTTTTATATAGGAGTACAGTGTTAATATTGCTAATACAATCCTGGTGGTATTACTAATACGAAATGTACATACTATGGTCTATGTTAGGGGGACTTAGTAATGGAAATGTACCAGGCTTGCAAAGGCACTGATTATGAGAAAGTTGTTTTTCTCAGGTGTAGAATGTCAGGGTTATCTATATCCTGAGAGGGAACAGAAAGAAGAATAACAGAGCCTGCCGTGTCTGCTAACCATTGCTGATAATGCCCAAGGTTAAGTAGGAGAGAGAAGCATCTCGGCTGAAAATAACAGAAAACCTTACAGCAGTCCTGCTGAGAGAGCACAAGGATGTACTATGTATTATGCCATACAGTATATGTATGGTTATTTGCTTGCTGAGTGAGATAAGGAAAGTAACTAATGCTCAGAGAGAGGGATAAAAAAAAGAGTTATTTGGGGTCTCAGTGAGGCAGAACCCATGTGCAGAAGATCGGCCACTGCCACTACCTCCCAGAATTAGGTAATGTATATACTTTGTCATGTACAGTACACTGCTATAGCTGATAATAAATATGCAATACGCTAACTGTGCTTCTCTCGTGATATCCTTACCCACCAAAACTCTAGGGCAACACCAACTTTCTAATGGTTTCTCTCATTGTTTACAGCAATAAGGGGCACAAAGGTTGAAACTGAGGAAAGAATCTTCACAGAAAGAGTGGTCAATTCCTGGAATAGCTTTCCAGCAAAGGTGGTAGGGGTGAAGACAATGGTGTGGTTCAAGAATACATGGTATGAACACAAGGGAATCATGATAGAATGGAAGAGGAGAGGGAGAAAGAGCTGTAGATCGAGCACTGTCTGCAGTAATTGTGTAAGTAGGGAGAAATGGGCAGACTGGGTGGGCCAAGTGGTTCTTACATGCCATCAAATTCTATGTTTAATAGCCTAGAGGGTAAAGAAACGGGAAAAGTCATGTTTTAGGTGTGCAAGTGAAAGAAGCAAGACCAGGGGTAGGATAGTAAGGTGAAAAAGGGAAAGCGGGGGGTGCAGAGGGTGAACAGGAAAAGGCAGACATCCTGAACAAATACTTTTGATAAGTGTTCACAGATTAAGGAGAAGGGGAGGGGCCACAAAAAGTAACAGAAGTTTTGGAGGGACGGAGGTAGTGACTAGTCATTTTTCGGAGGAGTCCTAAAAGGACTCACTAATTTGAATGTGGACAAAGTAATGAGGCCAGACGGAGTGAATCCAGAGGTGCTGAGGGAGCTCAGTGAGTTACTGACTGCATCTCTGACAGTCCTATATTTAACAGCTCACGGGAAGCAGGAGTGGTTCTAGAGGACTGGAGGAGGGCAGATGTAGTCCCACTTCCCAAAAGTGGTAGCAGGGTGGAGGTTTGCAGTTATAGACCAATCAGCCTGACATTGGTGGTTGTAAAGTTAATGAAATCACTGCTGAAAGAAGGGATTGTGGAATGTCTTGAATCCAGTGAGTTACAAGACCCAAGGCAGCATGAGTTCACAGAGAGAGACTGTCAAACGAATCTAATAAATTTGTTTGACTGAGTGACAAAGAAATTAGACCAGGGTGGAGTGGTGGACATGGCCTACTTTGATTTCAATAAGTCTTTCGACGCTGTTCCAAATAAGAAACAAGCAAGCTGGGTAGCTTAGGAGTGAGTCCAAAGGTGGTAAACTGGATAAGAAATTGGTTAGGGAATGGGTGAGAGGGTGGTGGTAAACAGAGTTCACTCTGAGGGAAAGTGAACAGCGGGGTGCCTCAGGGATCAGTGCTGGGACAAGTCCTCTTTAATGTCTTATAAGTGACATTGCAGAGGAGCTGGAAGGGAAGATTTGCCTCTTTGTGGATGACCTCAAAATCTGCAGTTGGGTGGACAATCTGGGGGGAGGCAGGGGGGTTGAAAGGATGAGAACAGACCTGAGAAAACTAGTGGAGTGGTCAAGCATATGGCAGCCGGGTTTCAGTTTGATAAAGTGCAAAATAATGCACTTAGAAAACAGAAACCAAGGGGCAGAATATAGAATGGGTGGAGTGGTACTGACAACTACTAAACAGACAAAAGACCTGGGAGTAGTCCTATCTGATGACCTAAACGTGGCTAGGCTGTGCAGCAAGGCAGTCAGTAGGGCTAATGGGATTTTGGGGTACATAGTGAGGGGTATCACCAGCAGAAAGAGGAGGTGGAGTTGCCTCTGTATACTGGAGATAGATAGATAGATAGACAGACAGACAGGCCCCGCCTAGAGTACCTTGTCTATCTCTAGAGACCACATGTCCACAAGGGTGAGTCATTATGGCCCTCAGGCTTCTGATGTGTACATACTTATGAACCTGTGAACTGAAATGGTGTGGCATCTGCAGTGAAAGCCCTATGAGAATAAATTAAAAGACTTCAGTATGTACCCCCTGGAAGACAGGAGGGAAAAGAAAGATATGACAGAAACCTATAAATACCTCTTGGAGGTAAATAAGTTACAGGAAGGAAGTATTTTTCCAAGGAAAAGGTGCTCAAGAAGGAGTGGACATGCAGCATGGTTTCCATAAACATCATAGCACCTCCTCTGCTCTGGCCCTCTTCTCTGACCACATCATTACAAATATGGATATGGGCAAGGCCACAGGCATGGTGTTGGTGGACCTAGCAAAGGCTTTAGACCTAGTTGACCACCACCTTCTCCACTCCACCCTACTTCACTTTGGATGCTCCCTGGAAACTGCTGCATGGTTCTGTAGCTACCTCTCTGTCAGGTTTCAGTCTGTCTTAATAGGCAAAGACTCCTCTTCCATACTACCTATTCATACAGGGGTACCTTACCAGTTCCATACTTGGCCCACTACTCTTTTCCTTGTTTGTCAGTGCTCCCAGCAGATAGCCTCAACTGTAATGCCCTCCTTTATGTAGACAACCTCGTCCTGTACAATAGCGACAATCCACTCTAATCAATCTCCGCCACCCTCACACTAAATTATGCCTCCGCACACCAATGGTTCTTCACCAACAAACTCCTTGTTAATGTAAAAAAAGATGAAAGCCATGCTCCTTGGCTCCAAACCTTTCCTAGCCAAGGTCGCCAAATCCACCTCCTCCCTCCTGGTACTCATTCCATCGAGGGCCTCCCGGAAAATGTTCTTACCTTCAAACATTTAGGTGTCATATTTTTGCTGAACATATAGAAACATAGAAACATAGAATTTGACAGCAGATAAGGACCGCTTGGCCCACCTAGTCTGCCCATTTTCCTACCTAACAGATAAGCTGCAGATCCTAATTAACCAACAGCTTACTTCCTCCTACCCCTCACTAGGACTGCCTTATGTCTGTCCCATGCATTCTTGAATTCTCCCACTGTTCTTGACTCCACGACCTCCTCAGGGAGGCTGTTCCATGCATCCACAACCCTCTCTGTGAAAAAATACTTCCTCACATTACCTCTGAGCCGTCCCCCCTCTATCTTCAAATTGTGCCCCCCTTGTTCTTGCACATCTCTTTTTCTGAAAGATGCCACCCTCTTGGACTTTGTTGATTCCCTTGAGGTACTTGAAAGTTTCTATCATGTCTCCTCTCTCCCTCCTTTCCTCAAGGGTATACATATTAAGCTCCTTTAGTCTTTCTTCATATGTCTTCTGGTGCAGAACCTGCACCATTTTGGTTGCCCTCCTCTGGACAGCCTCTACTCTGTCTATGTCTTTGCGGAGATGGGGTCTCCAGAACTGCACACAGTACTCCAGATGGGGTCTCACCAGCTGTCTGTACAGAGGGATAACAACTTCCTGTTTTCTACTATTGATGCCTCTCCCTATGCATCCAAATATCTCCCCAGCCTTCCTTACTACCTTCTCACATTGCTTGCCCACCTTTAGGTCATTTGATATAATTACTCCCAGGTCCCTTTCCATTTTTACTGTTGTCAGTATCTCACCCCCCATTGTGTACTCTCACCCTGGGTTTTTGTTTCCCAGGTGCATTACTTTGCACTTCTTTGCATTGAATCTGAGCTGCCATACATTTGACAAATAAATAACACTGTGCATAAAATCCACCAAAATTTAGGTTCTGCCTTCCATATCAAACAACTCTTGTCCCCTGAAGCTTGCTTTGCTATTGCGCAAGGGAACCTACTACCCCTCCTTGGTTACTGCTCCTCTGTCTACTCCTCTATGCCACTACCCTATGCTCTCTACTTAGTACAACTTACAACTCTGTTGCTTTTTTTCTCCAAGTCCCTCATTCCACCCACCACTGTGTACTCTACCAATCCCTAGAGTGGCTTCTATGACAAGGCTGTTTTGATTACACCTTGGGCTGCCGGCTCTATGATGCTGGTTCGACAACCCTTATGTCGACTGGCATCTCACCGACAGGAATCATGTTGACCACAAGTTGTGGTTTACATGATTCCTGTGTGTTTCCCAGTCCTTTTTTTTTATCAGGGGGCTTTGCGGGGGCTCTACCATAGAAACATAACATAGAAGTTGACGGCAGATAAGGACCACAAGGCCCATCCAGTCTGCCCATTTCTTTTTCTAGCTTATAAATGTGCCATCGGCCTTTGCTCTGTCAGTGACCTATCTATTCATAGTCATTTTGTATTGTTCCCTTATGCCTATCCCATGCCTGTTTGAAGCCCTGCACTGTATTCATAGCCACCACTTCTTGTGGTAAGACATTCCATGCATCCACCACCCTTTCTGTGAAAAAGAATTTCCTCACATTCCCCCTTAATCGGCCTCCCTCTAATCTCATGCTGTGTCCTCTTGTCCTGCTATTTTTCTTATATTTAAACATGTTAGACTCTTTCACCTTGTTTATGCCCTTAAGGTGTTTGAATGCCTCGATCATATCACCTCTCCCTCCTTTGCTCAAGGGTATACATATTGAGCTCCGTTAATCTGTCCTCATATGTCTTCTGATGCAGTCCCTGCACCATTTTGGTTGCCCTTCTCTGGACTGCCTCAATTTGGTTAATGTCCTTGTGAAGGTGTGGCCTCCAATACTGCACGCAGTACTCCAGATGGGGCCTAACCAGTGTCTTGTACAGAGGGATTATTACCTCCCTCTTTACGACTTGTGATACCCCTACTAATACACCCTAACACCCCCTAGCCTTACCTACTGCTTTAGAGGTCTGTTTGAGTGATTTTAGGTCATCAGTGATGATGATGCCCAAGTCTCTTTCTTCCTTTGTGACTGCTAGCAACTCCTCCCAGCCTATAGGTGGCTTCAGGTTTTCTCTTCCCTATGTGCATGATTTTGCACTTCTTTGCATTAAATCCCAGTTGCCACTCTTCTGACCATTCTGCTAGTTTATCCAGATCTCTTCTCATTCTGCCCACCCATCTGGATCATCTACTCTGTTGCAGATCTTGGTGTCATCTGCAAACAGACAAGCCTTACCCTCTAGTCCATCTGCAAGGTCACTAATGAAGATGTTGAAGAGGACTGGCCCAGGACTGATCCCTGAGGTACCCCACTTGTGACTTGCATCTCTTCTGACTGTATACCATTTACCACCACTCTCTGTTTTCTGCCCGTCAACCAGTTTGCCACCCAGTTGACCAACTTCTGACCACTGAGCCTACCCAGCTTATTTATCAATCTTCTATGTGGAACAGTGTCAAAGCTTTGCTGAAGTCAAGGTAGGCGACATCAACTGCTCCCCTTGGTCCACCACTCTGGTTACCCAGTCAAAGAAATCTATGAGATTAGTTTGACAGGACCTTCCTTTGTAAACCCATGCTGTCTTGGATCCTGTGCCCCTATGGATTCCAGGTGTTGCACTATCCTTTCCTTAGGAGTGCCTCCATAATCTTGCCCACTACTGAGGTAAGACTGACTGGTCTGTAGTTCCCGCCTCCTCCCTGCTACCACTCTTGTGGGTGGGATCACATGACCCTTCTCCAGTCTTCTGGGACCTCTCCTGTGCTCAGGGCACTAAACAATCTGCTAATGGCTCTGCTAGTTCCTCCTTTAGCTCCTTAAGTACCCTGGGATGTATGCCATCAGGTCCCATTGCCTTATCCACCCTGAGCTTAGCAAGCTCTTGTAGGACCCTCTTTTGTGAAGGAGTAGTGCTCACCTCCCTCCCCTGTGTCCATGATGCTGAGCTGTGGGCCCTGTCCTACCTTCTCTTCAGTAAATACTGAGCAAAAGTATCTATTTAGGATAGATGCCTTTACAGGGTCCTCCTCCTCACATGCTCCCTTTTCTCCATTAAGCTTAGCAATACCCCTCTGGACTTTCTCCTTTCACTAATGTATCTATAGAAAGTCTTGTCACCTTCTTTTACTGTTCGTGCTAGTGTTTCCTCAGTTTGGGACTTTGCCTGCCTTACTGCCTTACCTGCTTCCCTTAGGGCAGTTTGGTATGCCTCCTATCTTCATCCGCTGTTTCCCTTATATTTCCTGAAGGCCAGCCTTTTGGCTCTGACCTTTTCTGCTACTCTATTTGAGAACCAAAGTGGTTTCCTTCTTCTTTTGCACTTCCTTTTCTGTCTAACACAATGGGATGTTGCTTCAAGTATTGCATCCTTAATGCTTGCCCACTTTGCCTGTACCCCTCACCTGTGTTTCTTTTTGCCAGGCTAGCTTAACTCTGTAGGCCATCTTATCAAAGTCAGCTCCTCTGAAGTCCCATATTTTGCCTTGGAATGGGATGATTTAGATGTAGTAGCCAAACTGAACCATACCATGTGATGGTCACTGGCCCCAGGTGACCTTCTACCTGGAGATCTGTGATCCTTCTTTGTTAGTCAGTACTAGATCTAGGATAGCCCTGTCTCTTGTGGGTTGCTGTATCAGTTGTTTGAGGCCCCCCTGCAGGGAATCCACTATGAGTCTAGTTCTGGCAGATGTTCCTGCTGGTATTGACCAATCTGTATCTGGCATGTTGAAGTCTCCCATTATCAGAACCTCCCTTTAGCTGTCATGTTTTGTATATCTTCTAAAAGTAATGTATCTATGTCCTCCCTCTGGTCAGGGGCCTGTAGACAACCCCAGTTCTTATGGCTGTCCCATTTCCTGTTTCCAGGGTGACCCACAGTTCTTCTGGCTCCTTATGTGTATTCTGAATTTCTGTAGCTTTGATATTTTCATTAACATACAGGCCCTCCTCCCCCTTTTGCACTCGGTCTCTTCTGAACAATACATAGCCAGGTACTGAAGTCTCCCAAGTGTGGTTACTGGTAAACCACGTCTCACTAATTGCTACTATGTCCAGTTTAGCCTCTGACATTATTGCCTGCAGGTCTGGGATCTTATTTCCCAGGCTGTGAGCATTTGTGTACATGATTTTCCATTGGACAGATTTTGGTGTGTTAGTTGTTGGGTGAAGTTTGGCATTACCCTGTGCATCGTATGGGAGACAAACCTTTTTCTTACCTGGTGATGCAAATGAGCGGCAAACACGCTGAATTCCTGTTTGACCACTAGCTGAGGGGGGGGTGTTCTTCCCATTCCACGAGGGGGTGCTGCACCTCTCCCCATTTGCTAGTTTAAATATTCTGCAAAGACGTCAAACTTCTGCCCCAATGCACTGACTCCTCTTTAGTCAGATGCAGTCCATCAAATTTAAAGAACTTTCGCTCCCAGAACTGTTGCCAGTTCCCTACAAATCTGTGTCCTTTTCCTGGCACCAGTCCTTGAGCCACGTGTTTAGCTCCCCTATCTCCCTTCTCTGACCTTCCGTCCATCTGCTCCCCTCTCCCAGACTGGCAGGATCTCAGAGAAGGAGATGCGAACGAAATAGATGATAGTTTGTCACCCAGCCTGGTCAGGTGTTCCTTGGCCTCCACAACTGACCGGCTGGCGAGATCATTAGTCCCTATGTGTACTAGGACATCAATGTTTTCTCCTGCCTTGTGAACAATTTTAGCAGTACGGTCAGTGTCTCTCCATGCTGATGTACCTGGGAGACATCTGATCATCACCCCTGGCTGGAGATGGGTATCAACCCGAATCATGGAGTCTCCTATGATCAGAAGTTTTTTGGATTTCCTTTGTGCTTGTTTAGTTTTGGTTCCTGATTTGGGTGAGTTTTGTTGTGCTAGCTCCTGTGCTGCAGTGTCCTGCTCTGCAGTGTCTTCTGCCTCTTTATTTGATTTCAGAGATAGAGGCAGATACCTGTTTGTAGTGTTTATATGGTTTTTGGAGGTAATGTGTTGGAGAGCAGAGAGTGATGGGGCACCTGATTTGCTCCTCCTAACCACCTGCCAACCTCCTGGACCAACTACCCTCTGCTGGTCGAGGTTTTTCTGTTGGATGCTGGGGAAATGGCGGGTGGTTCTTATAATGTATTTCTCTTCAATATGAAATTTGAGGCGTGCAATCTCTGCCCATGCTGCCCGGAGCTGAGCCCTAAGATCTCCAAAGGCCCAGCATGTAGGACAGTGTCCTAAATCCTGTAAGACTATCCTTCTGAAAATTGTTCCACAGTACCTGCAGTTAATGAAATCCATTCCAAATAAGTTGCTGGGTTTGTAACCTAGTCAGAGTAATTAGAAGGAAAAAAAAAGGAAAAAAAATGCAAGTAATGGTTTAATTGTGCTTTGTTTAACTTGTTATAACAAGTTAAATTACTAGTGCCCCTGTAAATGATATCACCTTGTGGAGGCCCCACTGATCCGCCTCTTCCTGCTCTGCCACAGGATATGTCACAACTGTGGTACCCTATAAAAGGAGTGTAGCGTGGGGTGGTTGGGGATGGGGTGGGTGGCTGGCCTTTCCTGCCTAAAAAGAAGAACCACGGACGAAAGAACAAGGAGGTAAGAGCAGAAACAATCAGTCAACAACAAATGCAGTAACCCTGAAAGCTTATCCTAATGTTAGATAAAATTGTAAAACCTGTAAAGCTCCACCTGTAATAATTTCAGAGAAGATATACCCTGTAAGAAACACTTTGCTCCAGAGAAAAATAAAGCAGTAACAGAAGATATACCTTGCAAAAGACAATTTGAATCAGAAGATTACAGCAGTAATCTGTTAGCACACACCTGTAGGCACACCTTGTAGAAGAAGGTATACCAGCAACAACAATTTGAATCAGAGAAAAAATAAAGCAATGAAATGTTAGCAACAAACAGTAGCAATCCCTGTGAGTAAAAAATAAAAACACCACCACACAGTAAATCTGCTTAGCCAAACTAAGTCTTAATCCTTCTCCCTTGCTCTGGTAAGTTTCTCTACTCTGCCTTTCAAGCAGTCTTAGAAGGAAAGAGCTCAGGTGAAGCTAGGTGCCTTGGCCAGCAAACCAAGTCTTCTACCACCCACCCACCCCTGTCTTTAGGATTCCTGGCTCCAGTCAGAGTTTATTCGGGGCAGGGGTGCAGGACTGGGAGACAGTGTGTCCCTGTCTCAAGCACACCAACACAATGACCTGTTGGCAAAGTGTCGATTTTGCCAACAGGAGTGTATTTTGCTATGTTGGTGTCACCATACTTGGCTACTACCTGGGCGGCCTAGTGTACAATGCACTCAGGAGCAAACAGCTGTCACCCTACGCTTCACTGTTAACAGATAGGGTGGTTTCTAGGAGCCTCAGGGCCTCCTCTGTCTCTCCACTTACAGTCCCACATACTACCACTGCTATGGGAAGTAAGGTATTTTCTGTCTCCACTCCATCCCTATGAAACAGGCTACCATCGTCTGTTCACTTGTCCCCCTCCCACCTCTCCTTTAACTCTAACCTAAGATATTGGCTCATGACCGAATCCACTTGCAGCTGTTTCCCTGCACAGTCGTAAGGTCAACGTTTGTCCCTGCCTTGCTTATCTCTGCTCTTCTATGTATCCCTGCTCCCTAGCACTGCTGCTCCCTAGTGCTGCTGCTCTCTTGTCCTGCCCTGCTCCCTAGTACTGCTGCTCCCTAGTACTGCTGCTGTCTTGTCCTGCCCTGCTCTGTTATCAATCCCTGATGTACTCTCTCTCTGACTTTCTCTCAACCTCTGTTAGGCATGTTGGCTTGTGTGAGTTGTATTTTTTGCCACATTTAGCATGTATCTACTGATGGCTGTTTGTGTAATGACCTTGAATCCTCCTGTTTAGCGCATGTGTTCACCTTGTACTGCTTGATAGTTGCTTTGTATCTTTATTAGCTTAACTACATTGTATGTGTGATGTGATCATATCTTTATATTCTCTGTATTTTACTACTTCTGTAAAATGTTTGCTGTCACCTATATGGCCCGGGTCATGACTGAAATCGGTCCTTTGGATCAGCTCACTCACCTGGTTACCAAACACATAAATAAATAAATGAATTAATTCATTCAGGAGAGATGCAACAGAAACATTGGTGGAATGTTGAATCAGCCTTCCAGTGGTGGGGATTCAAGAATGCATGAGATAAGCACAAGGAAATCACTGTGGAAAGGAAGGAGGGAGGGAGGGAGAAAAATCTGTAGATCAGTAGGGTCTGTGATGATAATGTCAGTAGGGAAAAATGGGCAAACTGGGTGGGCCAAGCGGTCCTTATCTGCCATCAGATTCTATGTTTCTGTGTAGTAGGAGACTGCTCCAAGAGGCAAGCAAACCAACCTTAATTAAAGCACAATCTGTATTAGTTCCAAAATAATGGTGACATTACTGGATACAAGTGCAAGGATAGCATGGGGGATGCATTGGTCTGAGTCCATTTCTTAAGATGCCTATGTACCTAGGACTACTCTGTCTTTGCCTATTGCAGACAACAAATCCTAATCTTGCACACAGCTCTCCTGTTGAAAGGTTTCTTATTTCTCGGTGTGCTGTGAGTGACACCAGCAGTCATTAAACACATTGTATGTATTTTCAGGTACCAGATGCCTTTGAAGATGTTGCCATTACATTTTCGGATGAGGAGTGGAAGATATTAAGCAAGCAAGAGAAGGAGCTGCACAGGGAAGTGATGGTGCAGAATTTTGAAACCATGGTTTCAGTAGGTAAGTAGAAACATAAGGATACATAGATACATAGATACATAGACAGTGTCGGCAGATAAGGGCCTATGGCCCACCCAGTCTGCCCATTTAAGTTTGTAAGTTCAGTTTATGTTTTCCAGGAAGTCTGTTGCTCCTTACCCCTGACCTCCAGAATTCCTTTATGTCTATCCCATGCATTCTTAAATCCCATGATTGTTTCAGCCCCCACCACTTCCTCTGGCAGGGTGTTCCACTTGTCCACCACCCGTTCTGTGAAGAAATTCTTCCTCACGTTTCCTCTGAATCGTCCTCCCTCCAACTTCATCCCATGCCCTCTAGTCCTGGAACATCTTTTTCGCTTAAAAATAGTGCATTCCTGCACCCTGTTCCTCCCTGTAAGATACTTGTATGTCTCTATCATATCCCCTCTCTCCCTCCTCCTCCAGGGAGTACATGTTCAGTTCCTTCAACCTGTCCTCATAGGACTTGCGATGCAATCCATGCACCATCTTTGTTGCCCTCCTCTGAACCTTCTCTACCCTGTCTATGTCCTTACGTGAGTAGGTCTCCAGAACTGCACAGTGTACTCCAGGTGTGGCCTCACTAGTGTCTTGTATAGTGGAATTATGACCTCCCTTTCCTGCTGGTGATGCCCCTGCCTATGCATCCCAGCATCCTATTTGCTTTACTGCTGCCTTGTCACACTGTTTCCTGCCTTGGGGTCATCAGAGATGATAACTCAAGATCCCTTTCCTGCTTGGTGCATGCTATATCCTCACCCCAACTGATATATTGTGCCAGGGTTTTTGTGCCCCATATGCATTATCTTGCACTTCCTTGCATTAATTTCAACTGCCAAACCCTGACCATTCTTCAAGTTTCTGCAGGTCCCTTCTCATTCTGTCTACACCCTCTGGTGTGTCTACTCTGTTACAGAGCTTGTGTCATCAGCAACAGTGAAATTCTGCCTTCTAGGTCCTGTGCAATGTCACTGATGAAGATATTGAATAGTACCAGTCCCAGCACTGATCCCTGTGGTACCCCACTGGTCACTCTTCCTCTGTGGAGTGACAGCCATTTACCACCACCCTGTGTCCTGCTGCCCAGCCAGTTACCACCCACCGCACTACTGTCCTGCCTACACCCATATTCCCCAGTTTGTGCAATAGTCTTCTATGTGGCACAGTGTCAAAGGCCTTGCTGAAGTCCAGATAGGCCATGTCCACTGCCCTCCCCTGATCCACCTCCCTAGTCACCCAGTCAAAAATTCAATGAGGTTGGTCTGACATGACCTTCCCTGGTGAAACCATGCTGCCTTGGGTCTTGTAGTCCATTGACAACCAGATGTTCCACCAATCTCTCCTTCAGTAGTGCTTCCATGATCTTCCCCACTACCGAGCTGAGGCTGACTGGTCTGTAGTTCCCCGCTTCCTCTTTGTTCCCACTTTTGTATAAGGGGACTACATCTGCTATCCTCCAGTCTTTGGGTACCTCTCCTATTTCTAGTGATCGGCTAAACAGGATAGCAAGAGGTTCATCCACCACCTCTCTTAGTTCTTTAAGGACCCTGGGGTGCACCCCATCTGGCCCCATTGCTTTATCAACTCTTATTACTTCCAGTTCCTTCAGGACCCTTTCTCGTGTAAAGGGACTTGTGTCCATTTCTGCACCATTCTCACCCCTTGTACTCCATTCAGACCCCTTACCCTCCTCTTCCTTAGTAAAGACTGAGCAGAAATACCTGTTCAGTATGTCAGCTTTACTGTTGTCATCCTCCAAACAGCCCCCATCCTCCCCCTTCAGTCTCACTATCCCTCCCTTTGCCTTTCTTTTTTCACTTATGTACCTGTAAAAGGTTTTGTCCCCTCTACCCACTGATTTTGAAATCTGTTCTTCTGTCTGAGCTTTGGCTTCCCTTACTGACCTCTCTGCCTCCCTTTGCTTCTCCTGGCACTTCTCCCTATCCCCTTCTGCCTGTGTCTTTTTGTATTGCCTGAATACAATCTTTTTGGCTTTCACTTTCTTTGCTACCTCTTTGGAAAACCATAATGGTCTCCTCTTCCTTTTCCTCTTGCTAACCTGCTTAATACATAATTCTGTTGCTTTTGTAATCCCCATTTTAAATACTTCCCACTGTTCCTCAACCCCTGACTCCTGCCCCATTCCCCTTAATGCCTCTTTCAAGTATCTCCCCATTTTCCCAAAGTTTGCCCCCCTAAAATCCAGGATACGTGTTTTTGTGTGGTTTGGTTCTGCTCTTTCTGTGATTTCAAACCACAGTGACTGGTGGTCACTGTTCCCCAGGTGCTCCCCCACTCTTACCCCCATCACACTGTCCCTGTTTGTGAGCACAAGGTCCAGTATTGCCTTCTGCCGTCTTAGAAGTGGCATGATTAATGTGAGTGGGATGGCATGAGTAATATGAGTGGGATGGCATGATTAATGTGAGTGGGATGGCATGATTATGTGAGTGGGATGGCATGAGTAATGTGAGTGGGATAACATGAGTAATGTGAGTGGGATGGCATGCTTAATGTGAGTGGGATGGTATGAGTAATGTGAGTGGAATAGCATGATTAATGTGAGTGGGATGGCATGAGTAGTGTGAGTGGGATGGCATCTTTATGAGTGGGATGGCCTTTGAAGGCTTGTGTGGGAGAAAGGATGAAAGGACTGGCATGGGGTCTCTGACATAACATTCCCAAATCTTTGTGAATACTGAAGCAGTAGGTGAAGTACATTCCACCACATTTTGTGACGTTGTCAGAGAAGTGAAGGAATTCCCAGGTGATAAACGATATTAAAGCACATTTATGGTCTTGAAACTGTGAATATGGTGGTTCAGTTAGTGAAAGGAGAAGCCAAGTTAGATGTGTCTCTCAAATTCTGAAAGTCCATCTTTCAAATGACATATTGGTCTTATCTGCAGATGTCAACAGTCCGGAGATATAAATACATCTACATTGTTCATAAATTAAATCAAGGTAGCCACATTTCATGGAATCTTGAGTCAGAAGGCAGTGTCACTGAACAGCTGTCTTTTGTTAATCAGTGTTTGTCCATTGGTGTTATTACTTTCTTCCTCAAGATTCCATGATATGGCTGCTGCCTTGATATAATGTACAATAGAGTTTTTGTCTATATACTACTAAGATGCACAGGTAAACGCATATCTTGTTTGAAAAATCTTTTGATGGGTTTTCAGAATTTGAAGGACCCGTCTCACTTCCTTTCCCATAGCTGGTCCTAAAAGCGTTGCAATTATTTAATCATAAAATAATCAAGGCTCATAGGACAGCTGTTTCTACAGTAGGTGCGCTCACTGACCACTCGTATGGCGGCAGGCCTTGGAGGTGAGAGGAGAGCTGTGCTGGTCACCATGTCTAGCTGGGAGGAGCACCAGGATGGGGGGGTTCAGAGAAATGAGATGTCAGCAGATGGGTTGGACAAGGGGTTGTTGGGGGGCCACTGGACCAGCAGGACATGCTGTCCATTTCTTTACTGGGGGACTGGGGAGGAGAACCACTGGACCACCAGGGACTCTTTTTAAATTGTGTGAATTGGTGATCGAGGCATGGGGAACACATTGGTCTACCTGGAAATATTTACATAGGCTCTGATGAGTGATCGGGGGTGGGGGACACTCTGGACCACCAAAGAATATTTACATTAACTCTGAGGAGTAATGGGGGGGCACACTGAACCACCATGGAATATTTAGATGAGTTTTGAAGACCAGTCGGGGGGGTAGAGGGACATTTGGACCATCAAAGAATATGTACATAAGCTCTGACAAATGATCAAGAGTGGGGGGCACCACACTGCAACAGGCATTAAGGGGCTGTTCTGCTTCATGCAAATAAACTCCTAATGGGCATGCAAATGGCCCCTTAGCACCTTGTATCCCACTTGGTTCATTTGCATATTCAAGCTGAATACAGCTTACTTGGCTCTTGGCACTATCCCGTTTCAGGAAGCACTCTTCCCTGGTGGGCTATATGCAGCCCAGGTCCATGGTGGGGCAGCACAGTTTCACTTAGCCTGACATGGCCTGATATACAGTCACACAGTGCCCCTCACTATCTGACTAAATACTGCAGCAGCCAGGGGGAGTGCAGGTGTAAGCGCTGCACAGAAGTTTACACTGTGCTTGCACAGTTTTCTGAAAATGGGCCCTTCTGTCGCATCTTCATTAATCAGTTTCTTTTTATTTTTGCTACATCTTTCTACATCCCCCCCAGCTCTGGTCAGCCCCTCATCTAGCTGTCATCCCATTGCTTCTGGTCCTTTAGGCCCTCACCCCCGTAACTCTCATGGCTTAACCCCCATGGCGGGGCAGCAGGGAGCCCCGTACTCACCCACCGATTTGGATACAGTTCAGGGGTGTTACCTCCTGAGACGGAGCACCTTGGACGGCCATCAAGCTGCAACGCCCAGCCACCAGGGTCTTTTTCCTTGTTTACTCCCCTTGCAGGAGCTTGGCATGCAGAGATGCCAAGCATCTGCCGTGCTCCAACCCCACCTTCAATCGGCAGCGTGCCACTGAGCCCCAGCCTCTGCCAGGGTCAGGCATGTGGCAGCTGCAGATCAACCCCTCCCCAGAGATGGAGAGTAGTCCATCGGATGCTCGGTCCATCTCCTCCCTGCTGACTTGCAGCAGCCCATGCTTGTTCTTGAACATGGATTACCGGAGTGGCACGAGGTGTGGTGTCCAGCACCTCAACCCTCAGCGCCACTGGGCCGGCACATTAACCAGTTTCTAACCAACTTTATTACTGTGGCTCCCACATTACTAGGTTGATCAACTTCCTAATCAGCCTTGTATGTGGCACCGTGTCAGAGGCCTTGCTAAAGTCTAAATAGGCCATGCCTGCTGCTCTCTCCTGATCAATTTTCCTGGTCACCTACTTAAAGAAACATATTAGATTAGTTTGGCATGCCCTTCCCCCATATAAATCTGTGTTGTCTGTTGTCTTGCAGCCCATTAGATTCAATATACTCTATCACGCTATCATATGCTGTATATATATACCAATATACTCGGGGCTGGCAAGCCACAATTGAGATCTTAAGCCCTTGACTTTAGAAGGGCTTACTTCAATAGGATGAGGGAACTGGTCAGATATAAGTTAGTAGAGGTAGAGTACATATAAGGGGGCCATACTGGAGGCATCTAAAGTAGGCATAAGAACAGTAACAAAGAAAAACAGGTTTAAGCGACCACTATGGTTCTCAACAAGGATCAGGGAAGCGGTAAGGGCCAAAATGAAGGCCTTCTAGACATACAAGAAAAAGCAGGTGGAGGTAGAATGGGAGGATTATCTACAGAAAAATAGGGAGGCAAATAGGGCCATTAGGGAGGTCAGAGCAGACACAGAGCTACGTATTGCAGAGGGGTCAGGAACAGAGAAAGACTATTTTTAATCTATATTAGTGAAAAAAGGAAAATGGTTGGGAGAATCGTAAGGCTAGTTGATGGGGGTAGGGTGATAGAGGAGGATGGGCAAAAGGCTGCCATCCTAAATGACTACATTTGCTCAGTTTTCACTAGGGAGGACAGCAGGTCCATGCCAGAGAGTGGCATCAAAGCGACCACTAAGGGGATCCCATAAATGAGACAGCCATTGTTTACTAGTGGAAGGGTTCTGAAAGGGTTGGCTGCCCTTAAGATAGATAAGGCACCAGGACCAGATAGGTTGCTTCTGAGGATACTCAGGGAATTAGCAGCAGAGCTGGCTGAACCACTGGTATGCCTGTTCAACAGCTCACTTAGGTCTGGAGAAGTTCCAAAAGATTGGAAGGCGTTGTACCTCTTCATGGGGGGGGGGATAAGGAGCAACCAGGGAACTACAGGCCTGTCAGTCTAATCTCTATAGTAGGGAAGATGATGGAGTCACCGATCAAAGAGGACCTCGTAGATTACCTGGAGAGCAACAGGCGCCAAGATAGCAAACAGCATGATTTCATAGCAGGAAGATCTTGTCAGACTAACCTGATAGTTTTCTTTGACTGGGTGACAAAGGAATGAGACAAGGGCCATGCTTTGGATCTCCTCTACTTTGACTTCAGCAAGGCTTTTGACTCGATACTTCAGAAACGACTGCTCAAGAAGATGGAAGACCTGGGTGCAGCTAAACCAGTTGTGAACTGGGTGGGTAACTGGCTAGAGGGGAGGCAGTAGAGGTTGGTGGTCAATGGGGTTAAATCACAGGAGAGGGAGGTTCTGAGTGGGGTTCCATAGGGATTGATCCTAGGTCCAGTCCTCTTCAACATGCTCATTAGTGACGTTGGAGAAGGAATACAGGGCAGGTTGTGTTTCTTTGCATATGACACAAAACTGTGTGGGAGGGTGGATAGTGATGAGAGAATAAAGGAAATGCAGAGAGACCTACAAAAGCTAGAAGGGTGGTCAAAAGTCTAGCAGTTAAAATTCAGTACTAGAAAGTGCAAGGTAATGCACCTAGGGAAAAAGAACCCCAAGACAGAGTACTGGATTGCAGAAGAGAGATTTAGCACTACAGCTGAGGAATGGGATTTGGGAGTTATCATTAGCAACTCATTTAAGCAATCGAGTCAGTGCAACAAAGCCTATAGCAAGCCTAGCAGGATGCTGGGAGGTATTGGTAGGGGTATTGATAGCAGAAGAAAGGAGGTAATAGTTCTACTCTACAGATCCCTGGTGAGGCCTCACCTAGAGACTGTGCCCAGTTCTGGAGTCCTCGCCTCAGAAAGGACCAGGATAGGTTCAAGACAGTGCAGCGCAGAGTAACAAAAATGATTCAGGGCCTGCAGGGCAGATCCTACGAGGAGCACCTCAAGGCACCAAATATGTACTCACTGGAGACAAGAAGGGAGAGAGGAGACATGATAGAGACCTTTAAGTTCCTTAAAGGAATTAACAAAGTGAACTACTGGGAACTATTTAGCCTGACTACCAGTTCATGTTCACGTGGACATGAATGGAAATTAACAGGAGGTAGGTTCAGGAGAGATGTGAGGAAGTATTACTTTATGGAAAGGGTTGTGGAACCTTAGAACAGTCTGTCGGCTGAATTGGTGGGTGCAAAAACAGAGGATTCAAGCAGGGCTGCGACATAATGAAGGGAATAATGGTTAACGGTGGCGACAGGGCCAAGGAGGAGAATGGAGAGAGGATGGGATTAGTTAGTACCCTGGAGGAACACGTAGGCTTCAGGGATTATAGAGAATTTGGGCAGACTGGATGGACCGCTGGTCTTTTTATGCTGTCATTGTCTTTGTTTCTATCAGTCTTTCAGTAGTGTTTGCATTCATTTCCCCACTACTGAGGTGAGACTGACTGGCCTATAGTTGCTACCCTGTACTATCACTCGTATGTACAGGGACATCAACCCTTCTCCAGTCCACTGGAACCACTCATGTTTCTAAAGAGTTGTTGAACAAGGCTGTCAGTGGGGCAGCTGGAACCTCTCTAAGCTCTTTCAGTACCACGGGGTGAATTCCATCTGGTTCCATAGCCATGTCCACCTTCAGGGTGCAAGTCATTTCAACACTTTCCTGTGGAAATGGACCTTTGTCCACCCCCCTTCACCCTATCTCTGCTTCACCATGGTCATCTGTCCCCTCCACCTTCCACTGTGAAGACTAAGTAGAATGCCTGCATAAGATGTCAACTTCTTCTTGGTCTCCTTCTGTGCAGTCTCCCTCATTTTCCATTCTAATTCATAATACCCCTACCTTTATTTTCCTCTTCTCACTTATGTGTCTGAAGAAAATCTTATCCCCGTAGTGACCCCTTTGGCAGTCCTTTCCTCTGCCTGTGCCTTTGCTGTCTTCACTCCCTTGCCTGGATCATCTACATTGCTAGGTATATATCCCCACCCTCCACCCTCAGTGTTTCTTTATACTTATTGATTGGTGCCCTTTCTTTTTACCTCCCTTGCCACTTCCTTTGATGATTAGAATGGTCTCCTATTCCTTCAGCTTTTGCTTGCTGACTTGATGCATAGGATGGTTGCTTTAGTTAAGTTCCTACTTCTTTCCCACAGTGCCTCTATCCCTCCCTAGCACTCCTGAACCCCTCTTAGGCAGTTCCTGATGAAGTGAGCCATTTCTTTAAAAAACACCCACACTTGCGATTTTAAAACATTACAGATGTCCTATAATATTTTAGGATTACCAAACATGGTTTGCATCCTCACTCATGACATTACTAAACCATGTTTCAAAACCATGTTTAAACCCTGTTAAAATCTGGATTTTAGCTCGGTTTTGAAAACCGTTTGTCTGAAGCCCAATTGCAATTACCTGTGTGGGCATAGCAGCACAGTGTGCTCAGTAACGATTTTAAAACCATTACCAGCTTTTTATTGCAAGTGTGGACAGGGCCTAAAAGTCCAGAACCCTTGTCCTCATGTAGTTCACCTGTGCTCCTGTCTTTATGTTGAGCCACACTATACAGTGATCAATGGTTCATTAGGGACTGCCCAGTCTGACATCTTCAGTTAGAACCGATATTCCTCTGTATTCAAAAACTGCCAGTTGCATTTGGCAAAACCTTAAAATAATTTTGTTGTCAAACCTGAGGGGAAATCAGCATGTTTTTAACAAAAAATTGTCTTAAAATGGAGGGGTTTGTCCAAAAACTGGTGCAGTTTGGTTTTTGCATGATAAAAGTGGTGCAGATAGTTTCTTTGTGAAAAATTTACTCCCAAGTACTGGTTTAAATGTGGTAAATTCTGATTTTTACTGGTGGCTTTCTAGTGAAAACAGAAAATCATTGGCCGTATTCAATGCTGCCCCTGTTTGCAAGCACCAGATCCAGCACTACCCCATCCCTAGTGAGTTCTTTGTGTAATTACTGCATGAAAAAAGCCCCTTGCAGAGCATCAATAATGACCCTGCTCATTACTGAAGCTGCATTTGGCAGGCTCCACTCCACAACTCCACCAAAACAAATGTCCCAGGGCTCCCTGTTTAGTAGAGGATACGGGTACAGTGCTACTAGAAACATGCAAACATAGAATGTGACGGCAGATGGGGACATCTAGATCCATCTAATCTGCCCATTTTCCTACCCCTCGCAAAAGGACCATTTCCTGACAACACCCTTGTATCTATCCCATTCATTCTTGAATTCACTAACCGTATTAGCCCCCACTACCTCCTGGAGCAAGTTGTTCCAAGATTCCACCACTCTCTCAGTATAAAAGTACTTTCTCATATTACCTCTGAATTTCCCTCCCTGCAGTCTCATGTTGTGCCCCCTGGTTCGCATGCAGTTTCTGACCTGATAGAGGTCCTGCACCTGCACCCTCTTTACTCCCTTGAGGTAGTTGAATGTCTCAGTCATATATTCCCTCTCTCTCTCTCTCTCTCTCTCTCTGTGTGTGTGTCTCTTTCTCTGTCTTTCTCTCTCTATCTCTCTCTCTCTCTCTCTCTCTGTCTCTCTTCTCTCTGTCTCTCTCTGTCTCTCTCTCTCGCTCGCTCTCCTTTGCTCAAGGGAGTACAAGTTTAGTTCTTCTGGTCTCTCCTCATGTGGCCTCTGGTGGCGTCCCTGTATCATCTTTGTGACCTTCCTCTGCACCATCCCTAATCTATGTCTTTTCTGAGGTGTGGTCTCCAGAGCTGGACACAGTACTCCAGGTGGGGTCTCACAGGGACCTGTACAGTGGTAGTACCATTTCCTTCCTTCTGCTCATAATACCCCCTCTCTATGCATCTTAGCAAACTGCTAGCCTTCAGTGCCACATTTTCACTTTGATTTGCCACCTTCAGGTCCTCTGATATACTGATCCCCCACATCCCTTTCTTGACTGGTTGCTTCCAGTTTCTTCCCCACCCCACTGATAGTATTCCCTTGTTGGACTACCTCTTCCTACGTGTGTGACCTTACATTTTTTTTGCATTGAATTTCAGTTGCCATATTTGAGGACACTTCTCTAGATCCATTTCTATTGTCCTCACTCCCCCAGGTGTATCTACTCTATTGCAAATCTTTGTGTCATCTGCAAATAGCAACACCTTCCCCTCCAACTCATCTACAATGTCGCAAATGAAGACATAGATACATAGAGAACTGTCCGCAGATGAGGACCACCAGGCCCAGTCAGTCAGTCTGCCCCTAAGCCCTACACTAGTTTGCAACCTTTGACCCTACCTGGTTGATGGCTCTTCACCCATATTTCCCACCTCTAAGGTCCCCTTATGCCTGTCCCAAGCATGTTTAAATCCCTCAACTATGCTTGCTCCCATCACCTCCTGTAGCAGACTATTCCATGTTTCCACAACCCTCTCTGTGAAGAAAAACTTGCTCACATTTCCCTGTAACCTGCCTCCTTCCAATTTCATATCATGCTCCCTCATTCTTATACTCCTACTATATTGGAAGATGTCTCCCCCTGCACCTTGTTTATGCCCTTAAGGTGTCTGAATGTTTCTCTCATGTCCCCCTGCTCCCTCCTCTCCTCCAACGAGTACATATTGAGGTCCTTTAATCTCTCCTCATATGTTTTCTGGTGCAAGCCCTGTACCATCTAAGTCGCCCTTCTGTGGTCTGTCTCTCCCGTCAATGTCCTTATGAAGGTGAGGCCTCATCAGCGTTTTATACAATGGCATCACTACCTCCTGCCTTCTGCTAGTGATACCTCTGCCTATGCACCCCAGCATGCCACTGGCCCTCCCCGAAGCCTCTGTACTCAGACATCTTTAGGTCATTTGAAATGACAACTCCCAGGTCCCTTTCTTCCTTGGTGATTGTCAGCAACTTAATTCCCAACCCCCATCCTATAGCTCTCCCCAGTTTCCCTCATCCCAGGTGCATGATTTTGCACTTCTTTGAATTGAACCTCAGTTGCCACACCTCTGAACATTTTTCAAGCTTCCTCAGGTCCCTCCTCATTCTCTCCACTCCATCTGGAGTGTCCACCCTGTTTCAGATCTTGGTGTCATCTGCAAACAGGCAGACCTTTCCCTCCAGTCCTACCACAATGTCAGTAATGAAGACATTAAACAGGACTGGCCCATTGACTGAATCCTGTGGTACCCCACTGGTCACCCTCCTCTCCCTGGATTTAATCCCATTTCCCACAACCCTCTGCTTCCTGTCTGTTAGTTAGTTCCTAACCCAGTTTAGCACCTTGTGCCCCGTGCCCAGGCTTCCCATCTTGGTAACCAGCCTTTTATGTGGGACGGTATTGCAGGCCTTGCTGAAATCATATTAGGCAACATGCACTGTCCCCCTGATTTATTTCCTTCGTGACCCAGTCAAAAAAATCTATCAGACTCGTCCGACACATCCTTCTGCTGTGAATCTACGTTACCTTGGATCCTGGGCACTGTTGGATTGCAAGAGTGCCACTATGCTTTCTTTAAGCAGCACCTCCATGATCTTTCCCACGACTGAGGTGAGGCTGACTGTCTATAGTCCCCTACATCTTCCCTGCTGCCATTTTTGCATAGAGGGACTACATGTGCCCTCTTTCAGTCCTCTGGAACCACTCCTGTGTTGAGTGACTCAGTGAACATGGCTGCCAGGGGTGCTGCTAGCTCCCTTAATATCCTTGGATGTATGTCATCTGGCCACATTGCTTTGTCTACCTTTATTTTTATGAGCTCCTCTAGGACTCTCTCCACTGTGAAAGGACTAGTGTTTACCTCCCCCCTTTAGTGTCTGCTATTCAGCTCTGGTCCATGACCCTCCCCCTGTTCAGTGAATACTGAACAGAAATATTTGTTTAGTATTTCTGCCTTTTCTAAGTCTTCCTCTTTACACTTCCCTGCATCTCCTCCGAGCCTTACAATCCCTCCTCCCCCCAGTTTTTCTTCTTTTGCTGATGCACCTGAAGAATGTCTTCTCCCCCTTCTTCACCATCTGCATTAATCTTTCTTTGGTCAGTGCCTCTGCTCTCATTACAGCCTTGCATTGAAGAGGAGAGCTCCCAGTACTTACCCCTGAGGTACTCTGATAGTTACATCCCTTTGATCAGACAATGTGCCATTTATCTGCACCTTCTGTGTCCCCCCACTCAGCCAGTTCCTTATCCAGTTGACCACCCCTGCCATACTCCCATACTTTCTAACTGATTTATCACCCTTCTGTGTGGGACAGGGTCAAAAGCTTTACTGAAGTCAAGGTAGACTACATCTACTGTGCCCCCCTGATCTACCACCATGGTGACCCAGTTGAAAAATTCACTCAGGTTTGTTTGGCATGATCTGCCTGCTGTGAAGCCATGCTGCTTTGTATCCTGCTGCTTGCTCTTTCCAGAGATGCCAGAATCCTTTCTTTAAGAAGCAATTCCATCAATTTGCCCACTACTGAAGTGAGGCTGACTGACTGGTGGTTGCCTGCCTCCTTCTTGCTTCCTGCCTTATGGAGAGGGACAACTGTTACCCTCCTCCAGTCCTCTAGGACCACCCCACTCTCCAGGGACTTGTTGAATAGTTTATACAGAGAAGCTGCTAGTTCCTGTGCTAGTTCTTTCAAGATTCTTGGGTGTATCTCATCTAGGTCCATGGCCTTGTCCACCTTTAGCTTGTTTAGTCCTTTTAGGACATGTTCTTCTGTGAAAGGACTCGTATTCACCCCTGGATCTGGTGTATCTGTTTTTTAGCAGTGTAGGTCCTTTCCCTCTCTTTCATTTGTAATAACAGAGCAGAAGTATTTATTTAGGACCTCTGCCTTTTCCTGTCATTCTCTACTAACCTGCCCCCCTCTTTTGGGAGTCTTACTGTTCATCCCCTATTTCTTCTCTTCTCTTCTCCCTGTTACACCTAAATAAGGTTTTGTCACCCCTTTTTACTCCCTGTGCTATGTTTAGTTCTGTTTCTGCTTTAACCTTCTTTATTATTTTACCCACCTCGCTTAATAAGAGTCTCCAGATTAAGAAACACCAACTGCAAAGCAGAACAAATAAGAGCACTCCATGTCTGTAAGCTACAAATTTATCAAAATGACCTGCCATTTTATTTTAAACTTTATTTTTGTTCAGTTTAAGGTAATCAGTACCAAAAAAAAACAGAGTGCATAGCTGCTATGACACTACATATTATGTAAGATTGACATGGTAATATTAGTAAACATTGCATGCAGCAAGTTGATTTGTCATACTGAGGGGTAATTCCAACAGTGGTGTCCGTCACAACCCCACTCAGCAGGTCAGCCTTCTACTCCCAAAGTGCCAACCTCTGAGCATAGTATTTTGAACAGTTAACAGAACAGGGTAACCCACCTGTCTGTTTTGTGGGTTCAAGTCACCTTTTGTCCCAAGTTCTGGAGGGATTCAAACTTAACATCTTGCTAGCATACCCAATTGTCAGGCTCAGGTAATCTGCTCTTTGGGGAAATGCCAGATATCTTTCACCTATGGGCACGCAACTAGGTATTACAAAATGACCCCTTAAAACTCTATGCAAGACCTTAGAGAAACTCTTACCTGTTTCCCAATTTGGTATCACAATAACCTTAAGCACAATGTCAACTTTAACCATCTATGCTTCACTTATTAAAAAAAAAGTTTCAAGGCACACCAGGCAGTTTCTGTTTTTAAAATGTATCTTCACTTTAAAATAGATAAAAATAGGTCAACAGTAAATACAGAACAAAATATACCAACACATACAATCTTAAAAACAAAACGGGTTTAAAAGTGCAAAATTCCTACCAACCATAAGATTTATTTATCTAAGGTATTTTTTATAATCTTTCAGTGCTCTCACATGTTCCTTCTCTCAGTCCAAGTATATGAATGTATATCTAAAGGTCAGCTACAGTACACTTAAAAACAGTCTTGAGCCGGCCTTCTCTCTGGGGTCACCTAGCTCCTCCTCTCTTCATATGATTTCCCAATCTAGTCTGTGATCTGCTAGAATCTGCTTTCATCCAGGAGCAGTCTCGTGCTTCACAAAGACATGAAAGAATCTTTGAATAATTAACTGGCTTCCTCTGAAACTGCTCAAACAAATGCATATGCCAATTCCTTATGACATCAAGTGTCATCAAAGGACTTTTTCCTGAGGAGACACCCAAACAAATGCATATGCCCCTTCCTTATGACACCAAGTGCAATCAAAGGATTTTCCTGAGGGCATTATAAAATGCATAGTTTAGCTACTGATTTCAAATCAACTGACAAGTTAATTACATTCTAGATATCTCTAGTTTAATCTACATCCTGTCCTTTGAAATTATACGTGGTGGGGGGTTGATGTGTCATTTCAGCAAGACAGCATTTTCTCCTGACAGACAATCCCACTACATATTTTTATATTGCAAAAAAAATCATAGTGTAATCAGAACCAGCTGTCCAAGTGTCACAGTCTATTCTACGAACAGTATTGTCCAACAGTTCTATAAACCAAATGAACTGTTGCAGCAGGACACTGGACGAGGTTTAACAGAAATATCTTACATAACATGCCTGAAAATTATTTCATCGGCTGTAACAATACCCTGATGGTACAGGAAATTGACAGTTGGGTATCTTAATAAAGATGAAACACAGCTATTAATGGTGCTTGTCACAGGGTGCTGTAAAACCATTTGTATTTCTGGAACCTTCTTCTCTTTCTCCTGCTTCAAGTCTGCTGCAGCAGCACCTTCTGTATCTATCCTGTCTCTATGGATTTTGCTTTATTTCTCCTTTCCCAGACTGGCCACATGGAAAAACTCTTTGTACTATCCTTGTGATTCTTTATGGTTTCAGGAAGCAAAATGTCTTCATGCCCCCTCAGATAACTAATGTAGCTAATATATCTTCACTCGTGTCCCATTATTGCAGCATTATGGCACTTTGACAGTGCTAGAATTTCTATGCAAAGTGCATTCTGCAGAGATATTTTGCCATATGGGCATTTGCCCTGTTAGCCTCATTTAGAAACCTGCACACAATATACTCAGTAAAGCAGCAGTTTAAAGCTGCCAAGAAGTGACCCCTTGCACTTGCAGGGTGAAACCCCTTTTCCTTTTTTCCCTTGTGAGATGTCCAAAGAGACCTCCATGTGGAGGTATTTGTTAAACTGTTGAATTTGCCTCGGTAGAAGGTGTATTTTAAACCTAAACAAACACAGTTTTCTGTTTGCTTTCTTCAGGCCTATGCATCCAAGCATAACACTGAATGATATGAAGTTCTCTCTGTTGTTAGTAACCCGGTGAAATGAATTCCAGAAAACATGTTTTTAATGTTCGTTTTCTGCAGAATCTCCGTAAGTATTATAGTAGAATAAACATAAAGTAAGAATGATAATGGCCATACAAAAGCAACACAAAGCTTTTAAGAGCTCTGTGTTTCCCTGTGCTGCAGCACGTTTGTAAATATAAAAAATAAACTTCTGTACCTAAATGTGCAGAATTCTACATAACTTTCAGCTTTTGGTTAAAAGAATGTATAAAATTCCAATGTTAGTTTATTTGTTACTTAAGAATGGATGTACTTACCGAGGTATAAGCAGGGGGAATCTTCTAGAAGGGGTTTTGTCCTTGCAGGATCATTATGAATGGATCCTTAGGAGTCAGCCAACCCTCTCTTCTCCATACTTATACCTTGGGTCATTCAGGGGAGGAGTCTGCTACCAGGAACAGCATTACAGTAAAAGAAATGAAGCATATTTATTGATATTAAAAGCTATATTACATAGTCTTATGCTGAATTGAAGCTGTCCTGTGTTTAATATATGAAAATAATGGTTAGTTTTAAAATTAAGGATTTTGGAAGTAAGTGGGTGGAGCTTCAAGTAAATCACCTGACCCCCACTGAGATAAAAGGAGCAGCTTTTATGCATCTCCTCAGATAGATAGTGTGTGGAGAGGTTGGTAGTACACTGGCCTGCTGTTCTGCTCTAGCCATTTCTAGAGAAGTGTATATTAATATATTCTTTTTGTTTTGCTTCTGTTTATTTTTGCCGTATTCGGTTCACCTTTTGTTTATCTGCTTTCTTATCATGCTGGCTTAAAATAAACTTGCCTAGCAATTGCTTGGTCCAACCTGATACCTTCTGACTCTGCGTCCATCCTTGACCACTTCCCTTCAACACTGGTGTCAGAAGTGGGATTGGCTTGGAGTTTGTTGAAGTAGGGTAGTGCTTTCTGCCCAGGTGGATGCTGAAAGTGGCAACCAGCAGCTGTGGAGCAGTTTGAGCATCCAAGAGGTGTTCTCACCTGCACCATGGCAGAGAAACAGGGAGAACCACTCATGACTGGCCTACCAGATGTGTGACGAAAAACATTTGCGGCAAAGACAGAAGCTAAGGAAGAAGAAGGGGTGTCTAGAGGAACTCTTGAAAATGTGACTCTGGTAGAGGAACCCCCTGAAGATGTGACTCCGGTAGAGGAACCCCTTGAAGAGGTGACTCCGGTAGAAGAACCCCCTGAAGATGTTCCACCTGATGACATTCAAGAATTGCTGTGGTGGCTCTGCATCAAACAGGTAGAAATGGATAAGAAACATGAATTAACCTTAAGAGCAATTCAGGCCATGGGATTCCAACCTTCTATGTCATCTGTCCTCCCTAAAGACATCAAGCTGACGAAGTTGGGTGAATCAGATGATACTGAATCTTATCTAACAACGTTCAAAAGGGTGTTGCAAGCATGTGGCTGGCTGAGAGAGAGCAGTGGGTCATTCATCTTGCACCCTATCTGACTGGTAAAGCACAGCTCACCTACAGTCACACGGACAGTCTACAGGCCAACAACTATGATGCAGTACAACAGGAGATACTGCAACGGTATGACATAAGCCCAGAGACCTACAGGCAAAGGTTCCGAACCTTTAAATACCATACATCAGACAACCCAAGGGAAGCATATGTAAGACTGAAAGAACTGTGTCATAAATGGTTACAGCCTGGACTTAAGAGACCTGACCAGATTGATTATTTTAGAACAGTTCATGAAGGTGTTGCCTGGGGATGTGCAAACCTGGGTAAAGGAACACCGACCGGAGACATCAGAAAAAGCCATCTCCCTTGCTGAAGACTACATTGCAGCCCAGCCAAATCAACAACGGGGATTTTTTGGCACAGGTACTGGGACCGCCAGCATGGTAAGATACAATACAAACTCTTCTACTGCTTCTAGAACTGTTTTAGGGGGTAATCAGACTGGTACATCAAGAAAGCCATACAATCCTGATATCATTTGTAGAGAATGTCAGGGCAAAGGACACATTGCACATTTCTGCCCTAAAAAGAGACCTGTTCCCACACAACTGTCTTTAGCTAACTGGGGGCAGTTTCTTCTCCCAGTAACTATTGGTCAGGAAGTAGTGGATGGCCTAATTGACTCTGGAAGCAAACAGACCCTGGTTAGAACTTATGTGCTGGGCAAAGTAACCACCAATGGGTCCAAAGCTGGGGAATTACATGTGTGCATGGTGACACTCATTATTACCCCCTGTCCAACATCAAAAAGGACTGTCAAGGGATTGGTGACAGATGAATGTGGGTGTGGTCCCATGTCTTCCCACGCCTGTAGTGATTGGTCAAGATCATCCAGACTTTAAGACATTTGTTACACATTTATATGATTTCAGTGCCATAACCACTAGAGCACAAAGCAAGCAAGAAGAACCATGGTCACAACGGTTCCCCTTTGACTCAGAACTCTATGGGTTACCAGGAAAAGATCGGAAGTCTAAGAGAGAGAGAGAGAAGATTAGAAAAAACTCAGTGGACTTTGGGTCAAAAGGACTTGCATAAGGACTTATTGCTTGATGAAAAGGGACATATGTTTGGGGTACAACAAAAATGTGATGCCACGTTATATTTATTTATTTATTTTTATTTATTTATTTCAATCTAGGATTACAATACCTTTGAGCCGAGGCTCTTTTACAAAGGTTCCATGTCAGCATGTGGAACAGTCATCATTTTTAGTTACAAACATATAGTTATTGACTTACAGACATGTAATAACCAGTACAAAGACTTGAGCTATGAGCAAGACAAGGAAAGGGGTGGGAGGTGGGAAGTGAGGGTGAGAGATCGGGGAGGAGGTGCAGGGTAAGGGGAGTCGGGAGGTGGTTGGGGTGGGTGCAGGTGAGATACAGGGGGAGGTGGGTGAGGTGGGAGACATTGCAGCTGGCGGCCTTGTTGAGGGAATATGACAGGTAAGGTGCTAGGGTGCAAAGACTGATTAGTGCTGGGTGCTGGGGAATTTGCAGTTGGAACAGTGGAAATGTTAAGATGGGCAATCGCAGAGATACAAGCAGTGAGAAGCGCTTGGACTTAAAGAGGCCGGTGTTGGAGTGGTCACTATGTCACTGTCAAGAGAGTTGAGCCAGTTGGATGCTCGATAGGTGAATGATCTTTGTTCTTGGGTCATGCGACATCGTGGGATATGTAGTAGATGGGAATTGGATCTCCTTGTAGTGACGTTCCTATGTCTAGGCTTAAGGAGAGCACAGACACCAGGTGGGGCCAGACCCATTATAATTTTCTTAGATCTGATGCAGGTTTAGTATTTTAAGTGTTTGTCCAGTTGAAGCCATCCAGATTGGGAATAAAGGTCACATGTGTGGGTACTGCGATGTGAACCAATGATGAGATGACAGGCCTTATTCAGGGAGGTTGTGATACATTTGAGAGCAGAGGTAGTTGTAGACCCATATATGATAAGACCATAGTCTATGATGCTGACAATGGAACTTTGGATGGCCACCGACAGTGCTTCTGGGGTTAGGTGTTTCCTGTGCCAGAATAATATACCTAACCTCGCATTGGCAGACTTTGCAACATTGCTTATATGGACAGCATATGAGAGGTGGGGATCAAGGGTGATGCCGAGGTACTTGAACGATTGTGTTTGCTCTAGGGTGGCTCCTTGTCTGGTTACAATGGAGAGATGGAGTTGTCTGTTTTCATTGTGGGGGCTGCAGAAGACCATAGACTTGTTTTTTTTCTGATTGAGAAGCAGCTTATGATTTAGACACCAGGATTCAATGGAGGAGAAGGCCTGCTGCAGTTTATTATGTAATTTGATTGGATCAGGGTCTGAGGTGAGGATCACAGTATCGTTGGCGTAGAGAATTATTTGTTCTGGGCAGCTGTCTGATAGTGAGTTTAAGAATAGGCTGAAGAGGAGGGGTCCCAGAATGGAGCCCTAGGGTACTCCCGAGTGGACCGGTCTAGGGTCTTAGAGTGTATCAGCGATTCTTACTGTTTGGGACTATTCTTCAAGGTAGCTCTTAAACCAGCCAACAGAGTCAGTTGACAGCCCAGTGTTCTGAAACTGGACAAGCAGGAGGCAGTGATTGATGGTGTTGAAGGCTTTAGTTAAGCCAATGTAGATTGAGCCTAGTAGTTCACCAGAGACAAGTGCATTGTGGATTGCACCGGTGAATTCAAGTAGGGCTGTGGAGGTGCTGTGACCTTTGCGGAACCCATGTTGTTGCTTGCACGGGATGTTGTACGTATCTAGGTGTTCTGTGAGCTGGTCTGAGATGATGCGTTCTAGTGCCTTGGAGAGGTGGTAGTAGGGAGATAGGTCTGTAGTTATCGTGGGCAATTTTGTCACCACTTTTATGGAGTGGGGTGACAAGGGCAGATTTCCATCTGTCTGGGAACTGGCTAAGGCTGAGGGAGAAGTTGAAGATTCTGGTCAAAGGACTAAGCACTTCATCAAGTGTGAGAGACAGGATTTTAAGATTGAGGGAGTCGTTACTGAATCTTGATTTACCAAGGGCTTTGGTTACATATTTGCGCACTTGGTGAGCCTTGACTGCTTTGAAGCAGAAGCGGGGGGAGCTGGTGGGAGTAGTGTTCATTGCAGACAGAGGGGCTTCACCATCTTTGAAGTAGTCCTGGGGTAGGACAGCACTGAGGTCGGTAAAGGCTTTGTTAAAGGTATCCGCAATGGTTTTCGGTTGAGGGTTGTGGTTCCGTTGATGTTGATTATTGATGGGGGGTTTGGGTGGATTCCCAATGAGTTCCTTTATGTTCTTCCAGAATTCTGACCGTTGCCCCAGGAATTTGTGAGCATGCTAATAAGGCAGACTTCATTTGCGGATGGTTTTAGTGCAGTCATTGCGGGCATATTTGTAGTTTGGATGTCGTTTGCCTTCCAGAGTTTCTGGCCAGCTCCATAGGTGGTCTCTTGTTTTAGCATCCTGAAGAGGTCACCTGTGAGCCAAAGGGTTACTGAGTGATTTGACTTTGCGTTTCTTAATAGGAGCACACATGTCACGGGCCACAGTGAAGATGTTTATGAAGTGGTCGAGGGCAGTGTTTACGTTGGTTGCATTGAAGACAGAGGACCAGTCTTGATGGAGGAGGTGGGATTTGAGTCGAGGAAGGTGACCACTGGGTAGAACCCTGCTGGTAATAGTTTTTGGTGGTTGTTTGATGAATTTATTTGACCAGGTGCAGCTAACAGGGGGGTGGTCGCTGAGAGAGTCAGGGAGAACATTAGTGTTAGATATCCACGATGAGTGACTGGTAAGGATCCAGTCCAAGAGTGTGCTGGTGCTGGTCCTGTAATTTTTCCTGGTTGGTGAGTCAACCATTTGTGTGAGGTTTGCCACAGCAATGGTATCCCTGTGTGCACCAGCATCGGCCGCAGGCCAGTTGATGTTGAAGTCACCTAGGAGGATGGATTTGGTGACCGGTGGGAGTGACTTTACAAAGTCAAGAACAGCTGTTAGACCAGTTCCCTGTTCTTTGGGAGGGGGATGGTGGCAACAGTGAGGGTTTTGTTTTGGGCTCCGAGGAGGATTCTCACTGGCAGTATCTGAGCAGTTGTGGGTTGGAGTGAAGTAATGATATAGTGCCCCTGTATGGAGTCTTTTAGGTAGAGAGTGCAGCCCCCACCTCTTTTGGAGAGGCGATCTAGCCTAAAGACGTTGTAGCCAGGAAGACTGATTGCATGGTCCGGTACTGATGATGTGAGCCAGGTTTCAGCAACCACCAGGATGTCAGGGCTGTGCTGGCTGGTGAAGGCCTAGAGGGTATCCATTTTAGGAAGGAGGCTGCCGATGTTGATTGATATGAATGAGAGGGCACCCAAAGGCTTGCTCAGATTAGTGGCTTTAGAGCAGAATGGGCCAGGGTTTGGGTGCAAGTTGCCTGACAGCATTAGGAGGAGGAAGACTAGCCTCAAGGAGCTGCGGTGTATTTCTTTAAGGGAATGCTTTGCCTGCTAGCATCTCGGAAATTGCCAAGCATCGACGAGTAGTGGGTGAGGGTAAGCTGCAAACGGGGGACCAGAGTGGAGGGCTAGGACCAGTGTGGGTGTAGGACAGTTTCATGGTGGAAGGATGGACCCTGGGCAAGGGGCAGTGACCAGTGTGCAGCGTGCCTATGTGGAGGAAGGATGTAGGAATGTGAAAGCTGTGGGGAAGGGAGGGAAAGCAGGCTTTTGGGGCATGCAGAAGGGGAGGAAGACAGTCAAGATATGGAATGGGGTTAAGAACGATGGAGGTGCATGATTAAGGTAGGATTCGGGGTAGGTGGAGGAAGGGGGTTAAGACAGGCTTGTGGGGCTAGGAGAAGGGGGCTGAAGAGCAGTAGCTGGATCAGTGGGAAGTGAGAATGCAGCCAGGAAGGCCAGGCAGTCAGGGAGTGGGAGGTGGCGACTAAAAGATGGGGAGAAGTCCCAAAACAGGTACCCAATGGAGCACGAGTGGGGGGGCGGAGCTACCAGGGGTATGGAGGAAGGTCTATAAAGTTAAGGTCGGGGGGCGGGCATAAAATTTCGGCCGTTTCCCATAGAAATGAATGTGAGCAGCAACCCTGAGCAGAGCAAAGTTTTAGCTGGCTCAAGAGCTCACATCACTGCTGGCTATTAAAAATGTAGGTCATTAGCAGGACAATTGCATAAAAAACCTTTTTATTGCACATAGAATAGCAGGCACAGCTAGAATGTGCCCCTCCCTACAAACAGCCAAACGTTTTCACGCCAAACCTCACACTTTCTCCAGGCTGAAGTGGCTTTGCAAAATGTACCCTTATAAAGGACAATATTTAAAGTGACAGTGCATATATGCATATCAAAAACACCATAAAAACTTCCACAAAATAATTGAAACATCCAATAGTATTTAATAGTGGCAAATACAGTGTAGCAAATCTAGCCACCATGTGATGCAGTGTACTAGTAAGTGAACTGGCTATATAAAAAATATATATGAAACATATAAATAAATCTTATAAAAAGGGGGATAACTGAAAAGAGTCATTTAAACCTGGCTCCACATATGATTTAGTTCTGTACTGCCAGTAAGACTGTTTTTGTTTTAACCTTTTGTCCAAGTCCCTCCCCCCCCATGCGTTCTTTAACCTTATCCAACATCTGGAACATAAATCTATGATCTTTACCTTTTCTTTTAACATGCTGTGCCAGAGCACTAATATCATCTAAATTAGCAATGCTCCTAATAGGTTGTCCTATTCTACATTGAAACTTTTGCATAGTTTTACCAATATAAAAACCTTGATGTGCAGTACAAGTGGCCACATTAATAATACTCGTAGTGTTACAATCACAAAAGTCTCTAACTTCATACATCTGTTTAGTCACAGGATGTGTAAAGCATTCACGAACTACATGATACCTGCAAAAACTGCAGTTTTCACATCTATAGATACCACCAGGAAGAAAATTATCCTTTTTCTGATTAATGGTCCAGTATGTACTCTGAACCAAAGAATCCCTTAAGTCAGATGCTTTCTTATAAACTACTTGAGGAAATTCAAGTGTAACTAGATCCAGTTTTTTCTCCGTCTTTAAAATATGCCAATTATTCCTAATGCTATTCGTAACCATATATGCCTGTGGACTAAAAGTTGTAATGAACTTAACTTTATTATCATAATAACCCTTCTTAAATGTTCTGTGTTCTTTATGTAAAAGCAGATCATGTCTATTCCTAACATCTGCTCTTTCCTTTGCTTTCAATAATGTATCAAGATTATATCCTCTGTTTGTAAATCTGTTAGTAATTTCCTCAGCACTATTCTCATAATCCTGGCTATTCGAACAATTTCGTTTTGCTCTCAGATATTGCCCTACAGGAATATTGGCTGTAACATGTGCCGGATGGCAACTCTCCAAGTGTAATATTGAATTTGTGTCTGTGTTTTTACGATAAAGCCTAGTCCCTATACTACCATCCAGATTTTTAGCAAGCATTTGTCAATGCCGAACATTCGCTTGCAGGTATTTGCAGTGGTATTTGGCACTTGGACATGGCTTAAAAAAATCAGTGACAAAGAAGTACAAGCATTTGTCAATGCCGAATGTTGTTTGCTTCTATGTGCTGTTTAGGTATTTAGAAGTCATTGGAGTGCAAATATTGAAAATTCGCGAACTTACGAGCGTGTGTAGGAACTGCGCAACGCACGCTTGTAAAACAGTCATTTTTATGAATTTTTTCACCAGATGTTCAACATAGCCATTTTAAGACCTGTGCTCATGCACGGTGTCACTGTGATTTTCTTAATGTCCCATATTGATTTCGCGATAATCGACGCGCCCCATTGTGCGCTACATGGGCGGAAACATTTTGGGCAGGATGTCAAAATGACAGCTGTACTGCTCATGAGGAGGTGTGGTAAAATGGCAATTTTGCAAATCTGGAGTGAAATATTGAAAATTAAGCAAGCGATAAGTGTGCGTGGGAACTGCATAGCATGCCGTCGTAAAACAACTCATTTTAGAATTTTCACAAATTTTCAACACAGCCATTTCAAGACCTCTGCTCATGAACAGTGTCACTGTGATTTTCTCAATGTGTCCATACATTGATTTACGCTGACTACACCATTATCTTCCTTGTGGGCGGAATCGTTTTGGGTGAGATGTGAAAAATTACAGCTGTAGTACTCATAAGAAGGTGTGGTAAAATGGCAATGTTGAAAATCTGGAGTGGAAATATTAAAATTACAAACCTACGAGCGCGCGTAGTAACTGCTCAACACACGCCGTAAAACAGTAATTTTAGAATTTTCATTAGAATTTTCAACATAGCCATTTTAAGACCTCTGCTAATGAACAATGTCATGGTGATTTTCTTAATGTGTCCCATATATTGATTTCACACACTGACTGCTCATTATAAGCTACATGGTGGAAACACATTTTGGGCAGGATGTGAAAAATGACAGCTGTACTGCTCATAAGGAGGTGTGGTAAATGGCAATGTTGAAAATCTGGAGTGAAAATATTGAAATATGCAAACTTAAGAGCCTGCTTAGGAACTGCAATTACTGCAGCTTGTAAAACAGTCATTTTTGAATTTTTGCACCAAATTTTCAACATGGGGTTTTTGGGACCCCTTCTCATGAATGATGTCACTGTCATGGCATTATTCTGGCCCAAAGGGTGATTTCTTGCAGTGACTGTGCAGTGACTGCAAAATCACCCTTTGGGCCTGAATAACGCCATGACAGTGACATCATTCATGAGAAGGGCTCCCAAAACCCCTATGTTGAAAATTTGGTGCAAAATTCAAAAGATATGCAATAAAGTTGAAAAACCCTAACTAGCCCATTATACAGCTTACCGGGCATTTCCTCAGTTTGGCGGTCGGCTTTGAAGAGTGCAGACAGATTCCCGTCCACCGAAGATTTTCGTGCTAAGCGCCGGAGGTGTATGGCTTGAGAGGGGTGGGGAGGCTGGTATGCTGTGGGTGGATCGGATTGTGGGAGGGGGGGCTGAGAAGTGCCGTGAGACCGCTTTTTGCTTACAGGTGATAAAAAGACTATGTGGATGTTTGCCATGCTGGGGTGGGCTCCCAGCATGGCAGAAGGATGGCTTGGGGAGGCTGTGGAGCTGACGGGGGATTGGGCACCCCATCGGCAGATGACACTGGACATTTGCCATGCTGTGGTGGGCTCCCAGTGTGGCAGCAGAGATTTGGGGGGGTGGCGTGACGCGGTGCTGTGTATGACAGCGGTGGTTTTCTTTGAAGAAGACCACGGCTGTCATCAACACCGCATCAAGGGCGACTGCCATGCCTGCTCAATGGAGCAGGGGATTGCAGGAGAGGCACACCCAAAGTGTCTCATTCTCCCAAAACGCTCTCGTGCTGCACGCAGTTTAACGAAATGGATAAGTCCAAAACTGAATTTCCGCACATCACTTTTGACCTCAGATTTTAAATTTGATTCGTAGATTCTAAATACTTAACAAAAGAACCTAATTCCTGGATAGTACCTTTTCAGGTAGGGGATTATGTGAATTCCTCATTGTCTGAGGCTGGTAGCGAGGGTGATGGAGATTTTTGTAAGACTCTTGGGGTAGAAGCCAATCCAAATGGGAGCGTTTGATATTGGTAGTGGCTGCCCAGAATTTTGAACCTCAGAAATTTGTAGTGAGACAGTCTGATGAGTATGTGGAGGTAAGCATCCTTCAAGTCTATTGTTGTGAGATAATCCTCAGGTCTTATGAAGCGTAAAGCAGATTTCAAGGTCTCCATTTTGAATTTTTGTACTGTACAAACTGATTGACAATCTCCTATTTTTTGGAACCACAAAGAAGATCCAGTATATTCCTTGGTCAACTTTGTCCTGAGGGACTGATGCAATGGCCCTGTTTGTTAGAATGTTTTGGAGTGTGGACTTCCTGCCTGTATTTTCCTTGGTTGGCATGATATGGAGGATACTACTGTTCTGTTAGTATGGTTTCTGAGCGAATTCAATGGAGCAACCTTGGAGACACCTTCCAGTACCCACTTGTCTTGTTGGGGGTGGGACACTGATACTGTTAGTGAATTGGTTAGTGAGTTGCAGGGTTAAAATAAGGGGGAGCTGGGTGCTAATTAGCACCTGCAAATTCCATAATAGCACGGTGCTCTCAAAAAAAGAGGATCAGTGGTGCTAACTCTAGCACTTTCAGGGCAGTTTTGCAGATGAATTGCAGAGCACATGCGTCATGTGCTGGAGATGGACTGGTGTCCTGGAGCTGCTTAGATAGTGAGGGCAGGGAAAGCGCCTCAACAACATAACAGTAACCCTTCTCAGAACATCAACTGGAGATGGGGAGGGCTTGTAGCTGCAGTGGTCTAGTTTCAAAAACAGCATCACTTTTGCACCAGTGTGGTGAGGTACTGAATGGCCGGCAGGTGGGAAAAGTTTTACATCCTGTCTTATGAAGCTGCAGCAGACCAGTCCTGAAATAAAGATTGGTGCTGTGAACCACCGTACCTTTCTGTCCTTTGAGTGAACTTATTTTAGTCTTTTAAAATATTTTCTAGAGTTGTAATCTCAGAGGTTAACAAAAACAGCAACAGCTGAAACAAATCAAAGGAGAAAGAATTTACACAATCCATGTATGCAGAAGTAAAACTGCTGATTGGAAAGAGCACAGTTGGTCTAAACTGAGACATACACGAGGAGGCACTTTGCCATTTGTTTTGTACCTTTGTCAATTAATTTAAAAAGAGCAGAAAATCTGTTAGTGTAGTTTTAATTAACAGATTCTCTCCTCCTCTTGAATTAAATGGCAAATGTATAAGACAACTGTCAAAATGCTTCCTTCTTGCAGGTCTCTGTTTAGACCAACTACCCTTTCCAATGAGCAATTTACCATGAGAATGTGTTAATGTAATTATTAATTGTTATTAAAGTGATAAACAACTAGTAGATTTACAGATATTTAAAATTTATACAAGATTCCTATACATAATTGCATTTTTATTATTGATGTTTTTCCATTTTATTCCCTTCTACAACATCCCAATGCATTTTATGTATTTTGTCAACGCCTGCTTTGCCAAATAGATCCTGGTCTGCTGTAAATTGCCACCTCCAAGGAGCTATTCATGGCTCTTGCCTGCCAAATCCTTATTTCGGTCCCTGGAGTTATGAGATAATTCCTGGAAGTCAGTTGGTTGGATTGTGATCTACCTCTTGACAAGTTTTACCTGCCCCTTTACCCTTTGCCTAGTGCTCTGCCGCATCCGGTATTTGAGAAGTAGGCCGGTTTGAACCTGTAGGACTTGTTCTGGTAGCACTGGCTAGTCTGCCTTCTGTCCTGCTTTCCTCTGAATGGGTGAAATCTGCCTTGAAAGGTGGGTAGGTATGTTTTTTGAAGATTTTTCTTCGTCCAGCCCTTTACCGTCACCTTTATTTTATACATATTTCTCGAGATCCTCACTGAAAATGAAGTTTTCCTTGAATGGTAATTTATTCAGCACTGTTTTCGACTCCGTGTCTGCATTCCATATGTAACCCTGGTGCCATTATACCAAGGGCTACTACCTCTGCCTGCTTCTCTGACTGCAGTGTGAGAGCCTGGGTTCTCTATCAGGGGTCACTGTGGTGTCACTACCAACAGTAAAACTACAATTATGGTGCCTCCACCCAAAGTAATGATTAAATGGGTAAACACCTGAACTGATACAGCCCTCTTGGAAGCTATACCTACCCACTGCCCCACCCAGTGGCCCCACATTTGAAATTACAATAAACACCTTGCTTTGTATTCAACTCACAATTAATGTAAAGTGCTAATAATATACTCACTTACCCGTTACCAAAAGCTAATAAATAAATAAATAACCACTTACCAACAGGGTCTGGGACTTTTGCATTCACCCTGTGAACCTGTAAAGAATAGTTACCAGCAATAACAACACAAACCTTTCAGTTGCTTGCATTAAACTGGCACTCAGTAATGATATGCTCATGGACCGGATTAACATTCAAACAATAAATAGATTTATTTAGGGTTTAAACAAGATAGGGGATGCAAATTCAAATTTGATTAAATAATTATTCTGCTATTAGACATATTTTGGCTTGGAATAACATTCAAACAAATGCATTAACCCCTCTGGACTGTCCAGTTAACCTCACTTGGTACCCAGGATAAGCTACATTGCAGCCCTGAAGTGGTGCAGCAAGTGGGCCAGCATCACAGCTGATTGGGGCCCTTAAATAAAGGAATCATTAAGGCTTAAATTTGTACTTGGCTGTTGCAATTATAAAAGAAATTTTGAAAAACCCAGAAATTGTAATCCCAGGCCAGATGGCTTTCAAAGAATAGTTCTAAACGAAAATGCTGGTCCGGTATTGGAGTGAGCAGTTCCAGCTGGGTACTCAGTGATACACCGCCGAGACTGGATCAAGGGGTGGGGTGTAGCCATCTGTTTTAAGACAAAACTGGGTCTTGTGGAGGTTCCAGTGGGGATCACCAGATCCTTGACCCATATTATCAGTTATTTCAATCTATCCAACATCTGATCTCATCTTCTTCTTCTATCATCTCCTATGGGATGCAATGGAAGAGCTAGGAGGTCAACAGCATTATCTCTGGGACCAGGTATTATCTCCGCCCCTCGGTAACTTGATCATGGTCTAAAATATGGTCCCATTTATATTGAAATGTAAAGTGGGACAGGTATCATCTCTTACAATTCTATGTAATTCGTGACTTATATTACATTCCGGTCAAGCTGTATAAAATGGGGAAGCTTTCCTCTAATCACTGCTCCAGATGTGGGGAACACCCTGGTACTTTACTACATATACTATGGGAATGTGAAAATGCCTCTCCATTATGGACAGCTATTAAATCTAAATTAGACCAAATTCTGGGTCTCTCAGATGTCTTTAGTCCAGAAATTTGTATCCTAGGGGTCTATGGATGCTCTCTGATTGGCAACCAACGTAAGCATGTGGCTGTTGTATCATTAAGGGCCAATAATTTTATTTTACATCATTGGCTCGATCAGAATGTTCTCTCTCTCTCACAGAATGGCTACGTGAGATTCTTTTCGCTTTACAAGCAGAGAATCTTATAGCTCACATATTTAAAAGGACACACTACTACTACCAAAGGGTTTGGGCTCCTTTACATACCTTACTGACCATCTGAACAATAATGGACATACTAAGACCAGTACAGTGGTATCTTAAACTATGGTGGCAGTGTCTAACTGCTAATTCCAATGTGCTTATATTACGTTTTCTAGTTTTACAGATATGATTGTGTACTGGGGGAGGTGGAGGGGGTATTAATACATTAATAGGCTGTTGACTGTTAGACTTATGCTATTTTTGTCCCTGAAGAGCAATATTACACATATTAATCCTCAGGCAATAAGATGCTCTGAAATCATACTATGTAACTATCTTTAGTCTTACTCTACAATAATGTCTAATTGTGTTTGTAAGGAAAAACTTTTTAAATAAAGTTTAATGAATTTGAAAACAAAATGCTTGCACACTCTGTTCCTCTCTAACTTCCATAATCTGGTGGAAAGGCTTATCTATCAATCTTGCCTCTGACCAAAGAAATCACTGCAGGTTTGACTCCCTGGTCTGTCTTCTATCCTAAGCCTACCTACCCCTTCCCTCTCTACCCACAGTGCTGTCTGCTCCCCTCTGTAAGTTCCTAGAGTTAGGACCTCCCTTGCACAGGGGTCATTCCATTACCGTGACCCATCCTGGTACAGTTTCCTGCCTGTTGCAATTACCTCCCTACCAAGATTGGGGCCTTTTAAAACTGCTCTCAAGAACCACTTCCTCTCCTCTTGCCACTGTGACTGCCCTGGCTGAGTTTTTGCCTGCCTTTACTCCGCTCAGTCTGCCTATTTTTGACTCTGTCCTTCATTTGCCTCATTATAGCCCACATTATTGTTTGTCTGATTATTATTGCTAATTTACGTTAACGTGGGGCCTTTGTAACCAGCCTTAATTTTACTGTTTGATTTTATTTGAGCGCATTTACTTTGTTGTCTGTTGCTTGCTATTAATGTATTTGTCTTCCTGACGAGGAGATTTTGTAAACGAATCCCTTGCTCAAAGGGTTGTAATTTTGATTACTTAAAATAAATAAATAAACCACCATGCAAACCTGAAAGGCAAATCAGTTAGAAAAACAGGTTAATTAGTGTTGCAGGGTAGAACCCTGTTTTACTCACTGAACCTTGGACTTTGGGATCTGGGCTGATTTCCAGGATGGCTGTCCTAGAGGCAGGGTGTGGCTGCAGGCTGCAGGACTCCATCCTCTCTGGCAAGGACCAGGATACAGGGACTGGAGCTGACACGACTCACCCCCTCATCAAGGTGTGGCCCCCAAGGGTGGCTGCAACCCACTGTGAACTTCTCTGCAGGAGCTGATTCCCTTCTCTAGTCATCTGGCAGCTTGGCTTTCACAGGCAGCAACAGTCTCTTGGGCACATTACTTGACACCAAAGGCTCAGTTTGGGCACAGCTTACTCACTTGCAAATTGTAGTCCTGGAAATGTAAGCTGGCACACCACAGATCAGGTCTCCCTCTGGCAAATTAGCTGGAGACAGTTTCGGTGACCACAGGCATTAAATCCAGGCACAATCCTTGAGGCAAAAACAGCTTTTCAGCAAGATGCAGATTTGGGATCCTTTAGCAAGCTGACCCACTTTCAGTCTAGAAATTCTGCCCTGGGGAAAATGTTTCTCTTTTCTCCCTCACTGGAGAATAGCAGTTGCTCTGGAGACTTGGCAGTCCCAACAATTAGATAGCTGATGTTCTGGCTGAGAAGAGGCAAAACAGGCCTCTCTCCAAGTTCTCTGGGCAGCAGGGAGCCTCCTGACAGTCCTAAGGCTCGACCTAGACTCATTCTAACTGCCTAGATTCAAAAAGTCCCTCCACAAATAAAGGGCAGAGTCTCTGTAATCTGATTGGCTGTCCAGGCAAATAATCACAGTTCCAGTCCTTTAATTGGACAGCATTTAGACACCTAGATTTTGTACCTGATTTTTCCCCACAAGTCTTTGGCAATTTTCCAAGGGCCCCTTCTGTTAATACTGGCCCCTGATTGGTTACTGACTGTAAAAATTAAGTCTGTATATAGAGTCTATACATGTGAACAAACTACTGCACTCCTCAGCTGAAGAAAAATGGCTTTTATTTACTTAAACACTTAAAATATACTGCCAAAAAACCCTGATGATGTACTGTGCACGAAACCGGTCAGGGTTTCTATGAGGCGTGTTTGATCAAGTTGTTTTTTTGGCAGTATGTTTTAAATGTTTAAGTGAATAAAAGCCATATTTCTACAGCTGAGGAGTGCGGTTGTTTGTTCACATGTATGTTTTTTTACTTAATGCACCCTCCTAGCACAGAGGAGCTGTATTGTAGTGCAGCATGAGAGGGGTGCTGCACTTCTGAGGTGCCGTCTTTTGGATGAGATGTTAAACCGAGGTCCCGTCTGCCTGGATTGGTGGTAGTTCAGCTGGATGTTAAAGGTCCCATGGCACTTGTCGAAAAGACCAGGGGAGTTTTTATTGTGAGAAGAAATATAAATAAACAACACAGTGATTCAAAGAAAATGCAACAATTTGACAAACAAGGAACTCATTAAACACCAACAATTTTCACCATATATACAAAAATTACTTAAATTTATAAAGTGAGTGAAACCCTTCCATCATTTTGTAACTGTAAGTGAGATGAAAACCTTTGAATCTTGTAGATATATTTTTGAAAGTTCATTGGATACCAAACAGTCATAACACTCGTAAGTCATTTTCCTTTGGTAAAGCGCCCATTGTCATCTTGCCTACCATAAATAATACCTCACACAGCTGAAAAATAAAAATAAGGTACTAACATGATATGGGACCAATTAGGTGGGTAGATCCCCTAAACTAGTATATCATATGTGATAGTAGAGAACCATTTACAATTCCACACCCTTGCTAAGTAATGCCACAAGTTCTTTTGCATAGGAACAGTGTAGAAAAAAATTATCCATAGTTTATTCCATATTTATACAATCAATATAAGGACAGTTCCTTTCTTCCTTGGCTTTATATTTTGCGTTCCCCCTGACATTCAGGCGACCATATGTCATAAGCCATTGTGTTCCCCACTGAGCTGGAGGCAATCTAATATTATTGAGTTGAGCCAATACCGTAGGATTCAAGGCAGCAGGACAATTCTTAAAACAAGGGGCTTGCGGGTGAGTCAACCCCATAATTGACCTGTACATTGACTGTATATTATTATTCAAAATCATGGTATCAGTAATTTGCATTTAAACATTTTTTGTACTGCTGATTTAAAATATACAGGAATGTGAACATGAGGGTTCAGTTTGGGGGCCAAATTAAGCCAAACTTTAAAATAATTGCCTAATGCCTTGTCAACCCACCCTTTACTAATACTGTCTACTTGTTTTAACCCACATTTAATGGCATGCACAAAGAAAAGAGAGTGCATAAAAAATTGGGTCTATCATTCCCAAACCACCAGATTTTTATCTAAATAAGTGTAATGCCTTTTGACTGGATTCAGCTGATTCCCCCCCCCCACAACATTTGAAAAAATATACTGTACAATTTAGTTTCTAGCTGAGGTAGTAGAGGGAAAATCATAGCAAGATACTGTAGACAGGGAATAATAAATTATTTTAATATATGAACCCATTTAAGTTTAGAGAATTTTCATTGTTTCCATCTATTCACTTTGTTTTCTACTCCCTTTATCACTAACTCCCAATTTTCAGTTGGCAGATTTTGGGGACCAATAAAGGACTCCCAAAACTTTCAGTGGATTTTGAGAGATGCAGATATCATCCTGAACTACTTCCACTGGAACAATTGTCCCAATAAATAAGCCTCTAGTCTTCTGGAAGTTTAACTTGGCATTAGAGACTGCTGAAAAAAGTTTAAAAACCACTAAGAATTGGTGAGTATGAGCGTGGTCAGCAAAATATAAAATCACATCATCAGCATAAGCTTGTAGATGTAGCTGATAAACAGGTACATTCCAATGCCTATCCACCTCAGTGTATTAACTAAAAACTGTAGGAGGGGATCTAACGAGAAAATGTACAGAAGAGGCCTCAGGGGAAGCCTTGTCGGACTCCAGTTTTTAAATGTATGCTCTTAGCTGTGCCTCCTTGTAAAAAAAGGGTAAACTGTATTATGTTGATAAAGTTATTTAATAATCTTAACCAGTTGTATAGGGATCCCATAGCATTCTAGTACTAAAAAGAGGTAAGGGAAATGAGCCCTATCGAAGTCTTTCTCAAAGTCTGCAGTAATTATATATCCAGATTTACCAGTGAGTGATAAATATTCTATTACATCCCGTATAATCATTAAGGAAGATTTAATTCTTCTGTCAGGAATTCCGCAGAATTGATATGGAGGTATGACCATTTTAGCATATTTATTAAGCCCATTATTTAAAATATTGGAAAATATTTTATAATCCGAATTTAAAAGGGTAATAGGCCTCCAATTCTTAATATTGTTCCTGTCACCTGATTTAAATAAATGTATTAGTAAACCTTCAGTAAAAGATGAAAACATAGAATTAGCATCCAAAAAGAAATGAAACAGGATTTCTAAACATTTACTTAAATCATTTATAAAGTATTTATAAAGGTGATTGGGAAGCCCGTCAATCCCTGGTGAGATATTAGGCTTCATTTTTTGAACTACTGACTTTATTTCATCACTGGTAACTGGTCCTAGTAGATTTAAAGCCTCTACTGGTGCAGAGGGTAAGCGAACAGAATTTAAAAAATTAGCAAAATCATCCCCTGAAATGGGGGATTCAGGTTCTAATGATAGCTAATGTTGAATAATAGAATCCCTTAGTTGGTCTATTGTTGTCACTTTGGATCCATCTGCATTGATTAAAAATCAATAGTAGCAGAGTCTTTAAAAGTTTTGCAGACCTCAAAAGGGTCGCCTATGTTTTTTTTTTTTGTGTACCATTTGATAAAATGGCTTGTAATGTCTTTGCATTATCATATTGATATGTTTTCATGGAATTTTTTAGCACACTAATTTGTTCTGAATAATCTAGTTTGGAAACGTATGAAATTGATATAAGCCTCTGAAGCTGCTGTCTTAAGGATAAATATTTCATAAAATTAGAATCTTTAGCTACCATTCCTTGATGTTTAAACCAGCTCCAAAGATCGGATTTAGTGTCTGTCCACCATGCCCCCAAATCTGTGTACAAAAACACATTACCTCCAAAAACCATATAAACACTACAAACAGGTATCTGCCTCTATCTCTGAAATCAAATAAAGAGGCAGAAGACACTGCAGAGCAGGACATTGCGGCACAGGAGCTAGCACAACAATACTCACCCAAATCAGGAACCAAAACTAAACAAGCACAAAGGAAATCCAAAAACTTTGATCATAGGAGACTCCATGATTCGGGAGTTGATACCCATCTCCAGCCAGGGGTGATGGTCAGATGTCTCCCAGGTACATCAGCATGGAGAGACACTGACCGATAGCTAAAATTGTTCACAAAGCAGGAGAAAACATTGATGTCCTAGTACACATAGGGACTATCGATCTCGCCAGCCGGTCAGTTGTGGAGACCAAGGAACACCTGACTAGGCTGGGTGACAAACTATCATCTATTTCTCCAGCATCTCCTTCTCTGAGATCCTGCCAGTCTGGGAGAAGGGAGCAGATGGACGGAAGGTCAGAGAAGAGGAGATAGGGAGCTAAACACGTGGCTCAAGGACTGGTGCCAGGAAAGGACACAGATTTGTAGGGAACTGGCAACAGTTCTGGGAGCGAAAGTTCTTAATTTGATGGACTGCATCTGACTAAAGAGGAGTCAGTGCATTGGGGCAGAAGTTTGATGTCTTTGCAGAATATTTAAACTAGCAAATGGGAGAGGGTGCAGCACCTCACATGTCGAATGGGAAGAACACCCTCCCCTCAGCTAGTGGTCAAACAGGAATTCAGCGTGTTTGCCATTCATTTGCATCACCAGGTAAGAAAAAGGTTTGTCTCCCCATACAACGCACAGGGTAATGCCAAACTTCACCCAACAACTAACACACCAAAATCTGGCCAATGGAAAATCATGTACACAAATGCTCACAGCCTGGGAAATAAGATCCCAGACCTGCAGGCACAATGTCAGAGGCTAAACTGGACATAGTAGCAATTAGTGAGACGTGGTTTACCAGTAACCACACTTGGGAGACTTCAGTACCTGGCTATGTATTGTTCAGAAGAGACCGAGGTGAAAGGGGGAGGAGTATTCTATATGTAATGAAAATATCAAAGCTACAGAAATTCAGAATACACATAAGGAGCCAGAAGAACTGTGGGTCACCCTGGAAACAGGAAATGGGACAGCCATAAGAACTGGGGTTGTCTAAAGGCCTCCAGACCAGGGGGAGGACACAGACACATTACTGTTAGAAGATATCAAAACATGACAGCTAAAGGGGAGGTTCTGATAATGGGAGACTTCAACATGCCAGATACAGACTGGTCAATACCAGCAGGAACATCTGCCAGAACTAGACACACAGTGGATTCCCTGCAGGGGAGGGCCTCAAACAACTGGTACAGCAACCCACAAGAGACAGGGCTATCCTAGATCTAGTACTGACTAACAAAGAAGGGATCACAGATCTCCAGGTAGAAGGTCACCTGGGGCCAGTGACCATCACATGGTATGGTTCAATTTGGCTACTACATCTAAATCATCCCATTCAAAGGCAAAATATGGGACTTCAGAGGAGCTGACTTTGATAAGATGGCCAACAGAGTTGATTTAGCCCTGGCAAAAGAAACACAGGTGAGGGAGGTACAGGCAAAGTGGGCAAGCATTAAGGATACAATACTTGAAGCAACATCCCATTGTGTTAGACAGAAAAGGAAGTGCAAAGAAGAAGGAAACCACTTTGGTTCTCAAATAGAGTAGCAGAAAGGTCAGAGCCAAAAGGCTGGCCTTCAGGAAATATAAGGAACACAGCGGATGAAGATAGAGGTATACCAAACTGCCCTAAGGGAAGCAGGTAAGGCAGTAAGGCAGGCAAAGTCCCAAACTGAGGAAACACTAGCACGAACAGTAAAAGAAGGTGACAAGACTTTCTATAGATACATTAGTGAAAGGAGAAAGTCCAGAGGGGGTATTGCTAAGCTTAATGGAGAAAAGGGAGCATGTGAGGAGGAGGACCCTGTAAAGGCATCTATCCTAAACAGATACTTTTGCTCAGTATTTACTGAAGAGAAGGTAGGGCAGGGCCCACAGCTCAGCATCATGGACACAGGGGAGAGGGAGGTGAGCACTACTCCCTTCACAAAAGAAAGGGTCCTACAAGAGCTTGCTAAGCTCAGGGTGGATAAGGCAATGGATCTGATGGCATACATCCCAGGGTACTTAAGGAGCTAAAGGAGGAACTAGCAGAGCCATTAGCAGAATTGTTTAGTGAGTCTCTGAGCAGAGGAGAGGTCCCAGAAGACTGGAGAAGGGCTTATGTGATCCCACTCCACAAGAGTGGTAGCAGGGAGGAGGCGGGGAACTACAGACCGGTCAGTCTTACCTCAGTAGTGGGCAAGATTATGGAGGCACTCCTTAAGGAAAGGATAGTGCAACACCTGGAATCCATAGGGGCACAGGATCCAAGACAGCATGGGTTTACAAAAGGAAGGTCCTGTCAAACTAATCTCATAGATTTCTTTGACTGGGTAACCAGAGTGGTGGACCAAGGGGGAGCAGTTGATGTCGTCTACCTTGACTTCAGCAAAGCTTTTGACACTGTTCCACATAGAAGATTGATAAATAAGCTAGGTAGGCTCGGGGTGGGTCAGAAGTTGGTCAACTGGGTGGCAAACTGGTTGACTGGCAGAAAACAGAGAGTGGTGGTAAATGGTATACAGTCAGAAGAGATGCAAGTCACAAGTGGGGTACCTCAGGATCAGTCCTGGGGCCAGTCCCTTCAACATCTTCATTAGTGACCTTGCAGATGGACTAGAGGGTAAGGCTTGTCTGTTTGCAGATGACACCAAGATCTGCAACAGAGTAGATGATCCAGATGGGGTGGGCAGAATGAGAAGAGATCTGGATAAACTAGCAGAATGGTCAGAAGAGTGGCAACTGGGATTTAATGCAAAGAGTGCAAAATCATGCACATAGGGAAGAGAAACCCTGAAGCCACTTATAGGCTGGGAGGGAGTTGCTAGCAGTCACAAAGGAAGAAAGAGACTTGGGCATCATCATCACTGATGACCTAAAATCATCCAAGCAGACCTCTAAAGCAGTAGGTAAGGCTAGGGGGATGTTAGGGTGTATTAGTAGGGGTATCACAAGTCGTAAGAGGGAGGTAATAATCCCTCTGTACAAGACATTGGTTAGGCCCCATCTGAAGTACTGCGTGCAGTATTGGAGGCCACACCTTCACAAGGACATTAACCAAATTGAGGCAGTGCAGAGAAGGGCAACCAAAATGGTGCAGGGACTGCATCAGAAGACATATGAGGACAGATTAACGGAGCTCAATATGTATACCCTTGAGCAAAGGAGGGAGAGAGGTGATATGATCGAGACATTTAAACACCTTAAGGGCATAAACAAGGTGAAAGAGTCTAACATGTTTAAATATAAGAAAAATAGCAGGACAAGAGGACACAGCATGAGATTAGAGGGAGGCCGATTAAGGGGGAATGTGAGGAAATTCTTTCACAGAAAGGGTGGTAGATGGCTGGAATGGCTTACCACAAGAAGTGGTGGCTATGAATACAGTGCAGGGCTTCAAACAGGCATGGGATAGGCATAAGGGAGCAATACAAATGACTATGAATAGATAGGTCACTGACAGAGCAAAGGCCGATGGCACATTTATAAGGTAGAAAAAGAAATGGGCAGACTGGATGGGCCTTTCGGTCCTTATCTGCCGTCAACTTCTATGTTTCTATGTTTCTATGTAAAAAAGCTACTGACAGACATGCTTGTAAAATCAATTTCACCCCTGATTTTATCTGAGAGGAATCCAAAATTGAAGTGTTTAGCTTCCACCTCCCTTTCCTACTGAAGGACGAGCCCTCAGGATGAAAGGAACACAGCAACAATAAGTCATCAGAAAACTCTATAGGACTCATCTGAAAGCATTTTACATGCACCAATGGGGAAACTAGCATGTAGTTAAAGAGTGTAACTTGCCTTTTATAAATGGGAATTTAGGCCTTTTAGACTGGTAGGATATGCAATTAAATAGACCAGAAATCTTAATTATTGAGGCTAGTGCATGGGAATTGCAATACATTTTTTTATTCTGCTGAGCCGAATTAAGTAAGCTACGATTGAACTCACTTCCCCATAATATGTTAACAGAAGTGACCAAGTATGGTTGTACAGCCTTCATGTAAGCTACTCTATCAGCTTTTGTCTGAGGGTTATAGATGCTAATAAATCTATAATGGGTATTGTGCCATTTCCCATCTAAAATCAGGACCCTATCGGAATTGAGATCTATTAATTTGTGGAGCAAGAAATCAAAGGAGTTAAATAAAATGCCAATGCTATCTGCACTGTCTGTACCAAATGACCAGTATGAAGGGCCCCAGAGTCATTCTGTCTTTTTTTGAAAGTGTGCAATTGTTCTATTGAGTACATCCAGGTTTCTTGCAAAAAACAATGGCTGCAATCTTATTGTCCTGAATGTACTGAAATAAAACCTGCCTTTTGGTAGTGCTCAATAAGCTGTGAGTATTCAAACAACTCCATGTGATCTGCATTGAAAAGTCCATTAGGAACAGCTATCCTTAATTTTTCCCTTTTTTTCTCTTTATAAGTATCTATAGACTGTGAGATGGTGGACAAAGAAGATTTCTGGGAATCTGAATCCCCAAACTCCATTTCTGTCTCCCCCCATGGAATAAACAAAGCTGCAAAGGAACTGCTGGATTCTATAGGGATAGGAGCGGGGGCATGGAATTTTGGTTGCAAATTCCTAGCAGATTTTCTTCTAGGTAATGGAGATAAAGGGGCTGGGAGCTTGCAATCCTTTTCAGAAGTAACTGAATCGGTATAGCACACTGGCATCAACTCCTGAGGCACTGAAGAAGCTTCACCCATCTTCTCCTCTACCTGAGGTTATGGAACTATGAAATGTGTCTTTTCTAGAGGCCCAGGGGAAGGAGGTCTAGTAGGGGAAACCTTCTGAAAAATCTGCTTTCCTACCACAGGGGGAAGGGGGAAGGGAGGGGGAAGGGGGCCCAAAGATTCCTGAGTTTGCTGGATCAAGAGGTCAAGGCTAATTCAGGTCACTTTATTTTTTGCAGCCCAAGGACAATCCCTAAAAACATGGCCATATTCCGCACACAGATCACATCTGGTGTGGTTTGCACATTGCATGGTAACATGGCCAATTTCTCCGCAGTTGTCGCACCTAGGTTGATTGCATACACTGGACAGGTGAGTTCTAGAGCTGCACTTATAACAAGCTCTAGGCTGACCCCCATAAAAATGGACCCCTCTATCCCTCCCTAACAAGAAAGAATTAGGGATATGCTCAATTCCAGTGTCAGATTGCCTTAATTTAATTTTGTACTTCCACCCACCTGTCCAAAATTGTTCAGAATCCAGAATAGGTTCTGGAGAGCTTAACACTTTACATTTCTGTGATAGCCAGAATGTGACATCTTCCACATGGAACCCCTCATTCCGAAAAATCACAGTTACAAATTTAATCAGAGGTTTGGTTAGGGGTAAATAACCAGAAAAGGGGTCCATGTGCGAGAAAACTTGACCTACCCATACCTTTCCCTAAAAAGGTCTAAAGCATGTGATGTTCTAAAACTAACATCAAAATTGTCTTCACCAGAAATATTTATAAAAGCAAAAACATCTTTTGGAGAAAAATGAAGACAGTCTTTAAGTACAGTCTTCCCAACATAATATCTGTCTGGTCTAGACTCCAACCCTCCTTTGTACCAGATCCGTACAGCATTCCTCCTTGGAGCAGCTTCCCTTTTAGTGGTGTAAAATAGTTCAGACATCAGGAGCTTTAGTTGAGGTGGTTCAGAGGCCTCCAAACTTGGTGGGATAGCTTGGGCAGCTAATTTTGAAAGTCCTTTAGAAGTCTTTTCCTGTAGAACCTATGGTTCTAAAGGTGTAATAGGGGGATGAGGGCTTACTTCTTTATACTTAGACCCAGACTCTGCATGTAGGTTAGTTTTTAAACCTGGTTTCCATGTAGGGGAATCTTGAGAGAGATTAAAATCCAAATGCCATTCAGGGTCAGGGAACCAAGTACCTGAGGGAGCTTGTTTCCAGCCTGCCCCCACCAAGGCCTTCCCTGGCGTCCAGGGCCCCACAGTTAGCTTAGGAGAAATAATCTCATTTCCAGTCTTTTGAACAGAAGGCTTATGACTTAGCTATGTAGAATCCTTATTGCCCATGTTATTTAGGTGTATATCTGTAAAAAGAAACTCTGTAACACCTGTTTGGGGATCCATTTTGGTTTGATAGATAATTGCAGAAGAAACCACTGGCTCTTTCCCAGCTGGTTGTTTGAAAACAAAACCCGCCACTTTGCTCAGCGGAGTATTAACTTTTGAAGTAAATTCGGCAGGAATAGGAGCTGAGAAACTCCCATGTTGTCTCACTAAGTTCTCAGTCTCAAATACCACATTTCCTTTCTCCAACAGAGTTTCAGGCTTTAGGCAGTCGTTAAACCTAACAATTTCACTGCCAGCCTGCTGTTCAACACTGTCAAAATTGAGCTCAACAACATTGACAGGACAGGTGTGTGCTGACTCACTGTGCCACGCGGGGCCTGCAGAAAACTTCTCCTGAGCTGAGCTGCTGGCAGGAACCATAGGGCTAATAACAGAGCGCACCTCTGTATGCTGCTGCTTTACTGGCTCCTCGGTTAGCTGACCATGCAGTTGAATATCCAAATCTCCTGAAGCCTTACACATAGTAACTTTTTGCAAGGGATTTTCACTTGTGAGTTTACCAGGAGTCAGCTCCATTTCCTCCATGGAAATAGGAGCAAAGACAGGTGAATGCCCAAACGGCCATCCAAGCCCTCTCTTTCTAACCAGAGGGCTGGGGAAGCACTCAAGGGGAGCATTGAAGTCATGCAGGGTTTGTGTAGGGAGGAATGCAAGAGATATGTCAGGAACCCTGCTGCCATATCCTGCACCACCTCATTGCTTGGCACTCTGCACCTCTGTGAATAGCGCTAACTGTGGCCATACCCTTTGACATGACCCTAGACCCTCTGCACATGCAGCTGCATGAATGGCCATAGGATCAAATGTGTAATAGACACACATCCACACATGCAGCCATGGATTCATGGGATCAAATGTGTAATGGACACACATCAGCACATGCTGCCATGGATTCACGGGATCAAATGTGTAATGGACACACATCCACGCATGCTGCCATGGATTCATGGGATCAAATGAGTAATGGACACACATCGGTGCATGCTGCCATGGATTCATGGGATCAAATGTGTAATGGACATACATCCGCACATGCTGCCATGGATTCATGGGATCAAATGTGTAATGGATACACATCCGCACATGCTGCCATGGATTCATGGGATCAAATGTGTAATGGACACACATCCGTGGATGCTGCCATAGATTCATGGGATCAAATGTGTAATGGACAAACATCTGCACATGCTGCCATGGATTCATGGGATCAAATGTGTAATGGACACACATCCACACATGCTGCCTTGGATTCATGGGATCAAATGTGTAATGGACAAACATCCACAGATGCAGCTGCATGACCAGCCATGGGATCAAATGTGTAATGGACACACATCCGCACATGCTGCCATGGATTCATGGAATCAAATGTGTAATGGACACACATCCGCACATGCTGCCATGGATTCATGGAATCAAATGTGTAATGGACACACATCCGCACATGCTGCCATGGATTCATGGAATCAAATGTGTAATGGACACACATCCGCACATGCTGCCATTAATTCATGGGATCAAATGTGTAATGGACACACATCCGCGCATGCTGCCATTAATTCATGGGATCAAATGTGTAATGGACACACATCTGTCCATGCTGCCATGGATTCACGGGATCAAATATGTAATGGACACATACCCGCATATGCTGCCATGGATTCACAAGATCAAATGTGTAATGGACAAGCAACCATGCATGCTGCCTTGGATTCACGGGATCAAATGTGTAATGGACACACATCCGTCCATGCTGCCATGGATTCATCGGATGAAATGTGTAATGAACATACACCCGCGCAAGCTGCCATGCATTCATGGGAGCAAATGTGTAATGGACACACACGCGCGCATGCTGTAATGGATTCATGGGATCAAATGAGTAATGGACACACATCCGCACATGCTGCCATGGATTCATGGGATCAAATGCGTAATGGACACACATCCACACATGCAGCTGCATGAACGGCCATGGGATCAAATGTGTAATGGACACACATCTGCAGATGCTGTCAAGGATTCATGGGATCAAATGTGTAATGGACAAACATCCACACATACAACAGCATGAACGGATATGGGATCAAATGTGTATTGGACAAACACCCGCACATGCTGCCATGGATTCATGGGATCACATTTGCAATGGACACACATCCACGCATGCTGCCATGGATTCATGGGATCAAATGTGTAATGGACACACATCCACACTTGCTGCCATGGATACATGGGATCAAATGTGTAAGGGACACATCCGTACATGCAGCCATGGATTCAAGGGATCAAATGTGTAATGGACACACATCCACACATGCTGCCTTGGATTCATGGGATCAAATGTCTAATGGACACACATTCACAGATGCAGCTGCATGAACGGCCATGGGATCAAATGTGTAATGGACGCACATCCGCCCATGCTGCCATGGATTCATGGGATCAAATGCGTAATGGACACACATCCGCCCATGCTGCCATGGATTCATGTGATCAAATGTGTAATGGACACACACCCACGCATGCTACCATGGATTCATGGGATCAAATGTGTAATGGACACACATCTGCACATGCTGCCATGGATTCATGGGATTAAAAGTGTAATGGACACACACCAATGTATGCTGACATGGATTCATGGGATCAAATGTGTAATGGACACACATCCACACATGCTGCCATAGATTCATGGGATCAGATGTGTAATGGACACACACCAATGTATGCTGCCATGGATTCATGGGATGAAATGTGTAATGGACACGCATCCACAAATGCTGCCATGGACTCATGGGATCAAAAGTGTAATGGACAAACATCCGTACATGTTGCCATGGATTCATGGGATCAGATGTGTAATGGACACACATCCATGTAAGCAGCCATGAATTTATGGGATCAAATGTGTAATGGAAACACACCCGCGCATGCTGCCATGTATTCATGGGATCAAAGGTGTAATGGACAAACATCTGCACATGCTGCCATGGATTCATGTGATCAAATGTGTAATGGACACAAATCCACACATGCAGCTGCATGAACCACCATGGGATCAAATCTGTAATGGACTCACATCAGCGCATGCTGCCATGGATTCATGGGATCAAATGTGTAATGGACACACATCCACATATACAGCTGCATGAACGACCATGGGATCAAATGTGTAATGGACACACAATCACACATGCTGTCATGGATTCATGGGATCAAATGTGTAATGGACACACATCCGCAGATGCTGCCCTGGATTCATGTGATAAAATGTGTAATGGACACACATCCACACATACTGCCTTGGATTCATGGGATCAAATGTGTAATGGACACACATCCAAACATGCAGCTGCATGGACGGCCATGGGATTAAATGTGTAATGGACACAAATCCGCACATGCAGCCATGGATTCATGGGATCAAACATGTAAGGGACACACATCCACACATGCAGCTGCATGAACGGCCATGGGATCAAACGTGTAATGGACACGCATCCGCGCATGCTGCCATGGATTCATGGGATAAAATGTGTAATGGACACACATCCACACATGCTGCCTTGGATTCATTGGATCAAATGTGTAATGGACAAACATCCACAGATGCAGCTGCATGAACAAAGATGGGATCAAATGTGTAATGGACACACATCGGCACATGCTGCCATGGATTCATGGAATCAAATGTGTAATGGACACACATCCGCGGATGCTGCCATGGATTCATGGGATCAAATGTGTAATGGACACACATCTGCACATGCTGCCATGGATTCATGGGATCAAATGTGTAATGGACACACATACGCACATGCTGCCATGGATTCATGGGATCAAATGTGTAATGGACACACATCCACATGTGCTGCCTTGGATTCAAGCGATCAAATGTGTAATGGACAAACATCCACAGATGCAGCTGCATGAACAGCCATGGGATCAAATGTGTAATGGACACACAGCGGCACATGCTGCCATGGATTCATGCAATCAAATGTGTAATGGACACACATCCGCGCATGCTGCCACTAATTCATGGGACCAAACGTGTAATGGACACACATCCGTCCATGCTACCATGGATTCATGGCATCAAATGTGTAATGGACAAAAACCTGTATATGCTGCCATGGATTCACGGGACCAAATGTGTAATGGAAAAACATCCGAGCATGCTGCCTTGGATTCACGGGATCAAATGTGTAATTTACACACATCCGCGAATGCTGCCATGGATTCATCGGATCAAATGTGCAATGAACATACACCAGCCCTATATGTCATGCATTCATGGGAGCAAATGTGTAATGGACACACACCCGCGCATGCTGCCATGGATTCATGGAATCAAATGTGTAATGGACACACACCCGCACATTCTGCCATGGATTCATGGGATCAAATGTGTAATGGACACACATCCGCACATGCTGCCATGGATTCAAGGGATCAAATGTGTAATGGACACACATCCACACATGCTGCCTTGGATTCATGGGATCAAATGTGTAATGGACAAACAACCACAGATGCAGCTGCATGAACAGCCATGGGATCAAATGTGTAATGGACACAAATCCGCACATGCAGCCATGGATTCATGGGATCAAACGTGTAAAGGACACACATCCACACATACAGGTGCATGAACGGATATGGGATCAAATATGTAATGGACACACACCCACACATGCTGCCATGGATTCACGGGATCAAATGTGTAATGGAAAACCATCCAAGCATGCTGCCATGGATTCATCTGATCAAATGTGTAATGGACACAGATCTGCGCATACTGCCATGAATTCATGGGATCAAATGTGTAATAGACACAAATCCGCCCATGCTGCCATTGAATAATGGGATCAAATGTGTAATGGACACACATCCACGCATACTGCCTTGGATTCAAGGGATCACATGTGTAATGGACAGACATCCTCTCATGCAGCTGCATGAACAGCCATGGGATCAAATGTGTAATGGACACACATCCGTACATGCTGCCATGGATTCCATGGATCAAATGTGTAATGGACACACATCCACACATGCTGCCTTGGATTCATGGGATCAAATGTATAATGGACGCACATCCGCACATGCTGCCATGTATTCATGGGATCAAATGTGTAATGGACACACATCCGCGCATGCTGCCATGGATTAACGTGATCAAATGTGTAATGGACACACACCCACGCATGCTGCCATGTATTCATGGGATCAAATGTGTAATGGACACACATCTGCAGATGCTGCCATGGATTCATGAGATCAAATGTGTAATGGACACACATCCACAGATGCTGCCCTGGATTCATGGGATAAAATGTGTAATGGACACACATCCACACGTGCTGCCTTGGATTCAAGCGATCAAATGTGTAATAGACAAACATCCACAGATGCAGCTGCATGAACAGCCATGGGATCAAATGTGTAATGGACACACAGCGGCACATGCTGCCATGGATTCATGCAATCAAATGTGTAATAGACACACATCCGCTGCTGCCACTAATTCATGGGACCAAACGTGTAATGGACACACATCCGTCCATGCTGCCATGGATTCATGGGATCAAATGTGTAATGGACACATACCTGCATATGCTGCCATGGATTCACGGGATCAAATGTGTAATGGACAAACATCCGCGCATGCTGCCTTGGATTCACGGGATCAAATGTGTAATGGACACACATCCGCGCATGCTGCCATGGATTCATCGGATCAAATGTGTAATGAACATACACCAGCCCAATATGTCATGCATTCATGGGAGCAAATGTGTAATGGACACACACCCGCGCATGCTGCCATGGATTCATGGGATCAAATGTGTAATGGACACACATCCGCACATTCTGCCATGGATTCATGGGATCAAATGTGTAATGGACACACATCCGCACATGCTGCCATGGATTCAAGAGATCAAATGTGTAATGGACACACATCCACACATGCTGCCTTGGATTCATGGGATCAAATGTGTAATGGACAAACATCCACAGATGCAGCTGCATGAACAGCCATGGGATCAAATGTGTAATGGACACACATCCGCACATGCTGCCATGGATTCATGGAATCAAATGTGTACTGGACACACATCCGCCCATGCTGCCATTAATTCATGGGACCAAATGTGCAAGGAACACACATCCGCAGATGCTGACCTGGATTAATGGGATCAAAAGTGTAATGGACACACATCCATGCATCCTTCCTTGGATTCATTGGATCAAATGTATAATGGACACACATCCACACATGCGGCTGCATGGACGGCCATGGGATCAAATGTGTAATGGACACAAATCCGCACATGCAGCCATGGATTCATGGGATCAAACGTGTAAAGGACACACATCCACAAATGCAGCTGCATGAACGGCCATGGGATCAAATGTGTAATGGACACACATCCGCACCTGCTGCCATGGATTCATGGGATCAAATGTGTAATGGACACACATCCATGCAAGCTGCCATGGATTCATGGGATCAAACGTGTAATGGAAACACATCCGCGCATGCTGCCATGGATTCATGGGATCAAATGTGTAATGGACACACATCCACACATGCTGCCTTGGATTCATTGGATCAAATGTGTAATGGACAAACATCCACAGATGCAGCTGCATGAACAACCATGGGATCAAATGTGTAATGGACACACATCTGCACATGCTGCCATGGATTCTTGGAATCAAATGTGTAATGAACACACATCCGCGGATGCTGCCACAGATTCAAGGGATCAAATGTGTAATGGACACACATCTGCACATGCTGCCATGGATTCATGGGATCAAATGTGTAATGGACACACATACGCACATGCTGCCATGGATTCATGGAATCAAATGTGTAATGGACACACATCCACATGTGCTGCCTTGGATTCAATCGATCAAATGTGTAATGGACAAACATCCACAGATGGAGCTGCATGAACAGCCATTGGATCAAATGTGTAATGGACACACATCGGCACATGTTGCCATTGATTAACGCAATCAAATGTGTAATGGACACACATCCGTGCATGCTGCCATTAATTCATGGGACCAAATGTGTAATGGACACACATCAGTCCATGCTGTCATGGATTCATGGGATCAAATGTGTAATGGACACATATCTGCATATGCTGCCATGGATTCATGGGATCAAATGTGTAATGGACAAACATCCGTGCATGCTGCCTTGGATTCACGGGATCAATTGTGTAATTTACACACATCCGCTCATGCTGCCATGGATTCATCGGAACAAATGAGTAATGAACATACACCAGCCCTATATGTCATGCATTCATGGGAGCAAATGTGTAATGGACACACACCCGCAAATGCTGCCATGGATTCATGGGATCAAATGTGAAATGGACACACATCCGCACATGCTGCCATGGATTCATGGGATCAAATGTGTAATGGACACACATCCGCATATGCTGCCATGGATTCAAGGAATCAAATGTGTAATGGACACACATCCACACATGCTGCCTTGGATTCATGGGATCAAATGTGTAATGGAAAAACATCCACAGATGCAGCAGCAAGAACAGCCATGGGATCAAATGTGTAATGGACACACTTCCGCACATGCTGCTATGGATTCATGGAATCAAATGTGTACTGGACACACATCCGCCCATGCTGCCATTAATTCATGGGACCAAATGTGTAAGGAACACACATCCGCAGATGCTGCCCTGGATTAATGGGATCAAATGTGTAATGGACACACATCCACGCATACTGCCTTGGATTCATGGGATCAATGTATAATGGACACACATCCACACATGCGCTCGCATGGACGCCATGGGATCAAATGTAATGGACACAAACCAAGACATGCAGCCAGATCCATGGGATCAAACGTAAAGGACACACATCCACAACATGCAGCTGCATGAGCGGCCATGGGATGAAATGTGTAATGGACACACATCTGCACATGCTGCCATGGATTCATGGGATCAAATGTGAAATGGACACACATCCACGCAAGCTGCCATGGATTCATGGGATCAAACGTGTAATGGACACGCATCCGCGCATGCTGCCATGGATTCATGGGATCAAATGTGTAATGGACACACATCCACAGATGCAGCTGCATGAACAGCCATGGGATCAAAAGTGTAATGGACACACATCTGCACATCCTGCCATGGATTCATGGAATCAAATGAGTACTGGACACACATCTGCCCATGCTGCCATTAATTCATGGGACCAAATGTGTAATGGACACACATCCATCCATGCTGCCATGGATTCATGGGATCAAATGTGTAATGGACACATACCCACATATGCTGCCATTGATTCACGGGATCAAATGTGTAATGGACAAATATCTACGCATGCTGCCTTGGATTCACGGGATCAAATGTGTAATGGACACACATCCGTTCATTCTGCCATGGATTCATCGGATCAAATGTGTAATGAACATACACCTGCGCAAGCTGCCATGCATTCATGGAAGCAAATGTGTAATGGACACACACCAGCGCATGCTGCCATGGATTCATGGGATCAAATGTGTAATGGACACAAATCCGCACATGCTGCCATGGATTCTTGGGGATCGTCATGTGAATGGACACACCTCCACACATGCAACTGCATGAACGGCCTTGGTATCAAATGTGTAATGGACACACATCCTCAGATTCTGTCAAGGATTCATGGGATCAAATGTGTAATTGACACACATCCACACATACAGGTGCATGAACGGATATGGGATCAAATATGTAATGGACACACACCCACACATGCTGCCATGGATTCACGGGATCAAAAGTGTAATGGAAAACCATCCAAGCATGCTGCCATGGATTCATGGGATCAAATGTGTAATGGACACAGATCTGCGCATACTGCCATGAATTCATGGGATCAAATGTGTAATAGACACAAATCCGCACATGCTGCCATTGAATCATGGGATCAAATGTGTAATGGACACACATCCACGCATACTGCCTTGGATTCAAGGGATCACATGTGTAATGGACAGACATCCTCTCATGCAGCTGCATGAACAGCCATGGGATCAAATGTGTAATGGACACACATCCGTACATGCTGCCATGGATTCCATAGATCAAATGTGTAATGGACAGACATCCACACATGCTGCCTTGGATTCATGGGATCAAATGTATAATGGACGCACATCCGCACATGCTGCCATGTATTCATGGGATCAAATGTGTAATGGACACACATCCGCGCATGCTGCCATGGATTAACGTGATCAAATGTGTAATGGACACACACCCACGCATGCTGCCATGTATTCATGGGATCAAATGTGTAATGGACACACATCTGCACATGCTGCCATGGATTCATGAGATCAAATGTGTAATGCATACACATCCACAGATGCTGCCCTGGATTCATGGGATAAAATGTGTAATGGACACACATCCACACATACAGCCATGGATTCATGGGATCAAATGTGTAATGGACACACATCCAAACATGCAGCTGCATGGACGGCGATGGGATCAAATGTGTAATGGACACAAATCCGCACATGCAGCCAAGGATTCATGGGATCAAACGTGTAATGGACACACATCAGTGCATGCTGCCATGGATTCATTGGATCAAATGTGTAATGAACATACACCAGCCCAGTATGTCATGCATTCATGGGATCAAATGTGTAATGGACACACATCCGTACATGCTGCAAGGGATTCATGGGATCAAATGTGTAATGGACACACATCCGCTCATGCTGCCCTGGATTCATGAGATTAAATGTGTAATGGACAAACATCCACGGTGCATGCTATGCGTCAGCGTATGGGATCAAATGTGTAATGGACACACATCCGCACATGCTGCCATGGATTCATGGAATCAAATGTGTATTGGACACACATCCGCCCATGCTGCCATTAATTCATGTTACCAAATGTGTAATGGACACACATCCGTCCATGCTGCCAAGGATTCACGGGATCAAATGTGTAATGCACACAAACCCACATATGCTGCCATGGATGCACGGGATCAAATGTGTAATGGACAAAGATCTGCGCTTGCTGCCTTGTATTCACGGGATCAAATGTGTAATGGACACACATTTGTTCATGCTGCCATGGATTCATCGGATCAAATGTGTAATGAACATACACCTGCGCAAGTTGCCATGCATTCATGGGAGCAAATGTGTAATGGACACACACCCACCCACGCATGCTGCCATGGATTCATGGGATCAAATGTGTAATGGACACACATCCACACATGCTGCCATGGATTCATGGGATCTATGTGATGGACACACATCCACGCATGCTGCATGAACGGCTATGGGATCAAATGTGTAATGGACACACATCCGCAGATGCTTTCAAGGATTCATGGGATCAAATGTGTAATTGACACACATCCACACATACAGCTGCATGAACGGATATGGGATCAAATATGCAATGGACACACACCGACACATGCTGCCAAGGATTCACGGGATGAAATGTGTAATGGACAATCATCCGCACATGCTGCCATGGATTCATGGGATCAAATGTGCAATGGACACACATCCGCACTTGCTGCCATGGATACATGGGATCAAATGTGTAAGGGACACAACTGTACATGCTGCCGTGGATTCAAGGGATCAAATGTGTAATGGACACACATCCACACATGCTGCCTTGGATTCGGCGCGGGATCAGCCGTCTAATGGACACATCTCAGATGCAGCCGCATGAACGGCTATGGATCACGTATGTAATGGACGACATCCGGGCATATGCCATGGATCTGCGGGATCAAACGTGTAAAGGACACACATCCACACATGCAGCTGAATAAACGGCCATGGGATCAAATGTATGGACACATCCGCACATGCCAGCGATTGTTGTGGATCAACTGTACGGACACACAACCACGTAGCTGCCATGGATTCATGAGTCAAACGTTAATGGACACGCATCCGCTGCATGCTGCCAAGATTCATGGATCAAATATGTATGACACATACACACGCTGCCTTGGATCTGGGACTGAAATGTAATGGACAAACATCCACAGATGTCGCTGCATGACCAACCATGGGATGCAAGTGTAATGGACACATCTGCTCATGCTGCCATGGATCTATGGAATCAAGTGTAATGGACACACATCCGCGGATGCTGCCATGGATTCATGGGATCAAACGTGTAATGGACACACATCTGCAAATGCTGCCATGGATTCATGGGATCAAATGTGTAATGGACACATACCCACATATGCTGCCATGGATTCACGGGATCAAATGTGTAATGGACAAATATCTACGCATGCTGCCTTGGATTCACGGGATCAAATGTGTAATGGACACACATCCGTTCATTCTGCCATGGATTCATCGGATCAAATGTGTAATGAACATACATCTCGCGCGTTGCCATGCATTCATGGTAGCAAATGTCATGGACACACCCACGCGCATGCTGCCATGGATTCATGGGATCAAATGTGTGTGGACACAAATCCGCACATGCTGCCATGGATTCATGGGATCAAATGCGTATGGACACACATCCACATGCACTGCATGAACGGCCTTGGTATCTAATGTAATGTACACACATCCGCAGATTCTGTCAAGGATTCATGGATCAATGTAATTGACACATCCACACACATACAGGTGCATGAACGGATATGGGACTGGGTTATGTACGGACATACACCCACACATGCTATGGATTCACGGGATCAAATGTGTAATGGAAAACCATCCAAGACAGCCATGGATTCATGGGATCAAAAGTAATGACACAGTTCTGCGATACTGCCATGGCCTCATGGGATCGTCGTACAGACAACCGCACATGCTGCCATTGAATCATGGGATCAAATGTGTAATGGACACACATCCACGCATACTGCCTTGGATTCAAGGGATCACATGTGTAATGGACAGACATCCTCACATGCAGCTGCATGAACGGCCATGGGATCAAATGTGTAATGGACACACATCCCGACATGCTGCCATGGATTCCATGGATCAAATGTGTATGGACACCACATCCACATGCTGCCTTGGATTCATAGGATCAAATGTATAATGGACGACATCCGCACATTGTGCTGCATGTATTTATCGGATCAAATGTAATGGACATCATCGATGCTGCCATGGATTAACGTGATCAAATGTGTATGGACACACACCCACGATGCTGCCATGTATTCATGGATCAATGTAATGGACACTATCTGCACATATGCCATGGATTCATCAGATCAATGTGTATGGACACACATCCACAGATGCTGCCCTGGATCATGGATAAATGTGTAATGGACACACATCCACACATACAGCCATGATTCATGGGATCAAATGTAATGGACACATCCAAACATGCAGCTGCATGGACGGGCGTTGGATCAAATGTAATGGACACAACCGCATGCAGCCAAGGATCTCATGATCAAACTGTAATGGACACACATCCGTGCATGCTGCCATGGATTCATTGGATCAAATGTGTAATGAATATTCACCAGCCCAGTATGTCATGCATTCATGGGATCAAATGTAATGGACACATCCACATGCTGCCATGGATTCAGGATCAAATGTAATGACACACACTGTTATTACGCTGCCATAGATTCAAGGGGATCAAATGTAATGGATACACATCCACATGCTGCCTTGGATTCATGTGATTAAATGTGTAATGGACAAACATCCACAGATGCAGCTGCATGAACAGCTTGTGGATCAAATGTGTAATGACACACATCCGCACATGTTGCCATGGATTCATGGAATCAAATGTGTACTGACACATCCTCACTCATGCTGCCATTAATTCCTTGGGACCGTGTATAATGGACACACATCCGTCCATGCTGCCATGGATTCACGGGATCAAATGTAATGCACATACCACATATGCTGCCATGGATTCACGGGATCAAGTGTGTAATGGACAAACATCTGCGCATGCTGCCTTGTATTCATGGGATCAAATGTGTAATGGACACACATCTGTTCATGCTGCCATGGATTCATCGGATCAAATGTGTAATGAACATACACCTGTGCAAGTTGCTATGCATTCATGGGAGCAAATGTGTAATGGACACACACCCGCGCATGCTGCCATGGATTCATGGGATCAAATGCTTAATGGACACATCCATCACATGCAGCTGCACGAGGCGGCCGTGGGATCAAATGTAATGGACACACATCCGCAGATGCTTTGGCGATCTTGATGTGATTAATTACACGGACACATCCGTCAACATACAGCTGCATGAACGGATATGGGATCAAATATGTAATGGACATACACCACACATGCTGCCATGGATCACGGGATGAAATGTAATGGACAATCATCCTCACATGCTGCATGGGTTCATGGGATCAAATGTGTAATGGACACATCCAAGACTTGCTGCTGGGGTACATGGGATCAAATGTGTAAGGGACACAACTGTACATGCTGCCGTGGATTCAAGGGATCAAATGTGTAATGGACACACATCCACACATGCTGCCTTGGATTCAAGGGATCAAATGTCTAATGGACACACATCCACAGATGCAGCTGCATGAACGGCTATGGATCAAAATGTAATGGACGCACATCCGCACATGCTTCCATGGATTCATGGGAACGAACGTGTAAAGGACACACATCCACACATGCAGCTGCATAAACGGCCATGGTATCAAATGTGTAATGGACACACATCCGCACATGCTGCCATGGATTGATGGGATCAAATGTGTAATGGACACACAACCACGCAAGCTGCCATGGATTCATGGGATCAAACGTTTAATGGACACGCATCCGCGCATGCTGCCAAGGATTCATGGGATCAAATATGTAATGGACACACATACACACGTGCTGCCTTGGATTCATGGGATCAAATGTGTAATGGACAAACATCCACAGATGCAGCTGCATGACCAACCATGGGATCAAATGTGTAATGGACACACATCTGCTCATGCTGCCATGGATTCATGGAATCAAATGTGTAATGGACACACATCCGCGGATGCTGCCATGGATTCATGGGATCAAACGTGTAATGGACACACATCTGCAAATGCTGCCATGGATTCATGGGATCAAATGTGTAATGGACACATACCCACATATGCTGCCATGGATTCACGGGATCAAATGTGTAATGGACAAATATCTACTCATGCTGCCTTGGATTCACGGGATCAAATGTGTAATGGACACACATCCGTTCATTCTGCCATGGATTCATCGGATCAAATGTGTAATGAACATACACCTGCGCAAGCTGCCATGCATTCATGGAAGCAAATGTGTAATGGACACACACCCGCGCATGCTGCCATGGATTCATGGGATCAAATGTGTAATGGACACAAATCCGCAATGCTGCCATGGATCTATTGATCAAATGCGCACGACACACACATCCACATGCAACTGCATGAACGGCCTTGGTAATTAAAATGTGTAATGGACACATCCGCAGATTCTGTCAAGGATTCATGGGATCAAATGTGTAATTGACACACATCCACACATACAGGTGCATGAACGGATATGGGATCAAATATGTAATGGACACACACCCACATGCTGCCATGGATTCGCGTGGATCAAATGTAATGGAAAACCATCCAAGCATGCTGCTGTGATTCATGGGATCAAGACGTGTAATGGACATAGTTCTATGATACTGCCATGAATTATGGATCAAATGTGTAATAGACACAATCCGCACATGCTGCCATTGAATCATGGGATCAAGTGTAATGGACACACATCCACGCATACCGCCTTGGATTGGACGGGATCTACATGTAATGGACAGACATCTCCTCATGCAGCTGCATGAACAGCCATGGATCAAATGTGTAATGGACACATCCGCATACATGCTGCCATGGGATTCCATAATCAAATGTACGGACACATCCACACATGCTGCTCTGGTTCATGGGATCAAGTGTATAATGGACGCATACATCCGCACATGCTGCCATGTATTCATGTGATCAAATGTGTAATGGACACACATCCAAAGATGCTGCTGGCCATGGATTAACGCGGATCAAATGTGTAATGGACACACACCCATGATGCTGCTACAGATCATGATCAAATGTACGGACACATCTGCAACATGCTGCCATGATTCATGAGATCAAATGTAATGGACACACACCCAGATGCCCTGGATTCATGGGATCAAAATGTAATGGACACATCCACACGACAGCCATGGATTCATGGGATCAAATGTGTAATGGACACACATCCAAACATGCAGCTGCATGGACGGCGATGGGATCAAATGTGTAATGGACACAAATCCGCACATGCAGCCAAGGATTCATGGGATCAAACGTGTAATGGACACACATCCGTGCATGCTGCCATGGATTCATTGGATCAAATGTGTAATGAATATTCACCAGCCCAGTATGTCATGCATTCATGGGATCAAATGTGTATTGGACACACATCCGTACATGCTGCCATGGATTCATAGGATCAAATGTGTAATGGACACACATCCGCACATGCTGCCATAGATTCAAGGGATCAAATGTGTACTGGACACACATCCACACATGCTGCCTTGGATTCATGTGATTAAATGTGTAATGGACAAACATCCACAGATGCAGCTGCATGAACAGCGATGGGATCAAATGTGTAATGGACACACATCCGCACATGCTGCCATGGATTCATGGAATCAAATGTGTACTGGACACACATCCGCCCATGCTGCCATTAATTCATGGGACCAAATGTATAATGGACACACATCCGTCCATGCTGCCATGGATTCACGGGATCAAATGTGTAATGCACACATACCCACATATGCTGCCATGGATTCACGGGATCAAGTGTGTAATGGACAAACATCTGCGCATGCTGCCTTGTATTCATGGGATCAAATGTGTAATGGACACACATTTGTTCATGCTGCCATGGATTCATCGGATCAAATGTGTAATGAACATACACCTGTGCAAGTTGCTATGCATTCATGGGAGCAAATGTGTACTGGACTCACACCCGCGCATGCTGCCATGGATTCATGGGATCAAATGCTTAATGGACACACATCCACACATGCAGCTGCATGAACGGCCATGGGATCAACTGTGTAATGGACACACATCCGCAGATGCTTTCAAGGATTCATGGGATCAAATGGTTAATGGACACACATCCACACATACAGCTGCATGAACGGATATGGGATCAAATATGTACTGGACACACACCCACACATGCTGCCATGGATTCACGGGATGAAATGTGTAATGGACAATCATCCGCACATGCTGCCATGGATTCATGGGATCAAATGTGTAATGGACACACATCCGCACTTGCTGCCATGGATACATGGGATCAAATGTCTAAGGGACACAACTGTACATGCTGCCGTGGATTCAAGGGATCAAAATGTAATGGACTGACAGTCAGTTGGCGGGCAAGGGTGGCAGGTGGGTGGATGCTGCCACCCACTGGCTGCCAGAGGGGAGCGGGGTGGAGGGGCTCGGTGGGTGGTGGGGACACTAGACACCAGGGAGATGTTTGGGGGTTGTAACTGACATTCTGCCCACGATCAGGCATTACGGTCCACTGGACCACCAGGGAGATATTCGGTTGGGGGCTTTTTACATTCTGCCTGCGATCGGGCACTGGGGAGTTGATATACATTCTGCCCACGATTGGGCTTCGGGAGATGTGGGCGGGGTCATGGGTACTGCATGCCCACGATCGCCTTCGGGAGATGTGGGGGGGTCACAGTTACTGCCCATGATCGGGCTTCAGGAGATGTGTGGGGCAGTGGGTCAGTTACTGTGTATGCTCGCGATCGGGCTTGGGAGATGTGTGAGGGGGTCATGTTACTGTATGCCCGCGATCGGGCTTCAGGAGATGTGTGGGCGGGTAGTTACTGTATGCCCGCATCGGGCTTTGGGAGATGTGTGGGTGGGGGGTGTTTTATATTCTGCCCATGATTGGGCTGGTGAAGTAATAGGATCGAAATAAATAGCCAGGGTGGCAGCTGCTGTGTTGCACCCTGCAATATAGCAGCTCACCTGTGGGTGGCCTCAACTTGATCCTTTTTTTGGTCAAGGTTGTGCAGGCACAGGTTGGGGGTGTTGCATATATCCTGCACAACCCGACTGAATATCGGTTGTGCAGTTTATGCATGGTTCCTCCCCTCCTGTTGAGCATGCATTCATTTGCATTGCGCTGTTGCGCAACCTGTTGTCAGTGGCGTAACTGCCTCCTGCTGAATATCACAGAATGGCACATTTTTGGACTTGCGCATGCGCCACCCTGTTGCGCATGGCGCAACCCTTTTGAATATCTGGGCCAATATGCCAATGTTAGATACTATGGGATTATACATTGTTCCACTTACTCCTTTCTCCATAAATAGAACTGTGAAGAATCAAAATGCTAGTAACATTGGTTCTGCATTGGAAAATGAAAAGGAAAAAGTAATAGAAGGAAACGATAGTTACAATGTCACGGTTTCAAATCGCTTTGATCTGCTCAGCCTGCAAGGCGAATGACTTATGGACTTTAGTTTCAAACCAAGGACAAGGGACACTGATTTGAGTCCCAAAACAGTGGTTATATCTTGGAATATGGCAAGTGTGGGATCTAAATTTGCAGACAAAGAATGCTTAAAATTTTTAAAACAAGCCACAGTTGTATGTCTACAGGAAATGTGGCACCAGACAAACAATGATATCACATTTAATTGTTATTGTACTTTTCAGTCCCCTGAGGAAAAACACTTTAAAGATGGGCAGCTTGCTCAGTGATTAGTTATATGGGTCAAGAGCAGGAAGGATGTTAAGGCTGAAATATTATATTCTAACTCCTTTTGCCAAGCTTTTTATATACAATTAAATGGGTTGAAATTTTGTCTTATTAATGTTTATATTCCCCCTCACAATTTAAGATATTTTTATCCCAAGACTTGGGAAGATCTTGAAGAAATTATACATAAAACATGGGCAATTACTGCATGTGAAGACATTTCGATGTGTGGAGACTTCAATGCAAGACTTGGACTGCTTGGACCACTGTGATGGTTTCTCAGATGTAGACATACAAAACTGGAGATCTGAAAATGCCTATAAATTTATCAGGATCTCAAAAGATTTAAAAGTCAACAAGAGGGTTCTTAGTTTAATTGATATCTTAATTCCATATAACTTTGCTCTGTGTAATGGAAGGATAAAGGGTGATACTGAGGGTAATTATACCCACTATAATTCTGTTGGACCTTCTGTAGAAGATTATGTTTTCTGGAACAACACAATGGATATATAGGAGACTTGTCTGGTAATGCTAGGAGTGATACTGATCACTTTCTATTGGCTTTGACTTATAAAAATATGGATGTTAAAATCCCAGATATATGCCATCATGAGGTAGAAATTCATAATGAGACAAAAATTAAATGGAAGCAGGAATTTAGTGGTGAGATGATTTCTATTATTAAAACACATTTTAATTTTTCTTGTGATAAACAAGATAGTCTACACTTAGTAAAACAGTTGGATAAATGTATTGATGCTATCCGAAAATCTCTTACAATAACCTATAGACCTATTGTTAAAAATAATACTTAGTATGACAGTGAATGCCAACAAGCAAAAACAGTTTTGAATGAAATAATTAGGAAAATTTGATGTAGTAAACAGAATGAGGGATTTAGACCTTTGAATAAAGAGAGAGAAAGCTACAAGATACTACTTAAGAAAAAACAAATAGAATTTCAACAAAACCAATGGAAAAGAATATCAGTCATAGAAAATAAGGATAATCAAGCCTACTGGCAGATGATAGCAAAGGGTACGAATAACCAAAACACCTGTTTAGATTCTTATATCCCCATGCATTTGTGGGTTGAGCTTTATACAGATATTTTTTTGATTCAACAATTCAAAATGAAGAGCCCATACAATGTATAGAACTGTGGTAATCTTCTTTCTGCACAAATGCAGAGGTTTATTTTGCTATAGTAACTGTGAAAAAAGGAAAAGCTCCAGGACCTGACCTTATTCCTGCAGAAGTTTTGTTGCCCTCGCTTTCCCTTTGGGCTTCTATTCTTACTCCAGTTTTCAATTATCACATAACTAAATTAGTTTTCCCCAAATCTTGGAATGGGGCTACAATAATATCTATCAATAAGAAAGATAATACATCTGATCCTTGTATGTATCAGCCAATTTCACTTTTAGATAACTTGGGTAAAATATTTACAAAAGTAATATTGTGGAAATTACTGGAACAGGTAAAATTATTGGGTGACTTTTCAGAATATCAAGCAGGTTTTCAATCTGGCTATTGTACAATGGATAACTGTTTTACACTAATACATCTCTATGAGAAATATGTGACTCTGTAATCAAAAATTATATGCTGCATTTATAGATTTTAGTTCAGCCTTTTATTCAATTTCACGTAATTTACTTTGGGTATTAATGAGGGACTGGGGTATAAGTGAGGATACAATTACAGTAATTAGGGAAATATATACAGATACTTAGGCACAGATAAGAGTGGGTAATACGGAGCAGCTATCAGGTATTTTTAAAACAAATTGTGGTGTAAGGCAGGGCTGTGTTTTGGCTCCCACACTATTTTGCATTTATGTAAATAAACTATTACTGGAGTTTGAATATTCAGATACTGGTTCATCCAAGATTAAGAATAAAATGTGTACTGCTTTAGCATTTGCTGATGATCTTGTCCTGTTTTCCTTGTTCCAAAGGGGACTAGAGGGGAAGTTGGATATTCTGAATGAATATGCAAAAAAATACAAACTTATAGTAAATGAGTCAAAAAGTCAAGTCATGACTTTTGGCTCTAACAAAATGAAGCAAATATGGAAGGTGGCAGAGAAAAATCTTAAGGTTACTAAATCATATACCTACTTGGGACTTTGTCTATCAAATGATGGATGATGGTCCAAGCATGTTAAAATGATATTGCCCAAACATAAATTAACAGCTAATTGATTGAAGGTATTTAATCATAAATTTGGGAGGAACTCTATAAAGCCACTTGTGGAGGCAATAAAAGCCAAGTATTATTCCCAGATGTTATATCAGTCAGAAGTGTGGGATTTTGAGAATTGTCAGGTCCTGGAAATCCCAATGAATAAACTGCTTAGAAACTCCTTGGGACTTAATTCAATTCCAGCTGCTCTTACACATGCAGAAATTGGTCTAAATTGTCCAAAAGCTAATGCATATGCTAGAAAGATCAATTATTGGATAAATCCCCTATCTATGGACAGTACAAGATTGCTTGTGTGTTCAGTACAGAAAGTGCCATTGGGAAAAGATAGGATGTTATAAGTTCAAATGGTTAACAAAAGTAAATAAAATTTTGGAGGAAACTACTCTTATTTACTTGAAGAAATATCTTAACAATAATATTACAATAAGTCTTAAGTATAAACCATATGTAACTAACAAGATTACTAAATATTACAAAACTCTGGATTTGGAGATTGTGACAAAAAGCAGAAAATCTCCTTGGCTATGGGATAATGATCTTAAATTTTGATATAGAGAATATTTAGATATACTACGAAATCTAAAACATAGGCAACTATTTACTAGATACAGGTTTGAGATGTTTCTAGTAATGTACTATCAGCTAGATATAAAAAAAAAACAGTAAGTGAGTCTGCAGTCTATAGCTCTTGTACAAATGGAGTTAAAGAGGACCTGTTCCATGTAATTATGAAGTGCCCTTGGTATGATATCCCAAGAAAACATTGGCTTATCCCAATTTGGGAAAACATTGATTTGGACGATAATCAGTTGTTAGTAAATATTTTATTTACAACTAAGGATAAACTAATAGTTAATAAAACTGTAGGTTACCTTCTGGCAATTTATAAAATAAAATTGCAACAAAAATGACATGATTAAAATTTCAATTTGTACAGCGTAATGCATAAAAAACTGTTTTGGCAGAATATAAAATTAGGATTTTTTAAGCTTTTAAATCTCTGAAATGTTGTAAGGTATTCTATCATAATGTATGTATCTACATGTGTCCCTATTTAAGAGTGTTTAATTGTCAGTGTAATGTATCTGTGTCTATGCATTTTATCATTGTTAAGGTTATTGACTGATCAATAAATCTTTAACTAACTGACTTGACATTATGATCAAGACAGGTGGAATTTTTAAAATCCCATCTGAGAGGTGACTTTGTTGTGTGACTGTGGAAACAAGTTTCAGAGGGATTTGAAAAATGACAACCTGGCATGTTCAGGAGGTGGGGTAACACAAGGGATATGTTGAGCATTAGGAGCTCAAATCTGCAAAAATATAGTCATGAGTCAATGTTGGAACAATTAGTTTCACCATGACTTAGCTGGTCTTTCACCTTTGTACCCCCAAATTCTCAACATAATCTTTTAATGAACAGTCCTTCTGTGCATGACAGGTGTCATTTATAAAACAATGATTGAATTGTCATTTTGCACCACAAGTGAAAAAAAAACACATTTCGGGTAGGATTTGAGAAATGACAGCTGTCACATTCATGAGGTGGTATGAAACAATGGCTATGTTGAAAAGTTTTCATCAAAATATTGAAAATTACCACAGTTATGAACATGCATTGAAAAACTGCAGCTTAGACTTATAACTTTGTTATTTTCTCATAGTTTACCCGAATTTCTCAACATAGCCTTCTTATGTCCCCACATAGCCTTTATGGCTCACCTCATGAGCAAGGGTGGAGAACATTTTCAAATGCTGCCCAAAAGGTAATTTCATGCTACAAGTGTGAAAACTTATTTTGGCCAGGATTTGAAAAAATGACAGCTGTCACATTCATGAGGTGCTGTGAAGAAATGGCAATGTTAAACATTTGGGGTCATTATTTAAAATTATCAATGTTATGAGCCTGTGTTCACAAATTTCAACACAGGTTCATAACTTTGTTATTTTTTTAGTAGTTTTACACCACATTTTCAACATAGCCTTCTTATGACCCCACCTCATGAACAAGGGCAGGGAAAATGTTCAACTCCTACCCGAAAGGTGATTTCATGCATGCAACCACAAAATCACCTTTCAGAACAGATTTCCCTAATTTCACTGCCATTGTTCATGATGTGGCATCCCCCAAAAAAGGCATGTTAAAAATTTGGGGCAAAAATATTCAAAAATGGTCAAGTTATGCCACCAAGTTCAAAACCCCATTGAAATACACTGAACCACATACCCAATTTCCTCAGTTCACAGTTTGGCTTTGAAAATTGAAGATGTGTCTGTGGTCCAGAAAGGATTATGGCATTGGACCCCCAATGGGTAAGCAAGGGCTTAGGGTGGTATTAGGTGGTAGGTGCTGTGTGGGAGGATTGGGTGGGGAAATAAAATAGCAATAACAGACATTGATGGACAGTTTCTTTTTTACAGGGTTAATAAAAGCCAGCATGGATATTTTTCTTTATTTCAGGTGGTGACACTGAGGGAATGGGCCCTCCCAGTGGCTGTGTTATGTTTGTGGTGGGGGGTGCTGAGTAGTAGGGTTGAATGGGTGGACAGCAAAGGCAACAGCAGAAACAGATATTGATGGATGTTCTTTCCTTTTTACAGTATATATATATATATATATATATATATATATATATATACACACACATATATCTATATGGTGGCATCCCCAGGATGAAACCCACTTTTAAATCACTCTGCAGTATGCTGCAGCAGACCTACTAATTAAGCAAAGTAATTTCAATGGCAATTAGTCCCTTTTGTCATACAGAAAACTGTGGCATTCACTTCATCCTGGAAGTGTTATGTTTTCCTGAACAACAAAAGGGACTAATTGCCATTAAAATACATTGCTTTATTCAGTAGG